>JABXJD010000024.1:2187500-2787500 GCA_013375575.1 Percina caprodes
GATCACATGATCCCCCCCATCCTCTTTGGCACCGACCTGAGACTGCCAGCTGTTGCACAAGATGCTCATATGGCTGCTAACTATTTGTGTTTGTTAGATTGTATCAGCATAATCATCATTTTGATAAATACCGTACTTATCAGAGAGAGTGCACTGATAAACTGAGGTGGCAGCTCTGATTGTGCTGGTATTAAGGTTGTTAGTGGACCTGTGTGGCATTCTCAATCTAAAGTCTACACCAAACCCCCCACACACACACACACACACACACACACACACACCCGCCATCGATGCTGGTTTCTGTTTACTGCCATTTCACTGACCTTCCATCTGTATGCTTGCTTTTTGGTTTCTTAATCCTGTCATTTTCATACTGCGGAGCTTGAGGGTTTGCTTGGCAAAACGGGTCTGCGTGCAAACACACACACACACACACACACACACACACACTGCCTAGTGATGAGAAGGAGCTAAAGCTTAATTGCTGTCAGTGGCAGTACAGATGGCTGCATTAACTGAAGTTAAGATGACCCTTATGTAAAACCTCTTGTGTAACTCCCCAGGACAGCCCCATACTGCTGCAGCTTTCATGACTCTTGTGTGTCTGAATCTATCCAAGAACAACAGGGAACCACATGGACTGTCACTCTCCCTTTTGTGGAAATCATGGCCCTGAATCTCCAGGTTGTTGGAAACAAGAATTCTTGCAGACACACACTAACCTCCTGTAGTGATTTATTTCACACTTTGGCGATCACCTCTGTGATAATTTATTACAGTCTCTGTACTTGTGCTATTCTGAGACAAACTTCTGTTCTCCTGTGGAAAACCACATGCATTTGGTTGTTTGAGAGTGGCTCAAAGTTTTCTTCCAGTGTACTGTAGGTCAGCACCAGGACATGTTCACGGGCTTGCTTTTGTAGAGTGTCTAATGTGATTTAAAAAAAACTATAAAATAATTACCCAAAGTAACAACAAATTAATTAGCTCAAACTCATTTTGGTTATTTTTGCAGACATTCTATGCATCCATTTTTATCTTTGCTTAACCCCTTTAAACTGTTGTTACCCCACATGTATGGCATCCCTTTTTTTTTTTTTTTTTTTTTAACCCAAACTCATCTAAAACTCTGACTTATCATTTTTGTCAGTTTAACATAGAACACACAAAACACACATTAATTTGATGGAGAAACCCTGTCCCCATCATGAGTAGGCCTGTGTCATGTGGATTGTGAAATTGTTTATAGTGACAAGAATTAATATCACAATTAATAACTGCAAAAAAAAACGCATTCCTCCAAGCCACTCAAGTGCAGGAGGTTGGAGACAGCAGCAAAACCAAACCATGGGCGATGGGGGTGCCCGTAAAGCTGCTACGCAAACGTTGGCCACTGTCATGCCTCAGATGAGGCTGCGGACGCTTGCAGCGCTCTTGTGCAGTGCTCCCGAATGTCCATATATTCACACGTTCATGCCATATATTCAGACTTTCATTCCATGCCCCGGTAGTATATTCTTATTTGAATGTGATTTCTATTATCTCGTAGCCAATCTGTCCATTCTATGTGCCTCCTCTTTAGGGCAGCCCGGGCGAGGTGTCACAGTTCAGACCATCATGCCCTTTGCTCCGGCAACAGGACAGCAAGTGTGTGTTTAAGCGCTCCTGGTTGGCTCTGCTGGGATGAACATGCCACTGCACCAAATCTCTGTCATCCCCCGTGATGTCACCTCATCGCGGGTGTCAGGCAGTGGGAAAGCTAAGGACAAGGACAAGCAGGTATGTGAAGAGTTATAAGGCTGGGGACACAGCGGACGATTATGGGGTTGTTTCATCCCATAAAGTGTACTTTTTTATCTTTTAGAGATCTACAATAGCAAGGGGAGATTCTGCAGGCTAATCTTATACCACACACATTTGTTTTATTTTTTTAGAAATTGGTGCCTTCTAGGCCAAAAAAACAGAATGTGTTTTTGGCTCATGTGGATTAAAGACACCAAATCCCAGAATAATAAACAAATTAAATCTTACTCTCCACACAGCTCCGCCACACAGCGCCGTTCCACACTTCTGACATTTGTCTACAGTTTTAATTGTTACTGACACAGCTGTATATTGTTAAATATGAGGGGCAAACCTGTATTTATACCAGTGTTTCCGTGGGTAACTGCTATTGCGGCGGCCACGGGGAAAAACACAGAAGTTATTGAATGCAACTAACTTCAGTTGATAGAGTAACAGCGTGTGAGACGGAGCCTGCTGGACCTGGGCGAGAGATGTGACCCATGGCCATAATATCATAGTTCATAAAAATGCATAGATAGATAGATAGATAGATAGATAGATAGATAGATAGATAGATAGATAGATAGAGATATATCTATCTATATCTCAGATAGCTAATTTTAATTTACGTGTGTTGCAGCTGTATGTCTATACAACTTCAACATAAGAAGATAACTAACAAGAGCACTTTCATTACAGCATCTTTGCTGCTTTAAAAAAAAATTTTACACACTCAGTACAATCGCACACAAAAAACAGTGATTTGGAAACCAGACCTGCCACATCTGAAAAGTTTCAATTGAGCCAATCACAGATTTGTGATTTGAGGAGGATTTGACTTTTCTCAGAATTTAAAGATTACTCTCAGAAATTTTTAAACCTTTCATATCTGAATGTCATTATGAATTATCAGGATATTTGTAATGTCTGAGATTGTTATCAATTTTGATTTGTCAATAATAACAAAGGACAGGTGCAAGATCATTACCAAACTCTGTTCACAGTCTCACAAGCAGCTCATTAACCTTTACTTTCTTTCCCACCTCTCGGTAAACTCCATAGTGAAGTGCACTCAAAGTGCAGTTGCTTTTTTGAGCTCATGAACAAAGCGAGGTGCTAAGACAATATGTTGATGGCCTGCCCTTTTCCTCCGCCCTATCAGCTCACAATAGACCCTGGGCGCTAAGTGTAACGGCACAGGTGTTCTTAAGAGGTTTCTTCATGTTGCATATGGTGCTGTGTTTCAGCCTCCTGTGCTGTAGAAGTGATAGTACACACAAACCGTAAACTGCTGCTGACATACGTGTTTTTACTTTATAGACACACACACACACACACACACACACACACACACACACACACACTTTAACCATTTATTCATGTCCACATGAAGAAAAATGGTAGAGGGACACAAATACACACATGCACACACCTCGCCAATGATTAATGTGCTAGCCTAATCTGTGTTCACAATGAAGCTCAAAGCATGCATTTCCATTGCAGAGGTGAAAATACTGTACTGGGATTTACTTTGAACTGTTTTTATTTCGTACACATTCCAAAGTTATATAAAGGTGTGCGTTTGTGTTGCTGAAATACCTTTTTTTACTATGCATGGTTAACAGGATTAAGGGGTTTTAACTGAGAGCAGTTGTAGCAAGGTTAAGTTAGTCTGCTAATAAAAGTGAAACTATAAGCTGTATAATGTCTGGGGGGCAATTGGTCTCCCTGTCGCCATGTTGGCCAAGTGTAAAGGTCCACCCTTGCATCTCCCTGCTCAGAATCGCTTTCCCTCCCTATGTGTGTCTCCAACTGGCTGAGCCTCTTTTTTCCAACTGAGGAAAAAGTGGATAAACGGCATTGACTCCCGTCCTCAGCAGAGTAGAGATTGAAGGAAAAGAGGAGAGAGTATTTACTTTGGTGTGTGTGTGTGTGTGTGTGTTTATTCAGAGTACAAGCCTATCTGGCCTCTTAGACAACACAACTGGTCTTTTAGTGCTCAAGAAAAAAGCAGAACTTTCGTCTATTTAGAATTCTGAGTTAGTCAGCTGCTCCTTCAGAAAGCAACACATCTTTAACTGTTGCTGGCCCCTCACTAGCCTTTCTCCTACAGCGCCACTCAAGTTCATTTGTCTTCTTCAAACTCCTCTTTGGGTATGTGCTAGTGGGCAGTATGGGTCCTCCATTTTGAACTTGTTTGGATAGATAAATTGAGGTTTAAGAAAAACTTTTAAAGCAGCTTCAAAAGACTTGGAGAGAGACTTTTATTTAGTGGGGAAAAAAGCAAAATTCTCTTACAGTTCTCAGCTTTGGCAAATAATACGGTCAGATTTATTTGAGTCTGGGGTTTTTGATAAGGCGAGCAGTGAATGGATTATGCATGAGTTGACAATAAAGTAAGCTCTGGCAGATAGGGAAGGAGAGAGTCTTGTGGTGTGTCTGGCAAATGCATACTGAGCTGCCATGTTTGTTGACTATCAAACATCTTTAACTCCATCTGCAAAGTCATTTGCTGGTGTCTTTTACTGTAAATATAGTTAATGACATGAGCAGCATGTGATTAGTGTACATCCAGCAGAGTTGAGAAATATAGCAAGGTTTCAGTGGAAACAGATGTAGCTTTTATTTTCACACAACACATGTATTCACACCAACATGCATAGCCTTGCTTACAAGCGTGTTATAGGGTATTATATTTAGCAGGACATCTCTGTGATACTTGATACACGCCTTTCTGATGCTGCATGTCTTTTTTTTAATGAAAGCACAGACAGCCCTGGAAGCTTTGTCCTTCAAGAAGCGTGTGTCTGAGTCCAAGGACAGTCAAGACTCCCCGTCTCTCCTCTGATGTTTGGTGGTTTGATAATAGCTGCCGCTGTAGAGCTCCTGGGAACTGATTTTGGGCTTCCTCAAACATTGACCACCATAGCAAAATCTTTGAACACAGCCTCCAGGCCGAACAGGGACTGTTTAATGCTGCTTTCTTTGCTCATTTAACAAAGCACTTCTAGTATAGTGACATTACTTGTTCACTTTAAACAGTGTTCTTGCACTTTTTGTGTAGTTGAAGCATTTTGGCTGAGATAGTCGTGTCGCCTGCTGGTTTACACCCAGTATGACTTAATCCGTAAAATATTTTCACAAAAAAATACTGTTTCATAAAATGTGTTTGAAAACATTTTTTTAAATATCTCTCTCAGCCTTGAGGCTGAGAAACATTTTGTGGCTCTACAGTAAACTGTCCCAATCAGTTCCCGCCACATTGCTGTGCCGAGGGGCATGCAAATGGAAATGCCATGATAGTCACACAGAAAGCCTTGGGGCTGGGTAAACTAGGCATGACATTCTGAATTATCAGGAAAAGAATGTTTACATGTGTGACAGGAGTACATAAGGTGGTCACTTCTAGTCTGAAGCAAAGCATGTAATCTGTTTATTTTGCAGGTTCAAGTACAAATGATTCATCTGTGTGTTTTTCCCTGCTGCATGTATGGTATATAAACAATTTATCCAGTGTTACAGTTAATATTCATGTTACACAAATGTGGACATGTGTGCACATAATTTCTCTTTTTCTTTCTCTCACACATACACAAGCATGCAACCCGTATGTTCATGCTGGTGTAGATGTTCTGAGGCCACACAGGTTTCCCCGGCCTGTCTACAAAGCAGAAGCTGGAGAGCGAAGATAACACTTAGGCAGAATGGGAATCTCTCTAGTCTGGCAGATGTTTTCATAAAGGTCTGAATGTTGTGTGTGTCAGCAAACTAACCTACTTTGCATGTGCCACTCATGGAATTCTGAAAGATTTCACAAACTTGGCAAACACCCCTTCTTTATCTGCTTATACAGTAAATACGAAGTCATTACTGACTGAGAAGTGCAGAAAGTTAAAGAGAAAATTATTTTCTGTTATGCTTAACTATAACTAATAACTATATTAGAGTTTAAGAGATCTTTTATCTTTGTCTTTCATCTTTTTGATTTATATTTTAATCTAACTTTAATTTCAAAAGCATAGTAAAAATGCCTATTATGATCCCAATAATGATACAGTGAACAGCAACACATTCTTGAGAAGCTGAAATCAATAAATGATTTTTGCATGATAAATAACTTAAATGCCCAACTAGTTAAAGTTATTTAATGCACAACAAAGAAGCAGTCGTTTGCAATAAAAAGCTAAGTCTCAAGGCTCCCACCATCAATCCTAATTAGATTATTTTTGAGGGCTTTTTTCCCTTTTATTCAGAAGGACAGTGTATAGACAGGAAAGGTGGGAGAGAGATGGGGGATGATACGCAGCAAAGGGCCGCAGGTCGGATTTGAACCAGGGTTGCTGCAAAGGCAATGCTAATTGAATATGTATAAAAAAGGAGAATATCACACAAGTATCAAACAGAACGAGAAACTAAACCTAAAATAGTGCAATTTAAGGTAAGCGCTAAAATATAACAAATGAAATACCTACTATAAATTATTTTCAAATTAAGAAACCGACTGTAAATAGGAATGCGTATGCATAATGATAACTGATGAGTTCAAACGTTTTATAGTCCGGTGGGATTGAGCTGTCCCTGAGCCCAGTGGTGCGGGACCTTATGCTGTGGTACCGTCTGCCGGACGGCAGCAGGCAGAACAGTTTGTGGCTTAGGTGATTTGGGTTTCTGATCATCCTGTTGGCATCTTACTACACTGCTGGGTATAGAGGTCCTCTATGGAGGGCAGCTCTGTCCTGGTGATGTGCTGGGCAGTTTTCACCACCCTCTGTAATGCCTTACGTTTAAGGGCAGGGTAACTTCCATACCAGGCATTAATGCAGCCAGTTAGGAATATTTCGATGATGCACCTGTAGAAGATGCAGAGTATCCTGGAATCCTTGTTTAACCTCCTCAGCCTGCAGAGGAACAGTCTAGGTGGTGGTATTGGATTAATCAACTCATTATTTCAGCACTAACTTGCAGGATTCGCTGCCCACACTTTATTTACTGCAGCCCATTAACCTGCTGCTGTTATTTTTCAGCCTCCTGCCTCTCTCTAGCTCACTATCTGAGTCTCTCTTAGTGAAAACACACATGTGAGGATGTGCAGGTACACACAAACACACCTACATGCCAGCAGCTGGTGTTTGTCAGCCCATCTGTGCAGAACATGCACAAGTTTCCCAGAGGACCCCGCTGCGCGAAGTCACTTGAGGTTGAAGTGTATAAAAACATAATTAAATGTGGAAGGGCCGACATGACGGCCGGGCCTTTTGATTGCCTTGACAGTTGTAAGGAAGGACAATGCTTCACCTTTTTTTTTTCGTTAATCATTGTGATGACTCCACAGGCTATTTTACTTTTTTTGGTAGCTGTGCCACTCTGTGCGATATTAAGTTTTATATATGCGATTACCTGCTCTATGTTCTAGTAGACATGGCATAATGTTGTATGTTAGTCGCAGGTGAGTCTTCAGTGTGAGGGGGCACTGTGTGTATTTCAGCTCTTGGTTTCAGAAGAGCAGCTTTTAGCAGAGTGTGACGCATTCAGAGGAGACAGTGTCTTATAATTAACCCCTGCCCCATCGCCCTCCACCTACATATAGATAAACTTTCACAGCTCAATATTAACACTTTGTTAAATGAGAAGACTGCTTTCAGATGTTCTTTTAGTTAAAACGCATTTTCAAATTATTGCATAATTTTCATGTTTTGATGGCTGCTGTATAACTTAATCCAACAGATGTATAGCTATTATTCTACTAATTTACAGAAATGTGTTGAGCCTGTCACACACTGCAGGAACAGAAAGTACACCTGAACTTAAAAAAACCTTCCAGCTGTGAAAGCCACCACTTTTGCCAAAATGAATTTAAAGGAACTAATTTATTTTTGCCAAGGTGCATTTCTCAGATTTTGAATGTCTTATTTATAGGAGCGACTGTAGTTATAGTGCACAGAAACACAAGTGAAGAGCCTGCAGAGACAGAGATGGACAAGTTATTTCCAGGAGAGAGCATGCTGCTGCCTCAGTCTTTGCTATGTTTCCACCCAGAGTGCTATTTTCACACTTCTGTTTACTGTAAGTTGGCTCTGGAGGGTGACTTAGGACACTGTTTAATTTCCAGTGACTTGCTGACCTGACTCCTGTGACTCGCCCTAAACATTCAGCCACTGCTAGCCAGGTCAATGGTGTAGGCTTTTTTGGCTTTACCACAGCAGCTACATTCATCTTCCTGAGAAGACACTGCAGATGTTTTCCTCGCTGCAGCCTGTATTCTGGTTCTGTGGAGTCTGACGCACAATGGCTGCCTGATGTATGCTATTCATATGCAGCCGTAAGACCCAGCTGCATAATGAGTCTGATATGACTCATAGTTTTGCCATAATCCATTGTGGTGGCCAGGATGTGGTGAGAGCACAGGCACGTAATAAGTCTCTTGTGCATTCAGTGAAAGATGGTGGGCTGTCAGACACTTTCCAGATATGATAAAGAGATTCCCAATTGTCGATCATTTTGCGGAGAAGGAAGTTTAGGCACAAATACACACTAGAGTCTCTTAACGTTGAGACTGCATCAAACTTTTGTCCAATCACAGTCTCCTTAAATGTCTCTCCCATATGTTCTCATCTTTCTCCTCCCACCACCTCCTCTTTTGCATTCTCCTCAATCATGCTCCATGGTGTTATACAGTGGAAGATTAGCAGTTGATCTCTCCACCTATGGATTCACTCATGTGACCCCACTATGAACTTTTCCTTTTTGCTGTCTTGCTGTCCTGGGGGGCAGATGTTGACTCAACTCACACGTTTAAACTTGTCTGTATAAAATGCTATGACTGCTCATACTGTAATTGTGCTGCCATGAGCTATAGTGAGAACATATTGGGATCATAACCTCAGTCAACCCATGCTTGTGTATTCTTTTGTTGTAAAAAAAAAAGTGTCATTTTAGTCACCTGACCTGTGTATGAGGAAGAACATTTTAGCTTAGCATTCAGAAGCATGCCTCTAGATATGGCAATGTCGGTCTGTCGTTCCTACTGACTTTGGTGATCCACTGACTTTATATCTAGCGCCATCACCAGGTCAAAATTTGAATATTTGTCCAATACTTTTATTTCTGAATACCTGCAAAGCTATTCCTATCAGCCTCAGCTGTACTTTTGTGTTCACTGTGATTTATGAAGGTAAATATGGTGCAAATGTGAGAGCCCATAGATCATGTGAGCACTTGTAGAATATGATTTGAGAGCTTGTAGTACTTGTAGATGTCATGTTAGAATATGATTTGAGAACTTGTAGAAAAAAGTTCTCAAGCATCACACAGCGGCGAGTCTGCGCTCTCAAATTTTGCAACACTTTTTGCGATAAATTTGGTGCAAAACTAATTTGTTCCTGTGGACTTGGTCTGTGGAGCTCTGAGCCAACAGAACGGCCGGGGACAGCAGGGTCGGCAGCGGAGCTTTCTGCAATGTTCACACTGGCCGAGCCCCACTGATGGCGGTCTGTCCACTGCTGCAGGACCTGGAGCTCACCGCCAGTGTTTCAGTTGGACTGTTAAAAGTGTTGAGATAATTAAAAGGCATTTACAGTATTTAGAAGCGGGCTGGCTGCTAGTTGGCTAACGCTAGACAGAGTGGACAGAGTTGTCCCTCATCTGGCGATAGAAACCCTGCTGTCCCCGGCCGTCCTGTTGACTCAGAGCTCCACAGACTAAGTCCACTGGAACAAATTAGTTTTGCACCAAAATTATCGCAAAAAGTGTTGCAAAATTTGAGAGCGCAGACTCGCCGCTGTGTGATGTGAGAGAGCACATTGCAGCGACAGATTCGAGAGGTTGTAATCACTGAGTTGTGGTTGTACTGGAAAAGTGACTGAAGTGGAAAAAAGAAATACGAGTACAGATTTTTTATTTTTTTTTCTTACAAGCTCTCAAATCATATTCTACAAATGCTCACATCGCATCTACGAGTTCAATTTTAGTTGTACAAGCTCTCAAATCATGTTCTACAAATGCGTACGTTGCATCTACGCGCTCTCACATTTGCACCATATTTACCTTTTATAGGTCAAAGTGGAAGCAGATAGTTGGTTGATGGAAAACCACTCTTTTACCATTCACTTATGTTTTCTCCAACAGGTAAGTTTGGCAGACCTGCCCACAGTCTGACTTGTTTCTGGTGATGTAAACATGCTTTTCTTAGGATGGAACAAAATATGTGAGATTTACTCCAGTTGTTTATGATAGAGCCAGAGAGCCAAATAATGGAGACTATAATGATCCAGACTCTGTCTGAGAGACTGGAATACAGCCTGATTTAGACCTATTTGAATTTCAAGATATTTATTAGTCTTAAGGTGCAGCTAAAGTCTGGAACTTGGCCATTTGTAGTATTTGTGTAACCAGTGTTTAGAGTGGTGGTGTTAAGGGTTACTTTCAACAATACCACTATAATAAGTTGCCTAAAAATAAAACATTGAGATTTTTATATGTCACTAAGACAGAAAGACTGCTGTATTGTTTTACCTCCTGGCACCACAGGAAAGAAAACAATACAGAGGGTAATAAATATTTTGCCAACGTTTCAGGATGTTCTGCACTTTTGGTTTTTGTAGTGACTGTATGCTATTTTAATTGGTTTGTGCTGTTGTAGAGAAATGAAACCATCAAAGCTTTAAAAGCTGCACAACATTTTTTCACTTTTGAAGAATATCTTCATAGGCGTAGTTGCTTTCACTTCCTTTTAAGTGTTCACGGTGCAGCTAAAATATGTACCGTATATCACATGAGAATATGGGATTGGAAGGTAATACTAAATGATCTTGATTAGGGTGGGGAACATTCCTTACTATAATTGTCTGCATGTGTATTTTATGTAAATGTGAATACTTTGTCGATTGTGGAAAAATGTCAATTAAAAAAAATTATTCTCAGGGATATTGTTGTCCACCTGTGCTGCGCTATTCTTAATCTGTGTTGGTTAGAAATGTTTAAGTTTTATAACCGTGTGAAATCAGTTTTTTAATATTTTCATGGGAGAGCTACTAAAGAGCAATATAGGCATCCATCCTTTCAAAAGCTTTGTTTCACAATCAAAGGTGAGAGCGCAGTGTACACTGACAACATTTAACTAAAGGACAAGGCTGCTACTTTTCCCCTATTATGCTTTACAGGAGGGGGGAAATCTGTATTTGTTATGTTGAAAAGAAAGAAGAGACAGCATTCACAAAGAGCTCCTATAGGCAGAGTACAATACCACATGTTTGTTGCTTGGAAATGTCTGTAGCTTGAAGCACAGATCACATTTTGAAATCTAACGATCCGTCTTCAGCAGGCGTACAGCAAGTGTCTCAACAAAGATTCATCTTATGAGGCTTGTTTAGAGAAAAGAAATCTGTCTTAGATCAGTGCTTTACTTTCAGACATGTTTAGACATAGAGGTTTCTATGTAAATTAATTGCTATTACAGGTTTAATGTTGTTTGAGACAAATGTTGCCCGGGAAGTGAATATAGTATTTTGCCATTATTGCACTGCTGGACCAGTTCAAGACAAGAGTGAACGATAAAAATAATAGGCAGCTAGAGTCATGATGCCATGTATCACGGGTCATAAGCCACTCTCGAACCCATGAAATTGTGTTTGCAGTGCCTATCTTATCACTCCTCAGCCTTTGGATGGCACAGCTGCATGAATGCACCAGTAGCTGGTGTCTTGATGGGGCTTTCAATGAGCTCTGCAGAGTGCAGAGGACTGCAGCCGACTTTGACATTCACCTCCGTCTACCATGAGGAGAAATTGAGTACTGGTAGAGTGCACTGAACAAGCACAGAGTGTCTCCAGGTGAGAGAATTAAAATATAAGGTAAAAGTGAGCACAATCACACTCTTGTTGTAAACAACTTGAAAGGGAGTAAGAGGGGATCATGTGGTTGCCGTAGCAATGGAGCAAAGGCAAGACTGAATAAGAGTATTATTGGCAGGACCGGCAGACTGTGGAGAAGCAGCCTGCTGTTCACCCAAACATGCCTCAGCTTTGCTTCTGTCAGAGCTGTCAAAGAGTTTGTGCCAAGAGCGCTGTGGTTTTCCATTTTGCCACGTCGATGAGTATTCAGG
Source organism: Percina caprodes (assembly GCA_013375575.1). Classification (NCBI taxonomy): domain Eukaryota; kingdom Metazoa; phylum Chordata; class Actinopteri; order Perciformes; family Percidae; genus Percina; species Percina caprodes. The sequence goes on from JABXJD010000024.1 coordinate 2,199,385, forward strand.
TAGTGGTCCCTCCGAGGACCAATGCCATCTAAACCAATGTCCTGATATCAATCCTTTTGCAATGGTCACCTGACTCAGAAAAATGTCTTCTCTGTGCAATCGAGGTGAAGCCTATTTGTAAGAGTGCGAGCTATGGATTTTCGCTGTCAGTCCTCCGTCATTTTGATTGATGTGTTTATTTGAACCCACAGCACCTTACACACATGCCTAAGGAGGCTGGTAGCTACTCCATCATCCATTGCCTTAGGTCACGCTGCCAGGTGTGACAGCAATCAGACTGTGTCTTTTGAATGCTTACATGCACAAATACTTTTTTTTCCACTTGTAGGGTTGTGGCCACCCTGAGGCTTACCTCCCAAGGACTTAGTGAAGCTGCTACCTGAACCAGTTTTATTTTTAACTTTTCACTTCACACCACAAGGACTCCTTTTAATACATTTTAATGGAAGTCTGTTCCATCTCTTAACCATTCACAGACTTACAGAGTCAAATTGGCTAATCTTTTTCACACACACACACACACACACACACACACACACACACACACACACAGAGAGAGAGAACACACACTGCTTATATTAACACTAATGTCCAGGAATGCGTTGCACACACTTGCAAATGCGTCCATTGTTTGTTTCAAAGTTTCTACCAAACAACTTGAGGCCAGGGTTGCAGTTGCTCAGCTTCTTGGAAATACAGTACCGGGGCCAAAACATTTTTGGATGTTTATGAGAGAACACATTGTCTCTTAACTCTGACATTGTAGGGAAATTATTAATCTGTTAAAGCAGCACATATCGAGCAATATCTTTAAAGCACATAGACACAGACAAGTCTTAATTTCAATATTATGTTAGTGTGATTTGACGGAGATGACTGGCTGTGTTTAAGCCTGAACTCTCCACGAAGTGTGCAACTCTGAGTAAGGGAAAAAGATTTTTCTCTTGGATAGGCAGAAAACAGTTGAGCGTGCTCACAGCATGTAAATGTATGTTAAACATAAAAACAAAGCCAGCCACATGATTGAAAGCTGAGACTGCTACGCTATGATAGACAAAGATAATATGATGATACAGAATTAAGTGAGAACAATGGTGCATTACTGGCTGCGCGGTCAACAGGAGCAACACAGCAGATCCTTATCCACCAAAGTACTCTGACTGAATACAAAACATATAGAGCGCTGTTGGTCAACACAACTGAAACTCTAGTTGCAGAAAAGGAGCACTAAGTATGAATAAGAGGAATGTAAAAGATGCTGCTTCCATAAAAATGTTAATGTTATGTGACTCTTTTCCTGAGGACATTTGATATTTTTATTAGCTGATTGATGTCTTTTCTCCCTGCCATCTCTCACAAATCCTAAAAAGATGCTTATGTCTCTGAAATGTGCCATACAAGCATGCTTATCTAAGTGGAATGAATGTGTGATCACCTCTTAGTAAATTTACTGACATGTAAATAATGCATTTTTGTTTTTCAAGCTTGGAGCAGTCCACAGTCTTAAGTTTTAGCATGAAAAGGAACTCCTTTGTTTATTGAAAGCCACTTCACTCATATAACACTGTTGACTGAGGGCTGAGATATAAAGCAAGCAACTCATGAGGCTCTGTACTTGTTAAACTTGTTGTCAGGCCTCTAGTGTCATGAAAGCGTTGGGTTGAAACAAGTGGTGGGGAAATGCTGTAAAAGCCAAAAGATGTCGTCAGGAAAGTATCACCATCTGCTCCCTCTTTGAGAGCTGATTTCAGTCTTATTTCATGTGGAAGTGCTGCCCTTTACGATGATGTATTCATTTAAGCTGTTTGCACACAGACGGAGAGCTGACCAGACAAATATTGACAGGGTGGATTGGCAGTGATTGGAAGGAGGTTTGAGCAAATAGAGTTGGTGGAAAATGAAGATGGAACATAGAGACAGAAAATGTAGAGGAGGATGAGGAATCGCAGAATATTTTTGCAGTTTGTGGCAGCAGTGGGAGATGGAAATGAAAAAACAGGAAAGCTTAGACAGCTTAGAGCAATGGGATTTTAACTTCATGCATATCACTTCATGAAATAAAAAGTTAGCCTCACTCCTTTGACCCCAGAGAAAGTTTTATTGTTTTGAAGTTGAGTTGAGGGTGTGTGCAGGACCAATAGGGGTCAGCAGGGAGCAGTAGAGCAAACTGTATCTGAGCTTAGTGTTGAAGCTTTATGTCCCATTTTATTAAACAAGAATATATAACAAACAAATACAGACATTAGTATAGGCAACTTCTCATCTCATTGCATTCCTACAGCCTTAACACAAGACCAGTTTTTTTTTTTTTATGCATCAAAACACTTGTTTTCGGTAAAACTAGCTTGCAACCAGCCTCCAAACCAATACGATGTATGTTTGATTAATGTCTATGGTGCAGCCTCGAGAGATTTTGTCCTAAATGTGACCCATTTCTTTTTCAAACTTTGTAAACTTGAATCTAACTTGTCTTTTTATTTTTTTATGTGTGAATCACAAGCAATAACCTCAAATTCAGCAACCCTCAAATTCAAAATATTTTATCTCCCTGGTTTCCCCTTCTGAACTTGTGAGCGTATTTATGCATTTAAAATGCAAATGTACCTTTCAGTAAATTGCAGGCACGAGGCATGTAAGATGAACAGCCTTTAAATGCAAATTGCTGCTGCTGCTCTGGACCATATTTATCTGGGAGCCAAATGAGGCCGGATAGGAATAGGTGGGTGTGGGACAGATTTATTGTTCCATCTTTCATCCTTCATCGTCAGTACACGGAGGTAGGAGAGGAAGAGGGTGTGTAAATTCAAGGTTACTTGCTTCAGCTAGCAGTAGTGTAAAGGAGTGAATAGTGTTATAGCCCGCTGGTATACAGAACATCAAAGCATCTTACGCTACGAACAAGCTGAGTTGGAAAGAAAGGTCTGAAGAGTTTCTGTTTACTTTTGTACATTGGCAAAACAACACACCTCTTAGGATGCTGTCCTCTGATTGTAGCTCTTAGAGGAATTATTTATACTTCCTATTTGTGTCGTTTGGTTTTGTGTAAAGACATGCATGCTGTGTTTCTGTTCAGCTAGATCAGAGGTAAAACAGTTCAACTTTTTTTTTTTTAATCAAATTATATCACTATCATTATCAAATTATATCACTAAACACTCATTAAACAGGGTCTAATAGCTAAGACTCTTCACTGGTTATTTTACCTGTTGTTTGCTGTGGGTAAAGGCACAGAAAGAAGGTTTAGATGTGGGAGAGGTAGCTTTGTAACCCTAGGCGTGTTTGTGTGACAGTAGCTCCCCCGGTCAGGGTTTGAATACTGCAGGGAAGCTGCTTACAACCCCAAAATCCTGATCAGGTCTCGGGCGTGCTGCTCTGGTTGAAGAGGGTATTATTGCATTCTGAGTGTGTGACTGTGTTTAAAATTCCGTAATCTGTAAATTTGCAATGCAGACTTCGCCAAATGTCAAGGGTCAGTAATGGGGTGCCATCTGTTTAACAACAGGTGATGGTTGATGATGTCATAGCTAGTGGACAAGGGCCAAAATCGAGTGAGGTGGGTACTGAGGAGGGGGATGCATTAGCATTTCATATTTATGTACATACCGTGTACTGAGGTAATTCCTGCAGTGATGCACATTTCTAGCAAAAGTTCAGCACAGATGATCTAAAGAGTTTTTGAAGAGACGGCTGGATGGAGTATGCCAATCATTTTCACACAGCCTTTGAAAAATCCTCTGTTCTCCTTTCTTGCAAAGTCTGGAAAAAGTCTGTGAATATAAACACCAGAGCCTAAAAACTGTTAATTCCTACCTTTTCATCTGAGAAAGACATGATACCTCCATCAGACTGCTGATGTTTATAGGAGAAAGAGCTAAAGCCGGATTTAGCCTGCTCAGTGATTTTACTTCAAAGAATGCATACAACTACTGTAATTACTTCTCTGACTATAAGAAGAACGTAGCAACCCGTGTACATTTGTGGTCATTCAGTTTGAAATTTGACTATCTGTGCTGTTGTTGAAGCCCTTTCTGTTCATCCGTGGTTAGAGACAAATTGTCTGCCAGAGACATCAGGTCAGCCAGGTAGAGAGTTGAAAACCACAATGAGCTCTGCCCTCGTGGTTATGTGCCACTGTCTGCATCTTAATAGCTTTTGACGACTCGTCTCCTCAAACGCTCACATGCATACGGTGGTGGTTTAATTAGGTGAGAGAGATTCTCATCATACCTTAGTAGCACTCTGCTGCAACTTGAGAAGCATTTAGGATTCATTGATCCATCCTGCTGAGAGTGTTGCTCAGGATCTGCGTCTGTCACCAGCTTCTGCTGTTGTCCCGTGCTCCTCATGAAGCCTAATGCACTGGTAAAATACTTATCTAATTCAGAAGGTTATCACTGGCCCCAGGTGCTAATGTGGAGATTGATAAGCTGTTATTTCAGTCAACACAGTGAATGCTGAAGGTGCTTTTTTTATTTTTTTATTTTATTTTAAATGCTGATAAACCCAGAGGCTGGCAGACGTTGCATATCGTGTGTGTGTTGTGTGTGTGTATTAAGTGTGTGTGTGTGTCTATTAGATAACCAACATAAGCCAGCACCTCAATTCTCGGTAAGGAAATCATTAAGGAGCCCGAGATTAGTCTTTCAATGATTGACCATCAGTTTGTGGCGCTTTATACCCTCTATATTTGCTGCAGGATAAATGTGTGTGGGTAAAGAGATCTTACTTCATTTCTACCACTGATTAGCCCTTGAGCAAAGCCCTAATCCCCAACTGCTTCGATGGAACTGCTGAATCACAGACAGACCAGACTGTGGTTGTACTGGTTTCAGATGTAAATGTGTAACAGTGAGAATGTGAAACGTCCCTGGATGAGTTAAGAAGAAAAGTATTTAATTACATAAAGTAGTAATATGATCCAAACCTGCTGGCACTTTTGAGTGTTGTAGCAGCTTATTAAATAATTACTCTGAACAGTTATGGGAAATGTACTACAGTATTCTAGGGTACTCTGGCTCTAACTTCCCCACACTGTGGACCTTTTGAGATATTACAGTTCAGTCACATGCAGTCTCTACTATTGCACCACTGTATTGTACTACAGCTGCTGCTCTGATAGGAAACTGACCCTGTCTATCACCATATTAAGAACAGTGTGTTCTGCTCGATGACATGACAGTGAGTCACTCATTAGTGATACAGAGCTTCTTCTGATCTGGGCTGATATCTTCAGCCGAGAAAACACTAGCAGACTGTGAAAGGACTCTGCATTACGTCTGATATTTGCAGATTGCGCTCTGAGAAGAACACTGCGTTCATATTTTCCTCAGACTGGACTGATTGGGCTCCAGTCATATTAAACTAAACATGCCTGACATAAAAGTGGCAGATCAGATGTGTTTGTGGCAAAACCAGAAAGTGAGAGATTCAAATCCCTAGTCCTCATGCTGACCTGAGCAAAAAAAACTTCAGACAAAAGTATACCCAAGCATGTATGAGACCATCTATTTAAAACCCTTTTTTTAAATTACGAAACATTTATTTTAACACTTGATATAAATTGTTTTTTATTGTGGCCAGATGTTGATGTCATGTTGGCCTCTTCACCTACCACATGCCCTGTCACTTCTAACTTCCCATTACATCCAGTATATCCGATACTCCCTATGCTAAAACCTATTTTTGTGTTGGATTGAGGTAAATGTATAAAATACTGTACAACTTTATTAGAAAAAAACTTTTGTGGGTTTGGGGGAATGACACTCTTGATATCCACCTGTTTTACCCAATTCCCATTAAAAAAAATTTTAAAATCAATTTATATAGCAAAACCTCTTTCCCCCATGAATAGTACATGTAGAAATACAGTAATTGGGTGCATATACTGGCACGTTCCACAGTCCAGTTTCCAACCTTGCAGCCTGGCTAGAAATAGCCTTTAAAGTGTGGCTCCCAGAAAAGAGGTCATTTTATAGTTTGTTCCCCCTCCAACCAACTTGCATCGCCATTCTACAAATTCATCGGCTTTCACAAGAGCAGGTGAGATATTGGGCAAGAGGACAATCAATAAAGCTACTTCAGTCACCCCGTTGTTATTTTGCAACAGTGAATTGCTGGCATTGTGCCGGGGTCGTGCTGCTGCAGAGACAGCCCACTTGATGTTTCTGCTTGTGTATTTTGGTCTGCAGATTATGGACCATGAATACACAAGGCTCAGAAACCATCCTCCGCTGCATTACACAGTGATATGTAAATGAAAAGCAAAGCTCCAGATCAAAGCATTGTATACAGTTACAGCAGATAAGTAGCAAAGGATCCCTGTGCAGTTATTCAACATTTTACAGAATATTAAATAAGTAAAACCGCTTGAAATAATAATGAATAATTCATCATTTCTGAAGAGTTTTTAGATTTTTGTCACGGACCACCTCTCTCCTTTATTTCCGTCTCTCTCCCTTCATCTAATTCTCCTAATTTGAGGTAGATTTGATTGAAATGTGCAGCAGGCAGACAAGCTGTAGTGTTGTAGTTATCAGTATGCTTGACTGTATTTAAATATGAACTGAGAAGGGTATTACAGCTCAATTTCACGCCCTGTGGGATATCTTACATGTTTCTCCCTCAGTAGAAATCAGACTGTCAGTTTTCTCTTTCCTTCTTTCTCTGTCCCCCCCCCAAAAAAAAATCCAACTTTCAAATGTTTCACCTCTTCTCCTCTCAGGTCTCTGAATTTGTAAGGCTCCGCTTTCCTGCCTTAAAATCAGGCTGTTATACTTAAGTTGTGATTGATATTTTCTGACAGGGGCTGTGATCGGTCCAACTGCTGTTCTCAATAACCCACCTTTTTCCGTAGCTATACATTAGAAAGCCCTGCAGTGGGACGGTCAGCCTGTGCTGAAAGAGCATCAGCTCATTATGTGTTGTTAATGTGACGAGGCTCTTAGCTGGCTGAGCGACTGGAAAGCTACACTTGCATCATTTGCAGGTATAAAATGTTCTTACCTCAGCTTAACGATCTCTGCTTTTTTTGTCCTGCTTTGTTCCCTGGCCTTTTATGGCTAAATCATATTAATTTGTCTTCAAACATGCAAATTATTAGTGTTGATGAAGCGACACGATTGGACACTTTGTGTTGATGTACTATAAATTAGATGCATTATCTTCACCTTTTAGAAACCATGTAATTCTGAATGGATTCAGAAGCTAGTTGTACACACCTCCTCACTCAGCAAAAAGAGAGCAAATGAGCTGCTGGTTTCACTGACTGTTGCTTCATCACTTAACTGCTGCCTAGGTCCAACTTCACAATGTTCATTTTATTGTTTGAGAGCTGGTACAAACTGCCAGGGTTTGTACCAGCTCTCGTTTATCTCATGAGCTTATGATTTTGAAGTACACCAGAGAAAATGGCATGCTCAAATACCAGAGAGAGAATTTTGCTTCATGTAAAAGGCTTGTGCCGAGTAGAGTTGCAAAGATCGGCTGGATCTGTATCGCTGCAGATACTGATCCTGTAAGGCATATTTGTTATTGGTCAGACAAGGCCGTTCCATATCAAATACAGTTTCCTTGTCAATGTATTTTAAAACATTCAGAGTTTTGACCATCTGTTGCATTCATTAAATCAAACATCCAGTAAGTTGTAAAGTAATGTTGTATACATAGGGTATTTAACATGGGCATTTTGGGGAAAAGAGAACATTGATATTACATTGGGAATCTGTATCAGCAGAAGTATTGGAATTGGTTTCGTGGAGAGGGAGTCATCAATTGTGGAAAAAATATTAAAGGTCCCATAACATGGTGCTCTTTGGATGCTTTTATAAAGGCCTAACTGGTCCCCTAATACTATATCTGAAGTCTTTTTCCCAAAATTCAGCCTTGGTGCAGAATTGCAGCCACTAGAGCCAGTCCCACAATGAGCTTTCCTTAGTATGTGCCATTTCTGAGTCTGTAGCTTTTGATTAGGAGAGAGGGGGGGGTCAAGGTGGAGGCTGGGGTTGTGGTCTTGACCATCTGCCACTTTGCTCATTTGAAAGCCATGATTTCTCTCTCGCATGGGTTGGCCAAATTCTCTGGGCGGGCAAAGCAGAGAAAGGGGAGATAACCTTGCCCCTAATGAGATCATAAGGGGCAAGGTTACCTCCCCTTTCTCTGATTCCAGATCGGCCCATCTGAGCTTACATTTTCTCAAAGGCAGAGCAGGATACCCAGGGCTCGGTTTACACCTGGGGGACCATAGGCAGGCTGGGGGAACTCATATTAATGTTAACCTCATAAAGTTACATTTTCATGCCACGGGACCTTTTTAAGATGCTTTACTGAAGTAAAAGTGACAACACTGTATTTAAATGTATTCCATTACAAGTAAAGGTTCTGCCTTCAAAATAGTACTTCAATAAAAGTACAGAAGAATTATAAACAAAATAAGTTAAATTATTATGCACAATGTTTTTTTTTTCTTCATATTATTACTAAGTGTTACTAAATAGCATTTCAATAATGTTGAGTTGGTGCTCAGTTGAACTTTTGTAAAGTGACAATATATAACTTTTAAATGTTTTAAATTTTTAATCTGATGATTATAAATGAAGCTAATGAATGCTAACGAAACTTGCAGTGAAAATAACGCTATTTTTATATAGTTTTTATTAGTACCTTTGCCTGGGTCAGATTAGACAAAGTCACAAAATGATTTACGGCAGGTAGATGGGGGTACAGAGCACACATTTTGATGGGTCACAGATTTTAGTGTAACACCGTAAAAGCCTGTGTAAGTGAGTATCCAGCCAGGTAAAAAGTAGCAGGAGGATTCTTTATATAGGCCTAAGTGGATTCTAACTTTAATTTATCTGTTGTAATTCTTGCTGATACTGGGGCAGGGCCATCACAGAAAATACGAAATTAAACAAAGAACAACTAAAAGCTAAAAGGGAAAGTGAATTAGTGCAAATAACATGTAGCCACTTTAAATACTGTTGGAAAGTAAAGTTTAAAGTTACATAATATCAAAATGTTTTGCTCACTAGTATTTTATATACTGTTCATGAAGTGAGTTAGTGACATATGTAAAATCTTAATCTGCAAAGTAAGCAGTAACTAATAGCTGTAAAATAAATGAAGGGGAGTAAGAAATACAATATTTCCATTCGAAATGTAGTGGAAGTATAAAGTTGCATAAAATGGAAGTAGAGTACAAATACTGCAACTCTGCATTTAAGTTACTTTCTACCACTCCAAGTTAGATTATAGTATTTACTGTGATGTGGCAGTTGTTGTTGTGTTTAAAAATGTAAAATCCCTACATTGTGTTAGCTGGTCAAAGTTCACGAGCCGGTGGTCCTGTTGTAAGAATGTATTTAAAGGCCAAAGCCGTTGAAGCAGTGGTACTCAATGAAAGTAAAGTGCTGCTCAACTCATTATCCAGTGGAAGTGTGGAAATGGAGAACAGTAACTCACAGCTTCATATATGTCTTTGGCTATAAATAACAGCAGAATGACCTGGAAAAAAACAGGTGTCAAATAAAAGATTATCCATTATCACTTGAGAAGAGTGACATCATAAAGGACAAGCAAAAACAGATAAGATGACTTTCATATCAAAGTCCTTATTAAGGCCCCATAGGTTGTAAGCATTCTATGACTTTATCCTCCACAATAACCCAGAGGTCTGAATGGATTCTTCCCGTGCCTGTACATACTGTATGTGACGTGTTCTCGTGACCAAGGAATGTTCATGTGTGTGTTTAACATAGACGGCTGCAATTAACACACCATGTTTGATGTTTGTTTCTCTTTCCTTCATAGCCAATATTCCTATCCATGAAAAGTTGGCATAATCGTGCTCATCATTTTACTTTCTTAACAAACAAGCATCATTATCTTAAGTGAATTATAGCTGTATTAAAAGGTTTAATTGGTTTGTTTATTTGTGCACTTTAGTCTGTAATGGCCTGTAGTATTGCTCAGTATTTGAGTGATTGGGCTGTGTCCTTAAATACAGTTGTGAGGATGTGTGCAATAAATTACCCTCTATTATCTCTGCTCCACCTCGTGTCCCTCTATTCCTGCTGGGGATTGTTGGAGCCAGCAGTAACGGCCTCTCTGATTGGTGGATGGTGGGTGGGTGGGTGGGTGTGTGTGTGTGTGTGTGTGTGTGTTTTTGCAGGACAGCCTTAAGTAGGGTTAGGGTAAGGTACTTTAAGGTTAAGCTCAGTGTGCAGAGCAGAGAGAGTCTATTTAAAGGACACCCCCTCCCTCTCATGAATGATTCAACAAAAGTTTGCTCCTCCCCCACCTCTCAGTAAGATCAGCTGGAGGAAGTGGTTGCTCGGCCAACAGTATTACAGTACAGGATTGTGTGTGTCTGAGAGGGAGAGCAAGCCTGGACAAGTAGCAGCAGCTCTGCCTCTGTGTTTGTGTGTGTGTGTGTGTGTGTGTGTGTGTATGTGTGTGTGTGAAGAAAATGTAGGGCAGCTGCTTGTTCTCCCTCCCTCTGCCATTTCTCTTCCTATCTTTTCCTGTGTCTGTCTTTGTTTCCACGCTGTGCTGCTGTAGCTGCAGTCGCCACAACGACGGCTGACATTGTTGCCGCAGCTCTACTTCTGTATTGGCTTGTTATTTCTCTCTCGTTCTCCCTCTCCGTCTCGGCTCACCTCAAGGATTTACAGAGGAGGCATGTAACCTCCCTGAGGAAACGTGTGTGTGTGTGTGTGTGTGTGTGTGTGTGTGTGTGTGTGTGTGTGAGAGAGAGAGAGGTGAGGTGGCTTCAGGATCCAGACATGAATTCCTGTTGGAAAATGAAGATTCAGGTACAGATATAATGTTCTTGATTGTGTTGCTCTTGTGGATGTTTGTCTCTTGTGTTGTTTTTGTTGATGGTGCTGATATCGGTGTTGTCATTGTTGTGATTATTTTTAAAGCTGCAGGGTGTATGCTCTACATCATATTTAAAAAACCTAGCTTTACATCATATCTATATGCATAGTCAATCCTAAATAAGGCGTGTATAAAGAAAAGACGATGGCATTAAAAGGAAAGGGGCTCATTGCTTTTTCCATTCAGTGGTTGTTATGGTAGGGCCTTCTGTCTCCGTGGTGATGGCAGAGCTCTTCTACTGCAGTAGCCGAGAGATAAGAGTTGCCAGGAACGTGTGGTTCTTTCTAGTGTGTTTGTGTGTGAGATAGATAGATATAGATATAGATAGATAGATAGATAGATAGATAGATATAATCTCTCTCAAAATGAGCAGAGATACTCAGAAATGGTCGTCTGTCCCTCCTGTCAAGCAGAAGTGTCCGTATCACAGTCATTTCTGAGGTTGTGAACGTGTTTACATTATTTTACATGCATGTTTTTGTGTATTCTGTGCTATTTATTGGAGATTCTAAATCCTGTATGTAGTTTTTTGCTGTCAGTGCATGTGCCTGGGCGTGCATGCATGACGTTGCTGTACATGTTTATGGGTTTCAGCGGAGCATCTGTCACCTCTTCAGTGTGAAAGATTGACCCACTTTCTCCTGTGCCTCTGCCCTTTGTTTGGGATGTGTGGGGGTGCACAGAAATACTGTATGTGACTCGTGAACTTGAATGCCTCATGAGTATTCTTGTATTGACTTTACTAGAGAGAGAGAGAGAGAGAGAGAGAGAGAGAGAGAGAGAGAGAGAGAGAGAGAGAGAGACACCTTACTCCAGTTAAAATCTGAGTTATTATAACCCAGTTAGCAGACCTAGAGAACTCCTTTAGTAACCAGGGTATTCCTGCATGTATATACAGTACCTTAACTGCAGTATTGTCTGGTTAAGCGTCTGTGCGTGCTTCATACTGCCCCTCCCCACTCCACTGGAGTGGATTTGACTCAGAAATAATCAGCGCAACATATTGCTATAAAGGGGGTAAGCCAGCCTCCACTAAGCGTAGCTCCTATGGCGCCATTTTTATGCTACCTAGCACTTATCTTCCGTTAGCATTTCATTGATTGCCATTCATTTTGATGTCAGCGAATAACTTTACATCTGAAGTGTATAAAGACTCTATTTGTCCATTGTTTATTTCTAAAGAAGCATGACAATGTGTAAAAGGCCCCATTACCTTGTGTCTCTTGTTATGGCTTTGTAGCAGACGTTTTTGTAAAAATAGGCTAACAATTCTGTCATAACCACGCAACCTACTGTTGCATAGTAGAGGAATTACCCAACAGTACAGGAGAAGCTCGCAGGCAGTTATGACTTACATTAGCTGTTTAGGTTTAATTACTAATGTTAACTAGCATTTTAGTTAGCAATATTTAGCCTGTGCCTATGTTCTCTCCTTACATATACCTACACTCTCCGTCTCTGCAAGATTGAGAATGATTGAGATTTCTCTTGGCACAGCTACCAGAAGACTTAAAACTTTCAGACAGGTTGCTCACGTCACATCTACTACTTCAAGCTCAGCCTGTGGTCCATCTGCTTCAATCCCCGCCGAGCAGCAGACACCTGGAGATAGCTAAACAGATTGTCCAAACTTATCTGGCGAGGGCCCTGTACTTTCCTATGCTGTTTCAAGAGTGTGTGAATGACACATTAAGTTGTTAAAGTTGACTAATTTAGTGGCCGGTCAGTGTAATTTTGACATAAATCAACTGCAAGAAAAAGTCTTATTATTCTGTTGTGTGTTGCCAGAGCGTCACCTGCTGTACCGGAGGTAGAATTACACCCATCATTCTTACCATACTTTTCCGCTCATGTATACGGGAAGAACTGGCATAACCCGGTAATTCGCTTAACCTGCAGTGGAGTGTGATTGTCTGCTAATGGGTGCATGCAGCAATTTCAGACCAACACACAAGGCCTTAGTGGCAGAGTGACCTGATATAAATACATTTTCCCCTCATGGGTCCACAGTTTAGCATATCACATCATCAAATCACAGAGCTTTGTGTCAAATCTGCAGCTGGAGGGGGAGATTAATGCAGTCACATGTTGTGGCAGAGCTTAAAACCTGTTGGAGAAGGGAGGAGGTGAGGACAGTGGGAGAAATGAGAAAGAGGAGGGAAGAAAGAATGAGATGTGACCGGACAGAAGTAGACAGTAAGGCAAGAGTTTGTGGTATACTAGTCCAATACCCATTTTGAGCGTGTGCCTGTTCAGAAAGGGCAGATTGCTAGGTTTACAGTATTTTTTTCCCACAACTTAATATAACTATAAGCGTGGTTCACTCAGTCGCTGCTTGGCTGCGGCTCATGTAGACAATTGACGTGTCCCCCTTTGTTCCGTCTGGCCGTCACACATCCAGGTAGCAATGTGACCCGGGCAGGGGAAGGAGGGAGCCTAGCTCAGCCTGCTGGAGAAGCCACTACGGCGCGTAACGATGTGATCTGCATTTGGCAGAATGATCAGCCCTAAGAAGATCATGGTATGCTTATGCCATAAATTTCAGGGAAAGTTAGTCTGATGTAAACATCGCTTTGTGCAGTCTGCCACAGGCTTTCTGTTGTCATACCTGCAGACCCAGAAGCTTTACTTCCTCCCCTGTCAATCTAGTGTCTGTTTAGCTTTAGCTTTATTGTGTTTAACTGAAAACAAAGTGGTTGTAGTTGCTTTAGTGGGGCGTTGTTTCTGCAGAAATCATTTCATAAAATCTTTTATCATGGTGCTCATTTTAAAGTAGACTTGAATTAAAGATGTAGGCTATACATGTTCCCCTGCATATGTTTGTGTTTTACTGACACCAGAACCCACAAAATGCTGCAAGCAGTTTGAAAGTGCAGTGTAAAGCCATTTAATGGTTTCATGTGAAAGCTGACATGAAATTGACCATTTCATATAGCCTACTTCAGTTTTCAGAAAGCACACATCCCTCAACAGGGAATGGGAGTTTCCAGAAAGTTAGCTTAGTTTATTGATTTCCAACAAATAATCATGGTAAGACAACCTTACATAATCAAATAATATTCTACTGTATTTGTATTAAATCCAGTTATATCACCAATTAGTGAAAGGCCCTGTTCACCTGGACAGGTGCTTTCACTTATATATTTAAACTCTACATGCATTGTGTGATATTACGTAAGCATTTTTCTTGTTCCTATCATATGTTTAAATTAGGACAGTGTATCTATTTATATTTTTATGTATTCTATTTTTTGTTTCCTTTTAATCCATAAACACCCATACCTCGTTTTACGGATGGTCCACCTAATTTAAAAAAATAAAATAAATTGTTTTAGTTATGTTAGACCCTTGTGATTCTTTTGGGCATTGCGTTTTCAATAATCTATTGACTGCAAACTGCTTTAACAGGTAGGGAGTGACCAATTGTCTTAGGTTTCAGTTTTAGAGCATCCATTCTTCCTTTTTGAATACTACCAAAGTGACTTAAGATAAGTTAGTCTAATCTATTGATACATACATGTTTACTAGGGTTGGGGGAAAAATCGATACAGCATAGTATCGCAATATTTTCATACTGTATCAATACACAGGTGCCAAGTATCGATGTTGGTCAGTTTGTCTGCTTGACAATCCCATTTTGCAGCAATAAAGTTGAAGTGATATGAACAAACGGAGAAATTAATCTTTTTAGATAAAACAAATGTTGACAAAGTTTCCTTTTGGGGACATCATTTGAAATTGGGAAAAATTAGAAGTTTGAATAAAGGTTACCGTACGTACACACAATCTCTTTTACGTTTTGGCCCCTCTGACGTGGCGGCGTTCTCTGTTCGACCGGGAGAGGCTCACGCAGCCACGGGACGGCCAATACACGGACACTGACACCTTTTTATAAATTACATACAGTATATAATGACAAAAGTTATATTGTTAATTGGTCGCAGCACAGTCTGTTAGCAGTTTAGCTCGCTCGTTAGCCGCTGAGCCATAACGGCGTGCAGGGAGAGGGATCAGCCGCCGGATTAAACCTAGTGACCCGTGCAGGACTTCACTGTGAGCGTTACTGGTCCCTATGAATGTTTGTACATAGGGAACACATGTTGTAGTTGATTGTTTATATTTGTGATTATTTACAGATGGTCAGAGTATTCCAGCCAACAGAAATGTCAGCTTTAACATTTTGCTGGCAATGATGAGATCTGATGGTGGTTGTTTTTTTGTATTTTTCACTTTTTTTTTCCACTTTTTTTTTTCTTCACTTTTTTTTTTCCCCGGGCCTTAACAGACGATAATGCACTACAGCTAAAAGGTTGTAAAGGAGCACTAGGGTTGCTTATTCACAGCTGGAAAAACAAACTAATTTGGCGCTACTCCACTCCACTGGAGAGCAGATGTCCAGACAAGTCCAGGCATGTCCTCTGAGGGATGGTTAAAGATACTCCAGGGAAATAAAGATAAGTCAAATTAGATAGAGCATTTAGCAAAATGGATACAACAAAATAATTTTAATAAAATCCACATGCATGCATAACATTTAATGCATAAACAGTAACGAACAGTCACAAACTCTGCACCATAGCTGTTTTAAAATTGTTTCAATCTCATGGCAAAACATTTACAAGGTGAAGGGTTGCACGCCAAGCATCTCTCATTTGTGAGGCCTGTTGGATCGTGGTTTAGATAAGCACAGATGGTGCAGTAAGCAGCCTCGCTGACAGTAAGTCTCAGGTTTGTATTCTGAGAAGCTATTGACCTCAAACGCAAACATACTTTTATGATGCTGGTGTGAAATGGTGCAGAAGCCAGGAGGACGAATCTAGCGGCAAGATTAATCTCGAGCTTAACCTTTGGCTGGTTTATGGCTCTTTACAATGTTTTACTCTTTTCACAATCTGTCCTACAGCAGAATTAGATCAATTATTTTACTTTCTTATTCCACAAGCTTTTACATTCTTTGTGGTCAAATGAAGTGTTTTCATGTAAAATCCAATACCTAATATTAAAGCTGCAACAATAAGACGATGAACTGAAAACTAGTAAACTGGTTCAGCTTCTTGAATGTGAGAATTTTATGCTGTCTTAGTAAATTGAATAAAGTGGGGCTCAAAAGTTTGGGCACCCCAGGTAAAAATTTGTATTAATGTGCATAAAGAAGCCAAGAAAAATCTTCAAAAGGCATCAAATGACAGATTAGACATTCTTATAATATGTCACGAAAAGTTCGATTTTATTTCCGTCATTTACACTTTTAAAATAACAAACCAAAAAATGGCGTCTGCAAAAGTTTGGGCACCCTGCAGAGTTAATACCTTGTACTGTCCCCTTTGGCAAGTATCACAGCTTGGAAACGCTTCTTGTAGCCAGCCAAGAGTCTTTCAATTCTTGTTTGAGGTATCTTCGCCCATTCATCCTTACCAAAGTCTTCCAGTTCTTGGAGATTTCTGGGCTGTCTGTCACACACTGCTCTTTTAAGGTCTATCCATAGATTTTCAATTATGTTGAGGTCAGGAGATTGTGAAGGCCATGGCAAAACCTTTACGCCTCTTGATGTAATCCACCATGGATCCTCTCTTTAAGTTCAGCTTTTTCGCTGATCATCAGGGTGAATCAACTAATTGATTATAAAATGATTGCCAATTGATTAAAATTGACTGAATGGGGCGGCCTCTAGCTCACCTAGTAGAGTGTGCGCCCCATGTAGGCTGAGTCCTTTGCAGCGACCTGGGTTCTAATCCGACCTGTGGCCCTTTGCTGCGTGTTATCCCCCATCTCTCTACCCACTTTCCTGTCTTTCCACTGTAACTATCTAATAAAGTGAAAACCCCCCTAATAATTCTTAAAAAAAGAAAAGAAAAAGTTGACTGAATTGTTTCAGTTCTAGCCCATGTATATGATCTACTCCCCAATCGTCAAAGACAGCTAAGATGGTGGATTCAACCCTTATATTTATATAATATTTATAACCCTTAAAGTTCTGTTGAGGATAAAAAATTGTGATTTCAACGCTGCCTTTTTGAGGTTTTATCTTTTTTTGATTTTGGCATAAAAACGAGTTGAGCCCTCCTCCCGTGTGGGCCAAGAACAGAGCCCTAAAAGCAATCCCTCTGAATATGACCTCTCCTCTTCTGTTGTACTCTCCTGCTTCGTTTTCTTACATGTCTCGAGTCCAGTCTGAAAGTTGTTATCAAAGGCTGGGGCTACAAACAAACCCACAGAGGAGGTGCAGAAAGACGGACACAGCGGTGTGTGAAACCTGAACCATTCTTTATCAGAATTATGCATGAGCCCAGAGAATAAGGCTCTTTATAGTCTACAGTCATGGCTGCAGTGAAGGTGACTCCCAGAGTTTGTACAGGTTGCACAGTTTGAGAGGAATTTTAGAGAAAAAGGGTTAGAAATGGTGTTGATCAATTTCCTTGTTCATCGTTTGTCATCTGTCTACAGCCTCTCTGTTCTAAGCACTGCTTATCAAGTCATCGGTCCATTTGTGGCCTTGTTATTTCCCAGAAACCCTCAGTCTGGGCATATATGCTTGTTACTCCATTTTTGGCCAAGCAAGGATTGAGGGAAAGGATCATCAATTTGTTCTATTCTTTTGCAGTGCCTGTTATCCCTGTCTGTCATCTCCTGTAAAAAAACCAAAAAAACTACATTTTGATCCCAGTGCATCTCACAGGAGGTTGGCAATGAAAACAGAAGATGAATACAGTTTGAGATTGAAGATAATGTTCACACGCTGCATTTGGCATTTTAGTTTATCAAAGTGACAGGAAATTGCATATAGTTTATACAGAATTGTTTTTCTTCTGATAAAATGTCAACTCTTTGCCTTATCAGATAATGAACACTTTTGCTATTGTTCTGTGACCAGTTGGCTGATAAAATTTGAAGGGAGTCGTAAGATGTGTTTAATTGCAATCTCTGCACTGACCCTTAGCTCCTAGTAAGACTAGATGAGTGTTTGACAGTAGTTCAAAGGCCAATAATTTGTATGTTTGGATGCGAGTTCAGCTATGTTTGTGTTCTCAGAAACGTGTGTGTGTGTGTGTGTGTGTGTGTGTGTGTGTGTGTGTGTGTGTGTGTGTGTGTGTGTGTGTGTGTGTGTGTGTGTGTGTGTGTGTGTGTGTGTGTGTGTGTGTGTGTGTGTGTGTGTGTGTGTGTGTGTGTGTGTGTGTGTGTGTGTGTGTGTGTGTGTGTGTGTGTGTGTGTGTGTGTGTGTGTGTGTGTGTGTGTGTGTGTGTGTGTGTGTGTGTGTGTGTGTGTGTGTGTGTGTGTGTGTGTTTAAATAAATGTCCTCAGGAGTTAGTGAGATGGGAGGAAAATAAGGATTGAGATGGAAGGAAGCAGAGTGATAGAGAGACATGGCACACACACAATGGTCCTCTATCACCATGACAACTAGTCATGACAAGGACAACAGTGAAGTGCCGAAGTAATTAAGAATTTAGAGTGTGTGTGTGTGTGTGTGTGTACTGTTTGGACAAAAATGGCAACACTTTCTTAACAACAGGAGCAAAGTTGCTGTGTGTGTGTGTGTGTGTGTGTGTGTGTGTGTGTCTCTGCAAGGCTGGATTACCAACTGGCCCCAGACATCTAGGATTCCAGTGTTCAATATCAACTTAATTAGTTTCTCATGTGCTCACATATTCTTATTCTTAATTGCATTAAAATGTAATGAAAATATCACAAGGTAATTGACACACTTGAAATATTGGTACAGGTTGTGTCATTCCTGCATAGGAATACTGGTTGATTTCTGGGACTATAGTTGTGTATAGATGAGTCGCTTAACTGTTTACCACCTAAGTCTAAAAGGCATTTTCACTGGCTCAAGTTCATTTTAAAATAAATTTTCTGAAACTATCCTCCATATTTAAAACATCATGTAATCCCATATAGATCAACATACAGTCTGAGACATACTTTTTTCTTCGTTCCCAGAATCTCCAAAGAAATTGGGCGACGTGCAAGAAACACCTTACTTCATTTGGTTTATTCAGTTATCTACAATTAACCTGCTATGGTTTCTGATTTGTCATGACATGATTATTGTTGATTTTTTTAATTGATTTTATTATTCTTTCTTTTGCTTAGTTTCTTACTTTTCTCCTCCTTTTGTGTGATTGTGCATATACTGCAAATAGTAGCACATTTGGGATGTATGCAGACTTATTGTGTATTTACCTATGTGTATATATTTTCTTTTATATTTTTTATGGGGGGAGTCAGTCGGTGTTGGAGTAGTTAGGCTTGGGAGTGTGTATGTGTGAATGTATTTTCTGTATAATTGTCTAAAGGAACCCCTCAAAAATCCTTCTTATTCTTCTAATAAATACTCTGAATTATAAGACTTCCCTGTGTGGTCTGCTGTGTGCACTGTATGTGATTGTAGCTTGGAGGAAATGTTTATCCCTAACAGTTCAATCTGGCCATGTTTCCACTGTATATGTACAGTGTATAAACAGAGTTGATTTACCTTCACAAAGATTTGCTTGCATCCAAAGCACCACAGCCCTGTCAGAGCTGGTGTTAACTCAGCATTATGTAACTATGATTGATTACTCATTAAGAAACCATGCATTGCTTAAATACCAATACTGAAGGCAGTACAACACCCCAGTGGCTGTTTATCTTAGTCTTAGCTGCAAGCCAAAATCACTTAGTGGGAATCGAGGATCATTAAAGCCTCAGAACAATACTGGACTGTGTGGAGTTCTGACAGTATTGGCCTGTTTTGCTACCTGGGTAATGATACACATATTCTGACACCATTTGATTTGGAGTTTGAACGGATGAGTTATGTAATCAGCTTGTCCTCCCTTTTGTCTCACATCAGAAGAACTTTGAGAACTAGAGGCCAAACGGCTTAGGCTCAACGCTGAGAAATGTAGCTTTGCTGTGCTTGTTAAGAGACAAACCGTGAATCAGTCCTTATTCCTGCTAGAATTCTTCATCCATATTAGCATATATATATATATATATAGCATGTATCTACACCATAAAAACCTTTTGCATTATGAGGTAAATCTGCTTTTTATTGTATTTGTATACATGCTAGCAGCATGGCTCTAGCCATGGCAATGTTAGTCTGTTGGTCGATCCACCACTTTTCTTCCAGAGTGCAATATACTATTGAATGGATTGTCATAAAATTTGTTTCACACATTCATGTTGCAAGGAGGACAAATCCTACTGACGTTGGTGAACCCCTGATGTTTACTGTAGTGCCACCAGTAGATCAAAATGTCACTTATCTAGTGATAGATCTGCATCTTTATTTTTCTATCTTTTCAAATGATCAAATACAGCACCATTCATTACACATTTAGTGTGATGCCAATAGTAAATATGTCAGTTTTCACTGTGAAGAATGTATGTGCAGATATGAGCAGTCTTTCTTCTCCTCTTTTGCAGAATGAAAAGCCTCTGGGTCATTCTGCAAGCAGGTCCAGCAATATATCAAAGGTGAGCAAAACAAATGGAATTTTTTTTTAATGAATGATGTGTGGCCTTCCTCAACCACAGAGCGAGAAAATAGCGAGAACATAGACAGGTGGGCGGCGGTGATGTGAGCTTCGGAGGTAGGCAGAGATTGACAGCAGAGACAGACATCAGTGGAGTGAGAGTAGATGATAACCTGCCTCTCTCGATTCACATCACCACTATCGGAGCTTCCCCTCTGATCAAGCGATCTCCAGAGAGTAAACATGGCTTTCTCAGCTCACTGTTGCTCTTTTTCAGACAAGATGTTCCTCTGTGACTCTTGTCTTTCTCTATTTTCTCCCTTCCTTCTTCCCTCTTCTCTTCTTCGCTCCCTCCGGCAAAGCTACACCCTGCGTTGAATCGGACTCCTCCAGGCTCAGGAGAAAATCCTTTTTTTCCTGAGCCTCTTATGAGGATAAACCCTGTACTTGTGCTAATAGGTGTCAGGGTCACCATGGGACCACTCCTGCAATAATGTTTGATCCACAAGCCAGTTACTCTTAAAACGTGAGGGATGGAAGGTTTTGCAATAACAAATGCTGACAACTTTACATAAACTAAGTCATCTATTGTATCATATTTAATACACAGAATCATCGACACCTGAATTCCCCCTCTAGTTATCAATTAAGGCTTATCTTACTACTGATTCCATAGTGAAACCAAACGTGAACAGACCCAAATGTTCACTAGAGTCATCTATTGTTTTATAAGGGTGTGTTGTGTGCACAACTGCAGTGAGTACAAAGTTGAACCAGGGCGTACACCTGCAATATAAAATGTTTCCAACTCAAGTTGGGTAAGAATTTGAAAGTAAAAATACAAAACAGTGATAAAAGGATTATGGACTTGAGTTCTGTGGAAAGCTAAGTCATTACCTCTATGTAAATGACCTTTTGGTAATAATATCCTGTAAAGCTATGGTTTGAAGTTTCTACATTTTTTTTATAGAGATTAAAGAAATAAGTTCCATCTTGTTATTAGTGAGCTTTAGAGATTCTTGAAGGCAGATTCCGTTACCTTTGGACAGAGCCAGGCCAGCTGTTTCTAGTCTTTTTGCGATACTCGGCTAACCAGCTGCAGGCAGTAGCTTCATATTTACCAGACCGATATGAGAGTGGTATCGAACTTCTAATCAAACTCTCAGCGATTTCCCAAAATGTCAATTTCTTTAATGGTTTCCAACAGGGTTTTGTTTTGTGTCGATGGAGCTACTGTGGCAGGATATTTTGGTTTAATAGCTTGTTGGGGCTTAAAATAGGTGAAATCAATTAATTTAAACATGTTCAAGAACATTCTGGTGATTTCAAACATCACACACACACAAATTAGATGGCCAATAATCGTAGTACCAGGTATCTAATGCGTAAATGGAGGGGTGGATTTAATTAGTTAGTAGTTTCTAGACACTTGTGCGTTGTCATTGAATGTCCTACGTAGACCACCATTCCTCTGACAAATGTGTGTTTATTAGTGATAGAAATAAAGTATGAACAAGGCTCTTATGTTTGACAGCTGTAATTAATAACCAGCAGTCTGCCTGCCAGCTGGTGTTTCTGCTCCTTCCTAAAGGGAAATACCACTATATCAATTGTTCTCTGGTCTGCTGGTAATCTCTACAAAAAAGCTTGTGACTGTAAAGGCCAGTTTGGAATACCTAAGCAAGAAAATGGAGAAGTCCTCTTCAAACTCTTGACAGATATTGTCAAAGACTTAACCTAAAAAGACATGATTCAACAGTGAACTGTTATATAGGTGACTGTTATACATTGTTCCTTCCTGAAACCACTCTCCCTGGAAGCTGCTTGAATCAGAATATGATCCGAGAGACTACAGAAGATTTATTTTATGCATAAAAGCAGTTTCCCCACTCTGCATTCTTCCTATTTTCAAATGTTCCTTTTTGCTGAAAGAATATAAAATGTAGGTCAAGTTCATATATGTTGCAAAGCTTCATAAAATGAAAGATGAAGGCACGTTTACATATCACAGTAAAATGCACAGCTGGTAAGAACTTAAGTTCATTTACACATTTGCCACAGCTGATGACCGTTAAACGGATGATCTTGACTGACACGTGTTTTGTTTTTTTCATTTCTACACAAGCTCTAGCCAGAATCAAAATAAGGACACAAAAACAAACCCCACATTGCTTCACATGGAACAGATTCAAGGTTAATTACATTGGCTTGTGTCAAATCAAAAATGAATGTGCACACATCCAATTGTTGACCTGCTTAAAAGATATCTCTCCACGGCATTGGCTTGAGAGGAACATGTCATAAAATTTTAGCTTGGCACGGAAATACAGTGTGGATCATTTGTCAGAGCTCAAACATCAGAGGAATTTGTTCATTCTTTCAAAACTTAGCAGGATATTTGTGGTCCTTTTGTGGTGTAGACAACTGAACTGTTGGTGTTTTCTTTAATCCACTCCAAAAAAACATCCACTCTCCAGGAATCCAGTTAGGTGTAACACTCGCTGGAATACCTGTCATGGGACACACACATCAGGACCTCAATTTCATGTTGCGTTATTGGCATGACAAAAATAAATCTGTGTTGCCAAAGCATAAGAAAAGACATACATATAAACAACAACAAGGAGTAAATGCATCTGATATAATAATACAAGTAAACAGGATACTTATTTAAAAATCATACAATGTGATTTTTCTGGATTTTTGTGTCTCACAGTGGAAGTGTACCTATGATAAAAAATTACGGACCTCTACATGCTTTGGAAGTAGGACAACCTGCAAAATCAGCAGTGTATCAAATACTTGTTCTCCCCACTATACAATATAATACACAGAAACAGGAAAACTAGCTGCAGCATTTAGCCAGGGGGTAAATTGTTTCATAAAGATAATATTGCCTCCATAAGTGAGCTTGTCACTGGGGGGATTAAGGTGTTTGGTCTTAGATATAAAGGTCTGTGTGTATCCAAAGCCAAAAACTCATTCTCTCTTCTGCTGTGTATTTGTTTGTTCATTGATTCATGTATTCAGAAGGTGACTTTTATCAAGCTGTTTGTGTCTGGAGATTTGTGAAAGAAAGGTGGAGTTGAGGGCAAATAATCAGCATTTTTGTTAAATGAATGGTCAGTGTAGAATATCTATAAAAGCAGCTCTGAAAGCTTTAGTGGGCTGAGTGATTTGGCAGGAATTGCCTTTCCACTCGGCGAGGTCAGGAGGCATAGCTGTAGCTGTTTCTCTTTTTAGCACCGTGCCAGGGAGCTGTGTGATGCCTGCTACACTGTTTGGGAAGGAATTAAATTATTACAGTCCTTAAAAAGACATAAAGCAGTGACCCACCACTCAGTGGGCAGCTGTTGACCATCAGCCAAACATCTGGGGATGTTTGGGGAAATTCAAGCTGCTTCAGTTTCATGCTACAGTGCACAAACCGGGTCTGTCCATCAGATCTACTGGACCAGTTCAGCTTGGCAGACCACTAATGTTCAAACCAGGCACTGAGCCAAGCCACTGTTTGAAAGTTAATTGTTAATTTCATGGAACACATCCTAGTTTTGTTTGTTTTGTTTGTTAAACTGCTCAATCCAGCAGCATTGCTTTTTTTGCTTTAACAGGTTTTTGCTGAAGCTGGCTCCAGTGCTGCAACTATATTGATTATTTTCATAATAGATTAATCTGCAGATCATTCCTTTAACTAATAGGTCAATTATTTATTCTTTCTGAAAAATGTCCAGCATCCAAAATCAGAAGATGTTTTGTTTACTATCACATATAACCGAGAAAAGCCGCATATGTTCACATTGGAGAAGCTGGAACAAGAGTATTGTCTGTTGATTTACTAATCAAATAATCAACTGATCATTTCATCTCTGCAGCTATTACAAACCTCCAACAAGCAATTTAACATTAAAGTTCCCAGAGAAACATGAGACAACAAACGTCAATCTTCCTTGGCAAGAAAGAAAAAATACCCTTTTGAGATGATTTTTGACCTCAGAAACATGTCAACAGTTCGACCTCCATCACAAATTGATAAAGATTATGTGATGTGGTCAAAACTATCCCAAGGTGTCAACGTTTTGTTCTGTTTTCAAGGTAAATAATGCATTTTGATGGTTATCTTCTATGTTGCTTTTCTGTTGGCACCTCTTCAAGATCTGGTCCAGTCATGCAGTCTGTTCAGCAATGTTTCCAACTGTTAAGGAGCTGGGAGGCAGTGATTCATTGTTACTGTTACTTTTAAAGGTTGTTCTTTTGAAAGGCCCCTGTGGCTAGAACATGAGAGTGATAGTTCTCTACAGTTACAGATGGAGATGGTTAAAGAAGAATGAAGGTTAAATAATTAGTTATGATATTGACTTATGAGACTGTTTGCAAGCAAAATAAACAGGTTCAACCGGTCCAAAGAACTGAATGCAACAAGAACTGAGTGGATACATTTAAAGTGTAAAAATGCTTATTTTCGAAAAAAGTAAAGTAAAAAATGACACAATCTTTCAACAGTTGTTGAGATATCATCGACTGAAGTGTTTTCTTCTCCATTAAATGCTGGCACTCATTTGCTCATCAAATTGCCTTGTCGTAAGAGAGGGCAGTTTTGAGAGACCTGATGTCTAAAGAGTCATTAGGAAGGAAGTTAATCATTACCATCTTGACTATGTTATCATCACTCTGCTGTTTTAGTCTGCTCAGAGACTGAGTTGGTTATCTATTGACCAACTCACACAAGATCACAACACGAATGATTAATGGAGGCAAGATGGCATATTGTACTATCAGTGTTATCAGTGTAAGCATGACTAACCTCTTTTTTTTTTTTTTTTATCAGTTTACACTCAGATTTCATTTACATGCTGTTGCAGCTCAGCATTGTGTCATCAGTTTCTTCTTTATAATCAATGTTGTAGAGCTGAAGCAGCATACATATAGTGCTGGTTGCAATGTTTTATTACTTTGATCTGATCTTTTTAATGAGCTCTACTTCTTATTTTTACACTTATAATTCAGACACCTGCAGGAGCCCCGAAAAGTGATTTAAAATAGGAAAATTAACTATTAAAGAGACATTCAAGCAACTTTGGATACACTATTAAAGAAGGACAATAGAAAAGAGAGGGGACAGCATGTTTGTGTCTTTTGCGTGGGAGTGAAAAAAGACAGAAAAGAGCTATTCGGAAAAACTGACGGAAGGGCATAGCTGGGCATTGGATTTTCTATTGATTGGCGTCAGGGCTCATGAGTTATAAATTTCCCCTTTAGTTAGAAAGGAAATCAATAGGTAATTAGTTGTCCGTCCGTCCCGGTGTCTTAACGTTAGCAACCCAAACATCATCTGGTCTATGCTTTTACCAATTGTAATGTCACACATTTTATACATTGTGAGATACATTTATTCGCTTTCTTCCACACTCAAACTCTAAAACAGTGGAGCGGTGCATGCAGTGCCCACAACCAAGTTGCAGTGGCTGCAATTTGTGATTACTGTGCTGGCTAATTTGGTAGGTGTCAGTCTGTAAGAATTTAAAGCAACCAATGTATAAGGTAGTACAGTATAAATAATGAAATAGAATTTTGTAATAATTAATTTTGAATATTTATATATTTTTATAAATATTTGGTATCTATAAATTATATAATCCAGGGCAAAATTATATTTTTATGCGTTTGTGAATAAAGCCCAAGTTGTATAAACCAGAAGTTTCCTTTTGAACCATTTTTAGTAATCTGTTGCATCTGTTTAAAAATTCTCTGTGGAGGCAGAACAAGTCTACAGCCTCCAGCTGTGCCTCTCTCAGCGCCTCATTCTTCATAACTCTCCCTCTGTCTCGCAGTCTGTCTCCTGAGCGCTTCGCTCTGTGGCAGCCTGGTGTGTGATTTTTTTTTTTTTGTTTTTGCCTGGCTTTACTTTAATCAGACAGATTAACAGTCAGTAGTGTGTTTTTCCTTTTTTATCATCCTGTGCATCCTCTGCAAGTGTTTTTACTCTTTCTGTAAAGATCAGATTTATAATTAATTCATCATTCTCACCACACAGGAACTTTCCTGGCAACACAGGAAATATGATTTGATCCTGCCTGTTGAATAATACACTTGTTATTTCTTTAGTTACATCTTTGTTTTGTTCCCATAGGCAGGGAGCCCGACTTCAGTCAACGCTCCATGCAGTTTCTCCAGGACGTCTGTTTCCCCCTCCAGCCAGGACATCTGCAGGTACAAACCATCTCCCTTTCACTCTTCAGTCCACAATGATATGAAAACTTAAATAAATTGAATCTATATATCAGTCCATTAATGGTAATCACTGGATGATGTTTACCCTTTACCCTTGAGCAATTCACTGTCACTGAAGTAGCCTTGGTTGCGTGTAATCTGCTGTAAAATGGATTTTATAGTAAAATTGGTCATCCAGTGTTTGGTATTTTCATGCAGAGGCGAAGCCCCCAAAACCTTTCATCTCCTTCTTTCAAGTTCCTTTGTTTTCAAATGCATGATGTCTTTTCCATTTCTCTTTTTTGTCTTTTCTCATTCCTTTTCCTGCTGTCCTTTACCACTGCCGTCAATTATGTTCCTCTTTCATAAACGCACATGCATAAAACACGTTCACACCAGCAGTCAGGATCAGGACTGTCAGAAGCAGACTGCAGTGGTTCTACTGAATTCAAAAGGTAAAACCTGTCAAGGTTCAGGAAGTATTTCAGTGACCACCCTCTGCACAGATGCCCTACCAGCCTCCAAACAAACCAAACAACGAGACTGGCTCTCCCTGCTCCGCCCCTCCTCCGTCAACATCCACTCCAACAGCTCGCTCAGGTTTTCTGTGTCTCTGAACGACGTGGGCCAACGCGTGGACAGTCTTTGTCGCGGCCTGCACTTTATAGACCGCACCTGCTCTGAGGGAGAGCTGGACCTGAAGCCCATGCCCGCTCAGCCATCCGACTCAGACCGAAGGGCCCACACACTCAACGACAAGCTGGCTGCAGCACCCACACACCAGAACCAAAATCCGGCCTGCTCAACACGCACCAACCCCCACCTCGTCCCCTCCTTCACCAACAACTACAAATACATGTTGGGCATCCCTATTGCCAGTTGTCTCCCTTCTGACCCTGCCATCCGCACCCCTCCTCCTCTTTCTAACACCCACCTCCACCATCATCACTCTTCGAGCGCCAACTTTCTCCGTCTCCTCCTCCCCTTCTCTCGATCCTCTACCTCGGCCAGCCTGCAGTGCTCTGAGCTGGGTAGCTATGCCTCTCATCTCCACATCACCAAGTCCTCTAGTGTCCTTCTGGAAGGCAGTGAGTTAGGCTACCCCGTCGAGGATCTACTGGGAGATGATGACGTGTTTGAGGAGGACCAGCCCAGTCTAGTTTCAAGGGGAAAGGTTCAGTTGGCCACCCCAGAAACAGTCACCATGGCTGGGACAGGTACTCCTCTTGCCCCCCTGTGCTTAATGGATGAGGACAGCGACTTGGACTGCTGCCTGTCCCCTTTGTCAGAGAAAACTGGACCACTCTCACCCTATTCGCTATCTGAAGACTGGTGCAGGTGGGTGACTTTCTGGATGGTATAATCCACCCTTCCTGTGACTTGGTAGAGCCCAGACCATCCCTGTGCCATAACGTGGCAGTGAACCCCAGAGCCCTGTGGAGTAGTGGAGAGCTTATCATCCTGTTATTTAACTACCCAGCAAATATCTTGCACCAAAGCAGTATTAGTCCTCCAAACTACTGCTCGGAGTGGAGCTGTTAATCAGGAGAACCTGACACGTAGGTGCTTTAGTCTACACACACTGCAGCACCATTAGATGTCCTGATTCAACCACTCATGTGTTTCTAGAAGAAACATGATTTCATTTCATACATTTCATTTTACTTAAGTTATCTCAGTAGTGTGCCATGTTTTTTACTGTGCTCTCAAGCTGTGTTTTTTTTAAAATAATTTTTCATTATTACTAGATCGATGAGGCATTTCACTGTCTTACATAGGCTGTGAAAATTTGATTGATTTTGTCCGCAAGCTTTAGTCTTTGCAGTAAAGGCAGTACTAGGGAGCAGTGGCAATGTTGAGGAAAAGATGTAGGGGCAGAGGTTAGGGTGAAACATTTAATAGTATTGAAGAATGGAGTGTGTGTCCATCTTAGAAACAGTGTAAAAAAAACAGACAGGACACAATAAACATTATAGATTAAAAGGGCCATCGTCTGTCTTCTTCACATGGCAGTCTGTATGCAATCTGATAGGCAAATCCACGCTATGTTAGGAAGGACAGACTGTAAGTAATATTTGATTACAGACCAGGTCATGGCTGCGTGGCCCCTACAGATGAGTCTTAGTAGTGGTAGAACTTACTAAGTTTCCAAGAAAAACATTTTGAGCCCTATAGTGATCACTTTTAGGCCCTCTTATGTATTAAACACAAAGGAATGTCAATTATATACATCTGTCTTGTTTGTTTGGCCCCTGGGCTGTGGTCTGTGCACGTAGTCCTTTCCAGATTATACGTTTTATACGTCAGCTGTGGCTAAGAGCGATACATGAGCTTAGAATTGGCAAGGTGACCAGATTCAGAGATCAGGAGACAGATTATTGGCTTCAAATAGCTTGTGTAGTCTCTGTCTAACAAACACATCGTGGCAGCTTTCTGTCAGGTGGCTTGAAGCATGAGTGCAAAACCTGACCGCACCTGTAAAAGTCTGTGTATGGTTTTGAACAGACGAATGGCATGTTAATTATTAGCCAGGTCATTTATTGACAACATTTCAGAAAGTAATGATCGAAAGTCTCTCAAGAGGTGACTTGGATTCTTTCCTTATCTGGAAGGTCGACTTTTTTCAGAGAAACCTAAAGGTTCAACATTTTACGTTTACATTTAGTGTTTCTCAACAAAACACATTGTGTGCACCAGATACTTTACTAACAAAACAGAGGCACAAACATGGCTGCATTGGACTTCTAGTATTTAAAAACTATAAAGAGTTTTTTTAAGCTTTTAAGACTAACAGTATAAACCACAAGAGTCAGTAATTCCTTAAACTTCGTCCTAAAGATAAGTTTCTTCTCAGCACATTTGATATTCTCTTTTAAGGCAAGCATAGCCACAGAAAGAAAGAAAGAAGTAACCTCTTAAGGCATGCACAGAGGGGAAATGAGTAAAAAGGTTGGTGCGGCCTCTAATTGAATTGTGTTTTTCTCTGAACAGTGTGTCTCTATCAGAGTGTAGAGCTTAAACTGTTCCGACTAAAAACATGCTGAGAACAAAATGCCTCGGATGTCACACCCTGCCCACTACCACCCCGAAGAAAATCAGTTTAGCACACACAAAAAAAGGAAAAAACAGATGGTGTTGAAAAATTAATTTGAAATTAAATACATAAACATTTCAGGTCCAGGGCAGAGCAAGGAATAGCTGGAGGAAGTGAATCTTAAAGCGACACATTGAGTTATGAGTGCAAAGATTGGCTGAATGCCTCAGAAGAAGTACGAGGTAACTGATTGGCAAATGGCAAAAAAATGAATGCCTCCTCAGGGCTGTAATGGTGTTGAGCTTGTTTCCTTCTTAGCTTGTGGTGTTTGTGATTTCCCAAATCTGTTTTGCTTCTCACATTTTAATGTTGACATACTGTAACTGTGCCTCTGCCATCTCAAAATTACTGTTTAACAGGGTGGATTTTGGCTGCTCAAGTGATGAAATTAAATGTTAACTTCCCATGCCTAACGTGTTGGAATGTGCTGCTGCCGAAACAAATACAGTAAATGTAGCAGTTTGGGATTATTCTGTTAAATCTATGGTAAACGCGTCACTTTGAATGATGAAGCTGCACTTTGTTCTCTGACTTCTATCTCCAAGTACCTTTTTGCAGCAGTTTAAAGACAATCTAGCAGGATTCTAGCTTTAAATCAAAATTTCTCACATCAAGATCCCTACAGTCCTCTTCCGCTCATGTTGTTTACTGATCACTTTATTTCCACCGTGGCGCCATGTGGAGGTGTAGTGATTTTTCTGTCGTTATGCCCTTAAAAACGAATCCACATCAGCATTAGAATCACTTGTCAAATTTGTCCATTTCATCTGAAGCTAACCGTTGATATGAGCACCAAGAGAGTCCAGGTCTTAAGGCTGTTTTTTTCTGTTTGTACACAACAGTATGTGTGGGGACATAATCTGCAGTTTATCTTGTGATCCATACAAAAAAAAAAAAAAAACACAAACACAGCAGCTCAAAGCAGCTCTCTAGCAGCCATGACCAAGAGAAAATGCGCTCTTCCAGAGATGTTAATTGTGCCTCCTCTATCCCTTAATCCCTCTGTCCTCATTCCACTTCCTCCACCTCCTTTTTCTATTTGAGAAACCTGTAGAAATGACCTATTTTTATCCTTCTTTGTTCAGTTTGTCTTTTAATCTTGTAACGCTTTCGCCAGGTTAGTGTAGTCTGGAAACAAACATTATCTTGCTCGCTCACTTTCTAACGTGTGGGTGTGCATGTGTGTCTTAATGTGTTATTTTCCTCCCCTGAATCAGGATACAGACAGACCCACTTCAACACCCTGCTCTCTTCTTCTTCTGCATCTTCTTTTGATGCTTTTGTTGTTTATTCTTTCCGAGAAAGAAGAGCCACTGGTCTCTGCATCTCACTCAGGGGAAAACAGTCAAAGCTTTTCCTGGTTTAAATAACTACTTGTGCCTTCCTCTGTGTAGCTTGTTGTGGTGTAAGAAGCAGTGGCTGATTTTTGGGCTTATTGCTCATTCAATGTTGTGTGTGTGCTCTAATAACCTTCTCCAACCCTTTATTTTGTCTCTTATCACCAAAACAAGGCTGTGACTTGCTTACTTGTAAAAGTGTGTACAAAGTTGCTTGGATTTTCACACAATCTATCTCAGCGACAAAGACACTCCTCCCTACCATGGGTGACTAACACCTCCTGTCCTCTAACCTGTCAGACAACATGTGACATGTGAAGCTTTAGTCTGATATCAAAATCTGATTGGTTGCTCTCACTGAGAAAAGCCTATCCAGCAATCCTTAGCGGTAGCAGACACCTTATTGAGTGTTCCAGCTCTCCACATCTTTGCCAGAATATTGTACAGAAGATGCATTTACAGGGGATGAACATAATATCACAAACACCGGCTAAATTTAATGCACTTGCATTCAGTGGCATTGCAACAAATGCCAGATTTGAGAAGCTTTAAAAATGGAACTAATTTTTAGGTCAACATTTGTGTTGGTGTACTGGATAAAATGTTGATTATTTTGTCTGCACTCCTTGTATAATATGATTACAGGCAACGTATCACTTCTTCCAACCTCTTAAGATTGCTGCTGCTACAACTGCAGGGTATCTGAGATTAGATTTGCAGATTTGTTTTGCGACCTTGCAAGAACACAGCGTTATTTTCTTAAAATGTCATTTTGATTTGCAAATGAAGTGCTTTGAAGCAGATGAGTTTGACTTGATTGAGTTTTTTCATGTGGGACATGTATTGTCTTCTGCGTTCAGGGTCTTAATATTTGAGAAATAATGTTCCCACCTTGCTTTTCTAGATCTGTGGCATGTGGGGAATAATTTAGCATTTTCTAAACTTTTAAAAGGCTAGATACTACTAGATAATGCTACAAGTTCGCTGGAGTTCAGGGAATATTTGTCAGCTTTCCCTGCTTTAATTTTTCTCTTTTTGATCTTTCCTCTCCCCTGTCTTCCTCCTATTACAGCTGTCTAGTCTCGAGCTTATTGTTGACTGTATTTTTTTGACTCCCGTAGGATTTGTCACTGTGAAGGGGATGACGAGAGTCCTCTGATCACACCATGCCACTGCACAGGGAGCCTGCGCTTTGTCCACCAGTCCTGTCTACAGCAGTGGATCAAGAGCTCAGACACTCGCTGCTGTGAGCTCTGTAAATATGAGTTCATAATGGAGACCAAGCTTAAACCACTGCGCAAGGTAAGACCATTTGGTTGTGTACATATTTGTCTGAAGTCAATTAATGCACACATTCATTAGTTCAGCCTCAGTTGATAAATTCAGGGTGTCATTGCAGCTCAAGAGTGTGATGAAGATATCTTTAAATTGGGTCACTTAACGTGTAGAAATGTGAAAACCAATTCAAAATTGGTGCCTTCTAGGCGAGAGCCAGAAAGCCAGAAAATGTGTTTTTGGCTCATGTGGATGAAAGACACCAAATCCCAGAATACACTTGCTTTGCTGGTCAAAGAGTCCACTAGCAAGCCACGCCTACCGTTTACAGCAGCATCTGCTCGGAAGGCCACAAAAAGCATGGTCATTCGAAAATACTACAGAGTTTCTACTGAGAAAAAGCTTAATGCTAATCGGGAAGTGTCCCTTTAACTCAAATGCTTCAGCGGCAGTACACTCCCATTTAAAAATTCTTATCAATCACTGTGGCCTGGAGATAGCAGGACACTGTAATTAAAATTCCTCCACCCTTCATTAGCGACACAAAGGGCCTTCAACACATGCACTGCTGTTAATAGCTTCTGAATCCCTCTGATGAACATTGAAATTGTTCACGTATGAGCACGTGAAGATGAGTTGAGTATTTCAGTCTTTGTGTGAAGTGTTCATTAAAAGATGCTTTGTTCCATCTCGCACTGCAACGCCCGCTTCTCATCAAAGTGACCCTGCAAAAGTTTCATCACTAAATACAGAGGAATGCATTTTGGATGTTGGGACATCCTGAACAGCTTATTTACAAAACTGATTTAGTATTTTGTGTTTTCTTTGTATCTGGGGGCTCATTTCCTGATTATGTATTGTGAAGCCAGTCACAGACAAGGCACCAGGCCACTTTTCTTGCTCGCCATGCCAAGAAACGTTATGTAGCACTGGATCTTGATCACAGAAGCTGAATGCTCTCCATCCAATATTAATATAATATAACACTCTGAGCTGCTCCAGAAAAGAGAGCCAGCAATTTAACTGCTTTAAGTTTAAAGTGTGTTTGTAAGCTTCTGTCTTTGTGTGTAAATGTATTGTTGACCTCCTTTAAAGTCCTTCCTTTGTCCTCTCCTTCTCTCCTCCGCAGTGGGAGAAGCTACAGATGACGGCGAGCGAGAGAAGGAAGATCATGTGTTCGGTCACCTTCCATGTCATCGCCATCACCTGCGTGGTATGGTCGCTCTACGTCCTCATCGACAGAACAGCGGAGGAAATCAAACAAGGTCAGCACAGACTCATATGCACACGCAAACATACACAAAAGCATTGAGATAACGCCGTTGTCTGTGTTGGATGTAGTGTTGTTAGATGTCGACCATTTATCCACAATCTTACATCATTCACATACAGTATATATGACAAATCTGCGTAACCGTAGTGTTATTTTCAGCTATGTGAGTACTGACTGAAAATAGTGTGAAGTGTTCCCTAAGACTGGAATAAATGTGGGCGTAATTGACTTCACAGAAGCTCAGTGGGCAACGAAGTCATGAACAAATGTGTAGAAGAGTGTGCTGAGCCTGTGATTCTTTAAGATTATTTTTTGGCTGTTTTTTTTGTGGGAATTTCAGTTCAATTCAGTTCCCTTTGATCTGTAAGTCCATAAAAGAGAGAGTAAAGACATAAAAGAAAAGAGATTTTAAAAATGATAGATTTACCTCCATCATTCTAAGATCCAATTTGAGATTGAGACTTTCAGAGAGAGGTTATTACTGCAGAGTGAGGTGACCCTTACCTTTTAAAAGTGTGTGTGTGTAAGTTTGTGTGGTTGTTTTTACACGTGTGTGTGTGTGTGTGTGTGTGTGTGTGTGTGTGTGTGTGTGTGTGTGTGTGTGTGTGTGTGTGTGTATCACTGTGTGCGTCACAGAAAATTATTTGGTACATAGTGTGTGCAGTTAGTAAAAGCTTGGTGCATGCATGTTTGTGGCAAAGACAGCACAAATCTAAACACACATTGATATTATTTTATTTCTGTGAAGCAATTTTAAAGGAATAATTTGACATTTTGACTAATACTCTTATTTGCATTATTGACAAAAGGTAGATGAGAGAACTGACACTACTCTCATGGCTTCCTACTAAATATGAAGCCTATTTGTAGGGTTGCCACTGCAGTCTGACCAACTGGTGCGTCATCCTAGATGCATTCATACATATAAAGAAGAGATAGTTGCAAACATTTAATTCCAAAAGTTTACTTGATCATTTGTCTGGAAATACACAATGTTTTCAGCCATACGGCCTTCATCAGTGTGTAGATATGAAGCTACAGCCAGTTGGCAGATTTGGTCACCAACTGTATTATGTGTATGTGCCAAACTTTGACCTGCTGCTGACCACACACTAGAAAAGCAAGTGGTCAGTAGGGCGTTAGTGGTCTTTTAAAGCGTTAGAGGAAATTGTGACTACAGTAAAGCCCCTTTAGTGGCCCCTAGAGTCTAGGCTGCTCATTACATCTATATTGACCAAAGTGGTCAGCAGCACTGAGTAACGGACAGATTGTGCCATCCTCAGAAGGCTGCTTGAATGATGAGCTGTTGTATCTTCCGCTGGCACTACATCTGCTGCCACTCACTCCTCTCTGGCATATTCACTGCTTCAGAGACAGCGTACAGATGGAAGAGCAGGCTGTGTCTGTTAAGCCCAACCTGATGATTCAGACTTGTTTGAGTCCCTGAGGGCTGTCACGTCCAATCACTATGGTGATGCCAAGTAGCTGCTCACCAGTCCTGTTTGTCCTCTGCCACGGTTATGTTTTTCTCTCAATTTGCTCACAAATATTGCAACAGAGTTAGATCTAATACGCCTTGAAATGTATTCCATTGTCTACTTTGATTTGTGAAGCAGATTTTCTGTTTACGATTGCATGATGAATTTCATACAACTGTAATATTGCACTTTATTTTCAAATGCTGCGCTTTTCTATTAATCTGTTTGTGTGTCTTACATGATACTTACACTTTCTTTACCCATGCAGCCGGAAGAATCCCAGGTAAACCTTTCAACTTTGACCTTTTCACTTTCCAAATGTGTTTTCCTTGTCAGCTTTTCTGTCAGCTGTGTCCAGTTCTTTTCCAACCTCACTTTACACCCCTTTCCTTGTCTGCCTTGATTTCAGGATAAAAATGCTTCTTCACCCTTAAAGGCCGGTTATATTCACACTGCTTCACTGAATGTTCCAACGAAATAACGCAGAAAGACAATGACTGAGCAACATGCTGTGATTTATTGTCCGTGTTGTACTTTGAATTTTTTGATTAAAACAAATCTTCAAACATTCTTACACAACAAACACGTTAATCTCTTCTGATAAAGTTGTATAAGCATAGTAAGTATTACCATATAAAGTATACTATGTCCACCTTGTGTGAATTTGTATTCTTTCCATTATATGAGGCATTTTTGTATTTCATTCTTTTACCTACTTCTATTATCAACATTAGGATTTAGTCATTCAATTGTGGACCTTCCTTGCCTTGATATGTCAAACTACCTGATATATAATGGCCAACATGAAATGACAGAACAGCTGCAGGTCAGCTGTGTATTTTCAAAGTACTTAGTATTATCTATAGTATCTAAAGTACTATAGATATTTTTTGTTGTTGTCCTTTTTGTTTTTTGAAAATCTTTTTTCTGCCTCTTAGTGCTGCAGCTCGTTACCAATATTGACACTTTCCATAATTGCACATCTTTTACCTTTTACATGAAGCCCTATGTTTCAAAGGTTTTGCAATTCAGAAATGCTACAACTGCCTAAGCGACCATAGAAATGTTTTTGCATGGTTTAACAAATTTACTACAAATCATCTCTAAAGCCTGCTGTAGTGTTGTAGTGTTGTAGTTTTTAGTGGTGGTGTTCCCCCTTTTCAAGAAATCATTTGTTTCTTATAAATGATCTAAAAATGAGTGGCCGGTTAACGATAAAATCCTCACGGTATCACATTATCAATGTACTGTATGTAAGTAGTGCATTTTCTGTGAAATAAATCAAGGAACATGACTATCTAATTCAGTGAATTGAATATCTGAAAAATCTTTATCACATTGATGTAAAAGTATAAAGTAATGCAACTATTTCCCTACTGGTTTGCATTTTATTTTGCAGTGCGTTTGACTGGTGCATGTGTTCTTTTTTTGTCTGCTCTCTGTTCCTCAGGAATCCTGGAATGGCCTTTCTGGACCAAGCTGGTGGTGGTGGCTATCGGCTTTACGGGTGGACTAGTGTTCATGTACGTCCAGTGCAAAGTCTACATCCATCTATGGAGGAGACTCAAGGCTTACAACCGTGTCATATACGTCCAGAACCGGCCAGACACGTGTAAAAAACTTGCGTTGGAGAAGCCGCCTATCATGGAGCCAAATCTGGAGAGCAAGGAAGCTCTGGCACCCAACCAGTCGGACACAAACTCCTCCCAGTACACAGAGACAGAGGACTACAGCATGGAGGTGCTCCATGTGTGACCCAGTCTCAGTCCACGCTATTGGTTGTCCTACTTATCCTACACACACACAAGCAGGCCCATGGTGAAGAGCAGCCGTCATGGAAATGCTTGGTGACCGAGGAATGACCACACACTCCCCTTTTTCTGATCTCAGACTGACCCACTGTCCTTCTCTGGTCGTCTTATATTTCCAAAATTCCATCCACAGAGACTGACAGACCATGGCTATTTTCTTCTATCCACATTCCTCCTATCAGACCATGTCCCTCCCTCCACCTGTACCCTCAATCCACACTCCGCCTCTTATATTTCCCAAGACCGGACTGTTTTTAACTGACTTCTGTAAATGTCTGAAGAGGCCTGGAGCATACCACTGTACACACACACACACACACACACACACACACACACACACACACACACACACACACACACACACACACACACACACACACACACACACACACACACACACACACACACACACACACACACACATCTCTCTCTCTCTCTCTCTCTCTCTCTCTCTCTCTCTCTCTCTCTCTCTCTCTCTCTCTCTCTCTCTCTCTCTCTCTCTCTCTCTCTCTCTCATATATATGTAAACCTCTGGGAGAGCAAGACTGAGACAAATGGACTCACAAACGGCTCTGGATGTGTACATGTCTCTAATATGCGGTTTCTTTGCTTGTGTTGTTTGTTAGATTTGTTTGTTTTTACCTCCTGTGAGTCGTCTTGGGCAAACCTGCCATGGATCAGTATGTAGCGCCGCACGTAGGATCTCTGGAACATTACAGCTACTGCCATCTCTGTTGCTGTTATCTGTCAGCTCTGAGCTGGTCTGGATCCGACCCAGCCTTGATCTGGACATGCATTAAAGCACTTTTGTTTTTTAGTTCCCACAACAAATCCCCTCCCTTCCTCTTGCTACTCTTTTTTTCTTTTAATATGAATCAAGTCTTATTGTATATGTTGTAAATGGGGGAGAGCACATTTGAACTTTGAACTCTGGTTTTATTTGACATTTCCTCCAACACACATAAGCATATATAATAACCCTCCCATGGATGACAAAAAAGGAATTGGGGGTTAAAAATGGAATTCTGCTAAAAGAAACATTTGAGTGTTTTAGTTGAATAAGATCAAATGAGTTTTGAATATGATGGCTCAAAGCTCTAATGCAGATCATCCAATCAATCCAGCCACATAACTTCTCTACCCCAACATGAACTTTCTGAAGGCTTTGAGAATGTAAACTTTTTTTTTATGATAAAAAATATATATATATATATATATATATATATATATATATATATATATATATATATATATATATATATATATATAATATATATATATTTTTCTTTTTTTTTTACTGTTACACACACAGGAAATTGCAAGATAATTTCCATGTCTTGAGAACATTACAAGAGCCTTTGGGCATAAACAGCGCCGCTCATGTTTTTCTATCATGCGAATGACACAGTATTTAAAGTGTGATATTTCATGTGCAGTTTTTAATGTTGATTTGTTTGCTTAGTAACGGGATGTGCCCTGAGAAATCCACAGCTGCCTATTTTTAGTCTGTCCTCCAATTGCTCCCATTCTGCAGGCAGTACATTGATTGATCCCTTCATGGATAGTTTTTATTTAGAAGCAGGCTCATTCTGTGTATTTTATTTGGCTGCTCAAAGTAGGCACATTTAGTATAAGGTAATAGATTTGCACATGATGCACTTTATAGGATAATTGCTGAGCATTTCAAGCAAACAGAAGTCTATTTCAGCAAAAGTGTCTTCTTTCTTCTTGCCAGACTCTTATCACATGGTGTGTCTATTTTAGTTTAGTTTTTTTATCTGTTCTCAAATAAAACAAATTGCTTAAACACCTTTTTTTCATTTCTAAAAGTAAGCACAGTAAAGCACAGTTTAAATTCTGTAACTGCACTATTTCAGCATTCAGTATGATTTTTATTTTTTCGAGTTTAACATTTTGGGTTGTCACGTTTATTAACAATCAGTTTAATTTGCTATAAAAGAAATGTAATACATTCCGACATTTCCTGCCTGTGACAGTATGCATCATCTTTTATTGATGAGCTGACTCGAGAGCCACCTGCTGGTGAGAAGCTGAAGGTGCAGTCTGAAGTAGACAGCTGTTGATTTCTCAGAGCGATGTGTTTTTGGGCTTACAGTTATTGTAAGTGCTTTTGTGTATGTGGGAGCACAGTGATGCCAGGCTCATGTTGAGCCTCACAGCCATTCCAACAACACACACATTTTTAAAAAACTGTCTTTGATACCAGTATACTTTCTGTGAACAATGGTGGTCCACCAACATATGTGACAATTACTGCTCAGCAGCAGCAGCAATAAATGAAATCTGTGCTATTGTTTTTGCAACAATTCATACCGTACTTGTGTATATACCCCACGGTGACTTGAGATCTGGAGTCTTAATATAATTTTAATACATATGAGCCAAGGAAGTTGTGTCAAGTTGGATTAAGACCTAGTAACGAGAAGCTTCTCTGAAACTTGCAAGGCTCAGTGCAATTAGACAGATAAAAAGTGCAATTACCCTTTTGTTGATATTCTATTCTCTAGTTATGTAATGGTGTTTAATGTCCAGGGTGTCTTCTGGGTATAAAATGTTTATTTCTTCATTTTGTGTTGTATTTATTTTTAAAAGAAAACTGAGTACAATGTTTTCATTTTAAAAAAAGATATATATCCTTTCATTAGTAGTTTTATGCAATTTACACTTTTTTCACTCCCAGAACATCACTTTCACTCTTTGTTTTGCACTTCAGATACCTTAATTCCCAGAACTAAATGTGAACGTCTAGTCGTCCATCTTGCTTTTTAAATTGCTTGATAAATATTGTTTTGCAGAATATCGACATTTAACCGCAGCATCAAATTTAAACATTTTATGTTTTCCCATAAACAACATGGGATATTTAGGCATGTTGTTTCTTTGAGATGGAAGATTAAAAATGTAGATTGTGCTTTTTTTATTTTCTACTCATAGGAGCTGGCTCCTTTCATGAAGTCTGAGACAGAAGTTTTGAGGCCACTTTAGGACAACTTTACAAGCAGGCATGTTTCTCTCTGATAGTGTTTTCTTTCTTTTTTTCTTAGTGTCTAATCATGAACTGATTTCTTAATTTTATAATCCCATTGAGCAGCACATCGACTAAGAAGTAAAGTACTTTCTCTGCCTCGCTGTCCCAGTATTTTAGTCTAGATTTTTCTGTCTGTTTTACATTTGATCATGTCTGGGAATAGTGTAACTTGCCTAAAGCTACATTTGTTTACTACTGACTGGACTTGAACCTATATGACTGTTCCCCTGTCTTATGATATCATTCCACAAGTCTGTCTGTGAATTTACTTTGGAATAGTAATTGTAAAAAAAAAAATTGGTAAAAGTACTTATGTTTTTAAAAGAAATATTGATGTGTTTTAGTTTATTTTGCCATTATCAAAGTATGTAGACTTAAAAAGAACAACCAAATAAAAATTAAGTTACTTTTAACACTTTGCATCTTTTTCAATTAAAATGTTCTGAATTTAAATGGGAAGGTAAAAGGACTTCTTATTAACACTGTGAGAAGATTACCGTTTTAGTATTATCAGATGTTGAGCAGTTTACCATATTCTGTTATATACTCAACTACTATACTATGAAAAAGGAGCACATAGAAATGACACACTGCAGCAAGAAATGGAAACATTTTAATTACGGACTCCATTTCACCCAATTAGTGACAAAAAAAAAAAAAAAACAATTTAGAAGCAAAGTTGAGGTTTGCAAATTGACTTTTTGGGAAGCACATATGCATTTGCATCTATAGAAGTCTCAAAATCACACACTGAGGTGACAAACCGTTTACTAACAGCATATGTACCCAGCTCAGTAATAGCATAACTTCAAGGTGCTATTCGCAAAATATCAAGTAGCGACACTGTTTGGGATTTTGTCTGGGGACATGTTGTAGTAAGGCAGCTTCTTTCCGTCGTTCCTCTTCTTGATGGAGCTGCTTATCTCTGCCAGCTGAATCCTGAACTTCTTCATGGCCGCCTTTACCGGCTTCTCTATGAAATGCTCATCAGGATACATGCCCAGGTACAGCTGCAGGGAGACAGGCCATTCAGCCAGGAGGCTTCTTGTGAAATTAGAAATTTATAGTTTTGACTGTTCCTTAAAACAACCCTGTGTGTGTGTGTGTGTGTGTGTGTGTGTGTCACATAGTGTACCCTTTCAGTACCTCGCCCTCCTGGTACTGGCTGAGGGCCCAGACGGCCCCCAGGTGCCAGCTGGAACGTCCACGATCAGGGAGGCTCTCGATGATCAAATTCACATTTGCCAGGCCCTTCTTGTTGGGTGGGGGCCTTCTCATGGTAGATGGAGCATTGGGGATCCAGGAATACCAGTCATACTACACAATGTACGCAAAAATACACAGTATAGGCATGCAGTACAGCATTTATCTGACAGCTATACTTACTAGTTACATTACAGGTTAAGAGTTTACATAAACAAAATTAAATGCATCATTAAAAAACAAACCACTGAAATCCAACCATTTGTTTTTGTCAACCACTGTCACAAAGCACTGGACAAAACTCCCTTACTGTATATAAAATAGTTTAAACTAGCTACAGTGAAATGCTACTTATCTAGGCATCAGTATTAGCAGTTTAATAGTGTTAGATAATATATTTTTCTGTTTTCCAATTTCTGTTACTTTATATTTTGATTACAGATTATATTATACATTTTCCATTATACATGTTCCTGCTAATCTATTACTTACCTGTCCAAAGTTGATCGCTGCATGCTGAGATGAAGCAGTGAACACAACAGCAGTCAGATACTCTATCAGCTCCTTACGTGATTTCAGGGACTTTGGAAACTCTGTATACGGATTGAATTGACAAAGTGAGCTTTTACAAAAAAGACCCTTGCATAATGCAGGTAATAGAGAAATGCAGAAATGTCATTACAACATCGAAGCAGTGACACCACCACACTTGTGTGGCTTCCTGTCCAAACCCTCAAACCATTCGTCTATGACAGAAAAGATTTGAATTTGTAACACGGTCAGTTTCCTGTCATAACTGTCTTCTCCAAAAACCCTACACTAATAAAAAATATTGAAGGTTGAGTAAGCTGCTTCTCTCCTTGGGAAAAGAAGCTTTACATATTGGCTAGGTGCCGCATTTTGAACAGGACATCTGTAATGTGTACCCACCGCAGTGATCGAAGTCCTGCATACCAAAGCTGCACGCATCTTTAATAAAGGCCTGGATTTCCTCGTCTTCCTGCACCGTCTCATCGCTAGTGTAGTAAATATGCACCACATCAGACACAAAACTGCAGAAAACAGGACAACAGTAAATCGAGGGAAAATGCTGCAAACTCTCTTTCTCACACACACAATAATAAATGTTCCCACACTATTTATACTTTGTTATGATGTTTTCTCTCTATTCCTTAGTGGCATCCATAAATATCTTAAAAAGCTTTGTTCCTCACCTCTTTGTAGCCTCCCACACCCTGTAGCCATCGTCTCTGTAGAAGTAGGTGGGCAGCTCCTCCTTGTTGTCCACACCGCGGGCCTGAATGATGTTTGGGAAGCACAGAGACCTGAAGGTCAGAGACTTCACGGCCTTCTGGATCAGCTGGACGTGACCACCTCCACCTGTTGCGTTAGCCTTGACGAGGATGGAGAAGATACAGCATCATCACATGTCACTCATTATTACTGCTGCTAATGATTGTGCTTTTGAGTGTCAATTTAAAGCAAAGCATCTAGATATGACATTGGCTATTTTCCCTTTTATCCACCACATTATTTGTTTTTATCTTGCTTTCAAAAATAACTGAAGGTTAAAAAAAGACTGAGTTGAGTTTGTAAAGTTTGTCCCTTCATTTTGTATTCACAAACTCACCTTGTCAAAGATGCCACACTCGCAGATGAGCTGTTCTCTGGCCTTGGTGTTGATAGCGATGGTAAAACGAATGTGTGGGATAAGCAGCTAGAAGGAACATCAATCCATAAATCAATCAATCAATCAATCAATCAATCAATCAATCAATCAATCAGTTATTGAGTCTGTGTTTACCTTGTAGACAGGGTGAACAGCAGAGAGCTGTCTGTACATGGCAATAGCAAACACCTCTGTCACCAGATGAGTCCTGAGCAGGTGTGTGATGTTCTGGTGGTGATGGAAGTCAGCTGAGCGGACCCAGATCTTAGCCAGCAGCCAGTCGTACTGACCATCAGTGGGTAGAAAGATTGGATTATCTTCACCTGGAGTCTGCCCAAGCTAGGAAAAGATGGAGGATGAGGGAGAAGTAGGAAGAAGAGGAGAAATGTGCCCCTCGTTGTATAACACACACTTGCTGCTGCTCAACATCCCCGTACCTGTATGGCTATGGGCAGAATCTTGTTCTGAACGGTCTTGTAGAGCAGACAGATCGGGGCTGTCAGGTACTGTAGTGTGCATGGGTCTGTGCTGTTAGGACTGATACCGTCCAACACCTCATAGTCCACTATGTACATGTTACCTGCCTGGAGACAGAACATCAATTCACATTGTACTTCAGTAGATGATTTCAAGAGAGACATATAACTTATAAATAGATTCACAGAGACAGACACAACAATGTCTACCTCTATCTCCTGCTCCAGAGTCAGCTCCCTCTCCAGGCTGACAGAAACCATCTCATGAGTGACGGGAAACTTGTCGGGAAGTTTGGTGCACTTTTGGATCATTACCGGGTTGCAACCATTTAGAAATTGGTACCCAAACATGAAGTCCTCCTTCCAGTGTTGCATCACATACTCTGGATATAATATAATATAATATAATATAATATAATATAATATAATATAATATAATATAATATAATATAATATAATGTATGAGGCTGACCTGAGATTGTGTTTTTGATTCTCACAAAGATCTTCTCAAAGTCAGCAAAGTCGCTCCAGGAGGACTGGAACATGTGCATGAACTGGTTCACAAACAGGTTCTCTATTCTGGAAATTCATGGTTATCATCATCATCATCATCATCATCATCATCATCATCATCATCATCATCATCATCATCATCTTTTTCACCATATTAATTTCAAAGGGATCAAAGTATCTGAAATCGGATTGCATTTCCATGCAATATGTCAATTAAACACTGCAAGTAAAAATTAATTTTGGAAAAGAAAAGGTTGTGTTATACTGCAAAATGTCTTCCATAATTTCTGTCCACATTTATGCAGCATTTCTGTCAACTCCTTTGAAGCTCCCTTTGCCAAATTGTGACTCATTTTTCTCCATCTCACTTACTTCTCTAGTCCACAAATCATTATCATACATCATTTTCAAAGCTTTGTCATTTGTTTTTTTAGCAATACTA
Source organism: Percina caprodes (assembly GCA_013375575.1). Lineage (NCBI taxonomy): Eukaryota > Metazoa > Chordata > Actinopteri > Perciformes > Percidae > Percina > Percina caprodes. The sequence continues at coordinate 2,243,554 of JABXJD010000024.1, forward strand.
CTGCATGATGCAAGAGCTTTGTGGATAAGTTTTGTGTTATTATGTTAATGTGCAAGCTATCAAGGCCTGCATAACAGCTCAATGCAAATTTTCCCTGGTGATAAACACACAGTGACACCAGGAAATCCTGAGTACAGAAAATAGAAGCATGTTATCAGGCTGGAAAAACACCTCTGAAGTTAAAGCTCCACTGACAGAGGGGCAGCAGCTGTCCTCACAACTACAGTGTACCCGTTAAAGCTTTACTACAACAGGCTGTTAGAGGGAGCACGTACGCCTTACTGTAGTTCAGTACAAAGTCCACTCCCTTTTCAGTGTCAAACTGGATGTCCCGGGGCAAATCCTTGTGTCTGTTAGCATCTATGCTCATGGGAAAGCCCGGCTGCCACTCCTTCCATCTATAAGGACAGCAGAGATGTTAATGAGCAGCCTGAGCCTCCTGTTACACACTAAACAATCACAAAATGCATGTGTAGAGTGAACTAGCCTGTAGGTTTTTCTCCTCATGTCCAGCTCTTTTTGTCTGTGCTGCTTGACCATGCTGGTCTTATCATCCTGAGGCAGATGTGCTGCAATAGACACAAGACAAAGGGGATGGCTTGTACTTTCAGACTCTGACTAAAGGCAGTCTGTTTTGCAAACAAAAAATTGAACCAATGTACCTCTTCCATCCCGCAGCACAACTTCTTTGTCATCCACCAGCCATCGGAAGCAGGGGAACTCCACATAGTCTCCAGATGGAGTCTTGACTGTGATGTACCTGCAGTACCAGTCATCCTGCACCCAGTACTTATTCTTCTCAATCTTTACCAACACTATCTCACCTAGGTCCTCCCCAACCCTCACGTCATAGGAGTCCACCTGCAATTAAATCAGCGGCTAAATGAATAAGCTAGGAAAAATTGAAACAGGAGTGTCTTTAAGTGTAGTTCAAGTTTTGTTTCATCATATGTAAGCATTTTTGTCTAAAGGGGAAACACGTTTCACATGTCACCACATCGAAATCGCAATATGGACTGGTGCAATGTCCCAACTGCAGGAGGGAGCAAAATTTGTTGAAGGCCAAGTCTGTGTCCAAATACTAATCTGAACTAAGTATTGTGGTGCTGCAGAGATATCCTAACCTATTTAATTATACAGACTTAAGAAAATGTTTTTGTTTGGTACAGATCCCCACTAAATCGCACAATGATCATTTAAATTTGAATGAAAATAAGAATAATGATGCAAATGAAGAGAAAGTTGTATATACAGTGGTGCTCAAAAGTTTACATACACATGCTTAAGTTGACTAAAAAAAAATCATGTTTTGGAAATTTATTTTAATACCTAAATTAAAAATGAGGTGGACACCAATGTGAATGAATAACGTATTGTAAATAAATAAATGTTCTTATTTAAAATACAGTCATAAGTATACATACCCTATGTTAAATTCCCATAGAGGCAGGCAGATTTTATTATTAAAGGCCAGTTATTTCCTGGATTCAGGATATTATGCATCCTGATAAAGTTCCCTTGGCCTTTAGAATTAAAATAGCCCCACATCATCACATACTCTTCACCATGCTTAGAGATAGGCATGGTTTTATTTCAGTTAGACTAATACCTGGTTTGATTTGCATTGACCCATGCCTATCTCTAAGCATGGTGAAGAGTATGTGATGATGTGCTATTTTAATTCTAAAGGTTTATCAGGATGCATAATGAATCTAACTGGCCAATGACATAGCTTATGACTGTATTTAAATAGGAACATTTATTTATTTACAATACGTTATTCATTCACAAAGAAAATTGGTGTCCTAAAGATTTTACCTCATTTTTTAATTTAGGTAGGTCAACTAAGCATGTGTATGTGTTATCATATATGTGACTTTAACATTTTGTATTATGTTATAATGAAACATTATTTGGCTCAATAAAATCTCTTTTCTCAAATTAAATTTCAGGTTTGCATCTCAATTCCAATGACAAGTTTTAATTTAAAACATTAAGAATGCTAAGTGGAGGCTAAATATTGTTTTGATACCGGATCAGACCTCAGCTCAAGGCCCACTTCTTTAGAATTAGTTTTAAATATTCCAATATCAACTGATGGAAGCATTGATCTCAAGAATTTATTTTAGTGACATTGTAGAAGGACCTCTACTTTGCTAATGTTGATTCCCTGAACAGTGTACAGTAAATTATAAAAGATCAAATAATAAAAGCTTATATTTTCCACTAAAATCGGATTTATGTTAACAGCAGCAAGTCATTTAGAGTAGACTTCTTTTTTTCTGCTTATTTTTGTTTTCCATCCAGAATTAACTTTAAAAAAAACAACAGAACTAACAACTCTGGAGGAACTTCTTCCTCTTTTCCATCAACATGCAAACAACCAAACCCAGCATTGTAGTTGTTAAAACAATTCTCACCATTCATCAGAAATTTAAAATGCATGTCACAAAGACTTCCTCACAGCTCTACAGTGGTACAGTAACATCACTTACCGCCCCCCTCTCAAAGTCATTGTACAGAGCTTTGTCCAGCAGCGTTCTCTCGCTGCATCCCTCCGTGCCCACCAGTGTAATGTAGATATAATCATCCGTCCCTGCAAACCACTGGCTCCCTGTGGAAACAGTCACTGTGTAAGTAGGCATGGCGGTCCCACAGGTCCAAACGAAAAAGGCAAGTTTCCCCTTCTTGTTTAAACCTATTTCTTTCACTGATGTCTACTTCTCCCTATTACCCTTGCACAAACAATACAAATGTGTAATCAGGCCGAAGAGGGGGGTGTAAAACACGGCTCTCCACCCACTATAAATGAGGTCAGAATATAATACGACTGTCCTTCCTAGATGTGTTATTGGTGTACAGACATGAATGTGGGCGCAGGTAAAGGTCTCCAGGGACTTGATATCAATTTCATTGTCATTGTGTGTAAACAGGAGGGTGGTTAAAGTATAATGAAATAAATTCCTGTATTACAGGCTCAAACAGAGAATGTTTTATTGGACTGACGTGGAAATGGAACATGTGAACATCCATCTTTTATCACATCACATCATATTTACCAGTCAAATCAGTACGTGACACTGGACAACAACACAGTGTATTCTAGTCTCAGTAAAATAAATGCAAATGCATCTGTGGTTTTACAGCTGAAACTGTAACATTAACAGGGGTCTGTGCGAGTAAAACTCAAAGTGAGGAAGTTACTTGTTCCTGCTTCACAAGTTTGATTAAAAAAAATACATTCACATGTTCACACTTACAGACAAAATAAAGACAGGCAAAATAAAGACACGAGCATTGGTATTGTTTTAAGAAGGCGACATGTAATTCATAGTGCTTATAAAAAGCAGGCAGGCAAACATGTACAAATTGAGAAAATAATAAGAAGGAATTTTCATTGTTCAATCATTCTCAAAACTATAAATCATGTCTCAGTCACATCTAAAATAGTTTGATTAAGTAGAACAGCGTGTTGTTAGACATTTACATACCGTATATAAATATCTTCCTTCTTCTACAGTACATAATCAGATGTTACAGTGAGCAGCAGGAACAGAGCTGATCTGGCATTGATAGGAGACTTTGTAAAACTAAAAAAAAACAGCAGTAACTCATGTGTTCAAACCCAACATGGAAATAAAAACAGCATACATTAAAAGCACAGCAGTAATGTAGATGAATGAGTGGCAACATGAAAAGCACAAATGCTACTGAATACTATATTTTGTTTCCCACTCATCACCGGTAAGAGTATGTGATTCAGCTCTTACGCACAGGTTGCAGTGCAGGTGCAGTTACAGATATTGTAGCTTATTCATTGTTAGATGCACTTTAATCAAGAGTTACATAGAGGTCTCTTATTCATCTCACTTGTGATTTGGGAGAATTCTATGTTCAGACTTTTGTTCAACAACACCTTTGCGCACGCACACAATATTTTAGTATTAGTATATCTAATATACTAGCAGTACCAGTAGTTCCTAACCTCACACAAAACGAATCTCAGCAATCACAATATTATCAAAGAGCAACATAACACTCCATTTTATCTTAAACATGCTTCCCTTTACAAATTAAAAAAAATGTGCATTTGAATCACACCACTAACCACACCTGCCTCCACACTAGCCTGCAGTCGCTCCACCCCTCTGCTCTGACAGATCTGTCATTACTCCATACTGTCCACATTACTGACAGTTGACTGCTGTATCTATACAGTGTGTCGGTGTGTGGGGGGTGAAAGTGACGACCTCATAATCCAGGGAGGAAGAATACCAGTGTATGAAGAAAATGTCACAGATTTTAGCAGGGTCAAGAGGACTGTCTCTGAGAAAATTTTGTGTTTGTGTGTTTGGACTTTCCTCAAATATTTTCTTTTCGTAAAATATTAATAGTAAAGATTTACCTATTTAATCCTCCCGCAATTATTCAAATGTTGGGGAATTAAAGTTAACTGTGATGAGTGGTTGTACATAGAAATGCTTAATTTTAATTTCAAGCCCAGTTGGAAACCATCTGATCTTTGCAATTTCATTTACAGTGATCTAAAACCTGAGGCATTGACTGAAACGTGTGAAGAAACTTCAATAAAACACATTAATCACTCTGGGGAAGTAAGACATTAAATGCAGAGAAAGGCAACAGGCTGAAAAAAGACAGATGGTTGTACAACTAATGAGGCATACATAAACATTGGTGGTGACTAAATCTGCATTCATACCAAATCCGGTGTTGCAGCAAGAAGCCTGATTTGGTGAGAATGCAGCTTTTAATTAAAGGCCAGTGGGAAATTTTTCTATTCAGTTATTCATGTTCAGCCTACCAGCAGTAGCTCTAATGGGCAGTCAAACATTTTAGCTGAAATGGATTAAAAACGCTGCATATATTACTATTATATATTCAATATCTGACAACTTTCTTTTGTTAGGCAAAACAGGAAAAAAACATAAAAATCCTTATCTGACTTGTATTTGATAAGATATGTATGAAATGAATAATACTGTAAACAATACAATTTAAATTCAATGCTGCCACCCAGTGGCAACAGGTCGCACAATCAACACATAAATGAAGAAAAAGCTACAGTGATGAACTGCAAATTTCTCCTGAGTCCCTTCACTTCCTTCCAGACATGTCAGACCTAAATCCATATTATGTCAAAAATCATTATCATGACATGACATCTTAACCTCAAAATATCTTTCTGATCAGAGCTGAGAAAAGATGCACATAATTCAATATCATAAAAGCTACAGGCCAAACAAAAACTGATTGCACATTAACCATAAAACTGAAAATGCATACAGTAAATGCATTATTCAAAGATTAGCAATAAAATGTTAATGTCTTAAACTGAAATTATGTGCCACCCCGGTCACTGCATCTTTTTTATTAAACTGATTTTAGATTTGTGTCAAGAACAAAGGCAAAGACACACAAACAGCAACTTTGCCTAAAGTTACTGCACCCAAAACCTGCACTTTAGATTAAAAGACAAGCTAAACTGTAAGTGAACAAAACCTTTTAGATCCTCAGATTATTTTAAAACTCCAGCCACTCTTCAACAATATTTGGAAAAAAGAATATATTAAACTATCAAAAAAAAAATGTGTAGCTGTAGAACTGAAGTGCTTAGGGGTAATATACTAGTCAAATAAATGCATAGCACTGAGTTGTACCGAGTTGACTTTGTAAAGAAACAGCTAATGTGATCATTTTAAGCTGGTGTCCATCTGAATATCACACAGAAAAAGAGAGTATGAGGACATCTGTGTGAATGAGGGGGAGCTTCTACACAATCAGAGGGCTGTTGTGGTGTTGCCAACAACATTGTTAAATAACATATCACTGCCCCGAGCCATCCAACCAACCAAGCCACTGACCTGATGTATCCATGGATACACTGATAAGGGAGTTGCTCAAATTCAAGCAGCATTTCATGTTTTTGAGTAAATCTTCTCTTAAGACTCACAAAAGCAGGAAGAGGGAATGAAATAGAACAGACGAAGGATGCCTTATTGTTTGATATCCAGTTTCCTTTTTCCACGTTAACTGACTTCTCTGTTGCCTTCGGTGAACTCAAGGAAAAGGCGATTCCCAAATTGAAGAGTTTAAGACGTAGCGAGTGAGCCTCAGATCACTCTATGATGGAAGCATTGAGGTCAATCTCTTGATGACTCGAAAGGAATGAAAACAGTGGCTAATTGAGGTGTAGGGTCTGCTTCATAAACTCATAGGTGGTAAAGGCCACAGCCTGGGAGGGGATACAGCGGATGTAGTTGAGAGAAAGTCCTCGGTATAATCCCTTCTTGACCCCGTACTCATTATACACGTACGTCAGGGTCCTGCTCAGTGATCTGTTAGGGTGCAAGACAAGAAATCATACACTTTTTAGAATGCAGATAAAAACAGATTCACTGTTTGTGTGGTTGTGATACAGTATGTGCCCTGAGGTTTTGTTTATTAGCTCCCCTGAAGCTAATTCCTAACTATGTTGAGCTGACAATTAATTATCTTGCATATAACAACAATGTACAGTTTTAGTTTTGACGTTACAGGCATGATAAATCAAATGGTTTTTTGCTTGAGGTTTGTCAATGCTATGGGGAACAAAGCCCTGTTGGTGAACAGCAGCCATATGAACACAAAACAAACCTTGGGTATGAGACAAATGACCTTCATGGGCACTGATGTACTGACTGGACCTTATGAATGTGTTCTTCTTAAATATCAAGGATACGCACATAATGCAAGAACAATGAGCAGTGTTTGGACTGGCACTGTGTAAACGTGTACAGGTATGAACGGTATGTTGCTGTAGTTTTACAGCTCAGTAGCTATTGTGCTCCTTGAAGTTTTAGGCTTTAACATTTCATCTAATGTAAACAGCCCACCAACCTCTGGAATTTTCTCTCCGGTTGTGAGCACGTACGTCAAACTTTGCTTATGAAGCCAAATGTGGAATCAACTATTTTAAGAGGAAACTCCTCAATTTATGTCCCAAACACTTGAATTCAAACCGTGACTTTTTTTTTTTTATATAGATACCTTGCCACAAAGAAGAAGAGAGAAACAGGGATCAAACATTATGAATTAACAAAATGCCTGAGAAAACTCCCCCAAATAGACACACTCACTAACAACTTCTTCAGTACCAATAAATACTGTAACTTAATTTTGCTTTTGAAGTGATGTTCATCAGCAGTGTAGCGTGAGCACTTTTCATCTCAATTATTACCCTCAGTATCACCCTTACAATTATTTCTCCTTCATTTCTCCTTTAAATGGTCACCCAAACGTTTCACTGCAAAACTCCCAAATCAAATCAGATTACCGGAGAACAATGAATACTGGAGCAACTATATGTTTCATTGTTGTCAAAATTCTTAAATGAGACTAGGAATCCAGGAGCAAAATATTTGTCTCACCATGAAGTACACTGAACACACTGACATGTACAATGCACAGCAGTTCATCATAGTACAACAAAATATAGAAAGTAGGAACATTGGTGATACTTACACACATTTCTCAGAGTCAGGAAGCACGGCTCCTAACTGCATTCTTCTCCTAGCAACATCCAATGGGTACCTAGTGATAATAAACACAATGTGACACAATCATCAATAAATCACTGTAATCAATAGCAAACTCCAGTCACAGTCAGCTTGAGGCTTGTTGGCTGCCTACCCTCAGCACTTACGATATTGACTGAGCGATGGCACCAGCAACCCCCCCGCAGAGCAGGTTTGCATGGGTTTTCAGAATGAGGACATCAGGGTTGTTTGAGGAGGGGCGTGCCAGCAGCTCTGGGAAATGTTTCAAGCCAAGGCTCTTCAGGGTGCCAAAGGTGTAGAATGAGAAACCTGAAGGATAGAAGCGGTAGACAAAGAGTCAAGCTAACGCAACCCAAAGAACACTGGTTACATATGTGAAGGAGGACATACTATGTTGTTCTGCTGAATGATCGTGGAGCACAATCAAACTATGCAAAACAATCAGAATAATCACCTGCATAAGGTGCCATTCCAATAAGTGTTGGTGTAAGTCCCCTATAGAAGCCCAAGATGCCCCCCTCCTTTGCAAAAAAAGAGAAACAGGTCTGTAGTAAGAGGTAGATACTGGATACATTATTAACAACCTTGACAAAAAAATGTAATGCATTTTTAATGAAGGGATAAAATGTTTGTTAAGACTGTGTTGGTTGTTTAAGAAGTTGAACCCTAGCACACTACCTTAAGGTAGATAGTGTGGAAGGCGTTGGCAATTCCAGTGTATCGATGCTCTCCTGTCACCTGGAAGGCCAGTCTGGCTCGGATCACATCCAGAGGGTAGGTGCATATCACCGCAGTCATCCCTGAAACACACACAACATAAGAACACACATTGTAAAAACACAAAGTTTATGACTATAGTTATGCTTTAAAATAATTTTCTGAGATTAAACCTAAGACAGTCACACATTGTAGCTGTATTTACTTCCATGTGACTGACTTTCCAATTTGTTACTCAATCTTTTTATACTGATGATGGCAGACTGAAGATTTAATAACACAATAACAAGTTTTTTTCTTCTTTTTGTCTGGCACACAATAACAAGGCATGACGCCTACTTGCATCGTGGTGAAAAGTTTGTCCTGAGGTGACAAATTTTAACATATCTATGATTCAAGAGGACACGATATTAAGCTGGCACAGACTGAAAAGGCAAGTGGGAAAGATAAATTACCTGCCATTGATCCGGCCACAAGGCGGTGAATGTGTTCAGAGATCCCAATCTTTTTACTTAGCAGCTGTAAAGGGAAGAAACAAAAGTCAACCAATAAAAGCAATGCACAGACATTTCACTGTTTTACTGTTTAACTTCAACTTTTTATTTTTCTAATTATTCTTCAAATTTGGCAAATCTTCCAACCGGGGACAAATAAACTTTTTTTTAATTGAATCGTAGCAATATGCAGCAAAAACACAATACATTAACAACATGAAAGCTGATTACAGTTCCCTTGAAAACTGCTATTGTTCATTTTACTATAACCAAGTTATTATAATATTGCTCTTTGAAATAATTATTCCACAGTAAAATATATACTGTAACTGTACCTTTTTATATTTGTCAAAGGACATAAACTGGATGGCTCCATAAGGAAATATCCTGACCATCATTGCCCCATTACCCTTGTACAAGCCAAGGAAGCCTTCTTTCTTTGGCACAGACTTGAAAGTAGACCACACTCCTGCAAAGATAGATCAGAGTTTCCCACAGATGTGTAAAAATAAACACTTATCGCTGTTCCATGTCTTGTTTTTACCTAGATGTTTGTAATGGGGGTTCTGGGCTTGAAGAAGAATCTTGATTCTGTCCAGAGGAGCAATGGTGGTCTTGGCGCAGCATCCTGCAACACCTAAAAAAAACAGAAAAATACAGCATCAATGCATTTATTATTAAATATGCTACTTTATCATGTTCTTTTGTTTTGTTTTTTTTATCTTGAGTGAATCTGGCAATTAAACAAACCCATTATTTAAATATATTTGAACAGTTAAATAGTTCAACATTGGGGTAGCTGTAGAAAAGTCAGAGAAAAGGGAACAAGTGAAACAGTCAACTACTCAGATTTCCATGTAACATGTTTCATAACACATGACACAGAAACTCAAGTCTTAAACAAGTCTTCAAACTGTAACTTAAAATACCAGTACAATATAGGAAAAAATACTGTACAAACTATAAAAAATGTTTACCTTGGCAAAGGTAAAGCAGGGTGTGCTAAATGTAGCACAGCAGGCTTTAAGGACAAGGGTATAAGGATAAGTATGTAAATAGTGTGTGGCCAGGGTGGCTCAGTTGGCAGAGTGGGCGCACATATACATAGAGGTTTATTCCTCGACGCAGAGGTCTTTGGTTTGAGCTCAACCTGTGACAATTTCCTGCATGTCTTCCCCTTCTCATCTAGCTGTCCTGTCCATTAAAGGCAGAAAAGCCCCAAAAAAATCTTAAAAATATAAGTATGTGAACAATGATTACATAGTTAATATTATTTCTTTGAGGATCATTTCATGTTTACTTGCCAAGCTCCACAGGGAGGTGAGATAATAAGTCTATAGGTCACAAAAGAAAGAAGGAGAGTAAAGCAAATAAGAAAGTGTTTCTTTGGTCTTGCAGACACACAAAGGCTTGAGTGAATCATCACAGATTTTAAACTTATGATATAAACTGATGTGTCAGATCCTACCTCCAGCCACAAAGGAGCGAAGAAAGTAATAGTCCCTCTTGACAGGGGTGCTGCTTATGGCAGGAGATGTGGAGACCGCAGCCTCCGATGTCATACTTCCTGATCAAGAATCTGCCACATCCATGATTGCAATTTGGAGAAAATACTGTAAATGAACATGTTGTAAGTATGTATCATCATCCTGGCAAATATCTCTACGGGCAAACCAGACTGTCAACCTTCTGTCAATTGTCAGTTTTTTTTTAATTACTTAGCTAAGGCTGGTGTAAGGTTGATTATAAATCATGCTTTGCAATGGGACATAACTGTTAAGAGCCACAACCAGTGAAGTAGTGGGCATATTTAGCTAAAAGACAAGGACACCCCTGGTTCATACTCACAAGATAATCAAAACTGTTAGAGGCAAAGAAACAGTAAAGTAGAGGGTCGGTCTGATGAAATATCTTTAAAAAAAAAAATCTCTTTTAACGATCGTGGCTGTTGTCCGTTACCATGGACACCTGGTGGTGCCTCACCAAGAAGCTTGTCATTAACTGTTCCAGTAAAAAAATATTGAAGTAATTTAAGAAGCTGAGGAGCTGTCAAGATTCACATAACCGCATTCATGTCCTTCGCCCGCTGACAAGACTGCACTGACCGAAAACAGTCGCATGTTGATGTCGCAGGATGACGTTGGTCAGTATGGCAAGCTGAAACGTCATCCAGGGGAGGCGCTTCTGTGTTCTTTCCCTTTCTTTAACTGTCTATTTTCTTTCCCCCAAACGGGGGCGCAGCATTGACAGATTTACAAATCACATATTTTCGTCAAATTGAACGCCGTTGGTCAAACGAATTTTACTTTAATATATATTAAAGTATATATATACTTTAGTGTAGTAATATATATTTACTATATATATATATATATATATACACACACAATATATATATATATATATATATATATATATATATATATATATATATATATATATATATATATATATATATATATATATATATATATACAATACTCTGTAATCAATTTAAATCCTGTCTTTAAAAAAGCTAGCATGTTAAAATTAACGTAAAATAAATTATTTATTATTCTTACAAACTGGCGTTGCTTTGGTAATCCGTTCCAATCATTTTTAGCACACCCTTGCGTCCACTTGCTACTTGAAACCACAGTGCTGGCAACACTGGGACAAACGACGGTATCCTACTCCATTCCAGGTTTTCTTTTCCACGCTTCCCTCTTCTGCCGACGACGAGTTTTTGGCCAGCAGAGACCGGAGTTGCGTCTGGTGGAGGGAGAGTGAGCGGGGCTACCCTGGACTGACATAAGAGGGATTTATATTTTAACGGGTGTCGTGCTCCGGTGAAACTACACGCTGCAAGTTGAAAACTATTCCACACGATGTGTGTTCATGTTGGTGCTTTTATCATGTATATGTGTCATCGTCGAGAGAGGATTGAACTTGCCAGCAGTCTATATTTGCCGAGGAGGGAAACCAATACAAGGTCTCGCTGTCTCTCTGGAGTGGAGTATTATTAGCAGTTCAGGCAGTGCAACTGTCGCTCTCTGGTATGTAAAGCATTTCAGCCGTAAACGTGCAAATAAAACCTCACGGGCAACAAAACAACCTATATCTACACGGCACTTTATTTTACAGCGGTCAAGTGCAAAAACAGCGACCCTGAAGGCGTTTTTACACGGTAATAACCCCCTCTTCCGCCAGTCAGAAAGACGAAAACAGGATCCGACCTCCGGCTAGAGCCCACTCCTCAACGTGCCTGCTCTTTAAACTGTTTGAGCCCTGTTAGCCATTACTAAAGCAATAGGCGACTATTTGTATTCATACATTTCTTCTACCGAAATATTGTATTATGTATAAGTGCATTGGATTCTCTTTATTGACGTCAACCTTACAGCATTTGCTCATCAGAGAAGCTATTTCAGGCGGGGCAAAAGTGTCATATCCATCAAAATTAAAGAATAACCAAATTTGTAGAGATTTAGTTTTATAGCTGTAATACATGACGTCAGTAATCAAATTGCACCTGGTCTCTTTGGTTGTTTGTACTGCAATAACAGTTTGTCTTTATTACACTGAAAATACATTTAAAGGTGAGACTATTTGTATTTTGATTTTCTTTTCTTTTCGTTTCCTGTGTCTTTATAGGCCATGCACTGCAATTACACTATAAAGACATCAGAATATAATAGATAAGAATAAAACGCAGAAGAGGAAGGTTTTAAAAAGAAAAAAACCAATTGTGTGCTGAGCATAAACATTCACCTGGCTCCCATGCTGTCTGCCAGAAATCTTCCTCTCCACACCCTCAGCCATGCCTGCCACTACCAAACACGCCAGGAGACAGACACCTGCTCAGAGAAAAATTGGCCAGAAAGTGATTAGCACCAAGAGGCAAACTTGTAACTCAAATAAACCCAGAGGAAGAGCCACAGAGCGGGCCCAGAAAGCAACTACAGAACCTAAAAGGTCAACAGCCAAGGCCAAGACACAGTCAGGCCGAAGCCCCCGTGGAAGAGGGGTTAGCAGGCCTGCTAGTCAGGGCCCTGGGAGGTCCTCCGGCAGAGTTAACCATGCCCTAAATGTAACAGGATCTGCAAGGCTTAGACGGCCAAGCAATTCGCTTGACCACTGTGGCGAGTTGCAAGACCCCCTAGGGCGAAGGAAGTCCCTGCGGGGCACACAGATGTCTGTTACTCCTTGCCAGCTTCCTAAACCTTGCAGAGGGGGGCGAAACAGCAGGAGGGGCGCAGCAAGACAAACATCATCACAGCAAGGAAACACAAGGAACCAGCACTCAGGCACCAGCATCAACGATTTAACTCCTGACGATGATGAAAATGAGAATCTGGAGGCCTGTGCTGCTGAAGAAACACTTCCAGTTTCTCTTAAAACTGATTTTGAAGTTCCTGCGAGTATCATAGATCAGGGTTTAGGAGTCAACAATGCTAAAGAGGGTAGCCCTCTTAAAGCAGATTCACCACCGTGTAACGATATGCTGGAAGACTGTGTGCAGTGCAGCTGTGACAGTACTATAAACCAGCAAGACAAAACAACTGTCAGTCATAACAGTGAAGGTGACCTGAGGTGTGTGATTAGGGTGTGTGATGATGTTGATGGACAGCTAAAACTCTGCAGTGACAGAAGTAAAGATAGCCCCTGTGTGCTGACAGATAGTGGCTCACCAGGGGTGCAGGGTAGCAGCGAGGGAAATGACAGTTCATGTATCCTCGGAAATAAGCTTGATCGTCTGGCCAGTAATAGTAAGCAAGATTATGTGTGTACTGTATATCAAGAGGAACGTGACATGTCAAACTTGAAAGAGAATAGGACAGATGAAAGAGTGATAGTTGTCAACGAGAGAAAAGAGAAGATACATCATGAGAGAGGAGAGAGTTTAGAAGCAGAGAAAGCCATGGAGAGACAAAATGAGACTGTGGAAGTGATGGAAGAGATTGTTGAGAGGCTGGGTAACTGTGTGGGAGAAGAGGGAGGAAATAAAGAAAAGGAGAATGATGTTTCCATCAATCCTGCTGACTCCCACCCCAGCACTCCAGCCTCTCAAGGTCCAGATCCACCTCACTCTAACAATGGACTGATAGCACAGTCAGAATCCCCTGTAAGTGTGCTATCCAATGCAGCTACCTCAAATCCCACCAAAGCCCCCTCCACCTCAGAGGCACTTAAGCCAGAGGTTCTGAGCCAGGGTAAGACAGACAAGCAACTGACCATTCATGGTGCTAAACCTCAATTCACAGGGTCCTCAGCTGTTGCTGAAAGTGCCCTGAGGGTGCAGACTGTTCTAGTAAAACGAAATATGCCGGTTATTATATTTAGTGACTCTTTCAAACCCAGGAGCTTGAGGGATTCAAGCCAGGGACAACCACACCAACTGCAAAGCTTAGCGATCCCCTCTCCTCAGGGAGAGAAACATGCTTGCACACTAGCAGAGACAGAGACCAAAGATAGTGAATCCAATCGAGAACCATTGGAGCACCACAACCAGAAAGCAACATCTTCGCTGTCATTGTGCCTCGTTCCTCAGTTGAGCACAGATGCCCTTACAGCTGAGTGTGAACCAAATCTTAGCAAGGACAGTGTTGTGGTAGCAGTGCCCGAGCCAGGCACAGTGCCAAAGATCTCGACTCCTTCTCTGGACAGTAGCTTCACCTTCTCCTGCAGCTCAGAAAGCACACGCTCCTCTTTTTCTTTTGACACTGAATCAGAGGCAGGGTATGGAGAGTCCAGCCCCTCTATTCTACCTGGATCCTGTGGGCAAGAGGCGGCCTGCTTGCCCTCCTGGAAACCACAGAAGAAGGAAAAGAAGAAGCGGAGCAGGTGTGGGACGTGTGAGCCATGCCTGAGGAAGATCAGCTGTGGCCAGTGCAGTTGCTGCCTCAACCGCAGGACTGGCCACCAGATCTGTAAGATGAGGAAGTGCGTAGAACTTAGGAGGAGAAGACCTACATCTCTGCTCCCTCTCTCTGCTGCACAGGTGAGGCCTACATGACACTACACATGTGCATTTAATTACATTTAATAGTAACACATTGCAAGGTTTTTTATTGCAGTCAGATCTTCAGTTCATTCTCACAACGAGGTATATTTAGACAATGATTTGAGTGGGAATTTACTGGAGCTTCTTTATGCGATCTACAAACCGCTTATCTTAAACAACTGAAAAAAGGCTGTTATTGTCTGACAGTAAAGCTTTTGATCTCAAAGGTTTCCCAGCCGCCCACTGGTAGCAGCAATGTTTGAGCATTGAATATGCCAAACAGAGGGTTTCACTTTCACATTGCGTTTCGCATTTGTCTCGTTTGGTTTCAACAGATGCTGTACACTCTACTTCATGGCGTCTTCCCGTTAAATGTTGGGAAATGTGTTGTTTGATGAAAGAGGAAGTGCTGTGTGTGTGTGTGTGTGTGTGTGTGTGTGCGTGTGCCTGTTTAGAGAATAGAGATAAGGTGTGAACGTGTGCGCAACTTAAGTGTTGATGATGTATTGGGGAAGGCACTGTCACATGACTAGCAGCATCTCAGCATGTGCTTAAAAAATTGTGTTTGTGTGTGTGTGTGTGTGTGTGTGTGTGTGTGTGTGTGCGCGTGCGCGCGTGTGCGCGACATCCATGGTGCAAGCAAGAGAATACGCCATTTTTTATTAGTTGCACATGGTGACTGTGTGCCTGCTTATGTGTATGGGTATGGGCAGTAATTAAGGCCAATTTGAGCCGGATGTTTTTGCACAGTGGCACTGAATGGCATTGTAAATGCATATTTTAGAACCCATTATGACAATGAACACCTAGGACGCTAGTTAAAGGTTTTTTTTTCCTCCAGTAAAACAGCTATAATCGATGATGATGTGAAAACTGACACAATGTGAAAAGGGTGTCACTATCATGCAAATATTGATGAACCTACTAGGGCTGTAACAATACACCAAATTCAGGGTTCGGTTTGTATCACGATTTTTGACCCACGATTCGATACAAACCATTCTTTTTTTGGATGGGGGGCTCAGTTAACGTAATACAACTATTTTCTGCCACATGGCATTGTTTTGTCATTGATTACATCCCACTTTGCAACACAGTTATACAACAGATACCTTATTTATTGATATTGATTGATTTCAGTATCGATCAATCCAACAACAAAGATTCTTTTAAAATTATGTTTCCAAAATCGTTTCAGTGGTTCATTAACTCATTGGAATGAGACATAAGAATAATGTTAATGATAACAGTAATGGACAATTCCGCTCCCAACCTGTAGAGGAAACGAAGAGGAAAAGTGCCCTTTGGTGCCTACTGTAAAGGTGCTGGTAGCTAATGCTAATGTAATTCTTGGTGGGTAACATAAGATTCAACATGCTCAGTTATTCAGTGTGCCGATGCAGAAATCGGCACAATGACTATTATTGTTCGTACTTATTATTATTCCGCCTCTTTTTTGTTCTGCTGCTAGTCATGGAGCATTGCCAACACATGCGCACAAAATACATCAAAACGTGTGGAATGATCGGGAATGGTGTGCTATCTGTTTTCAAAGAGATTTGCTGCACGGTTTTTACGAAATCGGCAAAAAACGGCGCAAAATTTCTCATAGACTTTAATGGGAAATCTTCGGGAAATCGCTAACTTTACACCTCTGTTAGCATTACCGGTGCACACCTCTTTCGCTTTTAGCTGTCTTTACAGTTAGCAAAATTTACCGGACAAAACAGGAATAAGACACCAAAACGACTCATAGTAGTTTAAAGATGTGGTAGCATTGGATCTGGACGGGAAGGATAACTCTGGGAGTTGGAAGGGGTGTGTCGTGATTCTGCCTTCTCACTCACACAGGTTTGTGGAGCTGAGTGTCGCGAATTCGGTTTTATTTTGGATATTGTTACAGCAACTAGAGGAAGACAAATTTAGCAAATAGCCTACTGACCCATATATTTTTTCATGACTCAATTGAGACCAAAACAGAGCTAAATGTTGGACTTTGATTTGGCGCGTGCCCAGAAACACAACTCCAATGAAGTTATAATGTTGCTCTGTGCAGCATGTGGAAGAAGAAAGCAACTGTTTGCTCATACTTTAGCAATACCAATATGTTGTCATGGCTTTGTGGTTGCCAGCTCGTTTCAGAGTTATTCTACCACCTAGTGACCAAAAAGGATTAATGCAGGGTTCTATGTTTAATTGTTTGTGCATGAAACCTTTTAAAGTAGTAGTAACATAATTTAGACGAGGTTAAGCATTTTTGATTATGGTGCTTTATCTATTACATGCTTATGTAGGACAGACGGCGAATAAACATTTTCTCAATCATTTTGGTTGGTGGAAATAAGAATTCCTTATAGCATTTGGCTACCAGAGCTCCATAACAGTACATAGTTCAGTGGTGTCCATGTGGCTGGGGGAGGACTCTGTGTGAACAACTGTGAGTGAGGGTCCATGTGGCTGTGGAATCTTGTTTCTGCAAACGTGCATGCATACACTGGCCGAGTCCTCAGAGTCGTAGCAGTGGCAGTTGCAGATTAGGGCTGATTAAATGTGCTATTAGTGGTGACGACCTTTGTGCATTATTTCTGTGTAAGAGGGGGTGAGGAGGAAGAGATGTATAAACATATTTTTTGAAATATCCTGAAATGTGGGTCAGTGTAGATCAAATACACATTTACAGTATATGTAGTTGTTGTAGTTGTACTTTTGACGTTACATAGAAAACGTACTTGCGTGGTGAAGATATGAACTGCAGATCCATTCTTATTAAAGCAACATAGCCAATTGTTGTTTCCCCATTTCTCTCAACTGACATCACATACATACATACACATATTTATAGCAATGTCTGTGTTTGTGGTTTGGGAACAGGTTTTTGTTTGATTACATGCAACTGCAGGTTTGGAGCCTGCACCAGGTGCTTCAAACTTGCTCTTTCAGGACATCTATAATCATGGTGACCTGTACAGTAGGTCATATTCCCAAATCCATCCTTTACTTAATTCTAGATGCAGAACAGGGTGAGCAACTTTACCTCTTGTTTTGTATTTAAATGTATTCTCAAGAAACCATACTGTGAGTGTGTGTACTTACTTGCTGGCCAGTCTTGTTGAGCAAACTCACACACCCTTCCAACGAATCATTTCCACCCCATGAGATTGTGAAAAAAGGGCAGAGGCCAAAGAAGAGTTCATGTAGTGGCATGTGGATTCTGTTTATGGTTTTAGTGAGCTACTATGGTTGGTGTGGCTGTGATTTATTTATCATAAAACCTCATAAACATACTTGCAAAAAAACCACACAAAACAGTACACAGATTCAACAGCGTAGGGCTTATATATTTGAAGACAGCATACAAAAACACTAAAACTGTTTAAAAATGTAAACGTTTGAGCTTCTAAGGGTTGTGTGTTTGTAAGAAAGAGAGTGAGCGTGACGCTTTCCTTTTAAAAATGTCTGGTTTCACTCAGGCTTGATGGCCCCCTCGTGGCCTTGCTATGTATTGGGCAGTGAGGACAGGGCTCACTGCCTTGTCTGACCAGACCCTGAACACACACACTAACACACACACCAGAAACAAAATACTACAGTTCATTGAGTGCAAAAGAACCACTTTTTTTTAAGAGTGAATTAGACTGTAAAAGTCCTGACATGTTTAGAGCTGTAGGCTGCATAACTGGCTCACTTTTTTACAGCCTATCAAAGCAGATCTAAGCACTCATCGATTCTTTCTCTGCAAAATAGTACAAAAAAATTGCCCCTCCATCAGTCATTGCTGGCAGTTTATTTGACTTAAACTAGCACATGCTTTTAAATATTTAATGAAATTCATAAATGGTTGCAAGATGTTTTTTGCAGTTCTGTACATTTCCATTGTAATCAGCTGATACAGTATTTAAGATTTGAGTGTGTAGTACCACCATGTGTCTTGCTTCTTCATTGTTCCTGTCATTACACTGTAGCTGTCATATCCATATACCAGTAATTAATTTCTCAAATTAAATCATCTATTGTTTTAGACAGTATCCCAACCCCAAAGTAGTAAAGAGTTTTTTATTGATAATTAATAGTTCTCTGACTTCTTCTATAATTTCCAAATGGTTTCAAAAATGCTATTATTTAACGGCTACTTCTCTGTTATTATAGAAAATGCCTGTTCCTCTTTTGCTCATTTTGATTGTGGGGTTCCTCTAGGGTCCATTCTTGGGCATCTGTTGTTTTTATACATTCCCGGTGTCTCCCACTATGCGGAAGACACACATCTTCCCTCTCCAGTCTAGTAACTCCAGCAGCTTGGATAACCTCCTTACCTGCCTCAGTTATGTTAAGTGCTGGATATCGGAAAACTTTTTGAAATATAACGAGATTAAGGGTGACTCTGATTATCATCGATCGAAGGAAGCTGATTCGACTGCCAATCTCACATTTAAATCTTCGCAGAGACGTAAAGCCCCAGTTCAGACCAAAGATTTGCGACAAGTCAAGTTGAAACTTGCAACTTCTTGCAAAGCGCTAGTCTGTAATGTTCTGAAACCTGCTAGTTTACAGCAATGCGGCGAGACGGTGTCATCTTCATAGGAAAGACTGTTTTTACTTCCGTTCTAACTTTTAGCCTTTTTTTGTAGCTGGATATATCATTTTCTGCATCTTAATATGAATGTGGATAATGTTGGTGATAGTCAGATGCTTGCTACAGTTGTATTTCTAGTGATGAAAAAACAAAAACGTTTAATTTCTCTGATTCACTGCTTTGTATTAACGCCGCTTGCTCTTTTTAGTCACTCTCTAGCTCGCTTGACCACATTCCTTTGCTTGCGGGCGCTTGTTGAAGCTGCAGCCAGCCTCCGACCCAAACTCCGCCATTTGTACCAGTTGACAGTTTGTAACATAGAAATAAAATGTATTATGGTTCAGTTTATTTCTATAGTTTTGGCTATATGGGGGGGTGCTCAATGTCTGATTTTACATAGAACTACCTGTTTTCTCCCAATATGTTAATATACAGCCTATTATGATATAAATATAAATATTGCTGTAAATAAAAATGTGAAAAGAAGCAGGCTGCTAGAAATCTTACTGCTAGAAATCTTATTACTGGCGTACTATATTTGATGTAGATCTCTGTTTTAATGCTTAAGTAAGACTGTTGTTAAATCATGCTTCTTTCATCTAAAAAATCTCTAATTTTTTTGTCTCCTTCTGATTTACATAAGGTTATACTGTACATGACTTTCCTTCTCCTGGCCTGGACTACTGTAATGTGCGTAATGTTGATCAGCCAGGGCTCCAACTGGTGCAGACGCGCCCAAATTTTAGCAGATAGTATAACTATTATCGTTGAGTGCTTGTATCTCCTTCTGTCACTGCATTTATCAAGACCGTGCACCTGGTGAGGTACACTTTGGTAAGTTTGAGGTTTCACCATAATTACATAGCAAAGGAAGCATTCAGTTCAGCACAATACAGCTGCAGGGGGACTCTACTTTTTACAAATAGTAGCCTGCAAGCTTCCAGTCAATCAAGCCAGCTCAGTGCTCTGCTCCGCCTGGAAACTAATTTATCTCCTGGACTTCTTCTACTCCTCTTTGTTCTGCTGCAATGCATTTGCCAGAAAAGTAACCCAGCTGACATAACACGTGTATCAAGAAATCACTTGCCAATCCCTCAGACAGCACTCTGTTAGGGAGGACAGGCAGCTTGCAGCCCTGGTTATCTTGCTCTGCTTTTGAGAAAAAGAAAGCTCAGATGGGCCGATCTGGAATCTAGCCACTTATGAGGTCGTAAGGGGCAAGGTTACCTCCCCTTTCTCTGCTTTGCCAGGCCAGAGAGTTTGGCCCACCCATGAGAGAGAGACATCATGACTTTCAAACGTGCAAAGTGGTAGTTGGTCAAGGACACAACCCCAGCCTCCACCTTGCCCCCTTCCCCCTCCTCCTCCTACAGACTCAGAAATGGCACATACTAAGGAAAGCTCATTGTGGGACTGGCTCTAGGGGCTGTAATTCTGCACCAAGGCTGAATTTCCGGAAAGATACTTCAGATAGAGTATTAGGGGACCACTATGGTCTATATAAAAGCATCCAAAGAGCACCTTGTCATGGGACCTTTAATGTAAAGTGAGAGTGATTTGTTCCAGCAGACATTCCTGTCAGTTCTGAGCTCCTCTTCCCCCTCTCTTTCTGTTTCACACACACACACACACACACACACACACACACACACACACACACACACACACAGCAATGGAAGTCTTCAGCACCAACGGTTGCTGTGGCAACCTCTTTGTCTGGTGCTGACCTTTGACCTGCCACTGTTGTCTAATGGAGTATTCTCTGGGTAGTAACGAGGATTAGTGGAGATAACCAGCAGACACGCACTATGGGTTTAAGGCTGTGAACTCTGTAACCTATTTGTAGGTAATTAGGTTAAACTACTCAGATTGTCCTGCTCATAGTGGGTAAGCAACAAGCTATGGCTGTTTGCAAAGGATGAATGCCTTAAACATGATGGCACATTGGTTGCATTATCTCTGTAAATTCAATGGGACTTGTTTTGTAGCTAATAACTGTAATTATTAATTATTAAGTAAGAACTTTTGTAACACAATTGCATTGTCAATATATGTTGTGGCAATGTGCTATACTGTAAACATTTTTCAAGATTCTCAAACTGTTTTGGTTTTGGAGCAAGAATTTGACAACAGATTTCACATTTCTCATTCAGGTCAGTTTTATTTGATATTTTATTGTTCAACAAAAGCAGTCTTATTGAAAATAATATACAAAACATTTTATGTATCTAGACAAAATATCTTTCACTGACAACATAAAAACCACAACTTGTAAGAGGAAGAAATATATGCAATTACAAGTGCAGATTGATCTGAGTGTGCACTGATCTACATTACAACACAATAATTACATGTTGCAACATCTACTATCATTAAAGTAAACATGATGTTCACTGTGATGCATTATCCATCTAAAACGTTTCAAGCCTCTTCAAGGTGATTGGCGTATTGTATTGAAGTGAAATGGAATAACTGGCTGCCTGGAAGGTAAAAAACCTTGTAGGAAATTGTCAGAATTTTCCCAAATGTTTTTTCTAGGCCATACTAGAGGTTGGTGTGTCACTCTCCTTTCACCAAAATGAGTAAAGGTTCTCCCACATATGCACGTGGGCACTCTGGAAATAAGCCAAAGGACACACACATCCACAGTCTTTTTTCCCATTTCTTATTACATAAATGTGTGGGACAGAAGAGGGCCGAGGTAGCGAGGAAGGTTCATGAAATGTCAGAGACACTGCCAACATTTTATCAGAGCCAACTCATTATGACGAAGCACATTGTGTTGTGCTTTAGCCTATTCTCTCTCCTCTGACTTCACCTCTTCCTCTGCATAGACACACGTTATTATATTAGCTTGCCTCCGATTAGGGCTGCTTTGTATTTGCTGTTAACCTGTTCCAAGCCAAATAAATTCAAAACAACATACGCAGTGATGTAGTTATCTGTAATAGTTGCAGGGCTTGGGTAGTGGCCCAAAAAAGACTCAAGGAGAAATGTATGTTGTATGTGATTTGGGTGCTCTGTTATTTGCCCAGAGCCCACTATACATTAGAGCAGATGTATGGCAGTGCTGTGCCAGATGAAGGCTTACATCCATCCCAAGACAATGATTTACTTTAATAACGAGGAACTTCATTCACTTTGCTTTAATGTACATTCAGGTGTAGCAGCTCAGCAGCAATTTGGTTTCTTCAACAACAATGCAAAGATTTGGATATGTATTGTAGTATCTTTAATGGTTATAATTCTGCAAGATATTTGTAGCGTTATACTTGTATACCACTAATTTTCCACTCCTGAGTCCTCTAAGGTTCTTTGCATCTGTGAGTTTGTGCCGTGTCCTGACTGCTGTAAGGCTCTAAGTCCCGGGATAAGCTTTGAAGTCGTGCCACTTGGTTTCTCTGGGTGAAAAGAAATCCTCACTTTGCCCCCCAATAGAAATGCCACTCAAATCCTACCAAGGGCAGACAATGGGCTCCTTCTGGAGAAACCAGAGCTTATTCATGCATCAACCTGACCTGCCTAACTTAGCCTAAATAGCTCATTCACCTGAGGAGGATAAAAACTCATCTTGTTGCTCCCTCCTGTCATTATTTCTCTACCCCAGAATTCCATCCATTGAGCTGCATTTTTCTCTTTATTCATCATTCACCATCCTCTCAGGATGTACTGTATGTGTAGTCTCTCTTTAATGCACTACTGGATTTTGAATGTATCTGTCTACACACATATTTGTGTGTGTGAGTGCATGCACACGTGCAGTCATATGGCCAACATGCCTACTCAGCACGTTGTACTAGCGCAAACTTAAGTAAGCCTTTTCCTGTCTCATTGTTAGAGGATCTGGGGCCCCTGTGCTGCTCTGCCTGCATACTGTTTGTGTGTGTTTTTGGGTCTATGTGTGTGTGTGTGTGTGTGTGTGTGTGTGTGTGTGTCTTTTGTCGTTGTTTACCTAAACTGAGGACCCGTTCACCTTCCTCTTCTCTCCTTCATAAGGTGAAACTCTTTGCCATATTTAGCCACAGCAACTCCAAAACAGAACACCACAGAACTATGATGAGTTAATACTTCATTGTGTGTTTGTACAGATGTTTGTCATATACATTCTGACCAAAATCAGCAGGTACAGACGCATTAGATAATACAGGCACAAGATTAAAGAGGAGATTTTGTTGAAGCATACAGATTTTAAAATTCCTCCCTCTTTTCTTGGCCGGGCTGGAGGTGTGAGAGTTGGAGTGACCCGCCATCTCCTCATGCTGACCAACCACTGTCAATCCTAAAATTAAGTCCATGTGGGTTTAGGGTGTGGTGTTGGTGCACATTTTCTTCCAAAGTGGGATTGTAGTATGTTACATAACACACTCTGTGTTTGTGTGCTAAATGGAATTGTGAATGTGACTCCATTGTGTCCAAAATAGGCTCCCCCATTGGTTACAAACCACCCATACAGGAAGTTTGAAAGCTGCAAACATGCATAGGTATTTATGTGTGTTTGTTGAGGAAGCAGAGAACATGTAGAAGAAAGTGCAGAAAGCCATTGTGCAGACATTTAGTCAAAGGCTGGAGTCCACAGATGTTCTTTTGAAAAAATGGTAGTGTGATTCGTGAGTGGCCTCTGGGGTCTGCTGAATGTGAGCCATACTGCGGCATCCTCCCAGGTAACTGACTTTTTGGTTTCAAGGTTCTCTCTTCAAGGAAAGTCAGCTTTCAAACTGTCTCGGTCCGGCTTCACAGGATCCAAATGCTAATGTGGGGGTTTGCATATATAGATTAGTACTGCATATGCTTAGTTTCTAAATGGTAATGTGTGTGTTGGTCTTTTGGGCTTCGGCCTGGTCAAATAGATGTTTGAGTCTGTGATTGTGTGGGAAGTAACTTGTCTCGCTTAATGGCCTGGATGAGCAGCATGGGGACTAAGCACAGAGTTATGTTTTCTCATTTTCCCATGGTTGTTACCACTATTCCCACCGTTATCTTTCACTGAAGTCACAACTTAAATAAAGAATAAAGAAGCGGAGAAACTCCCTTAAACTACAGCGCCTCATCAAAGATATGTAGCTTTTCCATGCAAATGAGAGACAAGTTTACATTAGCGTAAGCAGTAATGGCAGTAGTGACAACTATTGGCAACAATCACCCTTGGCACAGCTCCATCACCAGGCCGGTCTCCATGGGTCAGCCTCCAGATGTGTCAGAGACAGTTTACGACTGTGGTGCAGAACAACTTTCTTCACCTCACTTGCATGCTCATTTACTGTAGCTCGGGGTGATTAATGTCCAGATTACTTGTTCCTAACGAGAGCTGGGTAGCTCGTTAAAGGGAAAAAACATACGGGACACTTAAAGAGCTGAAAATTAAGGGTGTGGTGCAATATTGTTGGTTGTTGTCAAGTATTTTTGGATGCAGGAATGGAGTGGCTGCCGTAGGAGGACTGCTATGAAGGCAGAGTACAGTACAACCAACGCAGTTCATGCTTAATTTTAAACTATATTTTTATAATATAGATGTGCTATAATGTGCATGTTTTTATAAATTATATTGTGTATTCAACATTGTGGAATAATATATTTGTTTGCCTTTATACTAGTGATAGACCAATTTTATCGGCCGGACAATATATCGGGCCAATATTTGCGTTATTACGTGTATCGGCTTTGGCCGATACGCGGCTGCTGTGTTTGCCGACAGTGGTTTCCCGTTATTATTTACATAGAGGCGTCCAAAGGCAGCTCTGTGTTGCTGGAGACGCTGCATTTCACGTGCAGACCATGCACTGCCCCTCCATCAATAGCACCATGGCAGTCTTAAATTACAAATCAAGCACTTTATTTCAATGGCTACTTTTCAGGTTTATTGTTTTCCTAAATTATTTAAATGTTTTGACAAAGGACATTTTGTGAAATGTCAGTGAGCAATGCATCATCAAGGCTGTGGTGTAGATGTTGATGAAAGCTTTTTACCCTTGCACAGTTAACCAAATGCAGTGCACCCATCCATATGATGCACATTGCACACACAATTTGGGTGATATGAATGTAAGGTGATTGCAGAAGTGACGCTGATCTGTGTTTTTGTTTATTATTTTTGAAGAAATGGTAGAGCAGATTCCAAAAACAAATCCAGTGTGGCAGAGTTTACATTTTTATGATGTAAATTGAGAGAACAAAAGCAGTATCGTCTCCAAATATCGGCTCAAGAAAAGCCCTTATCGGTCATCGGCTAAGGCTGAATGGGGGGAAAAAATAAAACATAAATAAATGGGTATCGGCACAAAAAAATCCATATCGGTCAATCCCTACTTCATACCAGAGTATCAAAGGTTACATTAGCCAATAATGGTTGATCTGTTTGTTTAAGCTAATGTTACAGCCAAAGGAGAAATAGTTTATTTTTTTCTATTCTTTACACAACATATTCATCTAGCTGTAAATTTGTGTAGTTTAACATTTTGTGTTCAGCAGGTTCTGCAGCACATTTCAGTTGATAGTTCAATGGTAGCAGTTGGTAGGTGTGTATCTTATTGTTTAGGTTGGTGTAACCTGTTTGACAGTTTAGTTTGTAGACTTTTCCACAAACCTGTCAGACTACCTGAGATATTACTATTAAGAGGAGAGATCAGCTATAACTGCAACAATGAATATGAAAATGTCTAATTTCTCTTCCTAATTTTAAGCGTGAAAACTGCGGTACACTAGTAAGGTGGATGCATTCATTACTGTTAGTCAGAAAGTTATTCTTGATGTATGTTACGACCTTTAAGTTTTATGCCTAGGGGTAACTAGGAAGTAACACAAAACATGAACTCAAACTAACAAAGAAGAAACTAACAAGTCAGAATACTGTAACACAACTTTATTATACAACGTAAAGACGTGTATATTTATATGTAGGAACAAAACAAAGTAATAAACAGTAACCAAAACAAAAATAGAAGCTGTAAAAACGTCAGGGTCTCCAAGGTCAAAACAACAAACAAAAACCCATCAGTGAAAAACTGAGTTATGCATATTTTCGGCAGGTGTAAATGGTAGTGAAATGCTTTTACGTGACTACACATTAATTTTTCAGATGTCCATACAAGTTTATTTTGTCCAGTTCAAAGTTAAACTACTGTAAAAGCTACAGTATGTCGTCATGTATAGGCAATATGGATTCTGAATCTGCAGGCACTGATCCACTTTGTAATTGAAATAGCTGAGAATATGTTGTTGTAATGTGGTCTGATGTTTTCTGTTACTGACAGTGCTTGGGAAATATCATTTTTGAGGGAGTATGCTCCAGCACACACATGCCTTGTGTATATTTCAAGTGTTTATTTCAAGTCTACATCTGTGTTTGTTTTACAGTGTGTCAGGAAACTTGTGATTATACCTATTGGGGAAAATTACCTCTGTTGAATGTTACTTGTTTTTTATGCTAATCATGTACATAAAGATTTACAATAAATTATCAGCCACCTGCTCATACGTAGCAAAGGATATGATATCTGAAAACAGCCTGTGTAATGTTACTTGTTTTGAAAATGTTTGCTGTGAGACAACACATGCATGAAGCCACAGCCTGCAGGAGTTTGACTATGATAAGTTATAAGCATCTAACTGACTAACTGACTCTGCAGTGTGATAAAAAACAAGAAAAACATGCAAATCTTTAGTATAGTTTTCATTCTAAAAAATGGCACCATAGTATTTAAAACATTGTAGTTAAATGTTAATATGGTGGAAATAGGTACATTTTCATAAATTAACTTTGACATGTTTTAATAGAGAGGACTCAACATCCTTTTTCTAAACACGTTTAATCATGTGCTATATTGGCTATAATTCAGGTGTAACATCCTATGAATAGCTTTTGAAATTTTGACATGGCTTACTTCTAAGTCCCTTAACCATCATGTTGTCCTCAGGTCAAATTGACCCACTTTTCCTATATCACTGTTCTTTTTAACTACCCAATAACCCAAAATAATGCTCTTTGGCAAGTACAAATCTCTACTTTCATTAATTTTGGGGTGTCATATTCAATTTTATAGCATTTGAAAAAGAATTTGAAGTGGTTTTGAAATAGTATTGAGTAAAAGTTGACATATTCCATACTGTGATTATCCATCAACATACATTCCTTTATTGTTAGTCTATATAATTCCTAATTTCTGCTTTTCTAACGCAAACATTAGTGTTATGTAGTGTTGAAAACGTCCCAAAAAAAGTGACAAACATTGAAAAACCGTCAACAAAAGTGTTGATTTTCAATTTTTATGGGAAGACAACACATCATTAATAATGACTTCATCTCCCACCATGGTCATGTTGAATACATGGACACTACGCTGATATGGTTTTCATTGTTGCGTCTGAAGGAAGCTGCATGCTCTCTGGTTACACAATGAGGTCGGTTTCTAGAGTCTTAACGACAGCAACTGGCTCAGGCTGTCTTCACGTTTCGTTGTCCTGGTTTGACCTCAGCATCATGGCCACATGGTTGCCTTTAAAAGGGGGGAGAACATTACTCTCTCATAACATTTTTCTCTTTTTGTCTTTTGATTTCTGTCTCTGTGTTTTTCTCTGACGACAGCTTTTCCTCAGGGAACTGTTTATAAAGCAAAAAAGGCTTTGGGGGTTGGATGAGAGAAAATGAGGGGACAGTATAGATGCTGTGAACATCCTCTTTTCTGTTCACACCACAGTATTCCACAGTCTCTCGATTACGTGGGAATTAAACGTTTTGCAGAACATTATGCTGCCACATGTTTACTAGGACAAACTGCAACGCATACACTTATTATTTTCAATATAAAGATCATCAAATACACACAAAGACATGCTCATAACCGCAAATTTGCCAGTGTCAGTCATGTGATGCTGGCTTCAGCTTATGAAAAGAAGTATTTTTCTCATGAGCATTTTCACAACATCTGCATTCACACACATTTTCATAGTCCAGCTTTTCTCTGCGGCTCAAGCAGTCACCCCTGATCATCCTTCAGCCATAGGTGCACGTTTAGCAGGCAGGATTATTTCCATTAACAATTAATCTGTTAGCAATTTTCTTAATTATCTTATGAATTATTCTGTCTATTAAATGTCCAAATCCAACCAACAGTCCATTAAACAACGGACCAAAGATTTGCAGTTTTCGTTGATATAGAGAAGGTAAAAGAAAGCATGTGATAGGGTGGGACAAGCAAATCTTTCTTGATATAGTACTTAAGCAAGTAATACTTTTTCCTCGATTTATCCTCAAATAAAAGATATTAAATAAATAATAGGAATCAGTTGAAGATAACATTTTTTCAAATGAATTAATGGACTAATTGTCAGGAGTAAAAATCACCAAGAGCCCAAAAGCAGTGTTAGTGAACTGCTTCAGGGATTAATATCTCAGCGGTCATGGAGTTGTTTTTCTGTGATCCAGATCCAGCGTGTGTGCAGTGTCCGTTCCACAGCTTGCCACCAATCCATGTGTGTAGGGCTGGAGTAAAAAGCCCACATAGGGGATCCTTTGTTTAGGAGAGTCTAGGCATGGAAGATAATTTACAAGCCGCTAAGGTCCTCACGCCATTGGCTGATGAGGCTCTGTCTGCGTCTGCGAAAGGCATCCCGTATGTGTGTGTCTAAATGTAGTGTGTGCGGCGAGTGTGTGCGTGTCTGCTGTAGCAGCACTTTGCTCCAGCGGCTTAGAGTCACCCTAGTCATGACAACCAGGAGCTTGCCCTGTACACGGCTACTGTAGCCAGCGTTCTCTTTTGAGGTTGAAAGAAGGCAAAGCAAGATGGCCACCAATATTTTTTAGGGATATGCTGCCTAAACCTGAAGGGCTTCCTCCGAGGACAGACAAGGTAAAGGAAACCGGAGTGTTTACCCTAGGGTCTTTTGTCTCGCTGCTGATGGGTCAGCTGCAGTGGAGCTCATTTAGACGTTATCCTCCGTTGTCTCTCCCTCTGCCACCCTGGATTTAGCTGATTGGAGCACTTTATTTGGAAGCTGGTGTTGTTATGTTCCTACTGAATCACTGAGAACCGGGCTCCTGTGTGAGTTTTTGGCTTGTCTTTTCCATGTGGGTTTAAAGGATGTAACAACAAAGTCAGCAATACAGAGGTCAGTTTCCAAGGTAACAGACAACCTTCTTCTCTTTTCCTGT
The DNA here is from genome assembly GCA_013375575.1 of Percina caprodes. NCBI lineage: Eukaryota > Metazoa > Chordata > Actinopteri > Perciformes > Percidae > Percina > Percina caprodes. The sequence goes on from JABXJD010000024.1 coordinate 2,273,018, forward strand.
TGCATGGCTTTTTTAGCCGTTATAATGTATGAAGAGCCCCTTTGCTTCCCCTTTTCTTACTAGCAGTGGTTTCGACAGCCATGTTTCTGGACCTGCTGTTTTCTGACTGCTTAGCAGAGAAGTGAAGTGCCTTGTTAAGCCTTGGGTCGTAACTTGTATTTTGACAGGCTATACAAGTTTGGCTGCAGTAGTGACAGCATTATTAATGTGTGGTTTGTAGGAAAGGTCTTTCTGTTACTGGTGTTGTCTTAATCCATATAATTTGATAGTTCATTAAGCTCTAATTCATACCTAGGTGTACCAGGAGCCCATTCATTCAAGTTCATTAGGTTCATTTCCACCTATAAGGTCCAGTTTGTCACTGTTTTCTTTTTAATGTGCTGTGTTGATTATGTGACATTGAGTTTAGCGCAGACAGGAAACACTCACTCAATGAATGAAGGAAATTCTCACGTGCACAGAGAAACACACATAAACCACTACTAACACTATACTTATACTCTCAGCCAGGAAGTAAGCATGCTTATTCTGTGTATCATTCTTCTTTGTATCCATTTTAAGAGCGTAACTGTAAGGTGAAGATCCTAATGGTGTATGATTTCTGCACAGCCACAAAGTGAACAGCTGAAATTTACTTATTATTTTTTTAATGAATTTTGGAACACTCTTTTTTATTGGAGTAGAGTTGTTTATATGTATGGTATATGAGTGTGTTTGTATGTCTGTTGTTGAGTGAATAAAAGATACACACTCCTTTGAACTTCCTTGGAGACCCACAGAGAGAGAGAGAGGGTTGTTGGGATTCAAGCAGTGGTTGCACTTCTGTTGCTAAGGTCAGTCTCTGAACGTGTGTTTGTGTGTAAAGCTATCACCCTTAGCTACTCTAACATATGTTTTGTTGATTTTCAAAGCTTTGACAGGCACAGCAGTCAGGTTTGTGTTTGTCTAACAGAAAAGAAGAAGACTATGTTAAAACAGTACAGTAACATAAGAGTGATTTTAGACACCCTGAGGCAGACACAACAAGCACAACACAAAGACACAGCCCTAACACATCACAGACCCGGCTCTCTCTAGAGACCCAGCGGCTAAATGAGAGCACATGACTCTGCATTTACATCCTGCATTAGGCTTTTTGTTATCACAAGGCTAAATGCAACATAATTAAAAACAGGGGCTGTACTTTCATGTCAGCTTTGGATCATGAACACTTGCATGCACAAATGGATGCACATGCATTCACATGCATAGAGACAAGCATGTGTCTGGTGCAGTGCTGGAAGCTGGCCAGAGCTGCTTTGTCATTGAAAGCAGTTTATTTTGACAGACACACTGCCTTTCTCCACTCTCTCCCTGCTCCCCATCTTTTTCCCTCTTTCTCTCACTTCCTTTTCTTTCTACAGGTGGACATCGCAGTGGCTCATTTCCACATGCTTTGTGGAGCTGGTATCGCACCCTGTTGCAACGGCTGTTGCTGAACTCCAGCTATCTGTTGCATCAGCAGCATGTTTCTAGTAGTACGGAACAGTCCTGACAATCACGAAGAGTGTAGTGGACTGTGGAAAAGGGCAATGGATCAGAGAGGGATCAGGAATATTGAATCAGTGAAAAAAGTTAGTGATAAATCGACTCATCCATACAAATAATGTGTGATCTCAGCATTTTATTAACCATGAATATCTCTAGTCATTGAAACTCTCCCTTGCATTGTCAAAACAACTTCTACCTAAAGTCAAATCCTCCCTACACCTCTTTAACATTGTTTTAATAAAGCTTTTGGCAATGTGCCTTGAATTCCTGTGGATAACTGGCCAAGAACAGACACAAAGTGGTGCTATGTTGAAATATTTTCAGCAAAGTAACAATGGAGTTAAATATGAGAAACATTTAAGCTATCTCAGCCATCAGTGGTAAACACCAGTTTGACCAGTGCCAGTCTCGCATAGTCAAAGAACAAGGGCTTTTATCAGGTACAGCATGTTTTATGGATTTTCATAAACCAGACTGGAAATCACTGCAGTGGATGTAAATAAAGATGTACACATATTTTCCAATGACATTGGCTTCAGTTGTATTAACTGCTTGAACACATACTGCTTTATTTGCTCTCTTCACTCTCTTTCCTTGACTACACAATACACAATTGGTTTTCAATATCTTTTGCTTGAACATTTGCAATCAAACACTAAATGCAACACAATTCACACTGCAGCTTCTTCGGTGTCAAATCTGCTTAACAGAAATACAGTCTAATTTGACAGTCAGTCAGTATACAAATAAAGATTAATAATATGATATGTAATAAAACTAAGTATATTGTATACCAATCTCCATGCTAAATAAAGGATCTTGAGAAAGTAGTTTAACCAACTCTTCATCTCTTATTTTTCAATGCCTTCTTCCTCATAAATGACAGTTGCCCTTGCTCAGCAGCTATAACATGTGGGATGTCACAAGGCTCAACTCTGAACACGCATACATTCACATGTACACAATTGGAAGTCAAACTAATTGTTACCATTTTATCCAGGATGTCTCAGAACCTTTTAAGTGGGCCAACCCCAGCCCCCATGTTTGATGAAAATAGAGAGAACAAAGTTGAATAGAGCACTAGCAACTGATAAAGTGTGTTCTGCTTGGTCTGTGGGTTCATAGGAGTCTGGTTTATATGAAGTACTGTTGCTTGATCTGTCAGCTTGGAGTGCACATCTCCTGCTGTAAAATGCATTAAACCTGTGGCAGTGATGGAGTTTAATGGGTGTTTATGCCAGGTAAACAGTGATAAAGAACACATTTCCAGCTACCCTGCAGTTGTGCTAGTTCATTAGAGGGAAAATGGGATGCCTCACACACACACACACACACACATATACATATATAGACATACAACACACACAGCTCAAAGGAATGCACACATATCATCCAGCTCCTGCAAACGAGTTAAAGATCCTTTTGTCAGCTGAGGCTTTAGTTCTTTCAGTACAAGTAGACTTGTAATAAAAATAAGAAGCAGCTTTACTTGACTTCAGTTGATGATATGTTTACTCAAAATTATGAAAAATAAAGAAAGCTTTTACAGATTCAGTTGTAGAAACACAGTGTATAAGCCATATTTCTATCAGAATAATTTGGCTTTTAGTTTTTAATATTCTGGCAAAAGGATCGTCGTCAAAGCTTTGATAAAACTGCCTTGAATTCTATTTCCCCCCAAATCAATGGATGTTATTCTTGTTTACGGCGTTATTACTATGATTGTCTGCACTTAATCTGTGGTAGTGCGTTTAAAACAAGGCCTTTGGAGGAATCAGTATGTCAAAACTAAAGGTAGTCAGAATCCGTCTTAGCCAATGGGTCAAGCTGCACTGTGTCTGGATAAGACCCTGAGTGGGTTAATTACTCACTTAACAATGTACAGGGGTTAACATGGCAGGGCTGCTGTGTTAATGATTACATTTGCTTGCATACACATGCACGCATGCCCAGAAACACACATACAAACCTGGCACAAACACAACACATGCTTGGACGTTGAATACATGCCCTTAGTGATCCAGCAGTAGGGACGGAATCATGAAATATGTGTGACTCTAAATTGTTTACTTGTTGGCTCTCAGCTACCGGTGGGTGCGTGGCTCTCAACACTTGCAGCCAATCTAGTCCTGATTGAAGCCTCAATTGTGAACTAGCTCAGTTTAACTTTCTATTTGCTTTGGTTAGAGATCGGTTTTGGCAATATTTAGAGAGCAGATTCTTTGTTTTCATGTGTTATAATATTTTCCACAACCTCAATAGTGGCTGCAGCAGATGCTTACGCCATGGTGGGAGGCAATCTGTTGTGCTGTGTGCCGTGACTGTTTAGAACAAGCTGAATCACTGTATACAGCCAGAACTTGTACTTGTTGACTCACCTCTCTCTGTCTCTCTCTCTCTCTCTCTCTCTCTCTCTCTCTCTCTCTCTCTCTCTCTCTCTCTCTCTCTCTCTCTCTCTCTCTCTCTCTCTCTCTCTTAGGTGGTTCCAGAAAGTGGTTCAGTAAATGGCAAAGGCAAGACACAGATGGATGACACCCACACGGCAACAGAGGAGGATGAGGGGGAGGAAGGCCACATACCTCATAAACAAGCTCCCCCCATCACCCACTTTCTCACCCACAACCTGGCCTCGGACCAAGGCGGACGGCTGGCACTTGTTAAAAGAGAGCCAGGGCTGGAGCTGACCAGCTTTGCACTTCACCAACACGTATGCTCTTCTGTTACTTTTCAGAATGGTTCTGCTGAGAACCTGACAAAACCCAACGGTGCTAATATGACCACTGGGTCACACTCTGATCTGAAGTCTGCATATAAAAGGGCTACGATTGCATCTGAGCCTCAAAGGACTATAATAGCTGAAATCCCTAAAGATTGCCCTCAGAATGGACCCAAGACTCTTCAAGATGACATGTCAGTTCCACTTAAGAAGATCAAACTCGAGGAGCCTTGGATGTGGATCACTGAACAGGCCACCAAACAGCTGAGTGATGAAGATGAGGTCTGCGAAGACCCGCTGTCCACGCTGGCGGCCGTGGTGTGTCTTTCTGTCACAGAGAGGAAAGGACTGGAGGAGAAACTTTTCAGCTCACGTTCTTCCATTCTTTGCTCCATCAAAACAGAGCCACCAGATTTGCACTTTGTCAAAAAAGAGCCAGAGGACTTAAAAACTGACTTGTGTCAGAAAAGAACTCCTGTTAGCCTGCAAATCACTCCCCAGCCTATCAAAAGTGAACCTTCTCCAAGTGTCTTACAACCAAGCGTACAGTCTTTGGCAGAGAGAAGAAATCTTAGTTTTGATCAGGCTATTGCAATTGAGGCCTTGACCCAACTGGCAGCTATTCCTCAAAGCACCCCTGGGTCCATTAAAGTTGAAAGTAAGTGTGAACATCCCATTTCTACTGCTGCCCCATTTTCAACCTCCAACACAAATACAAACCTACAAGAAACCAAACCCACAGCAGCTATCCGCTACAACAAAGTCTCGGTCATTAGCTCACCACTGCACCACACGTCAGTCATACGCCCTCCTGTGGCCAGACAAGGGAATGTTACCCAGCGCTCTCAGGGGCTGAGCTCAAACACAAAGCTGTCTCTGCAGTATCTCTTAGAAGCCAGCACAGACAGTGATAAAGCACCCAGCAGGAGGACAGAGCCGGGCTTTGGTTCTCATGTCATCAAGTCGGAATGCAGCTATAAAGATCCCAGTGACATGAATTTCAGTAAAGCTCATGAACGGTTGTTTGGGGAAGACAGAGACAGGGTTGTTGCTAAAGCGAGGAGAAACAGAGAGGAGGAGGAAGTGGCAGCTCAGCTGGCAAACCTGGCCTTCATCATCCAGTCTCGACACAACCAGCAGTCAGGGAACAACTCTCCAAAAGGAACACCTGTGTCGGCCATCAAATACAACTACAACTCCCAGCTACCCTCCAGTCTAAAAAAGCCCATTGTGAAAAAAACAAGAGCTACGCCTATCAAGCCCAGGAAGAAGAAAAGTGATGGACCTAATGAGGGAACCAAACGCATGCCAAATGGAGAGACGGCCCACAGGAGCAGAGGTCAGAAGAATCAACCGCAGGGGAAATCAGGCCTTCCCAACAAGAGGAACCTGTTTCTGCCTCAGGCTCAAATTGACTTGAAGAGATACTTGGATGAGGCTCAGGAGGATAGAAAGCAACTTATCACAAAAGATGAACACACACACAGTAACGCACACAATACAACCCTGTTAATACCGCAGACTCAGAACTACAACACTCTCACAAGGATCAACCATACTTGTGTTCAAGAAAACCATCAATGGTCACTTTCAAATGGTTCACACAATCCATGCAATGGTCATGATGCAGGTCTGGGGCAGGAGTGTGAAAAGCATTTGTTATCTCAGGTAGCGCAGCCCTGTGGTGGGCTGCAGCATGGTGCTGATCCTAACACCAGCCCACCCAACACCACTTTCCTCAGCCACAACACTGGTCACCATGGTCTGGCTAATGGCTTCTCAGGGGCTCGGCAGTCCCCACCTCCGAGCCAGCAGGGCTACTACAAGCTGGAAAGGGCAGGACCTGTCACTGTCCTGTCCACAGCTACTGATGGGGATCTGGCCCATTCTGCAGAGTCAACTCCATCCAAGAACAGCATCAACAGCTTTCTGGAGTCTCCTATGAGTTTTCTGGATACCCCTACCAAGAACTTGCTCAATACACCTTCCAAAAAACTGGTTGATCTTCCATCCTGTCAATGCGTGGGTGAGTTGCTACCTAACACCTTGTGTATCGCATCTGCATTGGTGTCACATTTGATATATTCCACTTTGTGACTAAATCTACCCTAAAAGTTTGCTTTTTGAATAAAACGTCAGTCCTCAAACTGATGTTTTTGGTTTCTCTCTCTCTGATGCCAATACACATGTACACGCACACACACACACACACACACACACACGCACACACACACACAAGCTATATCCTAATACAAGGGCCAATTCAAGCAAGAAGGGACTGCTTTTCTATGCCATATTTAGAGAAGGCTTTGGGATGCTTTGTGAACCCTTTATAAACTGGTCTTAAAATGCAAACATCCAAGGTGATGGCCCCTGAACTGAGATGCAGCTACATTTACTGTGAATATGGGATTTCCTTAATCAAGGGCATCAAGAGTTTTTCTCAAACATATACCAGCATCATATCAGTATTTGAACGACAGTTCTACTCTGTAAAGTTGCTATGATATTAAATAGATCTTGTTTTTGTTTTTTTCCAACAGACCAAATCATTGAAAAGGAGGAAGGCCCTTACTATACTCACCTTGGGGCAGGACCTAGTGTTCCTGCAGTGAGAGAACTGATGGAGAACAGGTAGCGTGACTACTACCACTCTGTTTACACTAGAGCTGAGACAAGTGGCCCATAAACCAAGATGTGTTTAAAACATCTTGAGGTCCATCATAGTCCATCTGACAACCACACTTAACTGAAACAATGTAATTCTATTTAATGACAAATGCATTTCTAATCAAAGCAATTTGGGTACTTATTTTGTACTATTTTGAACAGTGTGGGTTAATGTGCTGTGCACTGGAGTATATTAACAGATCTCTACAGTCTGTGCATTTTATAGATTGGATTTATGTATTGTCAGTTGCTCTAAGGTATGGGTAGCAATGTAATGTTGTTTAATATGTGTTGTCAGTGATATGTGCTCTGTGGTCAATAGCACAAACCTATGTGTGTTACAGATACGGTACCAAAGGAAATGCAGTAAGGGTGGAAGTTGTTGTTTACACTGGGAAAGAAGGAAAGAGCTCCCAGGGGTGTCCAATAGCTAAATGGGTAGGTGGCTGGTGTTTCTCTATGGTAGTTACCTAAATGTACTAAATATGTCTGTATTGAAGTGTTCATGTGGATCCCACCATAGTATAATAAGGGGCAGAGGCGGAAGTCACTCCCATATTCTTACCCTTACCACAACCACAACAAACCCTTTCCTTCCCCCAACCATTCAACCAAAACCTAAATATAATAATTTCCACCTTCATCATGTTGAGGCTTACACTAAATATTGTGGTTTGGTAGGTCTATGGCAGTGCTTCAAACCCCAACCATAGGGTTGCATACTTTTGTGAAATATTTTTTTTATAATTATTTGTCTGTTACAGTGCTGTCGTTCATCTGCTTGTTTTTTTGTGTGACACTCATCTGACAGGTGATCCGGCGGGACAGTGAACAGGAGAAGCTGTTGTGTTTGGTCCGCCAGAGGCCAGGACACTACTGTGACACTGCCGTGTTGGTGATCCTCATCCTGGCGTGGGAGGGAATCCCTCGGCCGGTGGCGGACAATCTCTACCAGGATCTAACACAGACCCTCTTTAAATACGGCTCCCCCACCAGCCGTCGCTGTGCCCTCAATGAAGAGTGAGTATCCTTTTTCTTTGTTTTGCAATGAAACTATTTCTTCCCAATTTTTGTTCGATTTTTTATCTTCCTCCCGCCACTCTTTCTCCACAGTCGTACATGTGCATGCCAGGGTTTGGACCCAGACACCTGCGGAGCTTCATTTTCCTTTGGCTGCTCCTGGAGTATGTACTTCAATGGCTGTAAGTTTGCACGCAGCAAAGTGCCACGCAAGTTTCGCCTGCTTGGAGACTACCGGGAGGAGGTGAGGGAGTGGTCATCTTCCAAAAATCCTAGAAGATCATCTATCTATTAGAATTTCTCTTAGTTCTTTACCTGTTGTTATAGGGCTGTAAGAGGATATTTTGTTGTTCTTTCTCTGCATTTTATATGCGAAAAAGGCAGATTTTTGCCAAACATTTGCTTTCTAGTGGCTTATGTTGGCAATTAAACCTGTATTTTGAACTGTTATTCACGACAAAACTTGTAAATCTGTCAATTACTATTAGGAGGAGAAGATAGAGAACAACCTTCACAGTCTCGCCACTGACCTCGCACCACTCTACAAAAGATTGGCTCCTGAGGCCTTCCAAAACCAGGTATGAAACATTAAACAGCTGCCACACGTGCCTCTGATGATCCCGAGCTTTCTTAGGCTACTACTTAATAGAATTCCAATAGAAGTGATTTTAATTTCTTCTCTTTGTTCTCAAACGACTTACTTTTAATCTTTTACCATCTTCACCACAAACCAAACACTTCTCTATCCTTTCGCCTCTCATAGGTGGAAAATGAGGCGGCAGGGAGTGACTGCCGGCTGGGTGGGAGGGAGGGACGTCCTTTTTCTGGGGTAACAGCCTGTGTGGATTTCTGTGCCCACGCTCACAAGGACACTCACAACATGAATAACGGCAGCACTGTGGTAAGCAAGCAACAAGTGTGACACCATGCTATATACTTCTATATCATGTGTCTACATCCTTAAAGTATTGATTGGTACTGTTTGGTTGAACAACTTGCCATTTGTTAATGTCCTTTTTTAGGTGTGCACTTTAACCAAGGAAGATAACCGTGCAGTCCGTAACATACCAGAAGATGAGCAGCTCCATGTTCTGCCACTTTACAAGATCTCTGACAGGGATGAGTTTGGTCAAGTTGAGGGCCAATGGGCCAAGATCCAAAGTGGTGCTTTGCAAGTTCTGTCTGCCTTTCCTCGAGAGGTGAGTGAACAGTTAAGCAGCTTTTGCTATTTATTATTGTTATGTTTATCATAAATGTAATTTATTATTATTAATGTCAGTGGATTGAGTCCTTTGTTGTTTGTTATATTGTGTTTTAAATAATTGATTCTTTGTATTTATCAGGTGCGTCTACTGGCTGAGCCAGTGAAATCAGCCCGTAAAATTAGGCAAGAAGCTCGTCTGAGGGCTCAAGCAGAGAAAATGGAGAAGAAGCTCGGCCTGACTCCTCTCACTCCTGGGAAAGTAAAAAGCGAAACCTCCAACAAAGGTAGTAAGTTCATGTCTCTAGTCATGTTAATCTGATTTAAAAAGTAAAACGTTGAGGTCAGAAAGTATAAATGTTTTTTTGATGATTACATCAGTCTTATATGTACAGTATATGTACATATGCATATTTTCTATGTCTAAAACAGAGCCACAGGGCTTCTATAGCTCATACAGACTACCACCCAGACCTGCCAGCGTTGGAAGGTACCTACCAGAGAGCAATCAACCCAGCACTTACAACCAGAGCACCAGCAGCTACCCCACTCTGGGTGCAGGGGTCACCCCACAGAAGGAGGTCATCTCCCCCAATTACCATGGCCTGCCTGGCCTGCAGTTTGGACAAAATGGCTCAGCCCTTAATTATAAGACAGTAAGTGAGACTGTGAATGGTTATTCTAGAGCGTCTGGTGACCAGAGTGTTTGTATAACTCCACATAATGCTCTTAGTGACTACTCCCATACTTTTAAATCTGAGCCCAGTGCAGTGCACTGCTCTCCTCTGCACAGACCCTCCCCCAGTGGGAGTGCTCCTCCTCCCTCCGCCTTTTCCCCCAGACCTACCTCTGAGGGCCTCTTTAGCAGGCTCAATGGACTCCACAGGGCTGCAGGAGATGTCGCAGCAGAGGTCAGAGGTCATGGTCTCTCTCCGCTCTCAACTCTCCCCATTCCCCCACAAGCTCCCACACGTGAACCTGAGGAGGTTAAGCAGGAAGAGGTGTGGTCAGACAGCGAGCACAACTTCCTGGACCGTGATATAGGCGGAGTCGCCGTGGCACCTTCACACGGCTCCATCCTGATAGAGTGTGCACGGCGGGAGCTTCATGCCACCACCCCTATCCTCAGGCCAAACCGCAACCACCCCACCCGCATCTCCCTGGTCTTCTACCAGCACAAGTCTCTAAATGAACCAGGCCACGGGATGGCTATGTGGGACGCCAAAATGGCCAAGCGGGAACGGGAACGGGAAGAGGAGGCAGAAAGGTTAAGGATGGAGGACTGCCTGAGCAAATGTGTTGGGAAGAATGGCACCGGAGCTGGAGGTGTGGAACTAGAGGAGGAAACAGGGGAGGCGGCAGAGGAGACCAGGAAGATGATGAACGTCCCCACACGGCTGGCGTGGACTCTTCCGAGGGATGGTGTCATCACCGTGTCCCCTTATGCTCTTACCCAAGTGACAGGCCCTTACAATCGCTGGACTTAGTCAACATGTTTTACACAAACACACACACACACATACAGAAAACTCCTACATCCTGTACTTCTGCCTTACCTCAATCAACTTCATACTGCGACTCTTATTTTTACGTCGTTTTCATTGTGCTTTTCTAGTATCTAGGTTTGTTGACTTTGTCCTTCTTCATCTCTGCCTTCAAAGGGATGATGAAGACCAAAGTTTGTTGGCTTTTTAACTGTGAGTTTCTGTGTTTTTATTGTAAAGAGAAGGTGCTCTGAAGCATTTTAAAGATTTTTAAACTGGTTTTATATACATGATTAATAACAAAAAAGCATTGATTATTTATTCTGATCGTTACGATTTCTATTTAATTCCTGGTGTAAGCCTGTTTACTGCAAGATTTCTATGATAACCTGCATTATGTGTTGAGACTCAGAATTTATGTTGTACAGTAGGACTATGCTCTTTATTTCAGCCAATAGTTCGCTTTTTATAAGATGACCCTCATTGGCTTTTACGTTGGTGCCATTCTCACAGTAACCTCTGTTAAACTCATTACATCACATAATGTATAAAATAAGACTAATATTGTGCATATATTTACTATAGATTGTCACTTGTAGCATTGTACTTTTCCTTCTGCTGCCTCTGACTTCTGTTGGCAGTCAGTGAAAGAAATGTACTTCTTCAGTTTGTTGTTTTGTTAATTTTTTAATTTTTGTCTGGATGGTTTGTCTTTTATTCACAGATATGTATGGCATATTAAGAAGCACTTTTTTATTTCCCTAAGCCTAACTTGAAAAAGGTCCCAATCCATAGGCCTGAATATGTATGTACAGATAGAGATATATATGACAGTTTAGCATGAACCTGGTTTTATTTTTACAGTATTTAAATTTTCATCCATTTGATTGAAAATGGCATACATATCTCATGCAATTCAAAACTTAGCACAATGAGGAATCGTAAAATGCTGCAACAATGAAGTGCTTAGAATTGATGGCTCTTAACTTGTGTTCATCTTTTGAAAAAAGAAATTTAAAAAATCTTTCACAGGGCACAAGTGGGACTATAGGATTTCAAAAACGTACTGTACATTTTGATGGTGCTAATAAGAAGAAAGAAGTGTCAGATATGTCAACAGAATACTACTAGATTTAATGTCCATTCTCTGAATTTGAAAACAAATTTGTGTCAGCCGATCCTGAATAATCAAACTATTTCTTATTTTTTCTCTTCTGTGCTTTTGTTCGTCAACCACTCAAACATCAGATCCAAGTCAGACAATTGCCCAAGACGTTTTTTGGTGCTCGACCCTTGTGAAGCGCTTTTACAGATTATTTTTACAGGGTCTAGGGTTGGTGTCAACTCTTGGTAAATCATGATCTTTATTTTGTATTACACATTTATGAGAAGCTCCACATTTTAAGAACTTATCAATGACATTTTAGCACAACCGATAAAAGACCTTTCACTGATATTCACACTAACACTGGTGGTATAATGTTTCCTTTTGGTGCTAATAGCAAAAGATGTCAAAATACTTGACTTGACCTGGTTATATACTGAGCAGTGATGGCATGGTGCTTTTATAAAACTCAGCACACACTGATCTGGTATATGAATCAATACCTTGGTAGTTTTATAATTTTTCTGGATGATTACTGGCTGACAGACTGAGATGCGTTGGTATGTCCATCATTGATCATGATGTTTTTCAAGTAAAAAGCAACTTATTGTGCAGATGTCCATTTAGAGTTCAAATGTCTTCCACAGATAACCAAACTGCAAAAATTGCATCATACACACAAAATAAAATGAATGTAAACTGTTTTTAAATCACAGATTTAACATGTTTTAACACAACATGACAAAGTTACAGTTGTAAAGTTTCTTTTGATTTACTGTGGGGCACGTTCTCAGTCCACCATGAAAGTCTTTGTATCAACGAGGAACTAGCAACTAGCACCAGCATTGAAAAATCTGAAAAAAAAACTTTTATTAGTAGAAAATGTGTAAATATGTACATGAACCATTTTGTTTTTACTGTACTGTTAATGGTGTTTAGACAAAGATGATCTTGCTTATTTTGAAACTGAATTACTGTACGTTGCTCAAAGTATATCCAGTTTAGACTTGAGAAGAGACTAAATTTAGCTTTCCTTATGGAAGTCTGATCTCTTTTTTGGATTGTGAAATAAAGTCATATTTATATTTTGGACCTGATCAATATTTCCTCTGTCCTGATTTGTTGTGTGTGCGTGCGGATGTGTGTGATAAAAATGAAGACAAAACCTTGGACAGTTTAATGTTCAATTATATGTAAGGGTTTTTTAAAGCATTTATTTTCTAAACACACAGAACACATTTTATGAGTTACTTTTAATAAAAAAAAAAAAAAGCCAAGCCTTTTTTCTCTCTAAATTTCCCACACTCATACTCTGTGACTCACTGTGGAATTTCAGTTAAGTTATTTTAAGTCCTCTTTATCTCTGTCTGGGGATAAATCACTACTTCGTTGTTGTACACTTTGTCGCCAGAACTGGTAATATGGTTTATGTTTCTTTTCTCTTCTCAAATGACATTGAAGATGTAAGAAAATCATTTACTGCTGCTGACTGAGATGAATACAATAAATAAACACAAGAGTGCTTCAGGAGTTTAGTGAAATTTAAAGAAAATGTGAATCATAAATGTAATCATTGTTACACAACTCAAGCATATTGTGAAATAAGTGCTGAGCTCTGCTGTATTTATCAATGCACTGGCCTTATTGAATCTTACAACAATTCAAAAAGACACAAAAGAACATAAACATATAAGTGGAAGAAAAGTGTTTGCATATATATTTTTTTAGGTCAATAAAACTGAATTATTAAAATTAATGTCGAGCTCAAGTCAATGTATCATACTGAATACTCAGTTTTCTTTTTAGAAGACGTTTTTACAATTCTGTCTATTTACACCATTGTAGTTGGACAAGAATTGTTAAGCAGGGATTGACCGATCCAACCTTCTCTCCACCGATGCCTTTTCTGATACTCTCTTTTTTCCACATTTAAGATTTGTATACGAGAGGGCGTGGAATTGGGTTTTTTACGTTAGATAACATGAGTTCAGGCATTGCTGTGGAATTAAAGACTGAGTAGGGCAGCTCGCTGTGACTTAATGAAAGCAGCGTTGCAAGAAGTACTCAGATCTTTTACTTAAATAACAATAGTAAACATATTCTTTTTTACAAGAAAAACTAATGCCGTCAAAATGTTGGTGCATAAGTACATAAGTATCACCATCTAAAAATACCTAATGGATTATAATTATTGATGCAATAATGTGTTAATTAATTTAATGTTGCAACTGGTAAAGGTGATTTTATTTACTGCTGGATAGTTTGTGAATTTTCAACAATCAATGATTTCTAACTGTCTGAAATGTCATTTACAGCTCATTATAGAGTGAACTATAAGGAATCGGGAGGGAGTGACACAGTGAAATTGGATTTAGCTACACTTGGAGTGATGACGTTGGAGTAATTACACCATGAAGGCAATCTGTGAAGAATTTAAACAGTTATGTAACCTTACTCTTTATGTATAATTCAATGAAAGGTCAATAATGTATGGACTACTAGAGAAACAAAAAAGTCATAGTGAGGATTCATGCAAATTAGAAATCACATGTACATCATCACTCATATGTACTGTCACACTAGCTTTGATTTGACATTAAACAATGATGGGTTAGTCTGTCAATAAAAAACAGCTCAGGCGTCCATCCAACTTGTCACTCTTTCGTGAATGAAACACTATGTTTCTCTTATTCAAATAATATCTTCTACATACATACCACAGCTTCTCTGTGAAGTTACGTGTCATGCTTGAATGCCTGAAATATAAATACTGAAATATTTGGAAAGGACACTTATACATGCACTTCACCTTTTTCCCCCGAACAAAATGACCAGTACCTTGAGGGGGGATTTTTCATAATACACCTTTTTTGCATAAATAGGTGCAGTAAGGATGTTCATATACAGACAGTAACATGGGCACCTCATATGCATCTTGGGCCTTTTTTACAAAGTAAAGTGGTGGGTTTGTAAGACAAAACAAAACTGTCAGACAGGAAACTGGGAGCCCATGTCCGTAACACATTTTTGTTTTAATTCTACCTGCATCAACATTATCTATTCAAGCCCATTTCCACCAATGTGATGAAAAAAAGATCCAGGTCTAAAAATAATGACTAGTACCTCAAAGTATTGACTTAGTTTCTGAAAATAATGACTTAATTGAGATAATTTATCCAAATACTTAGAGATTTTCTGAAAATAATGACTTAGTCTCACAAAATAATGTGAAGTTTTTTGAAATAAATTAGAAGCTTTCTCAAAATATAGTCATTATTTTGAGATGCTGATCATTAATTTGAGAAATGCTCTCACTATTTTTATAGCCTACTAAATCATTTAATGACCTTTATAATATATATTCATAACTTTTTTTTTGTCATCACCTTGTCGAAAATGGGCTTCCATAACTATTATACTTATATTTGATGTATCTCCATCAAAATGATTGAATTTGATTGTGTCCTTTCTTTAGTTAATTGGACTTCGGTGGCTTCCGTAGGTGTGTGAGTGGCTGGAGTGTGACGCAGAAGCGCTGAACAGGCAGAACATTTCTACTGTCAAGATGGCGACATCCGAGCCGGTAAGAGAGATATGAGATGGTGAAATAAGGCGACTAATATTCATGGAAAGACTAGCTAAATCTTAACTGTATCTTGCGACTTTGTTATATAATCCTGCTTCCTTGAAACGGTACCTCCAATACTTGGGAAATTATTGTGTTTCGGTTCCCTAATGTGGACCACAGTTAGCAGTTAGCATGCACAGCAATGTGATGGATAAAAGGCAAGGGAGGGACTCACTGCACGTCGTTCATTCAAACTCCAGTCAATGATTTGTTTTAATCTACTTTGATATTAGTTAATATCCTGGTGGTCATAATTAACTATTAGCACCTTTTAAATGCTCATACGATGATAATATTAATTAAGTGTTTGACAATCTTGACACGTGTGTATCTAGCTAGCTCGTAGTTAGCTTAGCATGTCTGCTAAAACTAGTGCTAGCGATGTTAACTTACCTAACTGTAGCGTTAGCGTGAATTTTACCAATTTATTATTAACGGGGTTTTTACCAACCAAATGATAGCTGTTTTTTGTGAGCTGTTAACGTGTAATTGTTATAATTCTTTGACGTTGTGGAGCTGCACACTATTGTAAAATAATCAACACTACAATTAATTAACATTGCTTTCAAATAAACACTTAACATTAACTTACATCTCGATACTATAGCAGTGTAACTTTGTTTCATAACATTTAATAATGTGTGTGATAACTATGGTCCCTCAGAAAAATCTACTATAATGTGGATGTGATGGCCGCCTATCAGGTAGATGATTTTGATAATGGATGTAGAGATGTTGCAAAGACGATTATTTACTTTTAGAGACCGATTTCGAGACCTGAACTTTCGAATCGACCAATACCCCAATTTTGTAACAGCTGTATACTACAAACCCCTTATGAATGTGATATAATTGCTATCCTTGTTGTATGCTCTGGTTTAGATAAACCCTTTTTAAATCATCAGAATCAGCTTTATTGACCAGGTATGAAGACACATACAAGGAATATTCCTTTGGAGCATAGTTGCTCACAATGTGCTTACACATTCAAAACAAACAATATATATACACTAATATATACATACTCTAAACAGAAACAATGTAGAGAGACGAGTGCAATGAAGAGTCCAATAAAAAAATATTTAAATGTGGAACATAGTGCAAAGGGTGTATGACATACATACAGAGAATGAATGTCATAACTTTATTTTGTTATCCAGTTTGACAGTCATAATGGAAAAGATTAAACTAAAGTAATTTCATTTTCAGGAATAAATGACGTGGTCTCTATCTGTGCATAGACTCACATACTCAACAATACCAGCATTTTAAGCAGTATCAGAGGCATTTCTGATACTGGTATAATTTTTGGAACAACTCTAATAGTTTAGGCTATATACTAAAAATTGATCACACGGTTAGTAAAATATTGATATCCACCTCAGCTTTGCATGAAAACCTGTACCAACTTTTCACTTTTTGGTGGCGATCAATGAACACACAGGCTGACATAGATAAATTAATGTCTTTTGTATTCAAAGATATGTTTGTGTGTGTCCCTACAGAAGGCACCCGAAACTGTAGAACCACCAACTGAAAGCCAAGTCGTTGCAAATCCTGAGCAATATATCAAGCACCCCTTGCAAAACAGGTGAGAATAAAACAGCTGCTGTGTTTCACAGGATATTCAACCAAAAGGTGCTTGTACTCACAGACTGCAGTATTCTGATATTAGTTGACATTTAGACACTAATTGTAATACAGAATGTGTCAGTTAAACAGCAATTTTGGATTCTCAAAACTTTGACATTAATGAAAAAGTTTTATGGCATTTTACGATAAATACTGTACGCCATGTGCTTGATAACATGTGGTCTACTGCTGTTAAAAAGGACCCAAAATGGGGGTTTGCTATATATATATATATATATATATATATATATATATATATATATATATATATATATATATATACATACACACACACACACACACACACACACACAGTCACAACATAACAAGCAATGGGACAAAGGCTAATTACTAGAAGGAAACTAATGTACACAACATGGAGGAGGGCTCTTCAGTCTAAAGAATGTATCTTCTGTATAAAGTCAAAGGCAGTAAAACTGAATTGTTAGTACTGTTTATTGTCCCCTTTTTAGAAAAAGGTCACTAGTCTTTTTATTGCAGTATATATTAATTACACATTTCATAGGTTTGGAGAGGTTGCATATAACCTCTTTTACACTGAAGAGCAAATGGTCAATTACTAATTTTTCAATCCTTAAAAATGTAAAACCTCCCTTGAATTTTAACTTGAGGTACTTAGACTTACTACCAACAATGTTTGGGTACTGCTGGTTTCAATACCAGCTGAGTAGAGAAAGTATTCAAAGTGTTTCTTCACAGTGACTGACTTGTAAACTGGTATTTTGTGTTATTGTTTTAAACCATTACATGTTAAGTAAATAATTGAAAAAAAAACACCTGGTGGATATTTGTGTTTTGTTGAAGAATGCCAAAGAAAAGTCACAAGAAAATCATGATAGTAAATTTACAGGTAAATGATATGTAAGTGGAGGTAGTTTTTAGGTCAGTGTTGCAATTGTTGTTCACTATTGTCCTTTTAGAAATGTTATCATAGTTCTGTGGAGGTGACAAGCTATTCAGGAGCATTGTACAGTCGGTTTAGGAAATGCTGAATAGTTCACTTCGTAAGTCACTTCTAGGCCATTCTGCTTGTTCAGCACAGCTTCAAAGGTCAAGGTTGTCCACATCTGCTGCTCTAGCTGTTCTGGTTTTAGGTGCTCAGATTTGATTGAAACTGTTGTCAGGTATTTGGATGCGTCCACTGTAACAGTCAATGTTAAACGGCTCATTTAGAGGGCTAGATGTTGTCGCTTCCGCCTTGCCTCACAACTGTTCTTCACTATAAGGATTTGAGATCTGGGTTATACATTATATCCAAATATAAACCTAATATAGTTTCCAGTGTATTAAGTACACCTATCTAAAACTATTGCTTTCTAATACTGCATCACAACCTCCAAAATGACCATAAAGTTGAGTTAATGAGTGACAAAGGGAAAACGAGGGAATAATTAGCCTAACTTACCGATGACCAGTCCATGCACTGGACTTGCGTTTTCACAAAATGCTAACAATTTGTATTGGTCATAACAAGTGCACTGCCATACAGCTGGGGAAGATGGGATGTTGTGTGTACAAGCATGAGGTTGACATTTCAGATAATTTGAGGATACCAGGATGATTATGTTTGTATCCATCTACAATGAAGAATGTGTTTTCATCCACACCTGTGTATCTTTTTTAAGTATGCAATAATTATGCTGTTTTGGGCTTGAGAAATCTGTTCAGGAGTGAAAATGTTTGGTAACCATGGTGGCTGTAGATCATCATCAACTCTGAAGATGGTAAAAGAAACCTTCCCCATCTCTTTACCTCTAAGCACAATGTATCCATTGGTGGTACTGCCTTAACACCTTGAAGCTAAATATATATTAATAAAAAAAAATAATGTATTGAAGGAATTCAAAATATAGTACACTTTCTTTTATAAATTTGAATTCCGGAAAAGTGGCTGGTAAAAAATATAAGTGGCTGGTAAAATTGGCCATCTACCAGCCACTGTGGCTGGTGAACAAAAGTTAATTTCCCACCCTGATCCAGTTACTACTGTAGCTAACGTTAACGTTACCTGCTGTGTGATGTGTTATTACTAGCGTGACATGTTTCTGTTGCCTCTAACGTCTGTTTTAGAGCATCAAAAAGCAACGCAGACATTTAAGTGGCACTGTAATGAGGTACCGAAATCCACGTTAATATTTTTTCTGGTAAATAACGGGCATACAACTTCAACATAAGAGGAATGTAGCACAAGATGGATGTGATGGCAGTTATAAATAGCCTATGTGACAATAAAACTGAACTGGAAGGTCGGCATATCATTTGTGATTATTATATATCTCGATGTGTGACCGAGATAAACTCTGACCTAGGCATTTTACAGTTAAAAAATCAACTTGTCCATGCTTTCTGGTGTAAAACTACTGTATGTAATGGTACATCATCAAATCTAGTTTGGCATCTCTATACTGCTAGTTCTTGTTACTTATTGACAACACACATGCACTGATTCAACTTATCTGCAATAAGCTAATATCTGCCCATAGGTTGGCAACATAACAATAATTTACATACGTTTAAATGCTGTAATTTAGTTAAATTGTGTCATGATTTTAGATAACACAAGGTTCTCATACCATTCCTCATTCATTAAATGTTGACATACAGTAACGGCCTCTCTGAGCCACTGTGGATTCTTAGGTCTCTCCATTTGTGGTGCCTTTATGTCAAAACAAAAGCACAATTAGCCACGATAACTTCACCTGTGTTGACAATCCACCACCCACGCCTGAGAAAACGGTTGACTAAATTAGGATTTTTTTTAATTGGTCCGCGTCTCAAAAGTGAGAACTGAATGACATGAGGAGCAGAGCCCACGATAATCATCACTGACTTGACCGAAGGTCTGCCACGACTAGGCAGATGAAGAAATTGTGTCGTCAGCTGGGTTTACCAGAAGAGTCACACCTGTATGCTGTCTAGTCCCTCCACCACTCTTGTGTAATAATGTGTGCCAGTGGAGTTTCTACATGACAGGAGTACAGTTTAATGCTCTGATTAGTCTTCGTTCAGTGAATTAACATCTGTTTATGGCACATGGGTGTGGTTGGTTACTGTTGTTGTTGGGGTTGGGGGCGGTGGAGAGCACAGGGTTCAGCTAATGTCCTCTCATTGCCCTCATCCCTCCCCTGCTAACCCCATCCCTCCTGGGAATAGATGAAAGAATAATAGTGCCTGTCACAAACAAAGGCTGCACTTGTAGTACTGATGATGGCTAGCTTTCTCTGTTCTTTTGATCGATATGCATGCTTTTGCAACAAGCTGTCGTGTTCTGTTGTGAAATAGGGTGCATATCTGTGTTAAGACTTTAACTTAAGGTTATTTTGTTTTTATACAATAGTAATTACTAGGCTTGCACGATATTGGAAAAACTGACATTGCGTTATTTTTTTCCCCTGCGATACATATTGCAATATGGAAAATAATTTTTATAATATGACTAGAATGGCTCTATTTGGAAATATTAAATCATTCTGGACTACTGCGGTGATTTTTGTAGGGGAGTGGATCTACATAAAAGATAAAAAATTAAAGGATATTTTCTAATGTGAACTTCAATGCTTTACAAACACCAAAGCAAGTAATGTTATTCTTCTAAAGTGATTTTGGCGAGGGAAATTAGGTAGAAATACGCTAGCTGACTAGCATGACACCGTTGTATTCATATAATACTATCAATCCAGGCTTAAGTGTATGACAATGTCTGCATGTTGCTTCCTCTGAATTCAAGGTTGTGGTTGACTAGCGTGGCCAGCTTGTTAGTTTGATGAATTGATCAGATCTGCATGTCACGTGCACTAGCAACAAACTCTGTGTATCCTATAACAATTAAATCCGTGTAAATGATGTTAGCTCTGAAACAAACTTCTGTTGTAGATTATTGTTACGTTTCCAGCGTCGCGGCTCCAAACCGTAACGTTAGTTGGGCCAGACAGACCCCTTGTTTCTTTAGGATAACTATATTAGCTTTAGTATGGCTGGTAGCAGCTTTTTGCAGGGAGAAAATGGCCGTGAGACGTTGTGATTATGTTTCATTACTCAGGTGATTTTGTTCGTATTTGCAGCAAACATAAAACACTGACTACTGTAGCTTCACTGACTACCCATTGAAAACTGTGCGCATCACTGTGTCAGTGACAGCTGCTGCCTACGGTACTTTTCTACACATGGAGAGCCTCACTTCCCATAACAATTAACCCCGTAGGACTAACGTCACGTACACATGTTGCCCACTTGGCTACCTGTCTTAAAAGTAAAGGGTTGGCCGGTAATAATCATGTAAAAGGAGAACGGCGAAAGTTTACTTTTTTATCAAGCAGCAAAAACGTTTTAGCGTCAACATTGCAACTTCGATGCTAAAACACTATCGTTCAGCCCTAGTACTTATAGTATATTACTTTTTAGACATTTCCAATGCTATTTACTAGCTTTTGGTACATTTTGGAATATAAAATAAATTTTTATATCAAATATAGTGAAAAATGGGGTGGGAATTTTTGCTTTCAAAACACACCTAATTAACATGATTAACCAATCAGCTTTCAAACTACACTTGTGCAGTCATTTGGCTTCCTAACAACACCTGAGCGTTTAATAAGCATAAAAGAACTCCAAGGAACAGTGCACTTATTGAGAGGCTACTGAAAAGACTAAATTTACTCACCATGCCAAAGACAAAGGGAAATCAGTCTTGAGCTCAGAAAGAAGATAGTGGAGGCTCATGATGAGTGGAAAGGCTATACTGCCATTTCCAAGTGTTTCACAGTGTCTAGAACCACTGTACGTTACCTCATTGCCAAGTACAAGGAGACAAATTCTGTAAGAAACAAACCTGGGCATGGTCATAAGCGCAAGATGCCAACAAGACTTGTGCCAACCTTGTCAAGAACTACTCAGTTTGTTGTCAGTTGTGGCTCAGAAAGGGTACACTATTGACTATTAATGGCCTGGGGGATAATAATTTTGGATGTCTCATTTTTGCCCTTGTTTCAACTCGGTGCATCAATAAAATATCCTAATCAAACTTAGTGAACATTTTGTCTTTATGTTGAAAACAAATGCACTATAAACACTTGTTAATGGTCATTTACATAGAGAAATCAAGAGTTTTGTATAATTTCATAAGGGGGTCTAATTTTTCGTGTGCGAGAGATTTTACTTAATCATTTCCCTACAGTCCTTTTTACTTGAGTGTTTTGATTCTTGTTTTTTTCCTCTCAGATGGGCCCTGTGGTATTTCAAAAACGACAAGAGCAAAAGCTGGACAGAGAACTTGCGTCTCATTTCCAAGTTTGACACAGTGGAAGACTTTTGGGCGTAAGTTTTCTCTACTAATCCTGTAACTGTTATGTTTTTATCACCTTATAAACCTCAGAAGAATAGCATATCGAAAAAGAAGTGAAGATAAGAAGGGATCTCTTGAAGCCAAACACATCTTTTTATGCAGATTTAGAGAAACTAGCCGGTCATTCAATTATTTCTAACGCAGATGGGGGCACAGATCGCTGAATCAGTGGCGTGCATTAAATTACATGCGGGCAACTTGAGGATACAACAACTTTGTTTATGCTTATATTTTTCTTTTATTTTCTCACTCATTTTATGTGCATCTGTAATATTTATAGTTTCTTAAATATTACCATTACATTTTCACATACATATGACATGTAAACACAAGGGAATTTACAGGTTTGAAGGGGAAATTTGGCACCTTTACTCTGGATGTCTATTAAAGAAATGCATTTCTCAGTGTGTGATATGCTGAATGAGAAAGTGAGTTCTCCTGCTTGTGGAGCCATGGCAGCTGTGCCTACTTTTACATGATGCATTGCACGAGCAGCGCTAAACTCTCTTAGCTTTCTTATACAACAAAATAAACTCAATAAATGAGAAGAAACCGTACACCTTTTTGAATTCAAGTCTCTCTTTCTCCGAACTAAAACGAGATTAATTAACGTTACATTGTTAACTTATCATAAAACGTAATTCATTTAAATGGGATACAAAAAAATAAAACTCACTTAATCCATCTTAGTTGTTTTTTTTAATACAAAATAATTCACAGTAAGATCTGAAAATATGCCAGCTCCCCTAGTTAGTTTGTAATACTTGTGTGTACCCAGCTACCAAAGCTAACGTAGCTTGTAATTCTCCTAGAAGTAGAGCAAATATTGCCACTGCGTCTAGCTGAGACAAAGAACATTTAAAGGACCGCAGACATTTGTCACACCACATCCCTCATTCAGATAAATAGAGATACGGTTGAAAATTGCAGAATTGTCCTTTTTAAATGCCTGTGTAAAAAGGGCTTGCTATGTAGCCTTTCATCGCTATTGAATTAATTCTTCACTGAACCAATAAATCTGAACTGTCTGATGAATCTCCTATTGTCACTGTAGTCAAAATTTTGGAATACTGTACTTCCAACACTACTGTGTTTCTTACAGACTATACAACCACATACAGCAACCAAGCAAACTTGGCTTTGGCTGCGATTATTGTTTATTTAAGGTAAGGCCTTTAAAAATCTTAAGAAAATGTTTCCCTTTTCATTCATTGGGATGTTTGCAGCATGTAAAATTACTCATTTGAGCAACAGAGTTACATGTTTTTCCCTTTGTGTGTCAGGATGGGATCAAGCCAATGTGGGAGGATGACAGGAACAAGCTGGGGGGTCGATGGCTGATGACTCTAAATAAACAACAGAGACACAATGACCTTGACCGCTACTGGATGGAGACTGTAAGACAACTGTTTTCATGGAGCAGCTCACAGATTAACCTATTTCTTCTTAACAATTTGGATTTGTGATACAAACAATGTATAACCAAAATGATTGTGTGTCATGTGTATTTTGCAGCTCTTGTGTTTAGTCGGTGAGTCATTTGATGAGGCTAGTGAAGATGTGTGTGGAGCTGTGGTCAACGTCAGACCTAAAGGTGACAAAATAGCCATCTGGACGAGCAACTGCCAAAACAGGGAAGCCATCATGACGATAGGGTAAGTTGAAAGTCACATCATCAAGTGGTGGAAAGTACTGTAGCTGACCACTAGATGGAGATACTAAGTTAGTTTTCATCTTTATACAGCACTCTTTTTCTTTCCACAGGCAAAATTATAAAGAGCGTCTGAACCTCCCCG
This sequence comes from Percina caprodes, assembly GCA_013375575.1. Lineage (NCBI taxonomy): Eukaryota > Metazoa > Chordata > Actinopteri > Perciformes > Percidae > Percina > Percina caprodes. The sequence goes on from JABXJD010000024.1 coordinate 2,297,162, forward strand.
TCAAAGCCTTGATTGGCTACCAGTCGCATGACGACACATCCAGCAAGAGTGGGTCCACCACCAAGAACATGTACTCTGTTTGAAAAACTCCACCACCCCCATTTCAACTTGCTGTAGATTTAAACAATTACAGACCACATCATCACAATAATAATTTTGAGTTGTCAAGTGTCTTTTCCTTTTTATTGAAAAGAGAATTGTTCATAGTGTATACAGCTGGAGCTTCCCGCAACATGAGATATCAGTGGGGTGATGGTTATGAATAGGGAGCAGGCCAGAAAGGAGTATTTGGTTCAGGTGAGCGAGATAATACAAATTATTTCCTTTTTTGGAGTTGAAGAGTTCTGTGATTAATACCAGTGGCCTCTCCCAGCTTAGCAAAGAAAAATGTTTTTTTTTTTCTTCAGTACTTAATAACTAAAACTATACAGTCTTGTGTTTTTCTTATGCTAAGTTCTCACTCAGTACAAAAACTGTTTCTCACCTCACAGGTAAATAGGGAAGTCATCTTATCCTTCCACTGAACAATTTTTAATGGCAATTTTAACAAGTGTTACGCATGAGTTGGATTTTCAGACACACCGGCTTGAAACATCTACAGTATCTTAAAGGTTTGTAAAAGCTGTGGTCGCACTCCAAAGTATATGGTTTGGATTTGAGGCCACTTATTCTTTCAGCCATGCTGGAATTGTGGAATAATGCTTGTAGAACTTTTTTAACTTTTTTCTTCCCCTTACATTTATTTATAATGTATGCATTGCAGTTGAATTACTTAGTTGAAAGACAACCATGAAATATGTTTTTTCCCCAGAATTTTCTTTTTTCCTTCTTTGTTAAGGTCAATAATGTAGAGTACTGCATATAGATGAATTTTTTTACCATAAAGTAAAGATGCTGAAAGACTTAGGTGTGCTTCACTGTTTTCTTCCTAACAAAAACTGTAGATAATGTCACACTCCTCTTGTTTAATGCAAAGAAAAGATATTCATTGTGAAATGATTTTGCTGATAATGTATCTTTATCTGTAATTCCAGGATGTATATTACCTTCTTTCAAGTAAAGGTTAAGTGCTTTGCATTAAAACCAGAACCATGTTGTCTTGTTTTGTATTACATTTATGGTTTTACAAACCTGCTAATTACTTCTAACAACCTGTTCTAACTTTGGCACATAATTTTATAGAGCACTTTTGATACAAGATATGTTATTCAAAGCACTTCTTGTATTCACATCACTTGAGAAAACGGAAAATACTTTTTCAGGACTTTTAAATTGCTGTCCTCTGACTCGCACGCATTGACCACACCTAAAAACTTAATGAAAACCTTACAGACAACCACTGTACATAACACTACTCAATACTTCTAGATTAGTAACTTGTTGAGTAATATGCTGTTCTTGTTATTTTCTGTCAGTCAGTCATCCAGTCAAACAGGATCTTATGACGTCACAGGGACAAATCACTCTGAATGGGTGTACTGGAATGTCCTCCAACTTCTAGTAGAGCTTTAAAGTAAAGCTGTATCAGCAGAATAACAGGATTTCTCAGTGAGTACAGTGGTCATTTTTTATTTAGTGCCAAAGCTATATACAAGTACTCAAAGAATCTCAATGTCAAGCTAAAATCAGTGAGATTCTCAAATGTTGGTCCTTATTAGTGTACCTTACATTAACATTTCAGTAATTGCACACAAGAAAACATAAATAAGGAGTATGAAACATCAGGTTAACTTTTCTGTTGTCAAAGCATGGCATAAGCATAATACGGCTATGTTTTGTTCATTTGCTGTACAAGGAGTTTGTTTCAATAAATAAGGAATAAGAAATACAGTAAGGGATGGGGAAGAGAAATGCCTAGTAAAGAAAATCATTTTAGGCCGCAGTATCAAGAGGGTGGAATAAAAGTGGTCATAATCCATAAATGGCTATAAAACCACCCCAGCGGAGTGATGGAAAAAAAAAAAAAAAAAACTTAGTCCTCTATCTCTGGTCCAGCCACAGATGTCTTACTCAGTCCATCCTTGCTGCTTATGTGGTTCAGCTGGACCCTAGCGGCCTCATATCAGGACATCGTCATCATTAAAGGCTTTTCTTCTTCACGTTTGTTTAACAGATTTGAAAGCATGAAGGATGAGAAGAAGCAAAACTCCACGGCAAAGCTGAGCTCAAACAGCTCCAGGTTAATGCTGAGCATCCACTCAAATATAGCCGACAAGTGAACGTAAAAGTACTCTTCCTGGGCGAATAAAACAGTATCTGAAGGGTTTAAAGTTAAGGAGGTATGGAACAGTTAGTGGTAGTCAGTCAATTGTAAGAACATTTAATTGTAAACATTGGTGAACAGCCTTAACACGTCATGACAGTAAGGCAGACAATGGAGATGTATTAGTGCACAAAATACAAGGATGAAAATGCCACAGATTGACAGCTCTTGTCATCCTGTAATATAGTAGTCATGTGCTTGCACACACACTGTAGGCTAGTGTGTATATAGATACTGTATTTAATTTTGACTTGATACACTTCAGACTGGGGGCCTAGAGGTTCAGTCCCCAAACTCTGTGGTATGCATCGCTAATTAGTGTCAAGGTGCCTTTAAGCTTAAACCTGAAACTGCTCCAGTAGAGGACTCATATTGTGTTACTGTGCAGCTTCCAGATGTAAATAATGTGAGGCTTACAGGAAAACAATGCTGAAGATTGATGGAGCTAAAAATGGCATTAATTCATAGCTACTTCTGTCATGGAGATGGTTATGGCCTCACTGGCCTGTCCCACTTTGTAAACACAGCAGCAGACCGGATCCAAATATGACACAGAGGGAATATAGTGCAGCTGGAGAGTGTAAATCAGACATTGCTGCTGAAATGTCCTGTTTCTCTCACACACACACACACACACACACATATGGACCTTAACATGTTTACTGTCTATCATCTAGCCTTTTTTACCAGCTACAACTCATCACTGCACAACTATCATAACTTATGAAAGGATACAGCAGATGGTGACAATTGTTTGAACCACAGTGGAGGCAATGCGTAACGGGTAGAGAATCTTCTCATATCCTGTCAGCAAACACTTCCCAGTCAGCGCGGTGAGCAGGACAGTGTAGAAGCAGATGCACATGAAACTGATGGCAGCTCCGAGGTAGTGAAGGAGTGCCAGGTAACCTGGCTGTCGAGGGCAGTTGGTAGTTTCCAGGGTCAAGAGATGAATAGATAGTTGTAAACATTGATAGATTGATTGATAGATGTGTGGGTCTGTGTGTACTACTGAACTATTAACGGATTGTATTATCTATCTGTTATCCCTTGTCTGTTTTGACAAGCTCTATTTTACAGTTTTGTAGCCTTGTAAGGGTGTTCTATCTTGGCCTGGTCTCCCTCGACAAAGATAATTTGATCTCAAAGGACTTCCTGTTAAATTAAAACCCTTTTTTTTTTCTTTTTTTAAACAAGCTTGGGTCAACTTTGCGTGTGCTCTTAATCATTACATAAAACAAATAGTTACACCTTTGTTTGCTGTTTCAGCAAAAATCAAAGTTGTTCCATTTTATTGTTAACATTACACTATGTCTAGTCAGCTTGCTGTTTTGTGAGATGAATTTCTCTCAAAGATTATATATATGATAGCAGTTTAAATCTGTTAATTAAACTTATTTACACATTCAGCAGGAAGTGCAGTACTCACATTACAGTTTCCAGCTGTGAATGCTCCCAAGGCTGCCACCACACCAAAGACCAGTGCAAACCTGCTCAGCATGGAATGGCACTTGTGTTTCTCCATAATGTGGGCATGGTGGAATATACTGAACATCAGAACTAAAGAGGAGATTGCAGTTGTTAAAGCACATATCACTCACATCTTGTGTAATGTGTTAGGTGTTAAGCTGGTAAAACTCACACAAAAAGGATCCCACGTTGATTGTGGCTGTAAAAAGTGAATTTTCTGGTGCACTAGTTCCACTTGAGCTAGATTCACAAAATATGTTCAATGACTTATACACTATTTTGATTCCATTGGAAAGGATAAGTAGAAGGTGAAATAAAATGCATTCTCACCTTATAGTGGGAACAAGGCAACATCCAGTGGACTGATTCCCTACGCAGTAGTTGTCACTCCCCCTGAAAACAAATGAATGAGGTTCTGGAGAATCTGTCACATCATGACGATCAACTATCTACATTAATGAGACACAACTCACCAGTCACTGAGAGAGCACACATGATTATTGGTGAAAGCCAGGCCATATCTGGAAATATAAAACAAAAGAAAATCTATGATGACAACATTTTAATATTTGGCCTTTATAACATTCTTGATTTCACAACAATTAAGCTTAATTAATAAAAGTGTGTAATACTGAATTAAAAAGCACTATCTTCCACTTTTTTTGAATAAAAGGAGATTTTATTGTACTACCAACATTTTAACCAGCACCGGATTTTTGGCGTTTATCTATCACTATAAAACTTATGCAGATTCATCAGTAAAATACTTCAAATATTACTGACATTGCAATGAAGGAATGTATAACTACAGTCTGAAGAATAAGCTCCTGCAGTTGGCAAAAAATAACACTAAATGGAAGTAGATGACAAAGCAGAATAAGAAAAAACATCACTGCATGAACTGCTGTAACTAACAGAAAAGCATAACATTAATATGAAAAACAAGTAGGTTTACACTATAGGTGTGCATATTTCAGTTTAAGGAGCAATTGGAGCAACAATTTTGTCTCTTGGTATTTCTTGAAAGTCTGGTGTACGCACCTTGCGACAGACAAACCGGATTACTTTTTCTAAATTCCTGTTTCATAAGATGTTCAAGTGTAGGCAGCAGGTAATATATACACTTCTCAGAGATACCACATATTTAGAGTTAAAATATTATAACAAAATAATGCAATACGCACTTCTGCCAAATTTAATGTGTCACCATTTCAGAATCTTCTGTTCGAGGCCAAGTGATATCAGTACTACCGGTACTGGAATCTTAATGTCCTTAGCCGGGAATATAACGTTACAGTTCAAATACAGATCTTGATACTGTAATCAGAAAGTGTGTTGCTGTCAATAGTGTTAATCAGGTGTCACATTATTATGAAACCTTACAAACAACGACAGCTTCTTGATCAGTTTTAAACTATACACTTGATAACTGATAAAAAGAGGTATTTACTGAGAATGTTCACAAGATATAAAACTAATGTAAACATAGCATTTGCATGACAGCACACAGAAAGAGCAGTTGCAAAAAACAGAAGTTCTAATAGTTTGACCAGAGTGTAAAAACAAATGAGTACATTTAAATTTCTAATAAACTTACACAGTCCATGTTCCAATGAAGGACACCAAGGAGAGGGAGATGGGGAAGATAATCCAAAGCACCATGTCTTGGTGGTGAATAAGGCAAAGTAACAAATTAAAACAGGGATTGCTTAAGTCCCAGTGTTTTCAAAACACTAAATGGTAGACCTCTTTCGAGATTCCTCACAAAGCCAGCCTTATACCTACAGAGCAAGATTTGTACTGGAACAAAAGGTCCTAACTCTATATGATGTAAGTGTAGTTCAGGTTCTTCCACCACACAATTTCACTGTTGCAGTTAGCAATAGTATTCCACCATCCAGAGTGCAGCCCTGCTTTTATGGGAGAGAGTCTCTTTCTCTGCCACACCTTTGGAGCACCACCTTGCCCTGTCAGAAAGAAATGTTGAGAAACATAGGGTTGGCCTTCTTGATGTTATCACATTGTTTGTTCTAATCCAAACAACTTCTCAGCAACGGCAACTCACACCAAAACAATCTAGGCTGATGAATAGCACTACAGGTAAGAGGAGAAAGATATATATTTAATTTTGGAGTGAACTGTCACTTTAAATAAATAATGAGACTTGGCCTTTTACAACTGCTATATTGTCTTAAGTGTTGTTATTGAGAGAGAAACAACCAGGGAATGTCTTATGTGCTTACATTTTTTGTAAATGTAAATAAATGGGTCAAGAAATTAAAATAAAGAAAATGTGTTTGGTTAGTACCCTTAAAGGGGAACTATGCCCATTTTCCAAATTCATATATGTTATTTCTATGGACTATGACAGCCCACAAACATTAGTTAACTACATGAGCTAGAATCACAACTCTCTCCTAAATCCCAAAACTGTGCTAAAACTCAAATTTGTGAAATATAAGGTGTGGTCAATTAATTGGTTTATTAATTTAATTAATTTAGATGACACTTCGGAGCACCCAGGGGAATGTTCTGAGTACCACAATCACTATTTTTACAATAACTTCCGGATAGCAAAACCCTGCCCTGTACATAAAATTTATCGGCGACATACTTTTATCTCATACATTTAAAATGCATGATCCTTTTATATATCAACACTTTGGCTGACATTAGGCTGGAGATCTAACTTGTCTGTTGGGCCACAGTCTAAAGGACATGACACCAAACACACGAGCAGTCAGCCCGACCGGCGGTGAGATGTTGCTGTTCTTAACGTTAGATTTAGATGCTAGCAAAGCAACACAGTACAGAAACTAAGAAAAGCAGAAACGTTAGCTAGGTTGTACCACCGTTTGTGTCTTTAAATGTTACAGTCACAGCTGAAAATAACAACAGAAATAAACAGTTTGCCTATTTTACATATCTCAAATATACTGCCATTTGTCTACAGTGATTTTGGTGCCTCTGTGACATCACCGTGATTTGGCCTAAATGGCTACATTTTCTGTTTCACAAAAAAACAGAAAAAAAATAATTTTCTGTTTCAGAAATGAGAACACTGCAATAAAATAAAGCTCATTTGGGGTATAAAAAATGGGGAAAAAACATTTTGTTTGTCCACAAAATCATTCTCCCATGCATCGTCTATGGAGAAGCTCCAGACTTTATACCTGATGACATCACAAGTTTGAGACTTACTTTTCTATGAGAGATAGCTCAGGTTCGCAAATATTGATTGATTTGTTTTAACTTTCTGAGGCCATGGAAATAACATGTTGGACTTTATTCATTTAGGTGGTGTTCCGCTTTAAGGCTAACTATTATAAAATAAAATAAAGTAATAAAATAAAACAATAAAATAAAACTCATTTGGGGTATAAAAAAATGGGGCAAAAACATGGTTGGTCCACAAAATCAGTCTCCCATGCATCGTCTATGGAGCAGCTCCAGACTTTATACCTGATGACATCACAAGTTTGAGACTTACTTCTCTGGTTTGTGGCTTTGAGATATAACTCAGTTTCGCAAATATTGATTTGATTGACCTTTCTGACCATGGAAATAACACGTTGGACTTTATTCATTTAGGTGGTGTTCCTCCTCAGGGCAAACTATTTTTGACTACACAATAACTTTTAAATTAATTTAAGTTTCTCGTTTCATTTTACTCCTACATCTAATGGGCTACTGCTGCTGTCCACCACACGAGGTCCTCATTTTCAAAACAAACAAAATGGCGGCGCACATGAGATGGGGACTTCAGCAGTTGTTACGGGCGAGAAAAACGGCCGACTCTAGGTTTGAACGTCTACAGCTGTGAAACATCGTTTTGTACACATTTCGTACTGATATGATACGCTGTAATCCTTGTGTAAAGCATGAATTTGACATTTCGACTGGTGATTGAGATGATACGTTTAGCTAAGAAGCTAGCTAACTAGCAAACTGCGACACTAATCCATCCATCCATATAAAGGTGGATATATCGACACAGCTGGTTTAATTATTTTCTTTTTATCGTCTTTGATTTCACGTCTTTCCAGATCCGAAGCATATAAGTTAGACGCTAATGTCAGTGTTGACTTGAATGTCAATAAAATGATCTCTCTATATCGTGACGAGTTAGTAGGGTTGTACATCAAAACATGGAGATAACAGCTAAGGACACATGCTGACTTTAGTCCATCAACGCCGCCTAACTGTTGAATACCACTTCAAAAAACGAACGAATTTAAGTCTCATGTTGACTGACGGATATGGTCAATAATGTTATTTACGTTTCAAGGTTTCCAGTCAAGACCAGAAGCTCATACCACTCACAGTGCTTGACCCAGATCTTCAGACATGTTCAACCTCTGCCAGGGACAGGAACCATACATTTTTCAAGTGAGAAACCATTGTTTGACACCTTAATACATTCACTTACTACCAGTCATCCTTTTTTCTGAAACTGAGCTTAATGTAGACAATTAAAAAAAAAAAACAAACATGAAACATCTTTAATACGACATTTCTTATACTATCTTTCAGGAAGGCACCTGTCCATCCAGACTCAAGACACTCCAAACCCCAGGAGCTTAAAGTTTCTCCCTGGTAGACCTGTTCTGGGTAGTGGCACTCTTGACTTTCCCACTTCGAGCTCAGCTGAATGTTCATCTTTAGCCAGGTTGTGTGCCATGTTTTATGTTGTACTTTGTCATGTTAATGTTGTACTGCTTCTGATTTTATGAAATTAAAATTAACAATTACATCCAACTGGATTGTAGTACCAGGATTAGAAAGGATCTGTGTGACATACGTTTACAAAAAGTTGCACAGTGTGTGAATTTCCCATTCTGATATTTTTTTTAAATTTATTTTTTTTAGAAATAAAAGTTTGACAATGGATATTATCTCCATTGAGCTATTCATGGTTGTCTTCAGTTTCTGACAGTGAAGGGAGTTGCTTGGTAGAAGAGTACATACAGATTAGATATTTCTGTGAATGAAAGCAACTGACTGAATAAATACATTGTGTAGATTTTGTTTTGTATGTTAATACATTTTGTCTTGTCTTGATAAAAAAACGACAACATCATAAAAAGCAATGCAATCATCAGTGACACTGTTGATAAAAGCCAGCATGAGCAGATGTTGTTATCACTAAATGAACTAGCATGAACACTCAATGCTGTCATTATGTTTTGATTATTAATACCATAACATGTTTCTTTCAGAGATCTGTTTGAAATTGAAGGAGTAAAAAGTGTGTTCTATGGCCCTGACTTCATTACAGTCACTAAAGTAAGTATTAAATGTACCTGTGCAGCTTGTCTCTGTTATTCTATTCCTATGAAATCTCTATGAAATTCTTATGAAAGACAACACGTGAGATCATTGATTTCTTGTCAGACAGATGAGGATGTGGAATGGACAGACATTAAGCGTAATGCTTTGGAGGCCATTGCCAAGTTCTTTGAGAGTGGTGACCCAATAACAAAAGGGGTAGTTCACAATGAAAGTAGTGAGTATGCAACATGCCCATATTACTCATCTTGAAGTAATGCAGCTGCTCTAATGTACAGTATATTGTGTAAATGTCTCCACTCTGTACCTTTTCTTTTTTGTAGGTGTATCTGAAGATGATGATGATATTGTATCTATGATAAAGGAGCTTCTGGACACTAGAATCAGGTACAAAACTAGTAACTTTGAGAGCAACTTGGGTAATAATTTTAGTCTTTGTTTGTCTATTGCAAAGCTTACTGATAGTCTGTGTATTTTAAATATTTCAATCCAATCAAAATAAATACTTCCTATATATTTCTTTACTCAGCACACCTAGCAATGATGCTCACAGTGTAGTAAAAGACAGTCATGCTGAGATAGCAGTTTTAATCTGTCTGTCCTTTGTGCTGCTTTGTTCTGAACAACTTGACATGGTCTGTTTCACTCCTACTGCAAGACCTACAGTGCAGGAGGATGGAGGTGATGTCATCTATAAAGGGTTTCAGGACGGCACAGTCAAACTGAAACTGGTTGGCTCCTGCACAGGGTGTCCTAGTTCTACTGTTACCCTGAAGAATGGCATTCAGAACATGCTGCAGTTTTATATCCCTGAAGTAGACAACGTGGAACAGGTGATTATCAAGATTAGTTTTCTAGTAGGATGTGTTTTTGTAGATTAGCAGATATTTGTGCAGGTTATTATTTTCAGACAAAACTTCACTGTTTTCATTTCAGGATTGGTTTCAGAAGTTTTTATATGGATATTTAAATTCTATGCATGATTTTAAATGGTGCTGCCAGCCAGTACATTTTCAATCTGCCCTACTTACTTACTTGCTATTATATGGAGTTGAGTGTTTTAAATGATTAATTACAGACTTTTCAGTCACATTTAACATTTTTTATTGTCTTTTTTTCCCCAGGTGGAAGATGAGGTGGATGAAATCAATGCAAAGGTTTTCTTAGAGCTGGAACGCAAATTACAAGAATAAAAACATCCATGACCAACACATCAATGGATTTTGTTGGAACACAAATATTGCATTGCGTAAAAACACAGTCATGCATACTTTTCACTTATTGGTTACCATTGTACAATCATAACAATGAAAAGAGAAATTATTACCTGCTATTTTATGTGCATATTATATACTGTTAGAGTGGCTGCTGTAATCTACTATCTCCTTACCAAGAAAAGGAGATACAGGAATATTCCTGTATACAGAAAATACCTTAATTCTTCTGTAAATGTGATGTATTTATTTCTTATATTTAATATTTTTAAAGAATATTTTCATAGGTTAAAAATATTGTGAATTGTTGACCATTGTGAATTGTTGACAATATATATGGTCAAACAGAATGAAGATTTGATGAGATATTTCAGTAGTTGTTAGGGTGCCATATATCATACTGAAACACAACTGACCAGTTTTTGCTTGTAAACATATCTATACATTAAATTAAATGTTATTTAGGCTACAATTATTCATCAAGTGGAAGGTTTGCTATAAGAGGTGGATGTATGTGCTTTTTGAGCTCCATTCTTCCGATTTACTGTATCACCATATTAAAGTTAACAGTTTGAAAGCAAATCTTTGTTGTTGATTCCCTTTTTTCATTAGTATTACTTTTATTATTTTCTTCCAGTTAGGACTCCGTCATTGTGTTGACTCTTATGTGGGTAAAGACAAAACAAAAAAATGAACTCACTGTTGGTACAGGAAGTAAAGCAAAGGGATGTAAATTATGCTTAGTTAATATTTTATCTTTTTTACTCATGCTTATGAGGCAAACTGTGACTGATCTGCTGTAGTGCTGCAGCTGCTGTCGAGGCTGACTGATATGAGAGAGAATAAGAGGAAGATGCTCACAGAGACTGCTGCAGATACCAGATACAGAAAAGTTCTGGAAATACACAAAAGATGTGTGTGTGTATGTATTCTGTTGGCCCCTAATAAACATCACAGAGTAATCATGAGGATGTGGTTGAAATAAACAACAATAAAACTACGTCAACTACGTTCAACTGCATCCTCATGATTACTCTGTGATGTTTATTAGGGGCCAACATAATAAACACACACACACACAATACACACAGACGCAATATAGTCTATATCTCATGTGTATATATATCTAGTGAAAAATCACATTTTTAAACTCTCCGCGCTGAAGTCATCTTCATTGTAAACAGCATGCAGTTTGCGCTGATAGCGTAACAAACTCGTAACGGCTCAAGCTGCCCAGTAGCAACAGCGCCCCCTACAGTCACAAAATACGATGGTCACAGAATTTGATATTACACCGGCACAGGGGACAGCGGTAAGCAGTGTTGACTGTTTTAATCAAAACCTTTAATGTTACTACGTTAGTTATCATGAGTATTTAATTTGCAATTAATAATTGCATACAAAAGAGTTTCAGCCATACGTGAATGTGTGTTTTTATTATTTTAAACATTGGTCATTCAGTGCCAGCTGCCAGAGACATCGCACGGGCCTCGCTTTCGATAACATCCAGCACGAGGCTAATCTGGCAACAAAGCTAACGAGGTCCAAATGCTAGCTAGCTAAGTGTTAGCCTGTTAGCTACTAGCTACTTATATCTTAACAGTACCCATGCTACGTTTTAATAAGGTGATAACTAGAAGAGAAGGCACTTTTTAATCATGTAGATACTGTCATAATATCTTCTTTGCCTTAAAAGCGTTGAGCTTCTGTTAACCACAACAACAACATTAGCTACGTTAGCTTGTCGAGGTTGCTGTGTCAGCACTTAGCTACAGATCTACGGAGCACTGCAGAAATCCATGTTAACGTTTTTTGATAGTTCGTGCCTATGAATAAGTAATTTGTTTTCTCAAAGTAATACACTGTTCGCTCAAACTGCTTATTTCAGTCCCTCGTGTTAGGTAAATGGCGTTAACATATTGTAATATAACCGCTGGGACTGTTGTGGCTTGTGCAGTCCTGAACTTGATAGTAAACAGTTACAGGTTATGGGCTATCTAAATTAGCAAAGCTATGTGGATAAAGTTCAAATATGTCAGTTAAAGTTGTGTCATTTTACGGTTTGTGTTACGTTTACTTGGGTGCACAATATCAAAATTACTTTACCTCTGCTAAATGTTTGTCTTCTTACTAATATACATCATTACCATAGTTTCTATTTCTTTGTTTTGTTTTTAGTGACAAGCATCGGCCTGGTGAGCAAAGACTGCCCTTAAACTAAGTGAGGTATGGCCCAATTCGGGGGACAGAAGAACCCACCATGGGCCACTCAATTTGCGGCCACAGCAGTGTCCCAACCAGGCCACTCGGGACAGTCTCTTGACTTAAATAGCCTGCATTGTGAGTATAGCAAACTTGAGGGTCTGATAAGTTAAATTCCCTGTATGCTGTCTAAATGGGTTGCATTGACTTTTTCTTACTGACTTTTACCTTTGCCATCAAAAAAATCATCTTCCCCATCTTTTTTTACGCCAACATTCCCCTTCAGTGTTCTTTTCCACACCTCTGAATCTGGTGCCTTATTTCCCTCTTTGCAGCTCTTGGTGTGCAGCAGCAATCACTTCTGGGAGCATCGCCCTCGGTTTACTCTCAGCAGTCAGCATTGGCTGCAGCCTCTCTCAGCAACCAGTCTGCTGCAAACTATCAGCTGTCTCAGCAAACTGCTGCCTTGCAGCAGCAAGCTGCAGCAGCTGCCGCAGCTCTACAGCAGGTTAGTCACAGCAAAGCAGTTCCAAGCAAACGCAATGGTGCGTAACACTTTCCTTCACTGTAATCGACCACTATTTCTCCCATGTTCTTTGTCATGTTTATAGTCTCAGCTCAATACAGCCCTCCAGCAGTATCAGCAGCAGCAGCAGCAGCAGCAACAACAACAACAACAACAACAACAACAACAGCAGCAGCAGCAACCCCCTCAACAGCAACTGTACAATGTGCCTCATCAGGTGAAACATAGGTTTATTTTGATTTGTGTTGCACTTTATTTCGGAAAGTCCTCTGCTCATACTAACCCTGGAAACATGTTGGTTGGTTTAGAGTAGACAAAATAAATCACGTAGGCATCATTTTTATAAAGATTCCTGTCATGGCTTCAAATAGATTGTCTTTTAGCAAAGTAGAAGAGTTAGGAAAATGACACAGGTCAGGTCAAACAGCAGTACATTTATAATCGTCTAAGCTTTGAGCTGTCAGTGGGTAATATCCTTTTTCACTCTTAAATTGATTCATAGAATCTATCTTATTCATTTTTCCTTATGCTTTAGTGCTTTATATTTATTATTAACTTAGCATTTTTCTCTTGAGACTGAGACTGGTAATTTGATACAGCTACTCATGTGGCAGTGTGTATACATGGCACTAAGACTACATCCACACTATTACTTGTTCTACTTGTTCTTCTTTATAACGAAAATAATCTCCGTCCTGACGAGCATATTAGCACTGTTTCAGAAGTAATCTCTGTTCATACAACATGCCTGAAAACCTATATCACAGACCATTCACTTACACTGGGCATGGATGTACTGGTGTAAACACTGTGTAAGGCTGATAATGCTGCTGGACACAGGAATTGTTAGAAATCGCTTGAATAGTAGCTTGCCTCCCACGCAGGTAGGCAGTATATGTGGCATTATATTTGTAAAATGCAGAATTGCACAGCAGCTGCTGGCATTGACAACAATGTGTGTCCGCATGTGTCTGTTGTCTTTTAAATATCTCGAGAACTGTCCATTTGATTTACTTCACACTTGGCGGTAGAATACTTGAAGTAGATGTGCACAATAATTCAGTAGTATATGGTTGGGATGCATATTAAAGGAGCACGCCACCATTTGTTGAAAAAGAGCTTATCACAGTCTCCCCTAGCTGTAGATATGTGGGCACCAGCAGCGCCTTCGCTAGTTAGTTTAGTGTAGTGAATGGAATCCTATGTTGCCGGTTAGCATGTTGTAAGTAAAATTGAGCCAACCAAAATCAACAACAACCCCTTGTGGCCTGCATATTTACAAGTACAAATAGCTATGCAGGTTAAGACTATACGATTTCCAAGGCAGATATTGATTTGGGACTATTTTGGGTGGAAGCACACTCAAAATAGTCCTTTTTTGTTTTTGGGTACATTTGTTCAGGAGAAAGTAGGGCTGCACAATTATGGCCAAAATGATAATCACAATTATTTTAATCAATATTGAGATAACAATTAATTATCACGATTATTTGTTTACTTTAACCAAAACAAATTTTATTGTGACATAGGCTATTTATTACTGCTTTCACATCCATATTCTGCTACATTCCTCTTATGTTGAAGTTGAATGTTGTATGCCCATTGTCTACTGGATAAAATATCAACAGGGATTTCGGTACGTCATTACGGTGCCGCTTAAATGTCTGCGTTGCTCTCTTATGCTCCAAAACAGACTTTAGAGGCAACAGAAACATCGCTGCATGTCACGCTAGTAAACACTAATAACACGTGACACAGCAGGTAACGTTAACGTTAGCTACAGTAGTTACTGGATTAAATGCAATACAAGGCTAAAATGCAAAAAAAAAAAACAACATTGTAGTGTGACTATATCTCACTGTAGAATATTCCAACCGTGGGGCGTACAAGAGTCTACCGCTAAAGCTACAAGCCAGGTCTCCAGACTAACTTTTTGCCTTGGTTGCACTGGTGCGCCTATCTTTTTTTATTTAGGTGCACCAGCACAAAATTACGGTGCAACCAAATATTTCCCTGCGTTGCCGTTAACGCCACAATTTCAAGGTCACCTTTTTTATCATGCTACATACACATTCATACGTAAATCATTTTAAACAAGAATAAGGTGAAGCTACTTATTTATATTTGAAGTACAATTATACTGTATATAAAAATATTTTAAAAAATATTTTAAAAATGGTTTAAAGTGCTTTGCTCATCTGCAAAACTAACACATTTAAGCAAAATAGAAAGTGCTACTGTTTAAAAGTGCGTCCATAAACTGAGACCTCACATTTCATTGCTCAAAGTCTTAAAGCTGCACCCCCCCCCCTTGTTGTTGCATTTAGCCCACTAAAGTGGGCTAAATGTTCAGTTTTAAGTCAGTAGCCACTTTTCACAAGCTCAGATTGGAATTAAAATAAAATGCAAAGACAGGGTTTCCTTCCCTGTTTGATAATATACAGTTGCAACACATGTAAATGAAAATTATCTGAAATAAATAGCCTTGGATATATTTAAAAAAAAAAAAAAAAAAGAAGCTCCTACACTTGTTTTCAGCAAAAATAACAGACTGATTAAAAATAGAGGGGGAGTGCGATGGACTGAAGCGTATGCTACTCAGAGTGACGGCTGACTCATTATGAATGGTTCAGCACAGGACAACTGGCAGGACAGCGGAGTTTCACACGTGAAATGCCTGTATCGTGACTGCGTTGCATTTTTATGAACAATGATATTCTGGCCATGGGTCACATCTCTCGCCCAGGTCCAGCAGGCTCTGTCTCACACGCTATTACTCAACGAACTGAAGTTAGTTGCATTCAATAACTTCTGTGTTTTTCGCCGTGGCGACCACAGTAGTGTAAAAGCGTAAACTCTTGATCGTGGGAAGCCAAAATCATGATCATGATTAAAATTTGATTAACTGTGCAGGCCTAGGAGAAAGCTACAAGCAGGAGGGCAAGCAATCGGCCCCTTCCAAACAGGCATGTTTAGGACTAGGTTTTAGGACTGATAAGACCCAATCAGAAATAGGGATGTAACGGTATGAAAATTGAACTTCACGGTTGTAGTGACCAAAATTATCACGCTTATCGGTACTATCGCTGTATTTTGATTGTGATCAATATGTTCAGAAAGCACTGATAGGCCTACTCAAGCTGAAATAGTTTCAATAAATGTAAGTGTTTATTATATTAAAAGAAATATATAGGCAATAGGCTTGTAAAAATGATTGAAAACTGGCTGCCTGGCGCTGGCTGTAGATGGTGGTAAGAACTTGAACCAGAGATGTCTGACTTTGAGATCCAGGAAGATTTATTTACGACTCAAACATGAAGTTAACTATGAAATTGTATTTGACATTACATGTGAAGTTGGATGTGGTTCTGAAATTTAAGCAAATAATAATGCACATTAATAAGCATCTGACTTACTATGAACATTACTTACCAAAACTAAATGTTTACATTATTTTCTATGTAATACTATTAGAGCACACATATCCATAACGGAGCAAACAGTGTAATACATCTTTAATAGCTTAGCACGTGGCACCCCAGGCTAGTCTGTTTACTGGCGATTGCACGTTGCAAGCAAATTGCCCAAACACAACCTGAATATCAACATGTGGCTGCACAAGTAATATTTAACAATCTGCACATCTATCAGCTATATGCAATAAGAAACAGCAATATTAGCAAGGCTATTTCTCTCTCTCTCTCTCTCTCTCTCTCTCTCTCTCTCTCTCTCTCTCCTCTCCCCTCCCTCCCTCAAATAAATGTCATGTCGCGTAACAAAGCTAAATGTTTGTACATCATAGCAGAACACTTATTGAAATATGAATAAACGTAGTTAACGTTTACACAGATAAGGCAGTAACCTACGACAGTTTAATAAGCTACAGAATAGTTTTAACTTACGTTCTGGGCTACGTAGCTACATAACTTCAACAAATCAGAACACGGAAAATAAAAAAAGTCTGTTGTCCAGCTGCTACATTATGTCCCCTTCTCCTGTCTGAGCGTGAGTGCTTGGCAGGAGATCAAAGCGATGACTCTCGTCACTGATTTGTCAATCATCTCAGGAGAGAGAGCTAGTGTTGTTGTCCTTACTATGGGCTTTTTTATAAGGCTGATAAATGTCCTGAGTGCTGTCATCTCCTCCTTTCAACATGATTCCAACTTTAAGAAAAGAAACACACATTGTAGGTTACGCAGTGTGCCGCAGCAACTTTAGGAGCCTCGGTTGAAGCTGGAAAGGATTAAACATAGGGTTTCATATTAGTGTGGATGTAGCAATTCATTTTAGACACACAACCCTGGGCATTACAGAACTGTTACGAGTGTGCTTTATTGGGAAAATATGGGCAGATCTTTAATATCAAGTCAACAAAATGTTTTCAATCTTGGTATTTTCTATTCTTTTTCCACAGCTTCCACAGCCTCAACAGGCATTGCTTTCTCAGGTAATTTGCAAAAACACAGACATTTAGTATATGTATAGTACAGACCAAAAGTTTGGACGCACCTTCTCATTCAATGCGTTTCCTTTATTTTCATGACTATGATACTTATGTCACGATACGATATTATTACGATTTCAAACATATTGCAATATGTTTGAAATCGTAATATCATATATCACTGAAGGGATCTAAACTATGAATGAACACATGTGGAATCATGTACTTAACAAAAAAGTGTGAAATAACTGAAAACATGTCTTGTATTCTAGTTTCTTCAAAGTAGCCACCCTTTGCTCTGATTACTGCTTTGCACACTCTTGGCATTGTATTGATGAGCTTCAAGAGGTAGTCACCTGAAATGGTTTCCCAACAGTCTTGAAGGAGTTCCCAGAGATGCGTAGCACTTGTTGGCCCTTTTGCCTTCACTCTGCGGTCCAGCTCACCGCAAACCATCTTGATTGTCCATTCCTTGTGTTTCTTGGCCCAAACAAATCTCTTCTGCTTGTTGCCTTGTTTTGCAATTTTCCGGACTGACTGACCGTCATTTCTTAAAGTAATGATGGCCACTTGTTTCTCTTTACTTAACTGATTGGTTCCTTTCATAATATGAATTCACACAGTTGTCCAATAGGGCTGTTGGCTGTGTATCAACCTGACTCCCAACCCTATTAATAAAGCAAGAAATTCCACTAATTAACCCTGACAAGGCAAACCTGTGAAGTGAAAACCATTTCAGGAAACTACCTCATGAAGCTCATTGAGAGAACACAAAGGGTTTGCAGCACTATCAAAAACAGCAAAGGGTTGCTACTTGGAAGAAACATAGAATATAAGACATGTTTTCAGTTATTTCACACTTTTTTTATTAAGTACATAATTCCACATGTGTTCATTCATACTTTTGATGCCTTCAGTGATATATGATATTACGATTTCAAACATATTGCAATATGTTTGAAATCGTAATAATATGGTATCGTGATAGAAGTATCGAAGTATTTACCTTTTTTCCAACTTAAAATGTTTCCCAATTTCAAATTTTGTCCCCCAAAAGGAAACAAAAAATTACCAAAATTTCTGTTCTCTGTGCATCTCACTTCAATTTACTTGCTGCAAAATGGGATTGTCAAGCAGACAAACTGACAACACATGTAATAAAAGATCAATATTTGGTATTTAGTATTGCCAGAGAAAATATCCCGATACTATGCTGTATTGTATTTTTCACCCCTAATATACAGTATATACTGTATCTTTTCCTGTGTATATCAATTTATACATTTGTGTCATGTTCAGGGTCACAAGGGGATGGAACCAGTTTTCTTCATGACTTTGTGTTTATTTATATGAGAAACATTGTTGCTATTGTATTTACTGATTACATGCAACCAAAGTGTATTCATGGTAGCAGTTTTTTGGATCCTTTTTTCATCTCTTGGCCCTCAGCCACCCGTCGCCTTGCCTACCAGCCTGAGCTTGTCGAACCCACAGCAAACAGCCCAGATTACTGTGTCATACCCAACTCCACGTTCAAGCCATCAACAGCAGACACAGCCACAGAAGCAGCGAGTCTTCACTGGTGTTGTCAACAAGCTACATGACACATTTGGCTTTGTAGACGAAGATGTCTTCTTTCAGCTAAGGTAAAAGAGAGTGATTCAAGACCCATTATTTGGAACTCATAACAAACAGTTCCAAATGATTAAGGTTCCTTTTTAATTTGAAACTGATGTAACTTGATATATAGATATTTCTAGTGGATTTTTTTATCTTTACAGTGCTGTGAAGGGGAAGACTCCTCAGGTGGGTGACAGGGTCCTAGTGGAAGCTGTGTACAACCCGAACATGCCCTTCAAGTGGAACGCCCAACGCATCCAGACGTTACCTCAGCTAACAAACCAGTCGGTGAGGTTACACACGGTGGCTCAAGAAGGAGACTATTTTAGATCTTTGGTATCAGTATAAATGCAATCAGCACAATCTCTGTTTCCACTACATTTATTCATGGCTTTAAAATGGCACTGTCTGCTTAAAAAAATTATAGACTCAGACTTTGTTTATTTAATTAATTCATCCTTAATATGTATTAATAATATTAAAATCATAGCTTTCTTCACATTTGAAAAAAATTCCCAATGATACTAGGAACACAAAATGTGAACTAAGGTTCCAAAGAAACTGCCCCCAGTCTACTCCTTCAAAGATAGGAAATATTTTGGTAACTCGTGTGGTTGCTTTGTACTTTTTATTTGTCTGTCTGTTCAGTTAGTTTCAGACATTTGGCCTCTTCTGACCTCTGTGACAGAAGACAGGTTCATTTTAAATCCAAGACAATTCATCTGGCTTATTCAGAGGAGAGTCTAAATATATCTTGATTTTTTTTTTTTTTTTTCAGATTTCATATTTTACCTGTACCTCTGTCTTTAATTGACTGTTGTGTTCTCAATCCCTCCTAGCATCAGCAGCAGCCTTTACCTCAAGCTTCCCCACAGCTTGGCAGCCTTTACAATGAGCCAGGGATGCAGCTGCGCTACTCAGACATGCACTCCACTTTGGACAACAGACAAAATGTAACCCCTAGCCCTGAATCACACTTTGTTGGTCCTTCTTCCTACTCTGTTTCTTTCTTTGACTTTTCGTCTTTGTTTCCTGGCTTTCTTGCTTAACCTATACATGTTTAACTATAACCAGTTACATCTATTATTAACTGCAGCTTTTGCTTTTTCTTTTAGTTTGCTGTCATTGCCAAATGGATAGAACCACATTTTTTTAGTTGTATAACAATACATTTCTTTATTTTAAGGAACATTTGTCTTATGGAGAGACTATTTTTATACTATTACTTCATTATGAGTCGTTGAATGTGCATGTCCCAGTTAATTCCATTTTCTTCTTCAGTTTCTTTAGCTGTTATTTTTGTTTCAGATGTGTTTTCACACTCTGGCTTCTTAATATTTAAATTGGTAAATCTTTCTACAGGGGACATTGCAGTTGACAGGAACCATACATTGTTAAGAGGTTGTTCTGGATAACAGTGATATTTGGTATAAAGATTTAGTTTGAAGTACCACTCAAATCAGTACATCACCAATTGAATCAGTGCCTTACCAAGCAGTGAGAAATATGTCATAATGGTATTTCTAGTTAATTCCTGAATGAGGTAGCAGTGTGGCCTTTTGGTTTAAGTGACTCTACTTTAGCAGAGGGCCAGTTTTGATCTCCGCACTGTTGAAAGTGCTGGGCAAGATGCCGCCCTGATCCTCAAAATCTGCCTATATTCACACTTGGTACTCTTTGATTAGGACAGCATATCAGTGCACATCTAAAAGATAACTACAATTCTTTAATTCAAGACACTCAGACCTTTTTCCAGCTTCTTTCTTTCAAGCAGCCACTGTACAAGATTTTGTACAGTTCATCTTATTTGTTGAGCAGTTATTGCCATGTTGAGATTGTTTCAGGTCTGCTTTTAAACAAATGCTCATCTCTCCTTCATCTTTTCCCCCTTTTTTTTAGAGCCAGCCTCAACCTCCTAATATGATGAAGGCAGCCCCCACCATGCTGCAGTCGCTACCTCCCCCAACCACATTCAGTATTCCGACCCAGGCTCCCCCTCCTTCCCTCCTGCAGGCCCAGCTGTCTGCTGCCTCTCTGGCCCCTCTCCTCCAAAACCCTCCTCAGCCTCTGCTGCCACAGCCTCCACCCAAAGGTGAAATACTAGTCAGTGGGATTGCATTTATCTAGTATTGGATAGAAAGCAGTCTGACAAGTGGTGATGATCACCACTATCTTTGCAGCTGTTTTGGCACACCATTGACCACAAAATCATATCTGTCTTTGTGGTTAAACAAGCAGTATTTACCTTGTCTCTAGATGTGTTCCCCGGGGGTCTGCTTCAGCCTCCAGTGAGAATGATGCCGCAGCCGCAGCCTGTCAGGCGAATTGAGCCTCCACCTCGTTTCCCCAGTCGCAATGATCGAGTCCCTGAGCTCATCCTCAGGACTAAAGATGAACGCAGGTGAGATGCCGATAGATATCACTTGAGATAATCTTGTCACTAAAATATGCTCTCAGTATAAGTTATTCATCTTAGTGTGTGTAATCAATTCTTTAGCCGAGACAGAGACCGAGAGCGCAGACGATCAAGAGAACGCTCACCCACACGCAAACGTTCCAGAGACCGCTCTCCTAGACGTGACCGGTCACCTCGCCGGCCTCGCAGGGTGGTTCCTCGCTACACCGTCCAGTTTTCCAAGTTCAGCTTAGATGGGTGAGTAGTTTTTTCAGTGTTTCATGCATTGATCAGAGATGGGGACTGGAGTATAAGACTCGGACTTGAGTCGCACTTAAGTCACACAAACAGCTGACTTCAGACTTGACTTGCAACTGGACCCAAAAGACTTCAGACTTGACTCGGACTCGAGCTTCGAGACTCAACGACAATCTGTTTCCGTGTAAGTATTGCTTTTTAAATGTAATGTATTTCTATTTTCTTTTATTGGCGCACATACGTTGAAACATGACTAGCTGCATGTCCCCTGCCCTTTGTCATAATGTGCAATGTAAATGCATGCGCTATGCCTTTATGTGCGCATATAAAAATGTGTGCATATTAAAAAAGAAAATGCATCGACAGTGACACCAAGTCCTCCCGGATTCGTGCCTTTTGTCATTGATTTTGCTTTTAGCAACTTTATAAACAGTGGCAGGAAGTAAAAAGCTGCATGCAAGGTGTGTGGCGCCAAGAGAAATGATGCCGGATGGATGTCAAACTTCATCAGGCATCTCAAAACACACTCAGATAGATCTCTTTCACTTGCAATGTGAAAGAGACATTTATTATATCGTCATAGGTAAGAAGCTAACCATCGCAAAATGTTTTGCTAATGCTGGGAACAGGCATCCATGGCGGGACACATGGATCCATCTCCCCAGGAACAAACGCTGTGTCGGGTGGGCAAACTCATGTGATATGTAATTGATCCCATGGATGATTTGTAAACAGCCATGGAAACAGCCATGGAGACGCTGGCCTCACTAACCTCTCCTCCTCTGAGTCGCTCCTCTGAATCTCCCTTGCGTTGGACTCCGTTTCACTGAGCCTACTAACACAAAACTAAATGGCATTACATCAGTGACTTCAAACTTCTTATTGTGCGGCATTTGGAACGACACTGATATGCATGTTGTTCTATGACTGGTGTGGCACTGCCACTATTTTCTTGATTTCCACTTCAACATTTTTTTGAGGCGACGTTATATTTAGCATATAATAGGGCTGCACGATTATGGCTAAAATGATAATCACGATTATTTTGAATAAAATCACGAATTCACGAATATTTATTATTAATATTTGTTGATTTTTAACATAAACAAATTTTATAGTCACATAGTCTAACTGCTTTCACATCCACATTCCTCTTATGTTGAAGTTGTATGTTGTACATACATATATACAGCTGCAACACATGTAAATGAAAATTATCTTAAATAGCCTAGGATATATTTAAAAAAAAAAAAAAAAGTATTAGTATCTCTGTGAAAGCTCCTTTAGTTGTTTTTAACAATAACTGATACCGGCGCTGTTGCCGCTGTCTCTGTCTCTAGGGAGCCTGTTTTAGTAAATGGGGGCGTCGCTGCTCGGAGAGTAAGAGGAGAGAGCCAAACACAGGCACGGCTTTACAGAAGAAATGGGTCATGTAACGCAACATTAAACCATATCGATATAAACAACGTCGCTTGCGCGCCCGAGCCCTGTGAGCTAACAGACACTAACTAGCACCAACTAGCACTGGTCACTGCTGTTGTCTGAAAAACAACACAGATGGGACAAAATGTTGCGTTTACTGGTAAACCTTGAGACCGCCGTATGACCGACTGCTATCTGTTTCCTCACGGTACTCTGTATGATCGACTGCTATCTGTTTCCTCACGGTACTCAGTACTCTGTGACTGACTACATCTAGAAACAAAGCTGCGCGGTGCAGGGAACAACACTGACTGGCTCATGGTCAGACAGTGGTCTACGGAGCGGTAGATTTGCTTTGCAAAAAAACTCAGCGTTCTCTGAAATGAATTTTTAAAAAAATTGCTTGATTACGCAAATTTGATTGTGGGAAGCCAAAATCGTGATTGTGATTAAAATTCGATTAATTGTGCAACCCTAGCATATAGTTTCATCACAATAAGCGAACCATCGCAAAGTGTTGTGCTAATGCTGGGAACAGTCAAATTGTATCTTTATAGTTGTATCCATATGATATGACAGACTTGCCAGAGACTTGAGACTTGACTTGGACTCGTTGCAAAAGGCTTGAGATTCAATTAGGACTTCCAAAAAATGACTTGTGAACATCTCTGGCTTTGAGTTTAGTTGGAAACGGATC
Organism: Percina caprodes; assembly: GCA_013375575.1. Classification (NCBI taxonomy): domain Eukaryota; kingdom Metazoa; phylum Chordata; class Actinopteri; order Perciformes; family Percidae; genus Percina; species Percina caprodes. The sequence continues at coordinate 2,320,962 of JABXJD010000024.1, forward strand.
ATTGAAGTGTTGTATTTTCTGTAACATGTCCGAGGTGTGATAGTCAACAGTATGTCTTAGTTTGTATTGATTATGTATTAATTGTCGTCTGTGGGTTCTCCAGTTCCAGCTGTGACATGATGGAGTTGAGAAGGCGCTATCAGAGCCTCTACATTCCTAGCGACTTCTTTAATGCTGTCTTCACCTGGGTAGATGCCTTCCCTCTGACAAGACCCTTCCAGTTTAGTAACGCCTGTAACTTCCACATCTTACACAAAGAGGTGGATCCTCTAGTCAAGAATACAGCTGTGTTGGACCCTCCTGATGCCAACCACACTTACAGTGCTAAGGTATGACTGCCATCGATGAATACATAGCATCAGTGTCTTTCATAATCATTAAGAAGCAGCGGACAGTTGGGCTGTAACGGTTTGGGTATTTGTGCGGAAGTGTCACGATACAGGGTCAAGGTACGGTGTATTAAGCCGCACCCAGAATACACAGTATGTAGCTTGATGCACCAATATTTATATACCGATGTTAGGCACAGTGGTCAGTGACTGTCAGCCATCGGCCTATCCCTAGACTCCATTCATTAAAACTACTATATAGAGAGATAATCACTGAATGTAAATACACTGAAAAGCTATTGGAGCAAAAATGCAGACCATAAATAATGTCAAAACAGGATTTGATTTAATTCATATTTCAGGATTCTGAATGTGGTGATGTGGTCTCTTTATGGTTAAGGTGATGCTACTGGCTAACCCCAGTATCGAGGAGCTCTATCACAAGTCCTGTGCTCTGGCAGAGGACTCCCAGGAAGTCAAAGACTCTTTCCAACATCCTGCTAGACTTATTAAGGTACATCACACATTTTCCAGGCTTTTGCCATGCTCATAAGTTGACAGTGAGGCAATGATCCTATTCCATTGACCATTCACTATGTGGAAGAGTCCTAACTGATGATGGCTCGCCTTTGTGTTTTTTTCTCTGTTGGTTGTGGATCCTCAAAGGTATGATTATTTGTATGTGCTGCTGATCTTTTGTCTTTGTCGTTATTAGGTTTGGGGATCTTTTTTTCTTTTCTTTTTTTTATCTGATACGGTGCTAAAACACTACTTTTAAAACGGTGCCGGTTCCTGAACCAAAATATATAGATAATATATTTATAATGTATATAATATAAAATATAAAAAAGAGCATAAAACGACAGTTGGCTTGTTAATTGCTAAGGCCATATGGGCAAAATGAAATAAAATGATTGATTAATAATGTGATAGCAATAATTTATAACAATGACTTATTTCACCAGTGAATTTCTGGTAAACGACAAATACAAGCACCTGAGGGGAAAAGGGTATTTTACAATAACTTAAAATGCACCACAAGGCTGGCAAGTTTCAGTTGAACCCACCATCTGTGCTGTTTTGCCGATAATTTTAGCTGCAGACTGGTGTTGGAATCCTCTACAGGAAAATACAGTCACACTTTACACCGCTTAACGTCAGCTGTCAGCATTGTAACCATTGTGTTTAATCCAGCTACTAGCGGTAACGTGGTGTCCTGTGCAGCGATGCCAGGCACCGAAATTTTTCTTCTTATTCGGTCTCATAACTACCGTTTACGTCAAAACCGGTGGCGTATTGGCACAGCGTTTCGGTACCCAACCCTAGTCATTATCCTCTTTTGTGCTCTGTTCACCCTCCACACCCCTTATCCATATTGTCATTCCACATTTCCATCTAACCTATTCTACTCTGTCTCTCCTACCCGTCTGTCTTTCTCCTTTAGTTTTTGGTGGGAATGAGAGGTAAAGATGAGGCCATGGCCATTGGTGGTCACTGGTCTCCCTCTCTGGATGGAGCTGACCCAGAGAAGGATCCCTCAGTCCTTATAAAGACAGCCATACGCTGTTGCAAGGCGCTCACAGGCATAGATCTTAGTCTCTGCACTCAGTGGTAAGAGCCGTTATTCACATCAATATTTATTTTTCTCATTGGTTGTTTAAATTTAATAACTGCTCATACTAAAATCCCAAATTGAGTAACTACAATATGCTGCATCATTTTATTACTTCTATACAAAATCTCACCCTTGACATGTGTTGTTTTTGGTTAACTTTTTTTATATGAATGATTATTGTATTGTTAATTTGCTACCTATTGTTTACCATTATTATTTATTGTGTTGTGCAATGTTCTTTTTGTTTTTTAGTGTGTTTTTGTCTTGGCTCTCTCTTTCTGTCACAATCTATACATATATGCATATTTCATTGTGATGAAAAACCAAACGCATGGACTGTGGCTGGAAGCAGTAGCTTGGACCAGAAGACACTGCCATTACGTTGTTCTTTTAATTTATATTTCTATTCTCCCTGTTAAATATCTTACATATTTAACTGGCTTTCACTGTCCTGTTGGTTCTGTCTCTCTTCGCACAACCCTAATGTAGTGCGTTAAGTGTATCCTAGGTTAAATGCAGAACACTCATCCATAATTGGCTGGAGCTATAATGGGGATGAATTTGGGGATGTGATTTATTTTGTGATTGTCTGTCAACTTTCTCAAAATGGCTGCCGTAACCTGTGACAACAGTTGGAGAGCTGCAGACTGGGTCCATTTGTCTATTCTATGTGTTGTGTGGGAGACGGGTCACTGTAATGATATGTACAATCATTCAGTGAGCTCATGGGAGGGAGTAGCTGTAGAAGGCTCGCCTTAGCAAGGCTTGCCTTTTATACTGTACCCTGACCAAAATGTTTCTTTCCAATGCACCTTCTTCCTTTGCGACAGGTATCGTTTTGCAGAGATTCGCTATCATCGGCCGGAGGAGACACACAAGGGGCGGACAGTCCCTGCTCATGTGGAGACAGTGGTTTTGTTTCTTCCGGATGTTTGGCATTGTCTTCCTACCCGCTCAGAGTGGGAGGTGCTGTCACGGCGACTCCGGGAGCAGCTGGCTGAGAAGCTGTCGGCCGAGCGAAAGGAGGCAGATGGAGAACAGGCACTGAACCGCTAATCCTTCTCTTCTCATTTCCGCTTCTCACAGGAAGGCACAGGAATTACAAAAAAACAAACCCCAGATACACATCAGACACAAAGCACACCTTACCATTCACGCAGACAGACATGAACACAGGCAGATTATTGTTCCACCAAACCTTACCTAGGCGTCTTCTGTTTACTCCTCCACCTGTCCCTTCTCCTCTGCTCCAACTCCTCCATTCCTCCACCAGCACATTCACCTTCCCTCACATCCAGCAGACACTTACAGTGGAAGCAGTGAGACTAGGTTGTGTTGTATAGGCCCAGATTGCAACTGATAAAACGGCTTCCAGCTGCTCCATCACTTCATAATTGATGCTAATCTGGGTAAAGTCATTCATGTTAATCTTGGCATTTTTTGTGCATTATTTTAAATAATACTTGCTTAACTTGCTTTGAATGTGGGTGCCTGCAAATTGGTTTAAGCACTCGTCTCAAATAGTTTCTCAAATATGTCCCAGTGGTGATTTTCTAACACTGGAATCTAAAATGTTTCTTTACGCTGGAATCTGTGGAGTCGGTTGCATGTAAATGTGTTTGTTGTAGAAATGTGTATTTTTATATGATTTTCCACATCAATTTGATATTGTCTGACTTTAAAAAGAGAACCTCCCCAAAGTCCTGTTCCTTGTCTGTTGTTGTTGGATTCTACATTCTGATTTGGGCTATATGTAGAATTTGGTTTTTCCAGGGCAGTTGGTTGGACAGATGGCTCCTATCTGACGTAGGTGTATAAAACCCATAAATACCCTAGTCATAGATCATGGTAGGGCCACCCTATCCTCACTCCGTTTGGAGACCAGCTTCAGTTCACCTGATGTACATACACACCTTTTGGACACACCTCTCATTGATTTTTACCTTTTTTGTGTTCCACAGATTGATTGATTGGCAGCTGGGGGGCATTTCTGTTGGTTTTATAAGAGCTAGAGAGCTTCCCTGTGTACGCTTCAGTAGCATTGGACTTAAACACAGACGAGAGCTCACTAGGACGAGACAATGAAAAACAGATGTGACCTTGCTTCATGCACGGATCAACTTTAAAGCTCACACAGACCATGGGTTGGTGTACTGACTGTTTGCTATCCCACCTCTTTCTTTCTCTCTGCATGTCTCTATCTTAATGATCTCCTGTGAAGGAGGAGGAGGAGAAGGACGACGACGAATCGAAGGACGTTAGTAGTCCCACTCACTGGGCTAAACTTGACCCTAAATCAATGAAGGTAAGATTCATGGAGAAATCCTCAGCATTGGTAAAGCTGGGGAAACAGTCAAGGTATAATTTATTAAATTGATCTTTGGACTTGTTACATCTTATGAATAGTCTTTGTTGTATATTGTGCATGTAAATATGTTCAGATTAGTTCTCTTCCTGAGGTTAAATGTCCTTTCCCACGTGCCTGTGTTTTCCTCTTGTAGGTAAATGACCTGCGCAAAGAGCTTGATTGTCGCTCTCTAAGCTCTAAAGGGTTAAAGTCACAGCTGATCGCCCGCCTTACCAAGCAGCTGAAGGTTGAGGAGCAGGTGGAGGAGTCCAAAGAGCCTGAGAAACCAGAAAGCAAAGCTGCTGAGGAAGAGGAGCCATCTCGCACCGAGGAAGACAGAGAGGTACAGACATCTTTTATTGATTAAATAAGAGAATTTATTAGTAGTTGTGACATTTTTGTTATTGTGGCCACACTTATGTGAATGTCTCCATATGTTTCCATATATATGCTAAAATAGCTGTGCAATTTTTATTGAAAGGCAAGAATTGCATTTCAGTTTTGTCATTCTTTTCAATATTATAATATATAACTGTAGAAAAGAGTTTTATCTTAAGTGCTCTTCTAACTGTAGTGTTCTTCTCTGTTAGGAGGAGGAGAGGAAGAGGCTGGAGGAGCTTGAGCGCCAGCGGAGAGAAAGGCGCTACATCCTCCCTGATGAGCCCACCATCATTGTACACCCCAACTGGGCAGCCAAGAATGGCAAATTTGATTGCAGTGTCATGTCCCTGAGTGTGCTGCTGGACTACAGACTGGAGGACAACAAGGAGCACTCTTTTGAGGTAGGAATTACTGGTCACAGTTTTATAATGTGTTAGAGAAGATGTAAGAAGTCTACAGTGTATATTAGGCTTGGGTCAGTGTTAAACCGTGTAAACTAGTAACCCCGCTCTAGTGCTGCTGCCTGACACTGCTTTTAGTAATGCGATTGAATTTGGATTTAGTGATGTGACACGGTCAGCACAGGTTGCTGATGTATGCTTGTTTTTAATTTGTCAGAACATTGGGGGATCTCTGGGCACCTCATGATTCAATTCTAAACCGATTATCGATGCATCTTGATGCAACAATTATTTTTATGTACATTTCCTGGCGTGATTTAAAAAAATACATATAAATCTGAGTTTGTTAGATTTTGAAATAAGCAGTATTTGTATTATACAGTTTTTAAATTTTGTAGTCATTCCATGCTTAAGCCTTAAACATACTTGTGAAAGTCACCTCCTGTCACAGTGATCTTCCATGTCAGAGGCTCAGACATGTTTAAAGGTGGATAACTGCCTTCTTAGAACATGAAACATGAGATGGTCAAATGTAATGTGATAAATGTACTGTATATATACAAAACTTTTTTTTCCTTTTTGCCATTTTCTTTTCTTTTTAATAATTGATTATGAATCAGAATCAAGCATTGAATTGTTCTTGAATCACCCCTACAGAACATGTCATAATTGCGAATGCCATTTCAGCCGGTTTGCGTGAAATCAATGCTAGTACACTTGACAAGCAAAACAGGAAATGGACCCAACTCAAGTGCACATGTGTTTATCTGTGACAAACAGACAATTTTGTCTCTTCAGGTTAATCATACACTGCCTTCTTTTTCTGTCCAGGTTTCCCTATTTGCTGAGCTGTTTAACGAGATGCTACAGAGAGATTTTGGCTACCGCATATATAAAGCCCTGGCTGTTTTTCCTACCAAAGACGAAAAGAAGGAAAAGGAGAAGAAAGCCAAAAAGGAAGCAGAAAAGAAGGAGGTTGAAAAGCGTGAAATAAAGAAGGAAAAAGAGGATGATAATGAAGAACCTGTAGTGAAAAAGACTAAGGAAGATGAGGAGGAGAAGCGGAAGGCAAGCCTCTCAAACTATGTGGTCTTTTCAGTGTGTCATTTGCTCCACAATTGATGTGTGTTGTCATGCAGTTGTGTGACTTGTGTTTTTAGTGCGATGAAAAGGCTGTGAAAAAGGAGTCGTCTCGAGATGAAGAGGAGAACGAAGATGATGGCAGTACGGCCAATGCTGAAGAATATGACCCCATGGAGGCAGAAGATGCAGAGGATGATGACGATGATGGTACAGCACTCTATCTTTAAATACAAGCCAATCAATTATTTTTGAGTTTCCCACAACATGATTTTTTTTTCAATGATAAGAAACATGCACCACACTGAATCTGTGATCAATAACATTTCCAGTTTCTGGGGCCTTAAAAGCATGGCTTTTTTATCTTTAAATGTTTCTTGTTTTTATACTTATTAAACACACAGAGTAATAATAATAAAATTTAAAGATGTATTGGCACTTTCCTTTCTCAACCTTTTCCATCCGTTAGACAAGGATGATGACGACTCCAATGACAAAGACAGAAAAGACCGCAAGGATGACCGCAAGTCGTCAAAAGAGAGGTCCTCTAAAGACAAGGTTGGTTGGTTATTGTTGTAGGTATATTATTAAGACATCGATGTAGCATAATCATGGTTGTTGGTACAAATGATAGTGGACTTTGGTTAGAAGCAGGGAAGACACCACAAGGATCCTTTAATGAGGACACTGCCTAAGACTGCCCTGCATCATACACAAACATATTTATTATTAATGTTTTTAATGCATAAATTCAAGGCACTGGTGATTACATTTCACTGGTGTTGCATTTGTGTATGATTTCATGTGACGATGATACATTGATAAATGTGGTTGTTTGTGTTACACCAGGAGAAGAAGTTGATGGTCTCACACAACAAGGACCTACTGATGGCATTTGTCTACTTTGACCAGAGCCACTGTGGCTATTTGCTGGAGAGAGATCTGGAGGAGATCCTGTACACACTGGGACTGCACCTTTCTCGTGCTCAGGTGAACAGACACAAGCCTAATCATCATTATGCTTTGTTAAGTAGTAGCTCAGTCCATAGGGTGTTGGGAATCGGAGGGTCGCTGGTTCAAGTCCCCATACGTATGGAGGGTGGACTGGTAGCTGGAGAGGTGCCAGTTAACTCCTGGGCACTGAACCCCCAAGTGCTTGGGGCCCCCTTACTCTGACATCTTTTCATTAATGTGTATAGCATGTATAGGTCTTCAGCATATGTGTGTATTTTCAGGCCTGTGTTTAATGTATGTGCAACTGTACTAACGTAGTGAAAAATGTGAATGTTTGGATCTGTGTATTCCTGATTCTTAAGTCTTATTCACTCAGTCTGTCATGTCTGTTTCCAGATAAAGAAGCTGTTGAACAAGCCAGTGGTCAGAGAGTCTTGTTACTACCGTAAACTGACAGACAGGGGGAAGGATGAACCCATTCCTTCAATTAATGAAGCCCAGATAGAAAACCTCATAGGTGAGCCAATATGGGTCTTTATGGTTAAACATATTTTTATCATTGTTTATTACTGTCAATGAAGCACAATTTTAAAAATCTATGATGACATAGAAAGTGTGACCATGTGGCAGAGGGCTGTTGTAGCTAGCTCTTTTCTGAAATTCTTCTCTCTCTTTCTGTCAGGTAACCGAGGACTACTTCCTGCTCCAAAAGTTTCTGCGCAGTCTGCAGCCACTGAGTCTAGTAATCTGATCGTGTATAACGGAGCCATGGTTGACATTGGCAGCATGATGCAGAAACTGGAGAAGAGTGAGAAAGCAAGAGAGGAGATAGAGCAGAAGCTTATGGTGCAGGGTGCCAAAATGGGTATGATTTTGAATTGTATTATACTGTGTATATACTGTCTTTGAATTAGTTGCAGGCTACACTCTGTGTCAGTAGTCTGTCTGGACAATGATCTGGCTCAATTTGAGCTTTGCTACAAAGAAGCCCAGTCTCACTTTATTCAGCATTCTTCATTCTGATTTCTGAAACGTGGACTGGCACATTACTAACAACTGCCACATACAAAGTATAAAATAAGATTCAGCAATATTGGTTTTTCATTGTGAATATTCAAAGTGGTAAAAACTTATAATAAAAGTAACGGGTAAACAGTGCCTTTTTTATAGAAAAGAATTAAGAGACTAAAATTATTCAGGGCAGGAATAAATGTCCATGTCTCACAAATAAAGACATTACTGAAACACTAAAACACACAATTTTATATAATTACATTTTTGTGCAGAGGCCAATTTTTATTTTTATTTATTTTTTATTTTTATTTTTTCTCCCAATCAGCCTTAGCCGATGACCAATACGGGCTGCCGATTTTCTTGAGCCGATATTTGGAGACAATACTGCTTTTGCTCCCTCAATTTAGATCATAAAAATGTAAACCCTGCCACACTGGAATTTTCAGAATCTGCTCTACCATTTCTTTAAAAAATAATAAACAAAAACACAGATCAGTGTCACTTCTGCATTCATCTTACATTCAAATCACCCAAATTATGTGTGCAATGTGCATCATATGGATGGGTGCACTGCATTTGGTTAACTGTGCAAGGGTAAAAGGCTTTCATCAACATCTACAACAGAGCCTTGATGCACAATTCGGGGAACAATATGAATCACAATTTTGTTGCTTAGAATTGATATCACGATTCTCTGCCACAATTTTTTGATCATAACAAAACAAATTGGCAGTACCAAACATAGATTTTTTTTCCGGCACCTATAGCACACTGCGCATCACCACAAGCCTTTAAACATAGAGGCTTCAATGAAGAGAAGGGAGAGCATTGCAGCATTTGGGAGCACTTTAAAACCTGTTTTATACAGTCTATGTTTAAAACTCACGGAAGAAAGTTGTAGACATTTGTGATGCAGTTGGCTTGTAAAATTAAATGAGAACCAAAGTCATTAAACAAATGTCTTTTTAAATTAGTTATTTAAAATTTAAATCGTAAACAGGGTGAATCGAGATTGCAATTTTATAACAATTAATCGTGCAGGCCTACTTGCTGACATAATATAATACAGATATAATCAGGTCATCACAAAATGTCCTTTGTCAACACTTTTAATTTAAGAAAACAAAACTGAAAAGTATACCATTGAAATAAAGTGCTGATTTGTAATTTAAGCCATGGTGCTAGTGGTGGAGGGGCAGTGCATGGTCTGCATGTGAACTGCAGTGTCTCCAGCAACACAGAGCTGCCTGTTGATGCCTGTGTAAATAATGCCTGGGAAAAACTCTGTGAACGCAGTCGATACACGTAAAACCCAAATATCGGCCGGCTGATAAAATCGGTCTATCACTAGTGTTTACGGGCTGTTTCTTCAATCTACTGCTTGAAACAAATGATCCCTTGCATATGTTTTAGGGTTGTACAGAAGGCCTTATCTCAAGTTCAGAACAGAGGGGATGTTTGTGTTGCGTATAATAGACAGACCTTACCTGTGTACAGCAGTGTTACACAGTAATCTTTGTTGGCGGCCTTCAGTATTCCTAGCTGTTGGACAAACCTAATCAGCTTGTTTGTAGTAGTCAGGATACCATACCAGGTTATGATGTTTTCTGTTAGGTTGCCATACACAGGACATTCTGTGTCTAAAGCCTTTGATTTCATAACAATGAATCATCTCTGACAAGGGTTCCTGTAAATAGCATTAACATTGTCTGTGAAATCCAATGTGTAAATGTATATGATTTAATATAATATGATATGATTAGCTTGAAAAACTAATTTTCCTTAGTTCTTGTATATTTTATCTGATTTCAACAGATGACCATTGTTTTCTCAAGTTCTATTTAATACTCAAAATAAGCACTGCTTTAGTGGCATCTAGCGGTGAGGTGGCAGATTGCCAACCAATAATGAAAGTGGTTAGATCTTGTTTCTAATAAGGTGAGTCATGTCTTTATGTATAATGAATTTTAAAGTAGATTATTGCTGTGTTTGGCCTCATGTTATGAATGCCCTGTTGACTTTCGGTGACATGCCTTCATTCTAATCCTCTATGTTGTGTCACATTCCAGATGAAGATGCAAAGGTTAAAGCTCAGGTGGAGCAAGCCAACAAAGCCTTGTCCAGGGAGCTGGAGGAGGTGAAAAGCACACTGAGCAAAACTGAGCAAATTCTGAAGACTGCGGAGGAGCAGAAGACCGTCTACCACGACCAGATTAGCAAGACGTCCAACACCTTGACGTCCACTGTCAAAGAGCTGCTGGCAGTGCTAAAAAAGGTTTAACATTTTTACAAAGATCCAGTTGTTGTTACTCTATTTCATCTTTACCTTGAGTGAGAGACGGAGAGAACAGTGGATAGTTAAGTTATAAATGCAAGGAACAGTATTGTTTTCTGTTCTCTCTCAGGCTGTATCACTGATGTATTTTAAAACGTATATGGATCTTTTTGACAGCAGACATTTGTCTTTGACTTGTCAAAGTAGGAAAAGCACTGCTGAAATTCATAACCTTAACAATGGCTCAATTACAAGTGTCCCAGTAAGCTATTTCAGTGAGTCAGCATCCACAATACCAAGGCCTCTCCTAAGTGGAATGCAGCCGTCATTTATGATTTTGAATACACCTGTGCTTTTCCTACGATGACATGTCAACATGTCCTCTGTGAAAAAGGTCTATTGCCTTTGAAGCCTTAATGACCATCGTGGGTATGAGGGACAACCAATCTCCTTAAAATTGTCTCTTTCAGTGTTTCTTACTTTACTAAACTGATTTTGTGCATAAGAGACAATGATTAAGATAATTTATATAGAAGTCATCTTTGAAGGTGGTCCAAGACAATTAGACTGCGTGATTCACCTTTTACTGCTGCAGTCTTAACGTTATTCTGGTGGCATTTAGTTCAAACTTGTGCTGTGTTGAAGCTGAAACGCGAATGTCACTAGGTTCAACCCAGTAAGTTTGCCGTCGTGACTTTTACATAAAAGTGACTATGGCCTTATTCAGACATAACAGTAACTAGTTTTATTGCCATCAAATCAACGTAACTGTGAACGGCTGTATTAACTGTCTCTTTCTTTCTTTCTTTCTTTCTTTCTTTCTTTCTTTCTTTCTTTCTTTCAGCATCAAGAAGTAGAAGAGTCTGGTGATGAAGTTACTGGTGATCACATTCAAATGTCTCAAACAAACGGTGCTGATAAATGAGGGACATATTTAAAATAAATGAAGCAATCACACTGATTATCTTAAAAATTGTAAATATTCCCTAAACAAACATACTTTGGTAGTGTTTAATTTTTACCCATTATCTCCCAAGTACATGTATAAATTAATTGTGTTAATTTGACCTCACTTTCTGTGTACAATAGATTTGTTTCTGACAGATTTACCTTTCTTACCTAGAATAATATGAACTTTTGCATACGCTTTTTTTCATAGTTTAAATTAATTTAATTTCAGTTGTAAACTTTTCTTTTTGCCATTGCTTTAGCTTTGTTACGGCCAATAAAATGCCATGTTGTAGATTTACATGCCAATTTGTGTGAGTAGTACTTTTCAGAGAGTTTTGTTTTTCTAATTAGGAATAATGATGCTATTTATGTGCAAGATGATTCATTTAAAAAACTATATTTAAAAGAAACTAATTTTGGATGGAAAAGGATGGGAAGGGGTTCAGACAGAATTTCTTTGTAAATCGTCCCATCTGTTTTAACTACAACTGTGTTTTAATTAACGCATTCAGTTTGTAGTTCTTCCATTGAGCTGTTTTTCAAACACGTGGCTATGCATGGTTCCTGCTTCTGTTGGACCCTTTTGCTGTATGCACCTCCTGACTGTATCCACCGACTGCTGCACTGTTTCATGTTTTACTGTGATGACCATCTGTCTTGTTTTCTGTAAAAGGAAACTACACATGAACCAAAAGATAAGCTAAATGAACACGTGTTATGCTGAACGAAGCTTTGCTGCAATGACATTAACAATTAGAAATCATCCTCTGAACTTGTGTGCGTTGGTTTAGGTTGTTCTAGAAAAGAGGCACAATTACATTCAAATGTGCTCCGAAGCAGGCAATTTTATTTTTCTATTGAAAATGTACGCTATGGATGTTGTGCAAGAGTAAAGTGGTCCATTTTAACACTACATTTTGTCTGTATTTTTCCCACCAGTTTAATGTCATTGGGCTTATCCTGCTACGATAAAAAATCTACTGTGAACAAGACGTCAAAATATGCGATTGTGGAATCTATGGAACAATCAAAATTAGACTACTTGATAAAAATGAAATATTTGCTCGACTGGCAAAATTGGGGTCCAGACAAATGCCATGGAATACTTTTTAAATCCTGTTCAGTTTGTCATATTACGCAGGCCTGTTGCCACTTCTGAGGACCCTGGGGCAATGTCCTTGGGAGAGTTTATATTTTACAATTCTAAACAACCGTAGATATTTTCATGGCTGTTTTTATGTTTTTTTTTAAGTTTTCTTCCACCAGCAGTAGGTTTCAGTTAGGTGTTATGGTTCCATAGCAAGTGGAGAGGTAGCAAGTAGCAACTTCATGGCACAGTTATCTAATTCTCAACCGACCCTTTAGAAGTGGTTTATTTCAATGCATTGCTCTTTTCAGTACCTCAGATGATGCAGCTGTAAAACAGGCTACTCAATTTGTTTCCACTAAGAATGAGATCTAGTTCACTTTTTTTTTTTTACTAACTTAGCAGGAAACATCTCTGTCCGTTTCCAGCAGCTTGTCTATGTCATTTCCTACAGAACAATGACTATCTGTCACCCCGTACTTTGGTTATGTGGCTGCTTTTGTCCCTGTGTCATGCTCTGAATGCTTGACAAACAAACCTCATTTGTCCCCAGAAGAACCACATGAACACTCCTCACGCCTTAAATCCCTGCAGCAGCTGTGTGTGTGGGAAAGTGAGGTTTTGCACTTGGATGTGCTTGCATATGAGTATGCATGCACATGCGTGTGTGAAATTAGACCCCACCGCAGAGAGCAGGGCAGGTAACCCCACTCCCAGGCTGCAACAGAAGGCTTTTGTGGCCACTTCCCTGCCTCTCCTTTTTAAACCCCCATTCCTGGTATCAAAGAGGTGCTGCACTCTAGACCGGTCTGCTGACAATCGGGCCATTTCAATGCAGGGTTGCGATTTTCCATGGCTGGGGGCAGACAAGGTTAGTAAAGAGAGTTTGGTTTAGTAACAGATCACGTTGCCATTTCACCCACCTTCCCCCTTTTCACGTTAATCAGACCTCTGAAGTCTTTGGGTGCAGTTATTAGATTAGATAATACTTTATTCATCCCACAGCGGGGAAATTTACTTGTCACAGCAGCAGCAGCATTTTCTACAGTAAAAGCAGCAATAAAAACAAAAAAACAACAAACAAACAAACAAACACACAAGCACAAGCAAGCAAGCAAAACAGCAGACAGTGAGCAGCCGGTAAATGTAAATGTAGTGACATCAAGTATGGAGCATATGAAGATGTAGAATGACGTGACACTGGTCTCATTGTTAGTTTAACTAATCTTTACTTTTCTATAGGCTTGTAGATTTGTTTAATTTCTCCCCATTCCCTCTTCTGCACTTTGGCAAAGCATTATTTTCCATTGACACCCTCCATGCTATGTGCATGTCAAAAGTTCAGAGTCCTACTTATCATGACAAAAGTAGTCAGCAGCTGCACATCTGCCTATAGATTTCCAATGGGTCTGCTTTTCAAAACCTGTCAGGAGTCGGTGGTATGTTGGCTTTCTGCATTGTTTCTGGGCAATCCCTCCTGTGATGGTGACATGATAAGACACAAATGCAGGCCTCATACCAAACGTAGCCAAACAAAATGATGTATTATAAAGTTGTTTTTTTTTTTTCATTTTAACCTCCGAATCTAAAGTAACTAAACTGACTGTGTCTTTTCTCTTTACAGCAACACCAACACATTCTTTGCTGAACTTTCTTTCACAAGATGTTTTCTTTGCTCATTGTGTTCTGGCTGTATTGTACAGCATAGGGTTGAATTTCCTGGGCGATGAATTTTGACAGAGCTATGTCATTCAGATGACAAATGACCCAGCTTCCCTCACACATCCTCTGGGGTAAATACACCTTTTCTCTATTTGCACATCTTGGAGTTTTAGCAGAAGTCTTTCTGACCACCAAAGTCAAATAAACAAGTCAACCACCCTCTTACATGCAGTTTGATATTTCATGTAATTGATACATGAGAGGCTCTATTGAGCATTTGGTTGTCTCTCCAGCAGCCTGCAAAGACCCTGTGGGGAGTAGAAAAAGAGGGGGGCCTATGTTCAGCTGAAGCTGCAGGAATCCAGCTTACTTCGGATCGGCGCAGCAAAGTGGTGTAGGAAACGATCCTCCTCCCAAAGGCCTTTCCCTGGGAATACTAAGTTACAGTGTGAGAAAGGTCCACGGTTGTTTTAGACAGTGTGTCTCTTGGGAGTCCTTGCCCAAAAAACGGGAAGGTCTCGCTTCTGTGAGGTGTGGACCGTCACCCCTAGACCATTAGGACCAGCAGTGCATCCACAGTCCACTGCTACAGTATCCTAGTGTGAGTATAAATGATAGGACACTTACATGGCTGCAAAATCAGGTGACCCTTTAGTGCAACTTTACCCTGCTTCACATTAAACTGAAGCAAGTTTCACATTTCACCATTCAACAATAGTTACACAAAGCACAGCATTCATTTGGGCTTAGCATCTACACTTTGGGGGAAAAGCAGATCTTCCCTAATTGCCACTGCATGCTGCCCTGAAGGAAAGTATGTCACTCTATAAGATAATTATATAGTGGGAATCCAAGGGCTTTGACATGGTGCATGAAAACATGGGTCAAAACATCTATGTAGCAACTATGTGTGTGTGTGTGTGTGTGTGTGTGTGTGTGTGTGTGTGTGTGTGTGTGTGTGTGTGTGTGTGTGTGTGTGTGTGTGTAAACACAGGAAACTGTCATTCAGACCAGCTGGTACAATAACTAATGGTCAGTGGAAAGGGTCAGAAGGCCAAGAGCTCAAACCAATTTAAATGTCTGTAACAAATGTGTAACATCTTGTATTTCTTTTGTTCTTCCTCTGTCTTAGAATGTTTTAATACATCTCAACCGAGTTACTTAATATATTCCTTAGATGAGAGGATTATTGGCACAAAAATCGTCTCTATAAAAGCAGATAATTTGTCTGGTGAAGATGTTAACACGTACATATACAGTCTTGACAGTGTGCCAAATGATTTTGAAACTTTTTGAAGAATACGTCTAATGATATTTAATGTTTTTATTTTCAACAAATCCAACTAAAACAATGAACTGATCCGCCTAATAAGTATTGCCTGTTAAGCCAAATCATGTATTGCTCTGTGCCATAGACCTCCATTTATGTCCAAAATCATTAAAACCACATCAACTAACTGCACTGTTGCACTGGCTGACATGCCCCCTTCATTATGATGAACACGACCACTGTAATTTATTTTGAGTCAATCCCACATCCACCATTCTGCTGTAAATGCTCACAAGCATGTCAAATGTGTATCACTCCACCACTAAAAACAGTCCCAGTACTCCTGTACAGTTTGCTAAACAGTGCCCAGCTGTTTTCAAATTACACTTGAAAATGATAATGAATCTCTTTTCTGCAAGATGCTGTGTCCTAACTTGACTTTTACTATCACATCAATTCAGTTAAGTTAGCCTGGTCACTAAATATTTTGTGCTGTTGAATCATAATTAAACTAAACTAATACTTAAAAGAGATATTTTGTTTGTGTACTGATTTGCTGAGGTCAACAAAAGGCCAAACTTCTACTGCTTTATTATAGCAATTTCATTAAAACTGATTTTGTGGCCACTTGGGGGCAGCAGAAACATGCTGTGACAACAACACAGATACAGTCAAATATTCACTTTTCTTTTAACTCTGTTTTTGGTCTCCACCAACTCCTGAAGATTTAACATCTTCTAATTATTAAAAGCAAGTTACTGTCAGTTACCAGAGATGGCAAAAGTACTCACTTCCCTTACTCAAGTAGAAATACGGATACTTGTGTTAAAAAATACTCTGGTAAAAGTAGAAGTACTGATTTTACTTCTTTACTCAAGTAAAAGTAACAAAGTACAGGCTTGGAAATGTACTTAAAGTATAAAAGTAAAAGTAGCCTTGTGAATGACAACCATTTTTATGCAAAGCTACCTGGACTACACAAATGTTACTAGAGTGCAAGCTGAGAAACTTCAGTGGACATGGAAAAAGGCTCTTTATATGCCGATGCCTGCATTTAAAATGGATGTCTGCCAGTAGGCCTCAACATCTGGGACTTCACGTTAATAAGATTCTGACTGAATAGCAAGATATGAATTCAGTTGTGATTCTGTGAGAATTCACAGATCCAATTTCTCTTTTTTAATCTTCCCCTTAATATTTAAATGAATCTACATGTATGTGTGTGTGCTCAAATATGGCTTTTGGAAAGAAAATAAAGGATACAATGTGAATTACTAAACAGACATCTATTAAGAAGTTCCCCATACTTTGGCCATTAATCAATCTTGATGCCTGCTATCTCAAACATCTCTCTCAGATAATGCTGAGGATGATTGGGAATGGCTTGCTGCTTTTCTTCCGAATCTCTGGGATCTCCGTTTTCTTCATTTTCAATTATGTTGCTGTCCATGCAACTATGTGCTAACGTTAGCGCCATCAAACCGCAATGATTTGCTGCGAATGAATGCAGAATGCCGCTGAATCTGTCGAGTCGTATTAGCTAGTGGTGCGTCAAGTGCAACATACAGTATATTCCCATCCAATTAGATTGAATATGGTATTGATGACGCGAAAAATGATAGCGTAACTACAGCGAAATTATTTGAAACTTATTAGTGAGGACTAGATAAGGACTGTATTTAAAGCTAATTCTGGTTTCCAACTTTGCCCCAGGTGTGTCTGTTAAAACACGGACAGAAACAACTTCTCTCTGTTGATGCTGATGATAGATGACCTTTTGTACAAAACTAAAGTAACAAGCCAATTTTGTAAAATGTAAGGACTGGAGTAGAAAGTACCGATATTTGTGTTAAAATGTAAGGAGTAAAAGTAAAACGTTGCCACAAAAAAAATAGTTGTCCCAAAGTAAAACTATCAGAAAAATCTACCAAGTAGGCCTACAGTAGGCTAAGTATTTGTACTTACTTTGTTACTTCCCATCTCTGTCAGTTACTATCTTCGACATACCTCCTTTGCCTCCTCCAGCTCACCTTCCCGAATGTCTTCCTTTCTCAAAGCTCTAAAACAGGCAAGCTAGTCCCCATGAGCCGTTTCCTGCATGCTTTGCATTACCTTGAAGAAGGGGGCGTTGGGAACAGTGGAGGCATGCTCTTCCTGACAACAGTGACCTCTGTGTGTTCTTGCATGTATGTATACATCTCTGTGTTATAATAAGAGCATGTGTTACTTCATCTATCCTTCTCTGGCTCATTAATAATAGGTATTTTTCCCCTCTAATGAAACTCATATGCTGCACACTTCTTTGATGTCACATTACCACAGAGGCGTTCAGGCTCTGCTTCTTCAGTTCAAAGCTCAGGTCAATTAGATACTGATTTAATATGGTATAGTTAGTGGCGGCTATGTTAATTTGGTGACAGGTGACACATCATAGGCCGGGATAAGCCTTGATGTTGGTGAAGTCTGCCAATCAGCTGGTGGCGTCTGATTTAAGATGCATTTATAGAATGGGTCCAAAGAACCTGGTCCTCATAGTGTGAAAAACAATGTTGTTTTAATAGGTACAATAATTAAATGTGTCCAGGGAAAAGACAATATCTTGTACTGATATTTTCGTAAAATCTGTATCAGTCACAACAAAAAAGTTGTCAATAAAACAAAGCAGATAAGTTATTTATTTCTTTATTGTATTTTAAAATTCAAGAATATTGCAATGTAATGAGATTGAACGTACATTTTTGAACTGAAACCAACAAATGTCTATAAATTTCTTGTTCACATTGTCACTGTGAGCATGCATAGCATGCTGACCTTTTAGCTCAGTACAGCCTCCCAGAACTGTAAGCATGGCTGTAGACTCTTTGTCTTGTTGCTTGATAAATGACTCAATAATCACGTTTACTGGCAATCCATACATTTTTTATAAAAAATTTACATTAAGATTATTTTTTGGGCATCTTAAGCCTTTGTTTAAACAGGACAGCTGAAGACATGAAAGGGGAGAGAGAGGGGGAACAACACGCAGCATAGGGCCACAGGAGGGAGTCGAACTTGCACCCGCTGTGCCGAGGAGCAAACTCTACACATGGTCGCCCGCTCTACCAGGTAAGCCACCCAGGTACCCCAATTAATTTTTTTGTCACTCAATTAATACTAGATGTTTTGGCACAACTTTTATTATTTACATAAAAAAAAAAATTGGCTCATTCAGAAGAATAAACCACACTTTATTTTGGTATAATTATGTCTGTTTACCCACCGACTTTAAGCCTGAGAAATCTATCACACAGGAACAAACAGAAAGCTACTTGGTAACAAAAAGACACTGTTATGGCTTTATGGAGGTCAGTGTTTGATGAGAGTTGGTAGCACCTGTAAACTCAGCCGTGTGTACGTGGATACTTCACAAACTGTAGAAGAAAGAGGAGACTGAAACCAACCGACCCTCCTGCACTCTCACACAACCTCAAAGTGCAGCTGTAGACATCTCTCACACAACTGTGATCTTCAGCATGTCCACAGGGGCTTTTTTGTGTGTGTGTGTGTGTGTGTGTGTGGTTCATAAGGATGTGGGTGTAAACCATCACTCACCACCTTAACACACTACACAGTGCTCAAAGTATCTCTAAATCTCTTTAGTTTTTCTTTTGTTCTTTAGTAATGTCCTACGCTCTGAGTATAAAAGCAACCCTCCTCTGAGAACTAAGTGCTTTGCTGGATTCCCTCTCCATCCTAGACATATTAAAACAACATGACTCAATTATAATCCAGACTTAAGTAATCATGTTTTACGGGCAAAACCACTATCATTATGTCTGTCTGGCTCCCTACAGACTCTGAAGTGAGTTGCTGCTGCAGGTTTCACTTAAGATGTGCATTGATTTGTGTTCTGAAGCGCTCCAGCGAACATACATTACTGTCTTGAATGTCAATACATAAACTGCAGTGACTGAACACAAACCAGCCTGGGCTTCCTTTGATGTCGGCTGTGATGGCAGAGTGCTGAAATAATGAAACCGTAATAACAGAGTGCCAGGACTGATGCCGGAACATGTTCACTCAAGCACACAGATTAAAAAAACTCTGACAAGGATAAAAAAAAAAAGGTCTTAACAAGCCAGGTTGATGAAGGAATCACATTTTGGAGCCAAGTAAATACATTTACATCAGCTTCCTTGGCTGAGTTACACCCTTCCTCTGCTTCTTAAAGGAATAATTCCATATTTTTGGGAGTTAACTTTATTTGCTTTCTTGCAGAGGGTTATATTAAAAGGCCACTCACATGACTGAGCTTAAGAGCAGGATGGCAGTTAACTTAGCATGAAGCCTGAGAGCAGGGGAATAGCTAGCCTGGCCCTTGCACCTCTAACTTTTACTAACTTCTTGTTTGTTTAATCTGGAAAGAACCATGCTATCTGTCCCCCCTGCTTCCAATGTTTATGCTAAGCTAATTGCATTCCAGCTCTGGCTCTATAGCAAATGCAGACACATGAGAGGAGTATTGATCTTTTCATCTAACTTTCTTTAATGTCTTATTCCTTACAAAACTAGAGTAAAAATGATGTGTCCAGTAAATGTAAGCCTACCGCACGCCACCAGTAAGTTTAGCACAAAGACTGGAAACAGCCGGCAAGACTAGCACACACAACCGTGTAAACCGCGTCATTTTGTTTCTGCTTTTCAGCAAATATGTGTGTTGATGACAAACAGACATGTCTATCTAAATACACAATAGTAATCATTCATAGATGTGTAACCTCATTTCTCTTAAATGTTTAAATCCTCTTATACTTTCTTGAGTACCATTTAGCTGCACTGACCCTCTCTGTTACAACATCGATTTAAATTCCTCAGTGCCATCCTAACCCTAACAAATGTGTGATACCTGACTAAAACACATGTAAGACTTATACAAGTAAAGGTTGTCTTGATGAAAAAGTGATACCATACCTACTGGCTCAAGTGCAGGAATTATACTGAGGTTTATGGATGATATGTGTCATATGGTAAAGGGGAAGCCTTCTGGGGGTGTTTTAGTCAGAAAATGTCCCAAGAGCCAAGATCTTATAGCAGCACCAGATGTTTTAGTTTGTACGTAGAGACTCAAACCTTAGGTTCAGGATTGTGATTCATTGAAATTATCATATTCAAAATATACATTGTGATTACGTCACAGTTGTTGGCCTTTCAGAGACATCTGATACTACTTAGAAATTGCTTCATGCACCGCAAGAGGGAGAGATATGTATGCTGATTGAAAATCAGGGGCCGGAATGCAGGATTTTATGTAATTATGGTAACTTGGTGAACTTTGCTTCTTGATAATCAGTCCCACCAGCAGACTAAACATTTAGAAGAAAGAGCCCTCAGATTTGAAATGCAGGTCAGGCCGGTGGGTCAAGTCCCATTGTCAATGCTCTGATAAAGTGTGAGCCAATATCTTTATCTAGAGGAAGTTAGCAGTATCAAACAATGAGAGCATTTCTGCAAACTTCCTTGTAACACAAACAAGTGCTAAAAATGTTTTTGTGTGTTTGTATGTGTGTGTCACACATGCCACAACTCACTGTATTTTTAGTAAAAAATAAATCTGCCAAGCAAACAAAACGTTTAAAGCTTTTATTGTAACCCTTTAACAAGCAGTTTCCCATTTCATTTCCTGATCTCTTGTTCTTGTGTTCTATGGGTTTAAAATGCAGACTATGTAATTAAAAAACGTGCACTGTTCAAGTCCGGCTAGTCACATTCACCATCTCTCTCCCCTAATTTCCTCTCCTCTTTACTGTCCACTCTCTTATAAATGTTCTCTCTCTTTTGTTCATGTCTGAAGCAGTCCATCTGCCAGCGTCTGTGTGGAGGCTAGTGAGCCACATTACAGCTATGAGCCAGGACAGATTTGCTGGAAAAGTAAGAGTACAAAAGCCACTCAAAACGTATAAATAATAACATGGACCCATTCATTAGAAAACAGCTCCATAGCACTGCTAGAGGTCAAAAGTTCCACAGTTTACGTTTAAGGTTGGAAAAATCCTTTTATTTCACACTGTCTGACAGTATTATTCTGTATTAGCTTGAATCTAATGTATACGATCTTCATAATCAGTGAAATATCTAAACCATTATTTTATTATTGCAGCACCATTCCATTAAATGGAAATATTTTAGAGTATCAATTTATACACATTTCCCTAAAATGCATCCTGACAGATTTAGAATCTTTGGAAACACTGGGATCGCCTCTAGAATTCAATAAACAATTGGTGGGTTTTAACAAAGTTATGCTGCACAGCATGTGTGTGTAATAATTGTGAAAGTTGGTCTGAACTCGCAATGTTTAAAATAATTATCGAAAGCTTTAAAAATATGCCACAAAGACTCTCTTCAACTCAAAAGACTTGGACCTGTAAAAGTTTTCTCTTTTGCCCTCCAACCTTACGTGACTGTTTCGCCAGGACGGACTGCACATAATTCATCCTGTGTAGGCTGAGGTGATGTGTTCTTTTCATGTACAGAGGAAGCGCAATATCCTGTTCCTGCACGGGCTCTAATACCACACTGAGGCAGGCTGGCCCCCCGGCCTCTCAGGGGCCCAAGTGCTCCTGAAACTAAAGCCACAGGCTCTCTGAGACTGTGATGTATGAGGTGTCTGTGCAGCAGACTCTTCCTGTTACAGTGTCAGTGAAAGAAGGAACTAATGGGGGTCCCTCTTTTGATGGCACTGGGGCGGACTGGTTCTCATTTTAGTGGCAAATATGTTCTCTGAGGCTCCTACACTTTTATTGAACCAGCATTGTTGTGAAATTCAATAGCCTTTTTCAAGTTTCTGTTATCCAAGGGAATACATTTTTCACAAAACACTTGGCTCTGGCGTCCATGTTAAATGAGTTATGTGTGGCAACAGCTTGTCATGGAGAGACTAAAGAGACTAGTGAAGGAAACAGATATTTAATAAATGGATTCAAATCACTCAACAAAAGTTACTTTCAAGCTTTCTTGTTGCATGTATTTTACAAGCCCTTCGGTGCTGGTCCTAGTTTAGACAAATTATTATAAAGATTTTTTTGCTTGTGTTGCAACTTACAAGAAACTTTTATCATTAAATCGTCTTTTTAGAAACATCAGCAAACACAAAACATACAAACAAAATAAGGACGTTCAAAATCATAAGATTCCACAGCAACAGTCCGACAGGTTCCTACAGAAGAGAAGCACACACACACACACACACACACACACACACACACACACACACACACACACACACACCCACCGGTGAGCAGGTTGATGGAGGTCTACCTGTGTGATCCAGCAGCAGGCTGATGAGCCCTCCTCCTCTCTGCCCCCGTCATTGGTTTCCCTGGAAGCCGAGAGAAACCAGTCAGACGTCCACTGCGCCTCCGGTTCCCTCGCTGCAGTATTCAGACGCTCACTGGAGGAATGCGTAGCAAAACACGGCGTTTATTTGGATTTTCAGAGAAAACAACTCTCCTTTAACAAGTGCAATTTCATTTCTAGCATGATAGCTCCCTTCTGGAGCCGATACAGGCGTTAAAAAATGTCCCACCAGCAGCGGATTGTCCAGCTCTCCACCGCTTCGCTCGCCGTAGTCTTCGGCCCGGACGAGGAGAGTTTGCGCGCTGGCGGAGGGAAACTCAATGCCAATACAACGAGTGGACAGGAGATTTTTGCGGACTTTAAGGCGCAAAACTTGCGCAGTTTCTGGAATAAGAGACTCGCTAAGGCCATAGCTGA
Source organism: Percina caprodes (assembly GCA_013375575.1). NCBI lineage: Eukaryota > Metazoa > Chordata > Actinopteri > Perciformes > Percidae > Percina > Percina caprodes. Next base: position 2,344,080 of record JABXJD010000024.1, read on the forward strand.
AGTGTACTTTCAGGGATGGATGGAAAATTTGGTGCTTTTCATTCAAGGGAACGCAAACAACTTGGAGGTGCTGAGAGAAGCGTGGATGCGCAGGGCTCTAAGGTCACCAAAGGGATTTATCATAAAAGCTGTCGGTATGTAACATCAGTCCTGTCATTGAACTATTACCACTAATAATATAATAAGCTTTATTTTTAAGTAATACTGTTAATACTACAACTGTATATGCACCCGAAGTCCTGAAAGTTACCAGAAACAATCCTGTTTGATGGAACAGGAAAAAACTGCTACCGCATTAACAACCAACATTTGTTTACCACACTGAGAGAAATGTGTGAAAGCCACTCTGTACTGACAGGGTTTTACATCTTTCCTGCTTCTCTAGAGTTTCATTGGCTACTAAATTCAGTTCGAGCTGGTGTCAAAAGTATGTACCCAAAAGTTCTTGTGTTTTAGTGTCAACACAACACTATTTTATTTTGAGTGTGTCCTATCTCTAACTCTAGGTTTGGACAATTATAGCTATAATTTTGTCTCTAAGTCACTTGTTTCTTGGATGCAGAGGTATTAAACTCCCTCTCAAAACATATACATTTTTCTCATATTTAGGCCTTGATCGCTGGCATAGCCTAGTCTACCTGATTTTTCATGCAAAACCTCTTTAAACAATTGGGACCATATAAAAATGAGACCACATTCTGTCGCTGTGGGCTATGAAATGTTGCTTCAAACCATTTTAAACACAACAGGTGTTTGTTGCCTGAGAGATGATATTCCTTAAATCTCTATTCCCCCAAATATGGTCTGGTGGGTTTGAGTGGAGTGCTCGACCAATCAGCCTCGGATTGTTGTCGACACAGTGATATGTTTACCAGCGCCTGTTAACAAAGCGTGTATACCTAGTAATTACTTCTAATTGCTCACCTTCTCTGGCTCTCCTTCTTAGATGTGTTTTACAGCAGCATATCTGCACAGAAACAATGAATGGAAACCTTTATGCAGCCTCATATAGCATGAGCTCATGGGCTGTAAATGCCTCACAGCACTGGCTGCTGGAGAAAATGATAACCTTGTGTAGCTTTTACTCCTCATAACAGTATTTTTAAGAGATGCTTCCGGTTATTCCAAAAAAAAAATTTACTTTAAAAAGGAAGATATTGAACTCTATTGTAGCAAATACGCATGTGGGAACTGATTTCATGTTTCTGCAACAAAGCACCACCTTCCACTCCAAAAAGTACACAATTATCACATGAAATTCAAAAAATGCAGGATGTAGTAGTGTCAGAGGTATGTTTTTTCAAGTGTTGAGAAGATGGTTGAGTTGCAGCAGGTTCCTTTTGGTTCACTGGAAAAAGTGTCCAAGCAGCACACACATTGGCTCTGAGTTCCCATTTGGTCCAGCTGTCTTGCCTCTCTTTCAGGGTCTGTCTTTCCTATAATGTGCCTCTCTTTGTTTCAGTGTTATTTTGTCTGGATGCTGTGTCTAGTCTACCTGCTGACCTTGTGTCAATCCGTCAGATCAGCCAGATTAATCAGTGCACAGAGAAGGAAAAGGAGGAATGTGATGTGATGTGAAGGGGAGGGGAGGATGAGACCACACAAGGGGAGACCTGGGAGGGAGTGGAACGGTGGAGGAGGGGGAAGGTGGAGGCAGACATGCCATCCCGCTGTGAGACAGTTTCACAAACAAACACCATATGAGCCAAAGGTGACGCCAAGCTTATTGCTATGGGCAGCGTCAGCACTAAGGTGCACACAGACATGCATGAGCTCGATGCAAGGCAGGCATCGATACTTCAACAGACACCTCATGTTAGAGCTTTACACCAGAATTGTAAGGAAACAGGTCTGTGTGTGGACATGTCACCTCCTTCTCCTCCTTAACAAATCCTTTGCTTCACACCGCAGCAATTTGTATGGAAATCAGTGCTGGCAGGCTGTCAGAGTCTGTTTTACTGCCTTCTCTCTGAGAACAGGTCAGCAGTGAATCACTGTGCGACTGGCTGCCGACCGCCGCTGATTCTCAATTGCTCAGGATTAATGTCCCAGCATTTCATGGCCAGGGAGGGACTGTGAAAGTCAGACTCCTAGATTGATATTAGGCATGGACTTAAAGGCCTTGACATTGTCCTGATATAAATATGTCAGGTAGAAAACCGAAATGTAAAGAGTTATGGGCTACAGTGAATTTCAAACAGCCTTATTTCCTTTCCCAGGTCAGAAGAAGGTTGAGATGTGACTTTACTGACGTGAGGAGATTTTTTAAAGGGAAGTAAAGGAACATAGTTTAGAAAAAGTTTAGCTTAGCTTATTAGTTTAATGTTAAGTAAAGAAACATAGATGTAAAACAAAGCTTCCAAGCAAACAGAAACAATACACTTTGATTAATTTGTGCTACTTCCTTATTGGTCCTTTCTGGTTATCAGTGCTAATAGCCTGAGTGAAGACAGATTGTTCTGTGGGCCAACCGGCCACCTCGGGCCTCTTCTGAGGGGAGAATATACAGAAGAAGGAGGTGTGTGGGAGGTGGGGAGGGTTGATGGAGGAAGGGGATCGCAGTGAGGTTAGGCTGAGGTAAACAGACAGGGTGAGGAGTTAGTATGAACAGGCTTCGTTGTTATCCTTGTGGGAATGGGCCCCACTGGTACTGGGGTTGACCGCTTTGCTTCAACTCATGAACTTGTTTCTCATTCTTTACACTTAATTATCTCTTTATCCATTTTCTACCTTTAAACAGTTGTTTACAGAATAACACAGAAGTTCCAATACAAAGTCATTTCATTAAAGCTTAGTGTGTGTAGAGTTGACATCATTCTTGCAGAGAAAATTTACATTCAGTAAGTTTACAATTACACTGCAACCTGTATACTCTAAATAATCAGAGACATTAGAGTGATATCAATCTTCTTATCCAACTTGAAAGAGAATAAAAGTAATTCTGAAAATGTTACACTATTCCCTTAATCACATTTGAACTGGATTGTTATTGTGTATGAAAGTGTCACTCATCATCAGTCTTTAAAAAAAGGCTCAAAATTCCCCAAAAGACTAAATCTGTTCTGGAGAACTATCCGGAGTCTCCTGTTGAAACCAGAGGCTTCATAATGACTGTTAGTGGTTTCTGCATTATTTAGAGTGCTGCTATTGTCTCTGCAGCAGGATAAGCGTGGATCCATGAGCTGAAACATTTATATGGAGTCAGCCAGTTGTGTAATGAGGTGTCCTGTATCCTCCCTGCATAAAGCTCTTTAAACTGCCCATGTCATCTTTGGTCGTAGACATGAATAAGTCCTCTGGACAGGCCTCTCACTTTTGCCATGGAAAATACTTTATTTGGCCATTGTAGGACATAGTGTATGTCTTCCTCTGTGTATATTTGGAGGATAAAGGCACAGCTATGCAACACTTTTTAAGCCAATTCTCCTTTTTAAATGGTATGTTTCATTTAACTTGCCATACCATGAGGTGGTGAAGCATTCCTGAAATGCTTCATTTACTCTTGAGATCATTTCCTGAGTTCGTCGGCTCAGAGAGCCTCATTTCTGCTTTCTACTTTTCACTTGAAAGTGTTGTATTTTCACACAAGGGGTGTCTCCTTTTATGAGGGTATTTTGTCAAAGTCTCAAACCGCTTCGCTTATGGTCATAACTCTTCCAGATGTTGGCTTATTAACCGTGACACCCCCTTACCAGCTTTAAATGGCCCACCCTGTCCTAACTAAGCAGCACAGGTCAAAGGTTACAACCTTCTTGCTAACAAGCTACCTTGAGGTCAGCTAGCTTCAGAGGGTTGGTTAGAAGGCAAGCAGAGCAACAAACATCAACACAGTTTCCAGGTGTTCTTCACTAACTGGTCAGGTCAGCTTCTGTAAGTGGTGGTCTAACATACCCCCACACCACCCGTCATGCTCCAAAAATGTTCTTAACTGGGTGTTATTTAAAACTAATAATTACATAAAAGTGGATATTGTTACAATAATTGTTTCTTACTATTTATTGTCAATATTTAGGTTACTCTGGTCAAGTTGCCATTAATACAACGACCAATAAGAGTGGCAAAAGCTGGATGTTTCAACCATTTATTACTATTTTCAACTGATTATGCATACATAATTTATTTATTACTTTTATCTAGTTATTTTAATCATTTATCGATTACTTACAGCTAACAAAACTTCTCTGCTCACTTGCTTACTGTTTTCATGCTTTATTATACTGTTTCCTGTACATTTACTGAGGATTAGCATCACACCGATTTGTTATCCCAGTCGGCTGTTTATTTTTCTTATTAATTCAGACATGGATATTTTTTATTATTCATATAATTTAAATTGTTAGGTTGAGTTAGTCGAGCTTTCCATTTCCCCTGTTAGCTGTAGGAGTGCCCCATGGCTACAAGTACATAATATGTGTTTCTACTGAGGACATTGTTCATGTTTTTGTCTGTATCTTATTTCTGGTTAAAGACAGATTGTGGAAAGGGAAGATCTGCTCTGCTAAGTTACAGTTACCATTTGAGCTGATCTCAAACAATATTGTTTAAAGATTATCCCTCTCCAGGTTCCTCGACTCTGATAGGATGACATTAAGCTGTTACACAAAATATTTGTGGTTGTTTTTCAGGCTCAAAATGATAAAAATGCAGTATTGTGACAGTGGTTGGTTCAATCTTCTCCTCGCAAGATCAGAGGTTAAATGCATTGGAAACCATATACCAAATCTGGTTGTTGTTGGTTGGTAGATCAAAGAACATACATTATCATGTGCTAAATAAACAGTGGACTGGAGATGAATTAAATTGTAACATGAAAGGATTGGACTCAATGTAATGGAAGAAGAAGCAGCCTATCTGACTTGTGCATATCTATTGAACTTTTAGATTGCTTTTCAAATTGCATTGTTGGTATAAGTTAATTAGGTTGCAGTCTTACTGTGCCAGTGCCAAGTATCTGCATGTACCTAGAAAGTCTTTCTATTTCCTGTACTTGTAAAAGATAGTTTTGTAAACTATTCAGATATGAATTGACCTTTATTCTCAGACATGACCTTCCACAGTGCCTACACGTGGGTGTGAGACTATGCATGTCTCTCAGCACATCATTTGTTAGCCACATCCTTTCCTATTGAGCAGGATGCTCAACCCTGGTGCGAATCAGGCATGTCAGCCTCTTTATCGACCAAACTTTTGGGCCCCCCCCCCATAGCGGTGGAGTGGAGCTGTGCCAACAACAACAGCTGAGGAGTTTCCTTTGTATCCCTCAGCTTATACACCATGTCAGCTGCCACTTGGGTTTCCCTTGTGGGATTTATCTTCATTCACTCTCCCTTTAGACAAATGGGTCGACACAGGACTGAGGCTATATTGCAAATAAATATGGTATTACCATTACTCTTCAGTTTCCTGATGGGATGTTTACTTTGCTTCATTTAGCATTGATAAATGCAATAGTATGCTAACATTGGTTCTGTGATAGCAAAATGCTGTATTATTGCAATTCAAGAGTGAAAGATACTTTCAAGGACCACAGCCAAGCAGTGTGCTGACTGGTTGCAGGGCATTAGAAAGCAATGTATCATATGGTAGATCCTGGATGGGAGCTCTGCTCTAAATACTGGGATAACAAACACAGGCATCTGCTGGACCTCGAGCTCGGTAAAATAAGAGGAAATGAGTTTCATCTACAACCATTAACTACCATAATTTGTGTGGAACTGCTGGAAACCTTCTTGGATTGTGTGTATATATATATATATATATATATATATATATATATATATATATATAAATGTTTTGGTTTCTGGGTGTCAGTGGGGAAGACCCACATGGGGAAAAATACCTGGATCTATGAATAAGATGACACTGGGGAAACTAGAGGCTCCTGCCTATTTCATCATCACTGTAACAGTGCAAAGATGTAAAAAAAACTGCATGCTGTAAAAGTTCTCAGCTAATATTATAAATATTAAGTAAGACTGCAGGGTCTAAAATTGAACATGGGGAACACCTGTTGCTCCAGGACACATTTTTCACACTAATATCAGGCAGCAAGCCCCACACAACTGAATCAGAGCCAAAAAAGTCTGAACCACATCAGGGAATCATTAACTGAGTTAATTTCTAGTAAAGGTCAGCAAACAGAACAGCTTTGTGTTGGTTTTTAGATATTTTGGAGATATGTGGAAGGTTATTGATAGGCCTTTTATTCCTTTCTTTATTCAGTGGAAGAACGTGCTGCCATTTATGCCCTTTAAATATGTACAGATGTGTTTATTTATATTAGGTATTGAAATGCTGTTTTGCTTCCTAGTAGAATTTAATACCTTAGAGAATGTATTCCATTTGTGCAGAAACAATGAATTGCATACATGTTTTGGCTCTCCTCGCTGAGGAAATGTATTTACGTTGAAGCCAGTCAGAAGAGTTAGCAAAATATCAGGCCAAAGACTAAGCTTTTTCTTTTGTCTTGATAAAACACATCTGAGTTGAACCATGCAATTATCTTTTTATCAACCACAGAATTAAAAACAATTCCATAGTGATTTAATGTCAGTTGATCTAGGCAGCCACAAGTGCTTTCAAGCTGTCACATTTAGCAAAAATCCTCTGTGAAGTTTTTCAATTTCTTCTTAACAACAGTCCTTTTGGACTTCCATTAATGTGGTATAATGCAGGCTGTAAGATAACTATCACTAATACCAGGTTCTGTGCTCCAGTATCATCTGTAGCAAATTAAGATTGGTACGTATTTTGGTGAGGCAGTCTGCAGTTATCAATAACTAATCAAGATTAAGAGCACCAAAAAGTTATGAATTCAGTTTTGACAGAGGGAACGAAACATTTTGACAGAATATCAGGAGCAGTAGATGATTACTGATATGAATATTGAGCTTTGTTTTTTAAAGATTATTCTTTTGGGCATAGGGGAGAGAGGGGGGAAATAACATGCAGCAAAGGGCCTCTGGTTGGAGTTGAACCCACGGCTGCTGCGTAGAGGAGCAAACCTCTGCACATTGGCACCCGCTCCATCAGATGAGCTACCCAGGCACCCAAATATTGAGCTTTTTTCTATGGCTCTGAATCAGCTCTTCAAAGTCTGAAAAGCAACCCTGGTAATGTCATGCTGGGTGTTTTTATACAAGGCACTAAACGTCAGGATATCCCAACCTCTGTGGAAATAATTTTGACCATTTGTTTTTACAAATCCCAACACTAATCTTTGGAGCCTCCTAAACTGAAGGTCTGCTATTAAGATGAAATCTTAAGTTCAGTAGATCCCGGCTAGAATCAAGCTGAGATGAAGCAGTTACTCAGGAGATTGTGACAAATCTGACATGAGAGGAGGCAGATTACTTGGATATACTGATATACTGCATCTATACATAAATGTTAAAAACATTGACTCAGCCATTAAAGAACAAAGGAAAGGTACTGTGGTCCACATTTAAATGGCTTGTACTTTCCAGAGGTCTGGCACTGGCCAACTGTGGGGTAATGTTCATGGTCATCAAAGCAGACGAGAGCCAGATATGTCGGGGTGTTACCCATAAAGTCTGAAGAGGTATGACGTATCAGGTAAAAAGAAAAATAAAGCTATGTGCTTTAAATACTGTCTTCTGGCACTACCATGTGTTGGCATCACGTTACACAGAGCACTTTGGGCTGTGCTTTAAACTACAGGCCTGTCTACTTCACATTGTTACTGTTCTTCTGTTAAACACCTGCTCAGGTGTATTTCCTATTGCATACAAACATAAAAACAGGGATATTGCACACTGGTTCAGTACCAAGTCATTTATTTGTTATGACATGAGCTGCTGTTCAAATAGTTCTTACTGTGAATCAGATGGTAAGAACATTATTTAATGGCATTACAGCTGCAGAGATTTTCAGCCAATACCTGTGGTGACCAACTATGTTAGCATGAATGTTCTAAGTTCTGTGAATTTCACAGCCTTTTTATGCTTTCTTGCCAACATATGTTAAATGTCAAAGGGTTGCTTTGGCAAAGTGAGTCACAAGGCTCTTGCTGGATTATAGATATCCATATTATACTTCTACTGCTGGTTCTTCTTTTTCTTTAGCCTTGTATTGCATGTGGCAGGTCGCTGCCACAGTAAAGGTTTCTATGGTAATGTGAATCAACACAAAGCCTGCCCCTATTTCTTCTCAGTGCTTAAAGTTTTGGCTCATAAATTCTCTTTAGTCACGGTGTTTGGACTACATCTTATTTGTTCCTCTACAGAATAATGAGCACTGTTTGCTATAGATGAAGCTTTCAAAAGTCAGCGTTAATATCCTGACACTAGGCCTAAATTTGATTAAATAATGTAGGTTCTCCAGCAAAAAAAAACTGCCAACAAAGACATTTTCTCAAACTCTGTGACTACAAAGAGGGCACAGTCCAGACTTTACTCATCTCTTCCCAAGTCAACGCTTAATATTTAAACACAGGTACTTTGAGATACTGAACCGTCAGTGGGTCAGATTAAATATTTACCTTATTCCTTAATGTTGTTTCAATGCTAGTTTTATTGTTGTGAACCAATCAATAAAGCTGTAAAATGATTAGTGGTTTACTCTTTCCAGTTTACTGGTTATTGATGGGTTTTAAAGTGGGACATTGCCAAACATGTTTTCTAACATTTTAACTAAACACAGGAACGTCATCCATTATACAGTACCATAGACATTTATTGCAAACATTTTGAATGTAATGTTTATGGCTATACAGTGTTTCTCAAAGTGCTTTCTGAGTGGAAGGACAGGAAAGGGCAGTGTTGTTAGACTGGGCGAGGTTTGGTTGTCCGGACATTTGGGCTGTGATTGCTCTCTGAAGGGGTCTTTTCACTCAGTTTATTGGGCCATTTAACTGCAACGCCCACATCGGTGTGTTCTATGGGAGGGAAAGACAAACTCGTAAAGCACTTTCTAAAAAATGTGATGCACACACACACACACACACACACACACACACACACACACACACACACACACACACACACACACACACACAGAAGGGAAAGGGCGGTGTCACTGAGGCCTGTTATACCAAGAAACCCAAAACAAAGGGACGTGGTCGTGGGACTGGGAGGCAGTCACAAAATAAATTACACTTGGCATCTCTTCCCATTACACTAAATCTGACTTTATGAATGTTTGACATTGTCTCACTAGAGACTGTAGACTGTAGATTTACTGAAGTGTGTTCTTCAGAAGGTCTCAGTCTATGGGAGACAGGGGGGTTTTGCAGTTTGGGCAGGCCTCAAGTTCATGTTGAATGCCATGCAGTGTGTCCTAAATGAGGGAGAGAAAAGATTAGCCTGTTTGCTTACTGGAGCCTGAAGATAAGACGAAACCAGGATGAGATAAAATGGTGTGTGTCTGTGAGTGTGTGTTTCCAGAGAGGCCATGGAGCGAGGGATTGTGACAACAAGCCTGATGTTTCAGGTAGATTTTTACCTGTGTTAGCATGAAGGTTGAAAGGTCAAGGACATCATTCAGTCACAAGTTGTGCAACCTTTTTTATTACTTCGGGCCTCCCATCAAGGCATGACTGTGGTTTAAATCCTGTCTGTCAAAATCTGTAGATGCATGGAAGGTTGTTCCCATTCAGAGCAGCAGGTAGCAGCTCATGGAAGCATACAGCACGTCCTGTATGCTGTGGTGTGTTAGTATTTTCTTCCAAGAGACTGGAGGTAATGCAATCACGTATGAAATGGGACTCATGTGGCCAGCTTACAACACAGCCATGAGAATACATGTGGCATTGATCAGTGTCAGCAGCCAAACAGATCTCAGAGGGGATTAAAGAGAGAAGGTCTATGTCAATCATTTCCACAATCAAGCTGTCAACTTTAGACATTTTTCATTTTTATCTCCCAGGCAGAAACTTATTCTCACATGGAAAATTTATGACATAGGAGGAAATACATGTTTTTCATTCTGTGTGGAGCAGAAAGCATAGTGTGAGATTTGTCACTTTATTTGAATATAATGTGTATATAAAGTATGCATTATGCCAGTGGTTCTCACTGAGATACTATGGATGCAGTTTTGGAGATCATGGGATGACGTATGGAATAAAATAATTTTAGTAATCCAATTCGTAAAATAAATCAAATGAAACAGACCAGAAAGGAAAATATTTTCTATGCCTAAATTGTTTCCCTCTCTGCATCTTTCTGTCTGTGACGGCGGGTCACTCACAAGGCATTGCTTCACTCCAGCAGTTTAGTATCGCACATCATAACATTCTGTGCAGCAGAGGCTGAGATATCCTGACTTTTAGTCCTAAGTATGGGTCCAGTTCCTAAAACACTGGATCATACACTTCCCATGATACAACTCAATAGCGTCTTTCATTGGAGTTGTTTTTTGCACAAAAATAACTATTTCTGAGTACCTCAGAAATCAAAAGTGTTAAGTTGTTCCGAATGGCCAATTAGGTGTGAAGCAGAACTGAATTTGAGTTTGGGAAAGTTACAAAAATGTTCGTACACATGTTCGGACTTCTCTGACATCATAAAATGTGGGGAGAGGGGGTTTCAGAAGCAATTCTACCATCCGACAAGCAGCTCTGATGAAGCACCCTGGCAGCTTTAGAGCCTCCCTGTCTGGTAAACACATCTTTCAAACTGCACCTCCGGTTTTTGAGTCAGGCTTTCTGTTTTTGAACCATTACAGATTAAAATAATTTGACATGTTAAATTGGTGAAATGCACCTTTAAGGAATTATATTAAACTACTGCAGCTTGCCTTAACACAAGTCTCGTCTCCTGTTTGACTTCGGAGCTTCCTTTCGTCTTCGTTGTGGCACAGGGTTCAGTTGCCATGGCACCCAGCAGGGTATTCATGCTGTGTATGACAATGAGTGTAATGTTGGTGGCCTGGTCTTGGATTACAGAAACACAGTAGTCTGTTCCCCCCGGAGAGAAGGCAGTTACAACAGTGAACCTCCCTTATGGCCACGCCCACTAATCTTAGACTCATTCTTCTGCCCAGCCCATTCTTATATTATAGCTATTTCACACAAATAAACTGCTGTAGGTGTCTGTACACACCTACATGGTCAGTCTCATTTTTCTGTTGAATTGTTTAGGAAGTGCTGCTTGAACGTATTTCTGGTTTTCTCTCCCCGAAGAGTATAAATCATGTTAGCAGGTGTCCGACAGGATATCCTGGTATGTACAGGACATAGTAAGAGAGGATAACATTCACTGCCTCTGTGCAAAAAGATCTGGGAAGTCATTTTAATGAGATAGTGATTTCCCATTACTTTACTGATTCCTTGTGATTAATTATGTGCCCCCCCCTTCTCTGACCCTATCATATCCTTGCTGACCTTTTGACTGTTGTCGGTGGTTATAAGCGGTTGCTATGTTGACAGCTTGTGAAGCATTCCTATAGGAAGTTAACAACAATGGGTAGGAGCACTAATTCACTGCCCAGGGAGACTGCTATTGAGATATCCATTCTGAGCTTTAGTCAGATTAACATCAAGCTGGGTAAAGGCAGACAGCGTTTCTTTTAGAATCCCACTGTGTGCCATAGGATCAGTTTTACAAAGAAAGACCCCCATCTGTGAGACTTATGAGCCTAAAGTGAGCTCACTGTGCCGATAATTGTTTTTTTACTGACTTTGCTTAACATAATCCTTACTGAGGATAAACCATTTTCTACTTAAGTAAAACACAGAATGAGTAGCAGCTTGATTAGTTCATTTCAGTGAGTAAAAAGTTGCTCTCTTGTCAGTTTCCCAACCTAATTGTGCTACTTTTTTTTTTTTAATTGGGCAGGTTGTTAAAATGTGGGCTACTTTTTATACAGTTTGGCTGCCCCTCCTCTCCTCAAATTAGTTTCATTGTGATTGTCAATTGCATAGGCTGGCTTGACATGCAATAACTGATAACTGATGAACGCCGAAACCAAATGTCATTTTAGTTTATTACAACTAGAACCTCTGTTACCGATTCAAATAAGTATTCAGTCTTTTATTATGCAGGTTTTAGGCTCTGATTGGGCAACTTTTTCATTAGAAATCCAGCAACAGTGTTGTGGCGCTCGATTGGTCGAATTTGTTTGGTGTGTGTGTGTGTTATGTCAAGCTTTACCGTGGCGGATATTTGACTAGTTGTTTATTTCCCCTGCCCTGGACATAAGTGGTTCAAGTGCGCGGGTGGTAAATGTTTAGTTAACATCAAGTGTGAGCTTGGTAGTGTTTTCATTCAATACCCAGGGGTTGATGGGAGTATCACTCACATTTACACACGCCACACGTTCAATCATGATTTAAACATTATACACAAAGTGTTCTGCACAATTGGAAAGTTGAAATCACATGGGGAAAATGTCTTAATAACAAAAATAAGTTCCAACTTAAATGTGGCATTTTTACACTCAAGCTTGCACTCAAATTGTATTGGTTAAAGAAAATACAGCAGGTAGATCACTGAGCACTTTTTGTTCTCCGTTTTATCTCTCCCTTCTTTCACCCATTATGCTCTTTACTTCAGTGAGGTGTAGCTGAATAACTAAAACCAATTTTCCAGTTCTGTGGGTAAGGTTATGTTCATGCCCTTGTGTCTGCTCTTAATATGATGGGAGTTTGTGTAACCCAGATGCTAATCATTAATCAGCAGGGGGATCTGGTGTGTTTTAGTGCTTTCACCAAGCTTACTTCTTATTAGTAAACATCACTATTTGTGTTCTGTATATGAGAATATTTTTGTAGAGAATTAGTCAGAAATACAGACTTTTGTGTCAGTATTTTAAATCATAATGAGCTTTGATAAAGAAAAAAAACGGTTTCATAAAGGCTGCAGGAGCTAAGCAAACATTTCTCTGTTTCCCTTTTTATATTATCGTTTAGGGGTTCATAATGCATTCTTGGGGATCCCACTGTATGCACAGCCACAACACCCCCATTCAAATTATTATCCTAACTATAACCTCAACCACATCTAATCATAACCTAAACACAAACATTTGAACTAAAACAAATCACCTTACAGCTTATATCTTACAATAAACATTTCTAATATTATGCCTTAACACACAACCTTTCAGTTTTTGCAGGCTAGTAATGGCGTCTCTGCCCATAACCCGGGGGTTAGGGTTGGGGGGGGGGGAATCCAAAGTTTTGTAATTAGCTCTTTTTGGACATTGTTATTATAACTTTTGCTTCTTTCCTTTCAGGAATTCTGGTTGAACTGGAGAAGTCAGTTGTCACTTGTAGGAAAAAAATACTCGGTTTAATGAAGAAAATACGGTAACACTTAACTAAGTTATCTACATAAGAGTGACATGACACTGTCATGACACATGAACCCTAACCATAACCATAACCATAATTTGTCATGACAAAACCGAATGACACTTACTAAAAGAAGCGTTATGTCATAAAGGTTTATGACTTGTTTATAATGTTTATGACACGTTCATGACAGTGTCATGTCACTCTTATGTAGATACCTTCAAGTAAAGTGTAACCGAAAATACTACACATCCCTAGACTGGCACTTTTTGTTGCCCCTTGTCTCTGAACAAGATAACAAGATAAATACCATAATTATACAATTAGAGACTTTCATGTTATTTAATTATAACCAATTATTTAGATACAACTGTGCCAAAGTCACTGTTCAGTTTTGATGTCCTATTCCGTTAACGGGGTGTGCAAGAGTCTTTATAGTACTCCTATCTTCTCTTGCTCTCTTCAGTATAGGCTTTTGCACAAAAACTAACAAAAACATTTGCCTGAAGGAACTTAACCACTCCATGTTGCTTCAATTACATCTCTCCATGTGTGAAACTCTGCTGATTGTTTTTGATACTGAATTGATTGTTTTCTAAAATGTCTGGTTGTCTTTAAAAGCAGCTTAGTTTTATGATTTAAAAGTCTTATGGCTTCTGCTAGACTCTCACAGTTTGCATGTCAGAAAAACAGTCTGCAAAGTCATGCAGATTGGTGGTATTTTGATGTGTTCATAATCAAATAAAGAATGAGTTTCATGCTATTTTTGTAACTATAAGACCAACTTTTCCAAGACTGTCTGCTTTTTTTCTAGTCTGTCTCACTTTTGGTAACATGTTTGTCTGAGAGCACCTCCTAGCTGTATGAATTGGGGGGCAGGATATCTGATCTGCCCAGCAGGCAGACCTGTGGTCATTTCTGTGGGAGTAATGGAATTTCGTGGTCTGTCCTAGTACTGATGGAATTTCAAAAGCAGTCAGGCATAGTTCATATAACTCACATAAATACACCACATTGGTCATGATTTAGAAGGTGGTTAGGAGAGGAATGTCAACTTCACTTCACTGGCAGCACAAGTCAGAGAGAGACCTCTCTAACCCAGGTGTGTTTGTGTATACTGCAACAGGCCCACCTGTTTCACTCAATAATTTGCTTGTGTGTGTGTGTGTGTGTGTGTTTTTTTTTCAGGTGACTTGTCCCCGGTGCAGATGTCCCCTGTCCCCCAGTCCCAGTTCATTCCCTTGGCTGAGGTGTTGTGCTCAGTCATTTCAGATATGAACTCCTCTCAAATCACCGTCAACCAGGATGCACTTATCAATTACATGAGCAAAGCCCATCCAGGTAATCCATAAAATATTACCTCAGCAAAAGTGTAGATGTGCACTTTTAAACCAGACACAATGTCTCCCCTTGTTTGTCTTTTGTCCTTAACACTCTTTTCTCGTTTTGTCTTAGGGATAACCATCCCCACTCAGGACATCCTCTACAATGCTCTAGGTGCTCTGATCAAGGAGCGCAAAATTTACCATACAGGCGAGGGCTACTTTATTGTCACACCTCAGACTTATTTCATCACAAACACCATGGTCCGAGAGAAGAACTGGTGGACTTCTGGTTCAGCAGACGAACCTCCCTCACCTCCTCCCATGACTTACCTGTTGAGCAACGACACATGTGTTGATAGCCCTCAAACGCTGCCTGTGGCACACTGCAAGTCTTGCAGCTGCTTCAGTCCTCTCCAAACATCCACTAATATCGCCTCCACTACTGTAACAGCCCCCGTCCCTCCCTCCACTGTCCCAGACCAGCAGTCTGTTTCTTTTTCCATAAGCGAATGTACAGGCAAGAGCTTAAAGTGGCCCAGACCGTTAGATCACAAACCCACAGTGCAGCATCAATCCACCTCAACAGCAGCAGATTGTCAGGCAAGTGAGATAAGCAAAACTACAGCCACTACTAACGCCACTGGCCGCAAAGAAAAAGACAACAAACCAGGGAGGAAGTTTGGTCTCAGTTTGTTTCGGAGGAATGGAGGTAAAAAAGAGAAGCCAAAGAAGGAGTATGCATCATTTTCAGCCCAGTTCCCTCCAGAGGAGTGGCCAGTAAGAGACGAGGAAGACCTGAACAACTTACCCCGTGACCTGGAGCATGCCATCATCAAACGCATAAACCCCAAACTGACTGTGGACAACTTGACACGCCACACGGTCTTAATGAAGAAGCTAGAAGAGAGAAGGGAGAGGGGGGTGGATAGAGTGTTGGACAGGGGTCTGGATAAAGAAGATAAGGGAGTAAACAAGGGAATGTCTACTGAGATCCTAGCATTCTCAAAACCCAAGCATCATCACTCCTCTAAGGCAGGGAAAAGATCTGCACAAAAGGCCTCGCGCAGCAAGAGGAGGGCCCATTCCTCCAGAGAAAAGCATAAGGAAAGGCAGAAGGAGAGGATTAAGAGTAAGGATCCCATATGTGCGGATGAATATCCAGAGGGGGAGGATTTGATCCCTGCTCGGCTCAGAGTGGAAATCCCTGTTGATGACCCAGATCAAATGGAAGAAGGTGGAGCTGTTGAGGGGAAATCTCTTTATAAGAAACGCATTGAAAACCCTTTCCAGACGCATCCAATCAAAGAAGCTGAGCCCATTATTCCTGCCACCATCAATAAAGAACATAGAAGACAAGAGGTGAAAGAGGGCAAGGCTTTGGGGCCAGGGACTAAGGATCGAACAAGTCACCGCTCCAAATCATGGGACCCCCATCGGGTCAAAGTGATCGTAGCAGATGGAGAGCATGCAGGGAAATCCCCTACATCTGAGGACAGGTACGACTGTGTGCATGGGAGGGACCTTACTGCTGATAATCTGCTCCAAGCTGACAAAAAGATCAACAGAGAGCTGCCACTGGACTACAACTCAGGCTACCCACAGAGCAGTACGCTTCGGATAGACGACAAGGTCCGACATCAGAGGGAGGGAAACAACAAGGAGAACTGGGAGAGAGAAGGCAAAAATGGTCCTTATCAGGAGGCAGAATACAATGGTGTACCAGACCACAGCCCAACTATAGATGACAGCCTCTCTAACAAGCATTACTCTAATACTAATGCCATTCTCCCTACCCATCCCTATGAGCTTGTTGTAAACCACACTCACAACCTAACGCTGCCCTGGCCCAAGCCCTCTTTACAGCGGAAACACTCCCTCAGACTGTCCAACCCTCAAAGGGATGATATTCAGGGGCTAGAGCTCTCTTCACACCAGCAAACCTGTGAAACCCCAGCCACCCAGGAACTACGGGACATAAGACCTGTCACTATTAGCACTAGAGTGCAAAAGACCATGAGTCAGGGAGAAAGGCCAGAACTGATAGTGGATAGCCCTCCTTCAGTTACAGACACTGATGGCTTTATAGAAGATGACTATAGGCTCTATCAGAGAGCAGAGGAGCAGGAGGATGAGGATGCCTGCAGCTCCTTGTGTCTGATAGAGGAGGGGATTATTGATGCTGAAAATGCATACCAAACAGGTATAGCAGACTACCATAACCAGTTGGTTTACCATAACCATGAACCTGATTTGCAATATCAGGGACCCCACCGTCACTATTATAATTCCAACTTTCAACAACCAAAAGTTGCCTTGATACAAGATTCAAGGGATAGAACTTTCAAAGATCTTATTCCCCCAGCAACCAAGAGGGACGCTTCCCTCAGCTCCACCAGATCTGGAGAGACCAGCTGGAGACGCCACCATCAGATGACTCAATTACCAGGGGCCCAAAGTGAATCCAGCCCCAGACAAGACACATTGATCCAGGGGGACAGACGACATGAGGTCAACCATGATTTGGATTGTATGGAACCATCTGAAGTTGCAGACAGTAGCATCTTTGACTACTGCCAGACCAGTGAGATAGAATCAGACACAGAGACTGTGCGTAAGTCAGCTGATGAGGGCGACGGTGAATCTGCTCACTGGGCAGCGGAGGTGGAGGAAGTGCAGGAGAATGAGTTCAATGAGACGGGTGTTCCTCAGACCCATAGAGCTGTTCTGAGCATGCCCAGTAGAGTCCGAGGGGCAGAGATTGGGGAAGCGGTAGAAATGGGAGAGAACCAGAGCATCACAGGAGACAGTGGTATAGATTCTCCTCGGTGAGTGCCTGTCTTTATAGTTCTTCATATTAGCTGTAATAAGAAACTGTGATATCATGTTTCCATTTAATTTTAGCTTACCCTGAGACCAGGGGTATTTTTTTCAAAGCCATTGGACTTGCTGAAAATTAGACAGCTAACACAGACTGAAAAGGTTTTATAAAGAGAAAAAAACATTTCCCTACAACCAGTAGGAAAATGCTCCTAACCCTAGCCCAGATGCACATTCTCTTCAGGCCAGTGTTCTTACTAGTTTTTACACCTTAAGCTCGGGTCTTATCTCTCCGACTGTGAGCTCACACCGTACTCTATCCCACTACATTCTGGAGGAGCTTTAGAGACAGGCAAAATAAACACTCTGATGCTAGTTAACCTCTGGGTTACATGTCAGTGTTGGCCTTATTCCCAGTTTCTGTTTTTTCCTTTAAAGTAAGCTGAACAAACACCTTGTGACCAATTATGCATCCAGTATTTGGACAGGAGGGAGTCATTTTGATAATTATGTGTAATTGTTGTGCAGCACTTAAATTATCATGATATAATCAAATAGGAAGAAAAGACTTCTTTTCTGATGCTGAACTCACTGTGCACCTGGGTATAAAATAGAATATAATAGAATTCCTTTATTGACACTATACACAAGTGCAGTACCTATGCAATGAGATTGAAGCGAGGGTGGGTGGACAGATGGGGTGCGCAAACACGTCACCTTGTTCAAATGGCATATTCATAGATGATATGAAGCTCATGCCACCCTTTTTCTTCCTACAGGACCCGTGTCAGTCTGGCCTCCAGCAACACTGTCATTCTGGAAGGACTTAAGAGAAGAGGCTTTTTACAAAATTTGGAGAAACTGCATTCAAAGAGCAGCGTCATTCGACCACAGAGCTCACTGCTACAACTAACTCCTGTTATGAACGTATAGCAGTCCCCTGCCGAAGCTTTGTGTGGGAGCTGATAGATCTCTTCATATAGCTCAGTATTAAAAGGCCAAAACAAGAGCTAGAATCTCCAGTTCTATGCAACTGCTAGGTCAGAAACATAACTAGAAACGAAGGTTCGCACTTTGTTGCCTACCTCTACATGTTGATACCTATTAAAACATGGGTCTGTGTACAGATGTAAAATATGTATAAACAGATAGTTCTTTTTGTAAATACTTTGCTATAAATTTGCTCGCTGGTAATGTGCTATGATCTATTCATTCACTGTTTGTGTGCTGTTAAATGCATGGCGATAGCTTGATGACAGCATTTCTTTGTGATAAAACTAATAAATGTACTATAGTTTTCCTCTCTACATGCCTCATTAGTTAAAATGTCATAGCAGCAATAACATCTCATAGCATTTCCTTTTTATTCTCTTGTCATGTAGCAATAACTATAAATAAATTGTACGTCAACCAAGGTGTCTTTGTTGTTGTATTATTTGCTCCCTATAAAGCAACATTTACCATTTAGCAGGAGATGAGTAGGCCGACCTGCAATGACAGAACTGTTACTTAATTAAAAAATTGGAGATTTATACAGTGGCCTGAGAGCTCAGTGCACTGCAGAATAAGAAAACACATGCAAATAGAAACAACAAAAGCAAATGAAGAAACATCTTCACCAATTTGCAAAAGCTTGCAACACAAAGGAAACTGATGCACCAGTCCCTGTGCAATAACCCTGTAAAACCAAGTATCCACTTTTCAGGTATATATATATATAAATATATATATTTTATTTTTTTGTGTTAAATGCAAACTGTAAACATGTAATTATCTGTCAATCATACACTATACTGTCATATCCATCTACTTCATGTAATTAAGCAACCTGTTATATTTATCATTCTATATTTTATTCCAGCACAATTTTCATTGCACTATTGTCTTAATGTGTATATATACACTTTTTATATATAAATATATATATAATCTGTACATAAAAACCAAATGTTCATGTATTTCTTTGTTCAGCTTGCTGTCTTGTTCCAGCTGTTCTATGTAAGTAAAACAAACCAAATTCTTTGTCAAAGTCCATGTGTACACACATACTTGGGCATAAACGCAGATTCTGATATCTGCTATTAATATAGTGTTTGGCTTTTGCTAATTAAGAACTGAATGCTGCACCTGTTGTCAATTTGATGAAAATGTTTCGTGATTTGCATAATTTCTTAATTTGCAGTGCAATGAGCTGTCAAGGCCACCGTAGATTAATTATCAATATAAACTTCAGAAAGCAATATTGTTGTCCCAATGAGTTTTTTATCCAAAGCACATACTGTATGCTTTAAGTAGATTTTTTTATCACTTAATAGTACTGCCAGATTTCATTAAAAAAAAAAACATATTTGTAAAGCTTACCCTGTTTAAGGACTGTATGTGCAAAGGACATCAATTTAATATACTTTTCTGTTGGAGGGAGATCCCTGGACATTTGCATCAGCTTAAAAAAAACACATTTAAGTGCTATCTCTAGTGTAAATGTCAGTGATGTAAACCAGATATTGTTTTGCACTCAGAAGGCTGATAAGCTCTTTTTTCTGAAGGTTACAGTGAGAGGATCCCAATCTTGTGTGTCTACCTCAAAAGGCATATGAAGTCTGACCTCCAGCTGTTAAAGAATTTACACCAGTAGAGTCTATGTGAGCATGGGGAAAACAGGTAGTTTCCTGATATGGATACACAGTTCACAGGTCATTCCCTGGAGCTTTCCAGACATGGATGAAGTTACACTTTTAACTTGGCTGCTCTGACTGGTTCAGTATTAGTGAGATTCCAGTTTAAGACTTTAGTAAGAATAAGAGTCCTATAAAAAAAAAAAAACTCTAGAGCAAAAGTGCCTGCCCCACATGAAGTTTCCCCATTGCATTGATGTAACTGATGTTAGTCTTTCAAAACCAGTTATGTTCAAAACATTTGAGATGGTTGAGTGACACCGTGTGGATACAGTTAGGAAGTGCATGCACAAGAGTAATGCATTTCATTGCTTAGTCAGTAAAAAATGTCTTAATGTTGGAAATTAAACTAGCATAAGTTAAAAGTTCACCTAGTGTCACCATTATGCACCAGTTAGACATTTATTTAACCGTGAGATTAAATGCTTCTATTTCAAAAACATACTCCACTGATTGAACGCCACAAGAGAGTCAACAACCTTTATTTATCCATATATGTGCCACTCAGAAATTGGGTAGAGGTGTTACAGGATTTGCCCTTAAGAGAAGCCTATATGGATCATTTACAATTTTTCTCTCTACATTGACAAAAATGAAGGGGGGGAAATAAAGACAATGTGGTTGTAACAGTGTAAACACATTGTAATACACATGAAAGCAAAAAAAGCAAAAGGTATCAGTGACATCAAATTAAAATGTAGGGTAAGTTAGTATGAATAAGAACAAAAGACTCCTGAAAACCCTAACTTTTTTTTGTCAAATAACAGGTCAGCATACATTTCTACATAGCATGCAATAAGGCACCTATCTAACACAAGGAAGAAACCTATGCTACAGTTTGAAGCACAATTATCCCAAAAAAGGAAAAGAAAAATATTGCTCACTGTAATGTTCACTCCCATAAAAACTGTATCTCTCTCATTCCCTTTCATATAACCAAGCCATATCTAAAAAAATACATCAGTTTGTAAAAGATATTTTACACACAACAGTAAATAGAGCGCAATCCATTGGAATTCGGAAAAAATCTAAGTCTTGTAAAAGTGAGATTCTCATGTAGTCTTTTAGTATACACACTTTTTTTAAAGATCAAATTTGATAGTTACCAATATTCTATACACAGGTAACCCAATTAGTCTCCAAAGCAATAAACAAAGCGTGATGTTGATTTTGTGTACATTTGGTGCATGGGGTACAGTGGAATCTGCACAGTAAATAATTAGGACACAGGTCATGTTGTAATATGCTACCCAGTAGGTTTTTATTTTCTATTATGCATTTTCTAATGGCTAAATTGCATGTTATAATAGAATCAGGGTGTCAGCTAGTATTGCTCTCTGTACAGTTGATGCAGCTGTGCTAACCCATCATAGACTTACAAGAAAACAACCTTATAAATATACAAGATGGCTCGTCTGATGGAGCCCAAATTCAATAAGCTGCATGAGAACACCTGCAACATGTTTATCTCCAACACTTAAAACAAATTAAAGTCATAAAAAGGAAAAAAGATGGAGACAAAGTGGACCTTACTATCAAAAAATGTAATATTTTGGAACAGCACACTAGTCACCTATACATATATATAAAAGAAAATCAATAAGTATTTACATTACATTTTTGATGTTTGCTTCATGTGTTATGTGGGTGAAAAAGAAATAACTATTTAAATTGAGACAAGAGAACAGTTCTTGTTCACCAAATGTGTTGGCAGCCTTGGATAAAGTTGCAGCTGAAAAGCGCATGTGCCCACCTGAAGGTACATAAACTCAATTCTATCAAAAAGATATCCATAGGGTGAAGCATATTTTCCCCAGGTAACTTTTTTTCAGATCACCAAATCACATATTTTTTTTTTTTTATTTTAAAAGTGTTCAAAAAAGGTCATGAGCAAGTGAAGCACAATCACAAACAAGAATAGAGGCGTCTTCACAATCTATTACACTTCTTCATACTGAGCACAAAGTCCTGGGTTCAGCTCTGAATTATAGGTTCACTGTCCTCCCTCCTTTTGAAGTCTTGTTCAAAAGGACATTTATCATCATCACATCTGCTCCACTTCAAATGTAGCAATGTGCTGACCTGACCACTTATCTATAGAAGTTGGCCTGTTATTTGTTATGGCATGGTGATGGCAATTTCCATTGGTAGAACAGAAACCATGGGGTGCAGGGGTGTTTTTCGCTTGCATGGGACAGCATTTGAGGGTGGGAAAAGGTGCTCACTGGTCTACATGGATCCTATGATGTCTGGAGAGGGAAGATGAATGATTAAAGCCTTTTCCACATTGGGAGCACCTGTATGGTTTTTCAACAGACAGGATGTGCTGTTTTGGGAAGGCGTTGTTAGGGAATCCCTTCCCTGTGGGGATGGCGCTGTACTGCTGCGGTGGCGGCTGTGGTGGTTGTGGCTGCTGCTGTTTATTCTCCAAGTGAACTCTTTGATGCCTTGCCAGGGAGGAGGAGTGATTGAATCTTTTGCCACAGTGAGCGCAGGTGTAACTCTTTCCCTCTGAGTGGACTCTTTGGTGCCGGGACAGGGAAGAGGAATGATTGAAGCCCTTATCACAGTGGTGGCACATGTAGGGCTTGTCTCCCTGCTGGTGCACCCTCTGCTTTGGGGGAGTGCCGTAGGACAAGGTTTTCCCAGGCTGAGGTGGGGAAAACACTGGATTCTGCAGGTGGGTCTTGTGGTGGCGAGAGAGAGACGAGGAGTGATTAAAGCCCTTGTTGCAATGTCTGCAGGTGTAGGGCTTTCCTCCAGCATGGACTTGCTGGTGCTTCTTCAGATGGCGTTTGCGGACAAAACTCTTCCTGCACATGTTGCATTTGTATGGCTTCTCACCCGAGTGGATCCTCTGGTGCTCTCTCAGAGTGGCAGCAGCCGCAAAACACTTTCCACATTGCGCGCAACGGTGGGGTTTGTCTCCAAGAACGACAGCAGCGTGGGTCTTCTGGTGCTGCTTCAGGTTGGAAGTTGTGGCAAAGCCTTTACCACACTGGCCACAGGTATATGGCTTCTCACGTGCATGGACCTCCTGATGCTTTTTCAGATGCCTTCTGCGGACAAAGCTCTTCCTACACTGGGTGCACTTGTAAGGCTTATCCTCTGAATGCATCTTCATGTGTTCTCTCAGGGTAATCGCAGCTGCAAAGCTCTTACCGCACTCTGAGCATCTGTGAGGCTTGTCTGGCAAATGAATCATCTGATGAGACTTGAGGCTGAAGGCATCAATAACATCTTTGCCCATTATCTCAACTCCAGGCGGTACATAGGGCTTTTCTTTCATGTGAATCTTCATGTGTTGTTTGAGGCTGGCTTCCACAGCAAAGCTCTCACCACAGTGGACACAGATGTAAGGGTTGAGGTCTTTATGGATCTCAAAGTGTTGGTGAAGATCGGCTATGCTGCCAAAAATCTCCCCGCACTCGTTGCACTGCAGGCCATGGGCTTCATGTATGATTACACCATTTTCAGACTCCACTGTCAACTCCCCACCATGATCAGACTCCACTTTCACTACATGCTCGCTTTCCGTCTTAAGCAGCACCTCTCCCAGCAGTGTCTCGTTTCCTGATGTCTTGATTTCTGCTCCTGTGAAACAATGCATCTCACCATGTTCCACCTTGATATAATCATGGTCTGTCTCAGCTACAATAGCATCCACACAGGCTACAGCTCCGAGCTCTGTCCCCAGTCCCTGGATCTTTAAGTCTGAGCCATGGATCTCCAGCTCTAATCCACGCTTTTCTTCTGTCATGATCTCAGTTTCTGCTCCATAGTGAAGGTCGACATGGCTGTGGGCTATGACACACTCCGACCCAAGTGTGTCAAGGCCGGGCGTGTCACATTCAGTCTCTGACTCGGCCATGAGAACACACTCCAGCCCCACGACCTCCGTTTTCTTGCCGGGCAGGGACACAAGAAGGAATCGGGGATATAGATCTTTGTTTTGGTCAGTGCCGCGCTGGTGCTCTAGTCAGTGAGCAGACCTGCAAAAGAGGAAGAAAAGGAAATAACTACATTGTCTTAATTTACTTGTCCAGTTATATCTTTGCCTGACAGTCTCCCACTTTGTCGTTTGCAGAGTGATTCTTGAAAATTAGTTTTTGTTCTGGTATTTGTTAATAGTACAAAAATCATGCCATTTTCACATGATGAAATTGTATGCATAAGAACCCAACTGTGTTGTATCTATGCACAGGAGAAAGCAATCTATTCCCACTTAATGTTGCCACAATAGCCACGTAAATCACTAAATATCCAGTTATTACAAATGTATCTCAATCACAAGAAAAGTCTAAATATAGTATTAAGTGTTAAATTGTTTATATGTTACAAAAACTATATTCAAGGTACAGAAAAGACCAGTGATTGTGTTTTGGCAAAATTGTGACTAAAGATTTATTTTGTAATTGTGACTTAACACATCAGTTTGAAGTCTTGACATAATTATGAAGGTACAACAAACCCAGTCAGCCTTTCTGAAAGACAAGCTCAAAGTGAGATTATCATCTTTTAGTAGCCAATATTGTCATCTGATCAGATATGAATTTAAATAGTTTTCAACCCTGCCTATAACATTCACTATCTGCACCAACAGAAAATATCACTTGGTTGGTGGCAAAGTGAAGGGCAGCAGGTGCATTGTTGTAAACAATAGGTGATCACAAGTGTAACAAAGAGAAGCCCTTAATATTGAATGAGTAACAGTTAGCTACTCGGTGCTACTGTATACATATTGGCCTAACTGTATTTGATAAATAACAGCCCAGGGTTTGCCGCATAATGCATAGAAAGTGAGCTTTTTTAGGCTGGTGGATTATATGCATTTTCCATAACTGCACGTTTGATCTAAGCTTGCATTACTAACGATTCTAGCAAGCTAAGTGATCACTTTGCTAGCAAAGTTAGCGCTCAAGACGAGCTTCACTTCACTTGCTAACATAATTGATAAAAATCAAAGTGGACCACATCATAATCAAACTTCTAATTACATCTTAATCCGCAAGACCAAACCCGACCGGCATGCACATTTAGAT
This sequence comes from Percina caprodes, assembly GCA_013375575.1. Taxonomy (NCBI): domain Eukaryota; kingdom Metazoa; phylum Chordata; class Actinopteri; order Perciformes; family Percidae; genus Percina; species Percina caprodes. The sequence goes on from JABXJD010000024.1 coordinate 2,369,194, forward strand.
TATGTCTGCAGTTCGATATACCTTAATAAATACAACTTAAGGTGTAGGTGCATTTAAATAACACTTTGTTATTAAACATTGAACAGTTGGTTGCTAGCCTTCAATAACAGCTACAAATAGCCGCTAGTTAGCTGGCTATGGTCGATGGAGAACTGGTTAACGACAAGACAGCATTGTGTTAGCTGCTAATGTGTTCGCAATTTAGCCAGCTAACTAGCTTCTTAGCAAAAGCAACAAGCGAGTAAATGTAGTAGAGACTCCAAGAACCGCGGAATACTTACATTAAAATGTTGAATTGGGTAATTTGGTGCTATTTACGACACAACTAGCGACGCGGAAATTCTCCTTGTGCGAGTATTATCAGGCCATCTTGTTGTGCCACACCAGCACTTTCAGCTAGCCAAGATTACATGCTCGCCTAAGATGGCTGCCGCTTGCTAGTTAGCTTCCGCCCTTCATAACAAGTTGAATTAAGAGCTGTCCCCGCAGTGATCTCAGATTAACTCAAAGACACACATCGCTTAGCCAAACACTCCTATGCCAATGTGGAGATAATTTATAACATATAGCTAGTAGCGGCGAAATACAACGTCGTAGGCTAGGTCAGTAGGGTAGCAAGCTAAGAGCCACATCGTAATTCCAACCAGGAGTTGGCTAGCTGAAACAAAGATGGCTAACCGTGAGGGCGATGAATGCTGCAAGAAAAGCCCGGGAAAGGACGCCTTTTGCTTTCATAAGTATCAGTACTGGACACAAATCCCACATGAATTTAAATAACTGTAACCAAATATAAAACAATCGTGTAAATAAAATGCTGCTTAAGAGGGCACGATAGCTCTTGGCTATGAACCTAGAGCCCTCCTCTAATGCGGCAGAACCCGACTAACTGCAGCACGACTTCTTCAATGGCGGCCTTGCTGGTGTTAGCAGCTATCCAGCCGAGACACCATTAGCGTGCTGGCTACGTAGCCATGATTCCAAGCTAACAAGAAAGCTAATCCAGTTTGCTAGCACTGCTAAAGGCTACTATCCAGTCTAGTACTTGCGTGAAGATTGTAAAACATCGCAGCAGAAGCTTTGCTTAACCGCCCATCCGACCATGTTATGTCTTGTTTCGCATGCAAAGATAAACTGGAGGATGATTCAAGAAGGGTGGCTGGGCCGATTCTATAACGAACGTGCCTCAAAAATAACCTGTACGAGATTCAGAGCTGAAATTGTTTATCATGTCAGTAACGTTAGCTACGTTATATCCCTGTGTTTGTCTGCTTTTCCGACAGAACATTCTAACAAATGCGAGCCAAGGCCTGTATTTTTCCATTACAAAGTTCGGTAACGTTACTATCATAGCAGGAGACATACAATAAACAACCCGCACGTTGACTACCATAATAAATAATACCTACGATTAACGTTATGGTCAGTTAAACAGAGACTTCCATCTGCCTTAACGCTGCTACTGTTCATGATAGAGTAACATTAAGTTGACTTTAAACGATGAATAATCGGTTTAAAATGTACGAATACTTGCATGCACACCCACCTTATGTCCTTTTACTTTTTGATTTCTGAAGAGAGAAAAAAGAGAATCGTTTATATGCTTCAAACTCAGAGTTGAGAAGGGCTTGCAAGCTGTTGTTAGGCTGATCAAACTGCTGTGTCTTCCTCTCTCTCTTTCTCTGCCTGTGTGTGTAGCTGGCGCCACAGCTCATCTGGCGCCAACGTTGGACTATCGACGCACTTTAGCGAAAGCAATCATTGTCATTTTAATACAGCAATGAGACCACTATCACCCCCTACAGCCTCGGAGACAGACAGGCGATCACACAGAAACACTAGTATTTCCCATAGACTTAATATTAACAGTCTATGATATTTCCAGGAACACCACAGTGTAGAAATACAAGTACAAGTCCTGTATTAAAAATGTTACTAAAGTAAATGTAGGCTACATGTAAATGTTGTCATCAAAATATAGGCTACTTAAAGTACCAAAAGTACTAAATGTAAACTATGGCAGCCATGGCAAAAATGTGTTAAGATGCTGAGATATAGGTGTATTATGCGGTGTGTATACTTATCACCAGTTGGTAGAAAATATGGAAGTATTTGCACAATATTGCAAAGAGTGGGAGAGTCAAACTAAGCTGGGTGAGGTTCTATCCTCCACAATCCTTTTGTATACAGTGCGCTGTTATTTGAGGGATAGAGGAGCGGTATATATTTCATGTAGTAATGAACTGGTCCCACAAGATGATGCTGTTTTCTCAATGCAAGTGTTTGATTAATGTCCTGATAATATGGGCAGCACATATTACACATATAATTGGAGATAGACATAGCACAAATGGGACTTAAAATCATCATTTGTATATTAAAATAAAAATAAAGTCAAAAGTAAAATAATTAATGTTGTAGATAACAGCTTTATTATGGGTGAGTCTGGTAGGTGTTACACTTTGGAAACATATCAACACTTAAAAAAATAATGTTGTACTCTGTGAAGGTTGTTTATCTTTATCTATCTATCCATGCTATCTTTATCCTCAAATAAGAAATATTAGTGTTTTTGCATTTTCAGATAAAACCGAATACTGTACCAAAGTAGGCATACTATACATCAATATTGAAGTGCTGTAAATTCTTCTTTATTATTAGAGTTTTAACTGGTTCTGATCTTTACCCTTTACTCTATTTGTTTAAAGTAGCACCTTTGTAGTAACACCCATTCCCTGTCTATTAAAAACCCAACCAGGAATACTGGTTTCACAATGAGAGTTGAGTACATAGCTAACATTCTGTCACACACAGTGTCAGTCACACAGTTTCACTGAAGCTGATGAGTTCAAGAACTAATTTTCTCTGTGGATACATCATGCTGCGTACATTTTTTCAAGTAATTTCTTCAGTTGTTGATCTCTACACATTTTATTAAGAGGTTAACATATTGCTCCTGAGGTAAATCACCTGTGGATTTTAATTTTTTTCTCATATCTGCTGGACAGCTTTTTTTTAACTCCTGGTAAAAAATGTCCCGCCCTAGCCCTCTGGACTTAGACAGATACAGCAGCTTGGAGAAATCTTGCCGCTCTACCAGCCGTAGCCAGTCGAGGTCCCAGGATTTGCCTGGTGAAGTCCTCTGTGACTTCTGCACAACAAGGAAGCAGAAGGCTGAGAAGTCCTGCTTGGTGTGCCTGGCATCTTACTGCGAGACCCACCTGCAGACTCATTATGACTACCCTGCCCTGATGAAGCACAAGCTGGTCAAAGCTACGGGTCAGATGAGAGAGAAGATCTGTGCACAGCATGACAAGTTGCTGGAAGCTTTCTGTCGCACTGATGAGACATCAGTGTGTGTTTTGTGCATGATGGATGAACACAAACACCACGACATCGTCCCGGCTGGAACTGAGAGGACTGAGAAACAAGTGAGTGGTGAAAACAATCTCTCAATCTATACTTTTGGTAAATATTCACTTTGAGGGATTTGAAAGGTTATTTACTGTACACGGCTGACATGAGCACTTTAATATCATTCTCTTAACAGAAACAACTTGGTTCTACATTGAACAAATCTCAACAAAGGATTGACCAGAGAGTTAAAAAGTGGCAGGATCTGCGACAAGCTGTTGAATCAGTTAAAGTGAGTAAAAGAATCATCTCACTCAAGTTGAAACAGCATGATGCCTTTGACTGCTTTTCCATCCATATTAGAACAAATACTCTCCCTCTCTTTTTGATGTATCTCATCAGCACTCAGCTCAAACTGCCCAAGAGGAGAATGAGCGGATCTTCACTGAGCTTCTGCTTTCCATTGAGAGGAAGTACAATGAAGTCAAGGAGATGATCCGCTCTCACGAAAAGACCACTTTGACACGGGCTGAGATAGTGCTGGGCCGCTTGGAGGAAGAAATCACTCTGCTAAAGAAGAAACACACTGACCTGGAGAAGCTCTCACACACCGATGATCACATACATTTTCTCCAGGTGAGGCTGATCGGTACTGTGGACCTTGTATGGTGCAAAAATCAGGAGTCGTATTATGCAATGTTTAGGCTCATCTCTATCTTTCACCCTCCAGGGCTGGCAGTCTCTGTCAGGCCCCTCTGGATATGAGGATCTCAACAACATCAGTGTTGCCCCCAATTACTCCTTTGATGCCACCAAGAGAGCCATCGCTTCACTGAAATTACAAGTAGAAGAAGTCAGCAAGACAGAAATGAACAAAATCGCAGGAACAGGTGAACAAGTTTGTCTTTTATCATCTAAAGGAGTATTGAAACCTTGCAGTCTTCTGTTGCTTTTATTAAAGCTCATGCTGCCATGCGTTTTTATCTGCCGCTTCATAGTTAAAGATGTCTACATCACGCAAGAAAGTGAAACAAGGACAAGGAGAGAATCAATGTTGATGGAACAACCAAAGACAAGAGAAGAACCAAAGACAAGGGAACAACCAAAGACAAGAGATGATTTCCTGAAATGTGAGTGTGCCTTTAACCTGTTGTGAAACTTTCAGTGCCAAGTGAGCAAGGCTACTTGGTAGTTTTATCAATCCCCACTCATATTCCACCCAAACAATGGCATGACCACACTATGTGGTGAACAATTTAACAGTGTCATATGCTCCTTGCAGAACTGGTTTGGTGAAATTTAAGAGAGTAAACCTACAGCTCAGTATCACTTAAACAAACACAGGTGTTCCAGTTACTCCACCCGTGGAAAGAATTTTACCAAGCTGATGCTTGGGAGTTATAAATCAAAGGTTTTAATGTGTTAACTTTTGTTATTCCTAAACCTATTAGTGTCAACTTCAACTTTATTTGTGTCCCCGAAGGGCTATTGGGTGTGCAGCAGGTATAAACACATAAAAGACACATACATACATACAAGATATACACACAGTCACGAATAAGCCTGAACAACAGTAAAAACTGGAAGACAACTGTAATAAATATGAATAAATACAAGTACTGAGCAAGGTGCATGGGAAGCAGCATCGAAGTAGCCTACCCAGGATAGGAAAAGTGCTTATCAGCCTTACAAAGATGACACAATATAAAACAATAATCGTCAACAACATCAGCATCCATTACATTACATTACCAACCCCTTTGTCAACTTATTTGATGTCCTCAACACATCGTCAACAGATTAGAATATGTAACTAACCAAAAAATAATTAAAGAAATAAAATAGCCACCGAGTTTAAGTATGACTCCTCCCCTGAACCATATTCAAGAGGGAAAAATGGCTTCAGGTATAAAGAAGTACTTATACCTGTTACTCCTGACAAGTGGTTATCTTGAGTGGGAGCCCGAGGGCAAGAACTTAAATTCAGAGAATAATGGGAGGGAACTGTCAGAGCGAATAGCATTCGCTTTCCTAACTATCTGTCTATGGAACAATTCTGATAATGTGCACTGATGGTGTACCAATATCTTGTTGCTCATCTTCACAACTCTGTTTAGTGATGTTAAGACTGAACCAACACAGAAGATAAAAGGTCAGGACAGATTGTGTCACAAATGTTCAGTAATTAATTTGCAACACGATGAAGCAAAAAAAAAGCGGAGAAACTTTTTATCTCAAAAGAAACAAATACCAAAACATATGATACCTTTCAATTGGAAAACAGATTATTAACAATGCAGAGAGGATTAATAATGACATTGTCCTGCATTGTTTAGACTCCTGCCAGTTGGTCCTGGAGGTCAACAGCGTCCATCGCAACCTTCATCTCACCGAGGGTAACCGAACAGCTACGATGAAGAATGAGCCTAAGAACTATCCTGATCACCCAGACCGATTCGACCACTGGCAGCAGGTGAGACTTTACTGCCCAACATGATGTCATTTTGTGCCTAAAACAATTGCCAAATATAAACTTAAGAGTAAAAGGAGACTTAACTGTCAGGGAACATTCTCTTTGAATCACCCTCCTAAAGCAGCTCAAGTTTGTCAGACTTATTTATAAAATATAGTCCATTGAATCATGTATTTTTTTTTTCTCTCTCTGTTTAAACTCAATATCTTGGTATTGATTGAAAAAAATGGTATCCAAATCAAACTTTTTGTATAATCTATAAAATCTAATAATAATCTTTTAAGTTATTCTTAGAAAATTCTCATCTTAACAGCCGTTACAAGCCATGCATAAACTTTGTCTTTTAACCTCCCATTTCATGCATTTCATTGCAGGTCTTGTGCAGGGAGGGCTTGACTGATCGTTGTTACTGGGAGGTGGACTGGAGTGGGACAGAAATAGACATCGCTGTCACCTATAGGGGAATCAGACGTAAAGGAAACAGCAATGAATGTAGCCTGGGCTGGAACGACAAGTCCTGGAGTCTGTACTGCTCTGACTCCAAATTCTCCTTTGTGCACAATAATAGGAGCAAAGATATTGCTGCTCCAATGTCTTCTCGTATTGGCATCTACCTGGATCATGCAGCAGGAATACTTGCATTTTACAGTGTCTCTGATGGCATGCAGCTTCTGCACAGAGTCCAGACTAAATTCACACAGCCCCTCTACCCTGCATTCAGTGTGTGGGGCTTTGGTACTTCTATCAGATTGTAAGATAGTTGCCATAGTGCAAGTAAGTAGCATCAAATTGACACAATATTTACAATATTGTTGTAACACTTTGAAACAGGGTGTTTGATAATTCCTTTTGTTCCAATCTTTGCTAAAAATTATTATTTTCTCATGTATGAATAATGTGTTTTAAATGAGCCTGTTAATCTGTTCTTGTTTTTGGGACACTGTAGTCTACAAAATGTGTCAGTTCAATTAATTATTGTGTTATTTTCACAATGCTCCATAATACTTTTCTCTATTATATTACTGGTATGTTATAAAAGAAATGAAATCAAAGTTTCTAAAACCCCCACGTTTCTACTGATTTATTTGGCACTTTATGCATAAAGATGTAGTTGCTGTTTTTCCCATTGATATCAGTCTATTAGCCATCATTGCTCCTTTAATATAGACACAGGCCTACTCCTCTTCTACTTGAACCCATTAGTGGTGAGGACCTGGAAAAAAAACTATGCCACTGTTTTTTTGTTTTGTCAGTTTAAAGTGACATATGTAAACAACTTGTTCAAAGCTTAAAAATCAACAGGATTACATTTCTATCAATAATTACCAGACATTAAGGCATGCAGATGTTACATCGGGATCTTCCGGTCCTCATTAGGTGATACATTAACAAGTCAAAGCTCCAGGGGGCAGCCAAAACAAGTTTTGTAGGACGGATCACACACACACACACACACACACACACACACACACACACACACACACACACACACACACACACACACACACACACACACACACACACACACACACACACACGCGCGCACACAGTGAGAGAAGAAAAGGATCCATCATGATCAACCTATTTGTGTCTGTGATCAACTGGAAGAGTAAAGACAAAAACAGAAGTTTATTAAAGACGAAAGACAATTATATAATGAAACTGCTTTTAGCGTCCCTCTTTGCTGTCGACCCGCCCACTCGGTGCGCCTCCAAACCTAAATTGAACGTACACTGCCACTACAGGTTTTTGGGGGCGGAGTCAAACAGCTGGATACTCTGGAGTGTCTCGTGGCGGCGATGCAACCAGACCGTCTGCGTGTGAGAGCTCTCCAATCAAAGGAAAAACGGCTAACGGAACCTCTGTTGCACGGAAAAGAAAAGACAGGATTTGATATAGAAATAAGGTTTCACCGTGTCCTGCGGGTGTGGAATAGTTTTGATATAACGGTAACGTTACCAGAGTTGTGGAAGACAGGTCGGCGTATTCAGAGGAATCGACAAAAAAATAAAACTTGCTAGCTAAGACAGAAGGTGAGTATTCAGAGATTTCCCTTTGATGTTCGTCGTTGTTGCTTTGCTAAAAACGTGAAGGTGAACAGCTGTTAGCATGTGCCATGAGAAGGGAACTACTATAGCCTAGTAGTAAACTCAAACATGAGTTGTAAACGTATGAGTATATGTAGGCTACGTGTGATATTTATAACTTAATAAACCAATCAGTAAAACAAAGTTAAAGTTTCTAAAATAGATTACTTTAACTAGAAAGGCTTGATGATGATTCCTTTCTGATTAGGAGGTGAATGATCCTGACCTAACTCACTTCCCTCCTCTCATTCACCAGGTAAAAGGACACATCTGTCCTTGCTAGTTTCCCATTACCCTCCATCTTCAAGAAAATGAATCTGTCGGTGACAATGCAGATGTCAGTCACACTCAGTTAAATGTTAATACTACTTGAGCAGATATTGCTCGGCTGGCCGAAGAGGAAAAAGAAGAAAGGGGTTTCTCAAGGTGCTGGAACATGTCTCCCTGGATGGTACTGCCTGTTAGCCTCCCAGTTTTGACCATTACTGGGATATGGGTTGTGTAAGTATTACATTTATTTGACAGTAAACACACTGTAAATGATTTAAGCTTAAAATCAAGCATGACCAGGTACCTCTTCAAGTGAGCTCCTCCGAGTGGCATCGACGCCTCCGTGGCAAGTGTCTGACAATCGCCACAGAGTGGCGGCAGTTTATAAATATATTACATATCATATGTTGTGTGTGACGAAAGTAGGCTAAGTAAGTGTTATGACCAAGAAAAGTTTAAATGATGGGGACAGAGACAGAAAAGGCCATCCAGCAGTGTTTCCTTTAGGATTTGTTTTTTAGCAGTGGGGGCAGGTCTGTCCTAACAACAACCCCCTCCAACTTCGCCCCAGGTGTGTCTGTTAAAACACGGACGTTTCTCTTTTGATGCTTTGTTAAGATCAAGCAACATGCGCATGGGTAGCTTGATCTTAGTATGTGTGTGTGTGTGTGTTTCTGCAAATAAATAACATTGTAAAGGCTACCATACACAGTGCATTGGAATTATATATCTCAAATAATAACAATAAACCCACTGTTAATTACATTATCTTAACGCAATGTAACTACTTCAGCATGTAAATAATGGAGAACTGATAATGGCAATAAATCCAGCCAACCAATTAAAATTGAATAAGGAAAAAAATAACTATTTCCTCTTTAAAGGACTCAGCTGGAAATATGACTCATAACACAGAATAAATAAATAATGCATTTAGAGATTTTTATAAAAACGGAAATAATCACAAATTGATCCATCTAGCTCTAACATTGATGCATTTTTGAACAATTTAGATTTGCCAAGGTTAGATGATGAACAGATCAGGGTTCTGGATTTACCTGTTTCAATGGCTGAACTCCATGAAGCCCCATTGCATATGCCGAATAATAAAGCTCCTGGTCCAGATGGTTTTCCTGCTGAATTCTACAAGGAATTCTGGGAAACGCTTGCACCCACATTTGATAGGATGGTAATGCAAATTACGGGAAGTTGCATGTTGCGTTCTACAATGAACTCTGCTAATATCAGCCTGCTCCTTAAGTCAGACAAAGATCCATCCAGTTATTGCCCAATATCACCTATATCACTTAGCAGCTCTTAAAACAATCTGCAAAACCCTAGTAAGAAGGCTAGAGAAGATCACTCCTTGTATAATTCACCCCGACCAAACAGGATATATTAAGGGCAGGCACTCTACTAATAATACACACAGGCTAATTAATGTAATAGACTACGCCACTATTTATAACTTGGAAACTACGGTTGTTTCTTTAGATTTCAAAGAAAGCAACTGATAGGGTAAATTGGAAATTTCTACTTTACATAAATATGGATTTGGAAATCTTGCTTCTAGAGCCACTAACAGCTGCCATCAGACAAAATAAAAATATTAAATGAATTCAAACAGAAAATGTATACCACAAGATAAGCCTTTATACAGATGATGTATTACTTTTCCTCCTAAACTCACAAATGTCTCTTTCTGAGACATTCTCAGATTACTTAATTAACTGAAGTAAATCCATAGTTTTACCTCTGATATGTGATTTCCAGAGTGTATCCACTACACCACTAAAGTCAGGGAATATTAAATATCTGGGTGTACAATAGGGCTGTAACAATATACAAAATAAAACCAAAATCGTGACAGTCGCGGAGTGAGAAGGCAGAATCGCAACACACCCCTTCCAACTCCCAGAGTTATCCTTCCCATCCAGATCCAATGCTACCACATCTTTAAATTACTATTAGTATAAGTCGTTTTGATGCCTTATTCCTGTTTTGTCTGGTAAATTTAGCTAACTGTAAAGATGGCTAAAAGGGAAAGAGGGGTGCACCGGTAATGCTAACGGAGGTGTAACGTTACGACTGACTGCTGTTCTGACTCGGGTGCCTGAGTCTGTTTCCCGATGGTTCAGTAAACTGCCGTTAGCATCCTTAGCACCGGAGTTAAGTGCTGACCAGGCTGGCTGCTAGCTGATTGGGGGCTGACTGTGGATGTGTCCCCGGGCAGGGGCTGTAATGATAGTGGATGGTTGCTAGCTGGGTGCGGGCTGACTGTGGATGTGTCCTTGGGCCGGGGCTGTAATGATAGTGAATGGTTGCTAGCTGGGTGCGGGCTGACTGTGGATGTGTCCCTGGGACTGTACCTTGCAGCACCAGAAGAATGAGGCAGAAGACATGTATGTATGTATGTATGTATTTGTCGTCTAGCCATACAGTTAAGGTTACTGATGAATTCATGGGTTAGCCCAGAGTTGTTAACCATGTTCAAAACAATCATACTAAAAATAACTGACCGTGTTGAACTGTGTCGTAAAACCCACCAAGAATTACATTAGCATTAGCTACTTGTCAACCAGCACCTTTACAGTAGGCACCAAAACACTTTTCCTCTTTGTTCCCCCTACAGGTTGGGAGCAGAATTTTCCATTACTGTTATCATTAACATTATTCTTATGTCTCATTCCAATGAGTTAATGAACCACTGAGACGATTTTGGAAACATTATTTTAAGGTACAAAATAATCTTTGTTGTTGGATCGATCGATATTGAAATCAATCACTATCAATAAATAAGGTATCTGTTCTATAACTATGTTGCAAAGTGGGATGTAATCGATGACAAAACAATGACGTGGCAGAAAAAAAGTTGTATTACGGGCCGCCACAGCAAAATCAACATAGGGCAAACACTCTCCAGTGTAAAAAACATTCTGCTCATTTCACGTAGGCTTACATTTAATTGTGTGCATCCACAAGTAACACTACTAACCAAGTAATATAAACAAAACCCATTTAAATATTACTGCTTTTCGAAAATGGCAGCTTTCCTGTTTAGTTTTCGCCATAAAAACGGATTAACACCAGCTGACCACCCCCCAGTTGATGGATAACCAGGCAGCTATGTAATGTATTTATAAACTGCTGAAAGGTAGTCACACTGTGGTGCCACTCCTCTTGGCAAGATTGCTGAGGGGTATTGATGAGTGCCACAGATCATCTGCCAGTACTTGGCTCCTGCCACAGACTTGTCAATGCGCTGACTACTACTGATTGACGCCTCCATGGCAAGTGTCAGACATATGCCATGGAGGCGTCGATGCCACTCGGAGGAGCGCTGCCCTACTGCAGCTGAGACTGAAATAGTTGGTTAAATTGTCTGCTGGTAGTTAGTGACGCTCAGTGCAAATTTTATTCTACTTCAAGGATGATACATGCTTATGATGTAAGAGCATGGTAAAATGTTGCGATGCAGATATAATTCTTCCTGCCAATACAGGTCCATCAAAAGTAAAAGAAACATTATTTTCCATTGAAACACATTATTGCATCGTACGCCACATGATTTCAACAGAAACTTATTTGGTCATTCACACGGTTGCAACCAGGCACAAAGACAACACCTTATCCCCTGCAGGTTCATAACATATTGCAGGGATTGTATCTATATCTTTCTTGTTATAGTTTAAATTACAATTATTTTAAATTAAAAATCTGTTTATGTTGAAGAAACACATTTTGAAACCTCAGCCTCTGTTGCCTCCAGGAGAGCAACACCCTGAATTCCTGGGAGCCTTTCTCCAGAAAAGATCTGGGATTATAACCCCTCTTTTAATAGAGAGACTTGAGCAGATGCACTGGAAAAAAAGAATGATTATCTCCTGTTATGTTTGGGCTGGCAGCGCTCCTCTCTGCTCTGTTATTACTTTGGGAGGAGGAATGCTAACCCCAAGGGGAGAGAGACAGGTGGCCCAATTCCAGATTGTCGTAGTCTACATCTTTGATAAGTTGCGTTGACACTATGCAGTCTAATCAGATGCCAAAGCTGAGACCTTGTACACCAATCAGTGTTTGTGAACACGGCTGTTTCACAGTCCAATCAGGAGTGTGTACAGGGCTTTACAGAAAAGAGACTGTTGAGCTGTTTTGTGTAAAGTGTTGCTTCAGACCTATACTGAGTTAGAGATTGCACAGGTGAAAATTAGTTGCACATTTTTAGTTTTTTTCTTAGGTAGAAAGTTGATTTGAGTTAAGATGCTAAATGCTACTGACTGACAGTTGCTTTAAACTAATTTCCTTCCTGTTACCTTGACAAGGACGCGTTGTTTCTAAGAGCAGTCAAGGAATCTTTTCCAGACTAGTGGAATGTCAAAGGATGTGACATGTTGCGTAACTCCCTCTTTCACTCTGGGTTAATGGGTGGGAGTAAGGTAAATATTGGAAGGCGGTAAAATAGAGCGTAAGCAGAACTTTCACTTAGCATCTGGTGGCTGTGCCCAGTGTATGAAATGTCTGTGGAGGCAGAGGAAGGCTTCCAAAATTCATTCATAGTTTGTGCATTACACCTTCTCCTGTGGTTTCTGATATGTTATTTTTGCACAGCTATTGAAAATTTTCCCTGTCCATACCAGATCCTTCTTTTAAAGTCCTTGTTAACTCCTAAATAAAAAAAAATGCTCTTTTTCACTTATATATTGCTCACAGGCATACAATTACAGTTTACAACCACTGCTGAGCTTTGATAGTGGTCTAATTGTGTAAACAAACCTATTATTACTTAGTCTACTCTGAGCACAGAATGCACTAGTTCGGTTCACATACCGCTAAATAAACCCACTTTATTTAGAAATGTCCCAGAGCTGCATTGCTGCTATTCTAGTTTTGGAAGCTGACCAAAAAAATGTGCCCTTAAAAGTTATGGAAAATTTAACAACTTCAGCTGGCTACAGTTTCTTTTCCTATATTTTTTTCTAATGAAGTCCCTTTATGATCATCTACAGTTGTTGTAAACTGCTTTTGTTTTTGTCAAGATGGTCGCACTGTATTGGAGCTCTGGCAGCTTTCTACCTGATGGCCATATTCCACTCACACCAGTGGGTTTCCTCACTACATTATGCAAGAGCGATGCTCTACACAGACAACATGTCTGCCATCTGGCTTAAATGACTTTTACATGGTGAGTCAAATAGTCTAATGCCAGCCAACCAAATGTTGCCTCCCTCTGCAGCAGTCCGTCGATACCAGACATACATGTAGGGTTAGAAAACGAGAACAAGAACCAGTTGCAAATATAATGACCTTTTGATTAATTCTGTCCTCTGCATGCTTACACTTGAGAATGAGACTTGTAAAGATAAGCCACAAATGTTGATTATCTAACAACAATTTGTGTTCTTGGACTGGTGCCTTGCCTGGTGTCTGTGCTTGTTATTGTCTTCTGGGTAGCAGGCAGGCAGGCAGGTGTGTGTGTGTGTGTGTGTGTGTGTGTGTCTTTGTGATATTTCTCCATCCTTCAAAGAGGTTCATAATTGGTACTACTATGTCTGCTTTCACAAATTAGGACAAATAGTCTCTGTGGCTGATTAAGACTGTCTGTATCTCCATCTTTTTATAGCAGTTAAAAATATTATTTTGATCTCCAGCTTTAGTTTTATTTTGGGGTCAGTAATATTTAGGACATTGCATTGGTTGTTAGAGTTGTTTCGATTGCAGAGATACCTCCAAACCTGAGAGACTATGCTCTGATCCAACATCATTTAGCCTGACAAAAATCTACTTTAACTGAGTTTATTTATGTTCTTTTCTGTTATGACTGACTGTCAAACCAGATAATAAAAAGTTCTATGGCATTCATTCTCTGTATGTATTTGTTTTATGTATTTGTTTTATATATAATTATATATTTAACATCTCTATTGGCTATGGTTCTAAATTTCTCTTATTCTGAAATAGTACTTATTAAATCACTTTGGATGACACTGTAATTATAAATAAGCTCACAATATACCAACATTGTTGCCTTTTGTTTAGTTTAATCATACTTTTCTATTTAAGGTACGCCATGGCCCTGTACAATCAACACGTCTGCCCTGTGGATAACTGGTATGTTGCTCAATCTATCCTGTATTTGGCTTTATTGTACAGCTGTTGATCCCTGCACACACAAAATCATTTCTTGCAATCTGGTGATTTGTCAGTGTCTTTCTTTCCAAATCGTTTTCTTTAAGGAAAGCATTAGGTAATGGAATTATTTCCTAGTTGGTCTTTTCACAAATGTTTGAAAGAGACATCAAAATCCACTCACACAAACCAAAAAAATTAACTGCAGTACATTAACATGGATCTAAACTGTGATTTACCGTTATTCTTCGCAATTCATGCACTGTTAGTGAGTAACTGACAATTCCTCTGAACCCCGGGTTTGTTTCAGACAAGCTGAGGTCAATTTCTACCAGCAGAGATACTGATGACACAGTGGTTTGACTCAGAATCCTCAAAAAACAAAGAAAGCCTGGTTGTAACTCAACAGCATGGCACTCTAAAAAAATGACTGTACTGTCATGTAAAGATTGAAAATGTTCATTATATCACAAATCAAATATTTATTCCAGACATTCTAAGAATATTAATCAGGAATACGTCTGGGGTTTGTTTGGTTTTGAATAAAATTTTGCTAGTTGGGGATTTCCCAGCAAGATTGTAGTCGTACTGATACTTTAACAACTTTCATATGTGTATTGTTTAACATTAGCTTTTTGTGTGCATGCTGCATGCATGTTTGATGTTCCAGGTTGTACAACCAGTCATGTGAAGAAGATCTGTATTTGCAGAGTGGGCCAACCTTGTGCTGCACACTAGACAATGTACCTCTCATCAGGTTAGTGAGACTCCCACCCTGAACCCAACCTTCCCTCTCTCTGTCCCTTTTCTGTCTCTTTGTTTCTAGTGTTGTCTGGCGATTAAAAACAGGAACACTGTCCCATTGTTTTACATGACCCCTGTCGGCACATTGTTGATAAAAAAGCGAGTGAGCTTGAAGGCTACGGTTCTCCTGAATGTGTGTGCGCGCATTCTGAAAATAACTTGGGGCTGAAATATCCTGCCTGCCACCGTGGCAGTTCACAGGCAAAGCATGGGTCTGCAGTTTACCATGTAAACACACAGGCGTCGGCTTACATTTTGGAGGAAATCAAGACACTCCTGCTCTTTTGTTTGGCTTTTTGTCACACTGAGCGTTCAGCATCAAAGACCAGTTGTACAGTGTACTATACAGTGTAATACTTTAGTTTGTTTATGTCTAAACGCAATGAGTATGATTATGTAATCAGAAATATTTAGTAGTCCTCAGACAATATGTGTAACAATAGATTACCAGAGAAACGGTGAATCTGAAACTGTTGCAAAAGTGATCTAATGCAATACTGCTGCTGTTGTTGCTTAATCTACAGTTTAATGGTGAAGGTTGAAGTGATGATGCAAATTTTTCAGCTATATAATATGATGTTGTAGGCAATGAGTAGTTGACTGAAATGAAATTGTCAAATTAATCTAAAATCTGTCTAAATGTACCATCCATCAAACGTCATACGTCAAAGAGTGTATGTGTGTATGTATGTGTGTTTGTGTGTGTGTGTGTGTGTGTTGTGTCTGTTGTGTCTGTGTGTCTGTGTGTCTGTCTGTGACTGCAGTCAGCTGAGAAGGTTTTGGCTTTGTAGGCATCTGGAGCTTGGGCATAGACAGTGTGCGCTGTCTCCTGCCTTTCCCTCCTTCAAACATTTCCCATTGCTAGAGAGGAGGCAGTAATTGAAAAGTCAAAGGCTTCATGGGATGAGGAAGCATGGACCCCCTCCTTATTGCATGAGTAGAAATGCATATCTAACAACATGCTATATTTAATATATACAACATGGGAGGTGCTAGTGGTGCTGTTGCTGTGTACGTAGTGTGTGTAGGTTGATTCACAGTATTTGTCTGATTTATGTCAGTAGTGTTTATGTGTACTCTTTCTTGCAGTAAATGTGGGACTCTTCCTCCTGAGAGCTGCTTTTTCAGCCTAATCTGCAGCACAGGCTCATTCATGGGTAAGGCATCATGTGCATGCACACACACACACACACACACACACACACACACACACACACACACACACACACACACACACACACACACACACACACACACACACACACACACACACACACACAGTCGCAATTATTGATATAATCTTCAATTATGGCTATAAGTCACCCTATCACTGATAGTGTTTTTATATAAGTTAAGAAGTCACAACATTAGATATTCAACTAAGCATTGTTTTGATTATTTATTAATCTCCTGATTATTTTCTCAATTGATCATTTTGACTATAAAACGTAAGAACATAGTAAAAATGCCCTTCACAATTCTCCAGAGACCAAGGCCACATCTTCAAATCGCCAGTTTTGTTTTGATTAAAGATCCAGTACCAAAAGATATTCAGGTTACTATCATATAAAACAGAATTTTAGTTTTTTCTAAATTACTAAAATTATTAAAAGAGTTGCTAATAATTTTTTTATCAACTAATAGTTTCAGTTCTATATTTGTCAATATATTACATGAATACATAAAGATTGGATTGATGAATAAAAAAGGAATCATCACTTTTGTGTTTTATAGGCACAAGGAAAACATGCATGATAGAAAAGAAAAGGGAATGAGTTCCCATGTGTCTGTATGTTTTTTGTGAGTCTACATGTGCTGTTCCCTGCATTAACTGGTGGGTCTGCCTACCCGGATCTAGTTAATGTTTCCCAGCTGTGTGTGTGTGTGTGTGTGTGTGTGTGTGTGTGTGTGTGTGTGCTTGATACATCTGAGAGGGAGGCAGAGAAAGTTCCATTATGCGGCTGTGTGTTGTTGACATCCGAATAACAGAATACAAGAATAGAGGAGACTTTGTGTAGAAATGTGTGTATGGAGTGAGACTACACATAGGATACTGTGCTTGAGAGATCCTGGTAAGGACCAGACTGTTGCAGCTCTGTGTGAAAGTCTGCTCAGGCAGCAGAAGTCCAGCATTTGTGCAGAACTGTTTGCTAACCACAACTGCCTAAACCACAGAAGGTCAGTCTGTCGAACATTGTGTACATATGCATATACATATATTTGTAAGAGAAAGAGAAGTAGGCTTAGGCTAAGCACTGTACTGTGATTGTATTTTTAAGTATACAAAAATGCAGATGAACCAGTTCAGAAAAAAATACAGTATGTGGCAACCAAACAATGTAGTTGCCAAACAATGTGGCATCCCAGTGTTTAAAGCCAACAAAAGCAACACAATATTGCAGATTTTCTGTCTCCACTTTTGACTCAATTGCTCAACCATGATGACATGATATTTTCTGATTCAATAAAGGTGTTATTCTGTTGCAACTTTCCAGCTAACTGTGTTAACCCTGTTTGGGGACAGAGCTATCCTGAAAAATCAACTTGTTAGGACTCTGGACAAACTATGTTATGGTGAGACTGTCGTTACTTATTCGTTACTTATACGATACTTATATGATAAATACGACAAATCTGCCATAAGCTAATATCAGCCAATACTGTATATTGGCCTGGCTGATCTATCAGTCTAGCTCTAAACATTGTACAACTCTGTATTTTATATGAAGTAATCTAATCTGCCCTGCACTTGCAAAACATAAACTGTACATTGCAACATATCCTGCAAAACTAACGTTAAGCACACTTGTTCACCAGCCATCAGTTTTATGAAAGTCAGTTTCTGACAGGCATGTAACATTACGGCTACCTGTTTGAGCCACATTTCTTAGGTTTAACTGCCTGCATTGTATATTATTACATAAATAGTGGTTGAAGTTTTGGCAGCAAGTAAATAAAATAACTACACTATATTTAGATTTGAGTCATCTACATTTACACCTCGATAAATCTGTGTTCACTTCTCTAGGTGGTTTGAGGGCTTCAATCTTCAGTCTTGGTTGCATTTGCAGTTAGTAAAATGATTTAATTAGTCTTGAGCATGGCACATGTTTATACCTACTGTAAGTTATTATGGCTCTGCAAAAGTAGGTTAAGGTGGATGTGGCATGTAGCTTTACAAGAGGCTATTGTAAATAAGCAGTGCTTAGCTTCTTACCCTACTGATTTATGTCTTACTTTGTGCCTGCTAGAGTTGGCTCAAGGGTTCACTTCTCTCTGGGATAACACGGACTCAATGAACTGTGTATTTCCTCATAATTATACTTCTCATTTTTTATCCCAGTTCGTATCTCTTTGCCAGTGTACACACACGTTTCAAAGACAATACATGTATTCTTTCTCAGCATGTCTCCTGTGGGAGAGAATGCAGTCGGGTATTTGGTTGAAACATATCTCCTTGTGGGGACAGCAGGGTTTATTTAACTGTGAGGTGTGGTGTGGCTGATGTGACTTTTGTAGGAATATGACCTTAAATAGTTCGCCCACATCTGTGTGAATGCAAATCAATGTGTCTGTGCTTGTGACAGCATGATTGTATGTACATAGTATGTCCATGTTTGTTAAACGGTACTTTAACTTCCATGGAAGAGTAACATTGATGTGTTTGAGTTAAGACTCTACTTACCCCCCCTTGGCTTCCTGAGTTCAGAGAAAAGGAGTAAGATCTGGAGAGGGCATTTGTGGAAGGTGACTTAAAGCTGGGGCAGTGTTAGGGACACTTGTGTTATATAAACATTTTCCTATTGTTGAGCCCTCATGCAACAGTTTGTCCTGACCATCTGAGCCTAGATGGAGGTCAGCTATGCTGCTTACTTTTCAGACATGTAACCTTTTATTCTGTAAGAACCTTAAGCATGACATGCATCCTCAAAAAAATATGCCAGAAAACAACACTCAAAAATAAAAGCTAAACATGAAGGATTTCCTTGAAGAGAGTAATGGGGAAAATTAACCTTCAGACCTAGCTGACATAATTTTAGCGTAACTGCTAAATGCAAGTTCAAACATGCTTATTTGTAATGATGAAAAAGTAATTTTGTTAAAATACAGAAACAGCCAGCCAGTCTGCAGCTGATAGACTGAGATATATTGAAATGAACAGCAGTTGACTTTCTTGTCCCTTCAGCAATACAGTTTGTGCTCCATTTAAAAAAAAAAAAAAAAAAAGGAGTAGGAAAAAAAAAACAAAGACAAGATTGTTTTTCCGATCCTGGAGACACTGCTTTGTGTTTTTCCATGATTGTAACTGAAATCACTTTGCCAAGAGGATTTTAGTGCAGAGGGAACAGAGAAAAACACAAATGACCACTCACAAGTTCTGGCTAGAGGATCTGTACCAAATTAATATTGATATACATTTTTATAACATTATATAATGATCGCTATTGCATTAGCTTCAAATAGATGTCTTTTATTTTATTATCTCTGATCTCAATTAATCCTATATTCCAAAAATCCATGTTAAAATATAATTTAACTGTTAAATAAAACAAGGCTGAAATGCTTTTCACATTTTTAGTAAGACTTGAAAACTTAATATAGTTGAGTTGACTTTATTCTAACAATATAAAGTCTATTTAGTGTACTTGTTTGGCAGTTAGAAGACATGAAGACACTTAAACCTGTTGTACCAACAGGAAATGACTTAACACATCTCAACATTGTACGTTTAACTGTGTGACAGTAGTGTCCACATTGAGACACTGGCTTAGAGCCAGACAGGCCACATTATATCCAAACCCTGACTAATGGAGACAAAGCTTGACATTGTTAAGTCCTGGACTGACATTTTTCTTTCCTCTCCGTGACCACGGTCTCCATTTTTTATTCCCTTTTGGCAGAACAGATGTCTTAAAGCCTGCCTCTTGCACAAATGGTGACAGATTTAAGGCAACAGTTTAGTCTCTGAGACAATGTATAGGCTTCAGGTCAAGACATGAGGGGCTCCTTGTCCCCTCTAATTCTCTCAGCCTACTCTTTTACACTTACCCGCTATGCCCCGCCTTCACCAAGCCCAGTCAGCCCTCGTCAAGCACCAGCCCGTGAGGAGCTGACAAAGAGAAACCAGGCGGGGGGTCAGCTCCTCAGGGCACAAACAATACCCCCAGTTACAGCCCATTAGCACATCAGCCGTCATCTGTCCTGTATACTGTACTTGGTGTCCCTCGCCTTATAATCTTATGCAAGACTAACCCCCACTCATTTAGCGTTACCACTTTCCCGCTATTTCCTGCTTCTCATATTCCCACTTGTTGGGCAGAGAAATTCTTTGTGTGATTTTTAACCAGCTTCCAAGGAAGTCTTGTGTTTTTTGGCTGTGTGAGGTGTGTGAGTGTTTGAATTAAATTGAAGCCAGCCCGCACTGAAATAATAACACACAATACCAACAGTGTGCAGGGTACTTTTCCAGAATAAGTGTAACGCTACCTTTTCTCCTTTTCTTCAGCGATTGCTGCCGAACAGTCATCAGAACCACCAATAACTAATTCATCTTCTCTGTCTCTTTATGTCTCTCTCGTTCTGTAGTTATGGTGATTGTGCTGCTCCGCTATGCCCACGTCATTGAGAAGCACGAAAATTGTGTTCTTAACACAGCGAGTCTCTCCACAGGCTGGATCTGTGCTGCTGGACTCATCATGGTGGGCAACTTCCAGGTACGAGGATCCAGTTTACTCTCATCAAACAGATAAAATGCAACAAAGTAATAGCAGAAAATGAATACAACTTGACAAGGGAAATAGAAAATAAGTAAAAGTATCCCAAGTGCGTGCGTGCATGCATGTCTATGAGAGAGTTAAAAATTAATCTACAATTATTTTGATAATTGATTCATCGGGAATTTTTCAGGCAAAAATGGAAAGGAATTCTCTGGCTCCAGTTTCTTCAATGTGAGGATTTGTTGCTTTTTGATACTATGGGCCTTATCTTGCACCCGGCGCAGCTCACAAGTGTCTTTATTTTAAGACCGACACAGTTGTTAATTCCCTATCCTGCGCCCACGTTGTTTAAGTAGCAAATGCACCTGCGCCCATCTTTGCGCCCATGGGCGTGCTCGTCTTACAGGGAGGTGTGTTCGGGTGCATTCTTGCCATTGACCAACAAAAACCTTGTCTAAAGTCAGTAACGCAGCATTTTATTGTTATTTTAACAGTGCATTAGTACAATGTTCCTAGACTTGTGCATATCGCCTGCACACTATGATTGTTACACACGCACAGGGAAGCGCAGCAGCACACATACATACAAAAGATTAAAAATAAAAATATTACGGTGCAAACCCACCATAAATCCCATCATAATAGCAATGCGCCACGGTACAAACCTTTTACAGGGAATGGGAGATGACACTCTGATTAGTTTATTGCTATGCCCAGAACACACCTATGAAGTAATGAAGACACAAAGTACAATCCTTTTGAACCATGTGCCCGGTGCACTGACCCTTTTTTCTGCCGTCAAACTAGCAAAAGTGGATTTGGGTACATCCTAAACGCACCTGCACCATGCACTTAACGCCGTGCACTTAGATCGTTAATACAGGGCCCTATTTGTAAAATATTTGCAGTGGTAAAAGCTTCAATTTTGAATGGAAACACGTTTCACTATAAAGTGGAATACTGTCTTCTTGTCATTGTTCATTCTCAGCATGTTTTCAGTAGACAATTGCCACCATGTAACAATCCAACAGCTTTAAAGCTTTCATTAGCTTTGGAAACGTTTGATACTTATATACTTATATGTTGAAAACCTGGCCCTATGTCCTCTCCTCCTGAATAGTCTTGCTTTATGTGCTTATGATTCATTGGTTTAAGATGGTTTGGTTATTTAGGAGAAGTGACTACAGGGAGATTTCCACTTTCATGTACATTTGTCCTACACATGTAGGCATGATTTACCATTTTGTCCATTGTTGAAACATGAGTGGAGAGAGAGGATGGGACTGTGCTGATTCTGTGTGTCAGGTGTGGTAGAGATGCAAATTTTCTAGTTCTCTGTGGATGACTAGACATCTTAGTCAAACAGTTTATTTCTGAAAGTTCACTGTGTGATTAAGAAGAGGAAGAAGAAGAATTGTTAGAAATTGCATTGACAGTTTGTATGAGAATGTTGTTTCCACCTTCTTCCCGCTTCTCCTTTGGGGCCTCTGCTCTGCAGAACTAGGATACATTTTACAAGAAGAGCCAGGGGCAAGTGAGTCATCAAGTCGGGGCGTGCATGGAGAGGAGCTGGGCAGACAGGGTGTGTGTAGCAGAGGCCCCATCTATAACCAATCACAGGCCTCAACATAGCCACTTGTTCACAGATATTGCATCTCTTATAGTCTGGGACATTCCACTGGGATGGAAATAGAGTTGGTGAATAAATTGTTTAAACCACATGACAGAATAGAAATTCTGCTGGCAAAATGCTGTACAGACCTAAAACATAAGGACACAACATCCCCAGGCAAACAACAGCCAGGATCTGATGAACCCGACATATCAAACCAAGAAAGCACCAGGAACACAACACATGGCAACATACTGTGTTGTAGCAACTGCTTCAGTTTGTATCTGTGTGTTACGTGAGGCTTTGGCAGCACCATTGTGGTGTGGCCACTGGGGCTTTTTCCTGTCCGATGGGTTGATGGTTTGGACAGAGAAGCTATATAGATGATGGAAAAGCACTGCCACACCATGAGAGTAGCATGGCTAGGTTGAAAGCTGCCTTCAGGAGAAGCAGAGAAATTAGCAGAAAAGCGGTCTGGACTGCTAAACCTGCATGCTCCTTTACAGATGATACCCAATGTCAGCGGAGCCTTGTTGCCTTGTTAATGCCAGTTAATACTGTTCCAACTGCATCCTAAGGTCCTGTCAGCATCAAACATTCTTGATGCCTACAACGCGACAATTGCATCCCATTGGACAATGATATTTCAGCCATGTGGTACATGAACTCTGAGTGTCTCTAGTACCTACTTGTTACAATGAGTTGTATGTATATGTTTTTATTTAAATGAGATATAAATCAAATAAATCAAAGTTTCTATTTAGTTGAGCTATTTCCGTTGTTTGCTCTCTCCCATATGATACCACTCTCATGTCTCATATCATGTCTGTATGGTAAATATGAAGCCACAGCCATCTTAGTTTAGCACAAATACTGGAAACAAAGTGAAATAGCAAGCCTGGCTCTGTCTTGTGGTGAAAACAACTTTTTACCAGCACCTCTAAAAGGTATTAATTAAAATGTTGTTTGTTTAATTCAATTCAATTTTATTTATAGTATCAATTCGTAACAAGAGTTATCTCAAGACACATTACAGATAGAGTAGGTCTAGACCACACTCTATAATTTACAAGAACCCTACAATTCTAGTATTCTAGTGGCGAGAAAAAACTTTCTTTTAGGAAGAAACCTCGGACAGACTCAGGCTCTTGGTAGGTGGTGTCTAACGGTAGCAGGACGTATAAACACCCAAGTGTAAAAACAATGTGTTTTTGCGTATATGACATGACTACTGATGAAGTATGTTATAGCAGCAAAGTTTTGTCTCTGAGGTAAAAGTAACGGTTATTATTATTATTATGAATCCTGTATGACAAAAAAAGTTGGGGTTGATGGCTTGTGCAGCATCTTTGTCAAAAAAAGCAAACAGATGCTCTTCAGATAGAATAGGCTAAACAATGCTTTCCTTTCTTTGAATAACATTGCATATTGTAATATTATAAAAGATTGGAATCACTGACTCCAATGCAATGACTTTCATTTTAATACCTTTAAGTAGTCGTGGGAAAACGTTGAATGCATGTAACATGTGCATGATGATGGCTCAGGTGATTAATTAAGTTTAAGGTTTTTGCCCATAAGTAAATAAATGTATTGAAGACTTTTTATGCAGGATCCCCTTTTTGTACGTTGCCAAGCTGGTAGGTGATAGGAGGTGGTGGTGACACTTTCTGTTACAGATTTTGTCAGGCTTTTGGACCAGTAAGTGTGTTGTAAACGTTTAGAAGTCAATAGAGATTCACTTCATCTCATGTGTTTCAGTTTCCAGAAAGTGAAAAGTGAAAGAAAAGCTGGAAGTCAGTTGTGCTTGTTCCCACATGTACATCCTCACACCCCTTATTACCCTGCACACTTTTAACTTTCTGTTTCCTTTAGTATACAATCTTTCAAAATGCAGCGCCAGGGACGTCGTTAAGCCTATTTTATGGGGTCTGAAGCTACCCCAAAATGTTCCTAAGCACCCCTAAATGATACTAAGAACTACAATAACAATTTGATTTATCAATAACTGTATCCTCATTCATATAGACCCAACAAATGATATATATCCAGCTACAAAAAAACCCTGAAAAGTCCAAAGTTAGACAGTACAAAGTACAAAGAGTAGTTTACAGAGCGCTGCAGACCGGAGCGTTGCAAGTAACTGAAGGATTCATCTCGTCTTGTTGCTACTCTTTAGGCTGAACTCGCTATGGACCCTCCTGCCCACACACACCGATACACATGCTAATGGTGAAAGGAAGATTACACAAAGTGATACAGAGTAAAACTATAAATTACCTGCTTACCATTAGCTACATTTTCTTGGGGTAAAGGAAAGGGGATATTTTGGATTGCTTTGGAAAACTATAGTCTATCTAGAGTGAACAAGCAAAATACAACAACTGGTTAACTTAGCAAGCTAATCAATATCAATCCCCATAGAATGTTGTTGTCACTGAAAACTAAATGCCATAGGGTCCCTGTTAATGCTATTGTACCGTTGTATCCTTCAATTCATTGAGCAGATGAGATGGATATTTAAAGATATTTCAGCAGAGAGAAAGAGAAGTAGGAGATTGGCAGGGCATTTGATTCTGAGGGAACAATAAGCATTTGTTAGTAGGTCTAGGCACTATGCATAACCTAAACTAAATTATTTAATTATATTTATCATACAGTATATGATAGCTATATTCTAACCAATTCACTTTCTATATATATATATATATTTACTAATCATTACTCCAAATCTTTTATTCCATCCGCCATCAGGTTATTGTATTTACACAGTAGCTGCTTAAAAAAGGATCTGTATCAATAGCTTACATGATAAAGTATGCAGTGATGACTATTTTTTTTGCTTTTTCTTTCTTTAGATATAATATGGTATTACTTTATCATCCATTGACATGAGCGGACAGTTAGCATTTATTAAGTCAATGCTTACAGAAAAACTCATCTTCAGCTTTGATGTGTCTAAATGCTAACATTACAGTAACCTGAACAGAGTAGAAATGGAAGAAGAGGATGTCTGCCACTTTTTACTTAACATCTTGGTTTGTTGACTGGTTGTTAACATAAGTGTAGCTCTAATACAGTAACAAAAGACGTGAGTGCAAAGATTTTGCAAACGCAATGTTGCAAATATATGGCAGATGTAGGCATACACCCTGGTGACTTTTAGCTGCAGAACATTTCAGCAGTGACAGATGCAGATGCTCAGAGATATGTAATTTCTGGTGAACACATGCAGCCATAATGAGAGCTTCCCCCATATGGCTCTCCTGTTTTTTGTTTCTCACTGCTTCTGCTGCCCCATTTCAGTCCACCTCACTGCTCTCACTATCCATCATTTTTCCATTGCCCTTACCTTTGCCTTTGTTTAGCACATACTGTATAAAGTGTGAAAACGTACATAAAGTAAAACAGCAAAGGTTTATTGCCATCAAGTGTGAACGACTGCAATTAGTGATATAATCTGGGACACAAGGAAACACACACACACACACACACACACACACACACACACACACACAGCAAATCCTCACAATTGAGAAGCTGGAACTTGGTAATGTTTAGCATTTTTGCTTAAAAACATAATTTAAATCAAGTTGCCAAGAGAACAAAGCATATGGTTTGTGTGTGTGTGTGTGTGTGTGTGTGTGTGTGTGTGTGTGTGTGTGTGTGTGTACAGGGTGAAGCCACTTTACTAAGGAAGATAGTGTTCGACGAATTCCCACTATGAACAAAAATGTGGAAAAATGTTAATCCTTTATGTGATTTATCTTCCATCTTTACCTCCAACTCTGGAGATGTCACAGGCAGATCCAAGACAAGACTTGTATTGCTGTGTAGTATTTTACTGTTGAATTATCTGGAAATTTCACTTTGTCACTTCAGGGATTAGCCTACTGCACAAGAATGTTCAGTCTGTACTTGCCGGGCCTTAGAAGCCAAATCTAAATAACTTCTAGGCTATTGCTCTAATGATCCCTAAAAGTTACGTGGAACAGAGGAAAATTGTTATTCCAAACACAAGGTTTATACCATTCAGCATCTGCCAAGAAAAGCATTTATTTGTCATCTGTCTAAATAAGTCTGGTCCGTGGAGATCTGTTTCTAGCTTTGATCAATGCTCCATTGAATCTCTTATCTGTTCTGATCAGTACATCTGAGCTCTGTGTGTGTGTGTGTGTGTGTGTGTGTGTGTGTGTGTGTGTGTGTTGCAGTGGGAGCTGTGGTCACATGCTCATGAGCAGCTCTTTTGTGTATTGTTTCTTATGGTTCTTGTGACCAGCACGGAAAAGGAGGTGCTCTGTGGTGTTGCTGCTGGCGTTTACTATGTACCACCTTTTGGTTTTCACTTATTATTTCTTGGCTCCTAACTAAAAGAAGTTCTAAGAGGCTTTGAACAAAGTATTATACAACAATGAATAATCAGACCCAACAGTTTGATGTAGAAGCTGTCTGATGTTGCCCCCTTCTGATCGCTCCCACGTGGTGTTTCCTTTTTAATAATGTCAGCTGCTAAACTGCAGGTTTTGTGTTTTTCTCCCACCCTCTCCTTTTTCCTTCCTTTCTTTATATGACAGGTGGATAATGCCAAAGTTCTCCACTATGTCGGAGCAGGCATCGCCTTCCCCACCAGTATGCTGTTTGTGTGCCTGCAGTCAGCACTGACTTACCGACTGGCCAAGACTCAGGGGGAGTACAACATGGCCCACCTCCGGCTCTGCATGACCCTGCTGGCCTTCGGCGCCTTGGTGCTCAGTATCCTTTACTGCCATTAACAGATGGCAGCATTCAAGGCTGTCAAGTGCTTTAGAAGAGAGCATAGTGCCGCCAGCCTGATTGAGGAAAGAGACATCTCCTTCACGTTATATCACAACTACAGTTTCCTTCCAGTATTCAATGTTAAATCCTTTCTTTCATGTTATGGGCCATTTGTAAAGCTATACATGAGAGAGTATACACTTACTTGGCCAATAAAGCTGATTCAAAGAATAGATTCAACGATTTGAATGGACATGGTAGAGGATGTGTCAAACAGATCTGTTGCAGTCAATTAGGGATGCAACGATTATAGATTTTGTTGGTATGATTTAAGTCTGAAAAATAATCATGGTTTCACGATTTTCACAATTATTATGCATTAATTAATTAATTTCATTGCTAATGTCCGAAATTACATCAACACTCTAGATTTTTGTGTTATTTATTGCTGCTCTTTGAAAGAGGAATAACACACTTACAGTTTTTAATGTTTTGAAAATTATTATATGATCAATCAGCAACTTTTTTATTTAAATTCATCTGATAAGATTATAGACCAGAGGTGAATCAGTCACACCACAAACAAAGGCCAAGTGGGCAACAACCAGGCAACAACAGTGCTGTCCTTCTGAAGAAGAAGTTGGCCCTTTTGGGTCTTACTAGCTTTTGCGTCTAAAAGATGAAGGAGAGGGAGAGGAAACTGGAGGAACGCGCTGATCATATTCACACAGGTACACATACCTGGAAGCTGCCCAGTTCAGCCACAATCTGCTGGCCACTGGATTGGTTGGGGTTAAGGGTCTTGCTCTTTCACTTCCGGGTCCGGGGATTGAACTGATGGTCACCAGCTTGCTTCCCTCACCACTGCCCTTTGCCATGTACTGTATTGTGAGAACAGGCTTTCTCACTGCTTTGCTGTTGTTTTCCTTGACCATGTTTTCAGGTGGTGTGTTTTTCTGTCAGGAGAGTTTCGTCCTTCAACACGCATCAGCAATTTTTGAATGGGTGTTCTGCGTCATCATCATGCTGTTTTACGGAACATTTGCCTTTGAATTTGCCAGCATGTCATCAGATACCATGGTGGTGCTGGCTAGAGGGACCCTGGGATCAGCAGGCAGGGAACACAAGGTGGACACACTAGGATCGCTGGGAGGGTCCATTCCACACCCACAGGCACATCCACACCAACCTGAAAATATGTCCATACTGTAACCTGCTGGCACATCTTGATGCCACACAGCTGGCTTGTTTATTCCTTTCAAGCTCTGGTTGTGGACTTAGTTTACTTATATATTTAAAGCCACAGTCATCTGAAGCTTTGAAACAAACCAGGCCAGTGCAGTCGCCACTCATGGCAGAGTGAATTCTACTATCTGAGCCCCAGGGAGTAGACCTGCTGCCACAGTGGAGAGCTTAGCTTGAATTGTGCTCACATCAGAGCTCAGTGTCTCTCAATAACTTTGTTTGTATTTTGTACATTGCACAAGTGAGAAACCAAACAACTCAGTCCTGTGACCAGCAGAGGAGTAGTTTGTCACTCAGATCAAGAAAATGTACTGTCCCCCTTAGATGCTGTAACCTGTTTAAATAGGTGGCCTTGGACCATTTACACTTCTGATGACTGCCACAATGGTTTCATTGTACGAAAAGTAGTGAGGGCTGCTGGACAGCCAAGCTGACAGTATTATAGTCGTAAAAAAAAAGCAGAGGGAGAGAGAGAGAAAGAGAAGATGATGTGAATGTTACAGTGGAAGCAAGGTCATGCTTGTTTTCCAACTAGAGAATGGATGAATGCAATAAATTCAAAGAAGCCGTGTAATAAAACAAGAGTATGTAAATGTTTTAGTCTATCCTGGAGACGGAACTGAGCAGTGGTCTGCATTTTGCGATAATTTAAACCTGCATAAAGCAGTATTTTTCATATAACAAATTAAAATAATTGTAATGTCAGAGTCCTTCATAGTACTGAATCCCCTGAGAATTAATCATAGAAAGAAAATGGATTATATTTTATTAATTAAAATATTTTTTTATGGAATTAACACCCTAGATGCTTTTTGCTGACTTTTGGTTATTCAGCCTGCATACTTGGTCAAGCTGACTGTACGCTACCTTCTATCCAAAGTAAGTCAACCATTTGGTGAGCTGGAGACACAGATATTCTATTCAGGATTTGGTTAATCAATGCTCGAAGAAAAAGTGAATATTGCACTTGTTTTTCAGGTGACCATTAGGATGATAATATTGCCCTGTGTCTGCTAAAAATTGCTTAATACAGCTTTAATATATGCACCACCAACAACTTTGTTTGAACAGTAGAATTAAAGTATCAATGGAGCACATGTTGTCTTTTTGTGTCGGAATGCTTTCGGTTATGTGCCAAATCATTATTTGAACTGCATACAGAACAAACAATACACCTGGTGCCTCATTAAGTCAAGCCTTTATGACGGAGTCTCAAGAAAACACGTCCTTCCCTCTTGTTGTTAATATATCAACCTTAAACCTCAAATTGATTCAACTTATGAAAGAGAGATGATACAGTGTCCAGAGGCTAAATGCTTACCGTACCAGCTAATTCAAGCCAGAGCACTGGGTTTATTGAGTTTGGTGAGGAGGCACACGTGTTTTCAGGTCCTATGGACGTAGGTCTGCATCTCATTACTCCCCAACAAGGAACAGAACATGCTGTCATTGCTTTACCTAGTAACTTTCTTTAAACTCTCCATAGTTGGGAGTTTTTACAGCATGTCTAGCGGGTGTAGCGGAACAAAGGGAAAAGGAAGGATTTGTAAAGTGAGAGATTAATGAGATACAGTATCCTGCCTCTGTGTTATTGTACAGCAGAATACGCCAAATATCAGTTTGCCTGTGGCATCGGTGCTAAAACACAAAAGGCCTTATCTTGTCATTTCTGCTGAGTTTAGCTCTGATTATGAGCTTGAGACGTAGGGCCAATGTCAGCATCATTGACTGCTAATAGTTGAGGAACAGGGACAGAAGGCTGGATTATTGTGAGTGCCAGGAATACCAAAGCCGATATTTGGCACAACCAATTCATTTACATTGAAAAATGCTCCCTGCTAAAAGCTACACTGACTTGATATTTTGATATCTATCAGTTAAGTTTTTCATTTTATTTTAGCCTCACAGGCTTTTTCTTACAGTTGTCCCTTCTATATTGACTTTCTCTGACATACTGTGCTGTGTTGTAATACAGATTTGTGCCAGAATTACTGTTTATATTTTGTTGGAAATTTTCTACATCTCAGTTTAATATTAACGCACTTTGAGCTCTCTGGTGAAACCCAGAGCAAGCAGAGGGTTTACAATAGTAATAGTCTTGTTAGTAGGCTTTTACTCAGTGAAAATATCACTTCATCATACCACAAAGGGCCACATGATGGGCAGAGGTTTTGTTCTTGCCAGTATTTTGGATGCAAGTTGCTCAAAAGCCCATTGTTCAATCACAGCTTTACAATCTGTTACAGAAGGACCGAAATGTAATAATTCACTATATACTGAATGTATGAATACTAAAGTGGAAAAGCTTGTGCACACTGTTCAACAGTCAAAAAAACACCAGACCCACCTCTGAGGACTTGCTTCTCCCTACTGGTCAAACTGCTCATTGCATGTAAAGTTTGTAGGACTCAGAGCTGTAATTTTAAACTTGGCAGCTTGAAACATTTTTGTATCCACAGCATAGCATTTTCAGTCATCTACATGTTGAGGCCAAATCTGCTTTTGTTTTACTTTGAAATTTATTAAGAGATTGGAACTCCTGCCTGGCTTTAGTTCAGCAGTAATATTCAGATTTGGTGCATTTTAAGTGTTAAGCCAAATGATGCTGTTCTAGCAAGAAACATTTATTTTACTGAATGGATGTTAGGAAGCTATGTATAAGGCCCCTATTTCCAGCTGAACGCTACAAAAATGTCTTTTGAGAAGTTAGTCAGATTTACATTTTGCATTGCAGCGTCATTTCATATCAACCTCTCTACTTCTGTCCTTTTTTCCTTTGCACTCAGGAAAATATCACAACACCAGCTGCATTGTTTGAATTTAAGCAAAATGAACTCTACTTGCTTTTACCTTCTGTTGTCTTACTTTAATGGAATTAATTGTCATGTTTGTATGGTTTTGTGTAATATAGGTGGGTAGCCATGATATAATAGATTATTTTTGTCAATCGAGACTCTTTAAAGCTTACAAAAAAACATTCCTGTGTAGTTTGCTTGTGGAAATGCTTATGCTGCTCACGCCAATATGGTTAAATATCTGCAAGAAAAACTAGCTCACTCATGCAATCAGTAGATCATTGGAGAGAGCCTGCTGACAATCCAGCATCTGTAAACCTCACAAACATGTTACTCAATACGTCTTTGTTGAAATGCAAAATGCTCCCTATGTGCCTTATATATTATTTTCATAGTGAAAACCAAAGAGGTTTAGGTTGTAAATTCTATTTTGATAAAAAGTCATATGATTGTATATGTCTTAATGTTCAACAAATAAAATTGTTAAAAAATATTTCATGTAATCCATTTTTATTTTCACCACATAAGTTATCTTTAATTTATTTTGTTTCATTATTTACATTGTCCAGTTTCTCTGCCAACAGAGTTGACAGAAGATGTCACAGATCAACACATTAAATAAGAGGAAAACTTCTCTTATCAAAACAATGTTGGCTGTAGATGAAATCACGGGTTGTTTCACTCACCATAAACTCGTAAACCTCTACAGACATGAAGTTTAAAGATGAATACTCTTGACACTTCCTCAATCCCATCAGAAAGAAATAATTAAATTAATTACTGTGTGATTAAGCAAGGATGAAAGCTGACCTAAAATTAAATTTTCTAAATGCCCTTTTGAGAAACATAATATAATAAACACTCCATTTTTCCTTCTAAATCCAAGGGAAGGATCTCAGTCTGCAATATAGAGCTGCAGAGAAAACGTCACATTAACTAAATATCTATAAATAGAAGGAGATCTGCAACTACTCCAAGTCATATATTGACTAGGACCAGCATAGGCTTAAAACATTGTAGAAACGCAGCAATTGTAAGACACCAGTGGCGTAACTCAACGCTTTTGTCTCAACATTGTGCAGCTTGGTAATCCACTGCAGAGAGCAAATGGAGAAGAGACTTCAAGTTATTTGCTAAATGGGTCACATCTACAGACTCAGTCACAGCAGCAGGCCTGTTGGTAAAAAAAAAAGAAATAAAAAAGACAGCTATAAATCAGCCACCAAGTGAGCTCTGCGGCAATAAAACATCTTGATGAAGCAAAGCAGTGCTCAAAGGATGGCAGAAAATTAGAGCAGTATGAATACTGCTACTAATACTACTAATAGTATGAAGAGTGCATGGCTTGATTTAAACATATGCTCAAGAGATAATAGTTATCTCCACGTTCAATGACCGGTCTTGTTGTATGACAATGATGATTGTAACATTATAAACAGCTTACCGTAGCACATATTACAAAATAAGACTTAGAAAAGAATTTTAGTCACGACAAAAAAATTGTTTTCTTCTAAAGCCGTGCCTTTGGTTAAGCTATAATTACACTTCTGACATTTATGATAGTCACTAAAAAAAAACTGTTTCTTGAGAGGATTGTATTTGGTGTAGTGTTCCTTTACGTTACTAAGGAAGATCTGTGACTTGTAATTGTATGTATATTTCTAAAGCACCAATAATTGCATGTTTATGGACAGGGGTGGGATTGGTTACTGTAATGTCCTCTGCAAGGGCTCTCTTCTCATTGGTAGTGTCCCATTATATGTTTGTTGACTACAACCACTCTTGCATATAGCAGTAATTGTCTTCTCATCTCTTTAGAGTTGACTTATCACTAACTTTGGCTTTAGTTCTTCCTACTGAAAAATGTCCTATTGTTTGAAGGAGCTGGCAGTTTTAGCCCAAGAAGAGACGTCTGGTTCAGCCTCCATGTGAGTCAACCAGGACGAGCAAATGGATGATTTAGAAGACAAGCTTTTTGGCCATCTCCCAACTGAACTCTGGTCGACCAAAGTGGCCATAAGAAGCTGTCTGCTGGTAGATCGGCCTCTTCAGGTTCAGTTCCCTAAGGAAAAATACAATGCAACAAAAGAGGTGAGAAAGGCCATTAAGGTAAATAAGGATAATCTTATTTAGCAGGGACAATGTTTAAATTAGTAGCAGGGGATGCCTCTATGGGGAACAATATGTGTAACTCCTAACCCACAAAATTCAAATGTCATGTATTAATGATCTGATGATTGCTTTGCGTGGTATTTGACATTGGTTCATGCCTATTACTTGTCCTTGTACAAATTGTCGTAAATAATTGTTCTTTCATGTATGTTAACCAAAATAAAATTACTCATCATCATACATAAAACAAACAACTGAATGTTCTAATCTTTCTGTCTGTCATTACATACAGCATTCACTGCAAAATAGAGAAATGTAAATACTGTATAGACAAAAAATCATCTTAAACCTGCTACAATTTGAAAGTGTCTAACTTTGGTGCCTCCTAGTGGTAAAATAAAATGATGCATTTTCATGGAGTGTTAATAGTCCAATTTTAACAAAATCATAAAACATCAGACTATTTTAATACATGTTATAATAAAAAGTCTACCCACAGTGACTTTAAACAAAACAGCCTTGACATTGTCTTGCATAAGGAGGATGTAGAGGTCATATTGTCATGGTTACCTGACAATGACTCCTGGCCGCAGATCAAAGTTCTTGTTGACAATCTGGAGCAGCTCTGACTCTGTTTTCTGGGAGGAACCGTAGGTGAACAAGGAGATGGACAGAGGTTTGGCCACTCCGATAGCATAAGACACCTGTAACATGCACACACACAGAATGGTAGATAGAAATGTTTTTATCAGCAGAGCTTAAAGCTTTAGTGTGTAACTTTTTGATATTAATTAAAAAGTCTGTTACATTCAAGCCATTGCCAAATGAGTTGCTACAAAGCTAACGACTATCAGCTCCACACAACTCTCTCTGTATTTCTCAAGTATGGCTATGTTCAGAAGATTGGGTTGTCCAGTGTCTTTCGGGCGCAGTAACCCGAGTTAAGATAATTACTTCTTCTGAAGAGTCCATCACATTTTTTTAATCCGTGTCCTCCTTGGCTACTAGCAACTGCATGAAGGAGGGGTGGGGGCTGCGCACAATTACGGAAGGCTTGTATCATGTGTACGCACGGTTTTATTGTCATTAATTAGAGTTCCTCATGGGGGTGATAGAAACTACGCACTATGGCTTTAATGCTTCATACGCTGGTCATGTACACATGGGTGAATAAATGATGCTGTGGGCTCACCTGAACCAGAACTCTCCTGCACAGTTTGGCTTTGACCAGAGACTTGGCAACCCAGCGAGCAGCATAGGCAGCAGAGCGGTCAACCTTTGAGAAGTCTTTTCCGGAGAAAGCTCCGCCACCGTGAGCACCCCACCCTCCGTATGTGTCTACAATGATCTTCCTGCCTGTCACACCAGCGTCACCCTGTTAATGAAAGAAGGAAA
The DNA here is from genome assembly GCA_013375575.1 of Percina caprodes. Classification (NCBI taxonomy): domain Eukaryota; kingdom Metazoa; phylum Chordata; class Actinopteri; order Perciformes; family Percidae; genus Percina; species Percina caprodes. Next base: position 2,403,933 of record JABXJD010000024.1, read on the forward strand.
GATGAGGAAAAATCAGTGGTGACTTTTTTATGTTTTTATTTGTTTGTTTTTGAGATGAAATGAGCAGCTTGTGTGTGATGGTCACCTGAGGTCCTCCAATGACAAAGCGACCGCTGGGCTGAATGTGGTAGATGGTCTTGTCATCCAAATATTTAGCTGGAACCACGGCATTGATCACCTAATAGAATCAATGCAACATTAGAACCAAATAAATGACTTTGACCTAAGCAATGCATTCATCAGAGGCCAGTGAAGTGTGTTTATAGGATCTACCTTCTCCTTTAGGACCCTCTTCTGTTCCTCCAGAGAGATGCAGTCATCATGCTGGACAGAGACTACAATGGTGTGAACTCTCTTGGGGATCACAGCTCCGTCCTTCTGGTCATAATGTACCGTCACCTGTGGGAAGAAATCAAAACGTTTGCACACACTATATATATTATAGTATAATTCCGGACTTACTCTACAGTTTTCTCTCGTTTACCCTCATTTATCTAGTTTCCTGCTGCTGCTGTGAACCAAATTTCCCCATAGGATGACAAAGTTTTGCCTGATATCTTCTAACATAATTTGAGAATTTGCAATAGCCAGGTAACTACATAGTCACTTTGTTCATTCATTAATACTTCTTTGTCATAGTAAAAATGTGTGCTTAGTCAAATCTGAGGTATATTTAAATATTTTGTCTGACTTCCTGGTGTGAATTTAAATATATTCTTTCTTGCCTGATTTTCTAACAACCCACATCGGACCTGGGACACAAAGGCATTAGACAAATAATGTCACAGAGCTGTAGTCAGCGGCTAACTGCCTCAAAATCTGTCAAGTCTATTATTTCTATGCAGAGAGCCTTATGTTAAATACTTGCAGTAACCAAAGCTGATCCGATTTTCTCTGCTGGCACCAAAATAAATCTATTGGAAGACATTCAGAAACAATAAACTAATTCACAGAAAGACTACTGTGGATTTGTTTTGGGAGGAAAAAAGAAAAATATTGCATATGTTGTAATACTTTGTAGAACACATAACCTCACCTGTGTTTTAGAGTCGGGACGCAGCCAGGCAATGTTGCCGGATCGCCTGAGTTCAGCCATCTTTGAGTTGAGTCTGTGGGCTAAGACGATGGTGAGAGGCATGCATTCCTCTGTTTCATCTGTCGCATACCCAAACATCAGACCCTGCAGAGAAAGAGAGTCAGAACAGAAACATAAAGATGTAAACTGTATTATGAAACAGATCATCATCAGCAGGAAATAGTCATATTGACTGTATCTGTAACAAAAACAATAACAAAATATTAATGCATTGAACGACCATATGGCCTATAAGGAGTCTGTTGGAGCTAAGTGATATAATGTCCTGTCACAAGACAAGACATAATAAATTAAAAGAGCACTTCTTAAAACAAACATGAAGGTAAAAAGACATTAAAATAGACGTATAAAATATAAGTATAAATGAAAGATAAATCAAGTAAAATTAGATAAATAAGATAAAGTTATGTTTAAAAAAAATTATAAGAAGATATTGAATCAGCAAGCTTTATTTTACATCCTTAGACGTGGTATTATAGATATTGCAAAACTTATTTTAATTGTTGACTTTTTCAGATTGAATTACACTTAAATTTAAATTACTCAGAAGGAGTACATTGACTTTTGATAGCTTAAGTACATTTAGCTATAATTAATTAGTACTTAAGTAGGATTTTAAATACAGGACTTTTACTTGTAATAGAATATTTACTTAAAAAGTAAAAGATCTAAGTAATTCTTCCACCACTGCTGAATTGTCTCAATTCTTTAACACTGTAGTATTGAGTCAAACAAATAGAAACAGAAGTCAAATATCACAGCCATCCAACCCTCCAGCGAACATGAGCCAAAGGTTACATTGTCCTGTTGCAAGAGCCCTACCTGGTCCCCCGCTCCAATGTCCTCCTCCTGTCTGTCAACATGGACCCCCTGAGCAATGTCTGGACTCTGCTGCTCCAAAGCCACAAGCACATTACACGTCTTATAGTCAAAACCTACAGAAGAAAAGTGAACAGAGCGATAAAGCTGACAACACAGAGCGCATTTTACCTCTATTTTCATTGATTTCAAAGGTTGTTTTCTCACCTTTGTCAGAGTTGTCGTAGCCAATGTGTTTGATAGTGTCTCTCACCACCTTCTGGTAGTCCACGTTGGCCCGAGATGTGATCTCTCCACAGAGTAACACCATGCCAGTCTTACACACCGTCTCTGTCAATACAACCAACACATTACACATCATTTTAAACACCTTGTGAAATTAGAAAATCTTTGGGCACAGTTCTACTTTTTGACTTCTTTAACAAATAGCTGTTGCAAAGACAGGCTTTATTGCCATTATCAGCTAATTCTGAGGGTGTTGCGCTGAGTGGTGAGAGAGATCTTGTGATACTCAAAGGTCAATATTATAATACAATAAATAATGTAACAATCCAGATGATTTAAATTCCAGCTGAGATTTAGATCAGTCGGTTCCTATGTCAAAACTGACCGCATGTTACCCTTTGTCCTATTTAGGAGAATATAAAGAACAACTTAAGATATTGAGATGACATTAAATCATTTTGAATTCTAGTTTACTTACCACAGGCCACTTTGGCATCTGGGTCCTGCTTCAGGTGAGCATCCAGGACAGCATCACTGATCTGGTCACAAATCTTGTCTGTTGAGTGAGGACAAGCACTATGTTTAGAATTTAGAACACAGACAGTGTGATTTGAATGTATTAATGCACAGAGATTTCTAAATGTATGTGTATTTGCCTTAGGCAGTAATTTCAAAACTTATATTATATTGTAGCATTATTACTGTAGGTTCTACAAATATTTCTCTGAAAGATTACAAGCTAATATTTCAAACAGCGTTGGATTTTAGTTGTATCAGTCAGCAGCAGGACAATGTCTCACCTACCACTCCATTCATCTCTATCGGTCATCCTGCTGAAGCATGCAATACACGGGTTACATCAGAAACAACATCAACATCAACATCTGGTTGCATCGGCTTGACACGACACAGACAACCTCAATGTATTGTTTTAGTTCTGAGACACGAAGGAATTAAAATAATATTAAACGTTTTGTCATCTTCACTTTAAACTGACTAAATCGATTTACAGTTGGTTTACAGTCTGTAGGTGTAGGACTATGTATCTTTGATCCCCCCAAAAAGGCCACTATCTGTGGGAACAGCCCAGACCTCGAGGTGTGTTATCAAATCAAAAGGTGTGTGCTGCAGCTTTCCACCAAGGCCACACACTTCTGTAAATGTTCAAACACTATGGAAAGTATTTGAACTGGTAACTAGATCTTCTTCTATTTCTTTTTGTTTTCAAGACCTAAAAGGCTTTAAGTAATATCTACTCCATGAACTACTGAGTGAAACGTGATATCTATCTACAATAAAGGTGTACCTTTGGCCATGTTTCAAACATTTTCTTTAAAAATGAATTTAAAAAACAACACTATGACACAACAAAGATGAATTTCTCAGATTCAAAATCTGTGTAACTGATTTTCTAACCCTGTGGTTTTACACAATTTAGCCATTACCTGTGAAGCAACTGGTTTACTCTGCTGACTTTACTGATTATCGATTTAGGCACTTTGTAACATATTTGTGAAAGGATTACAACACTTTGAAACAAGGGGTGGGGGAGCAGTGTAGATGGTAGATTACATTTTATTATATAAACATTTAACACATTGTTAATAACACTATCATGTAGCTGTAAGCAGCTTTAGACATTTTAAGGGTTTGTTTAATATACAATAGTTAATTATAACTTTTCCTATGAAGCTATATTTTATATTATAACAACTGTATTTTACCATATTGCAATTAATCTTACATCAGCCTCCACTTATAGTTGCCCACAGGAGGAGTTAAAGCTGTTGACAAATACATTAATAAAGACGTATAGCTATGAATATATTAAATATTTATTGGGTGCTAATAAATACTATAAACTGTAATGGGTCATTTTAATGAGGTTAATGTCAGCATTTTGGATTGACATGTATTTGTATGTATACTTATTTCAATGTCAACATGCCAGTTGTATCCCCGCATAGAGTCCACATGACACTTTTCTTTAGTGTGCAACCGTACACCAGTGTCACACACATTCACCTCCTGCTGCCCATAAGTGAGAGTGAGAGTGAGGGGCAGTAAACACATGTTGCTGTGAATGGAATACCAACCATGCTTGGAGAGTAAATATTCAGCACTGTGGAGCTATTTTGGACAACTTGCCTAGAGTTTATTCATATGTATGTCTATGTTTTAACCATGAGATATTAAATCTATTCCTCTGTATATAGATAAGAAAAAAGGTAAAGATGTGTTTTGAAAATGATATATTCTGGATGTGTTTACAAGTATGAAGAAATCTGTTGTGAAGTTGTGAAATATCTCATAGTAAACTCACTAAAGTAAAGTGGAGACTCACCTGGATGTCCCTCTCCTACGGACTCCGACGTGAACATAAAAGAGCCATCGTCCAGCATGTCACTCATTTTTCTTTACAAGACCAGGTATTCGGTAAGACTCAGAGAAAAAAAGTTTCCTCAGCTCCCTCCAACAAGCAGTCCAGAGAGATCTGAAGGCTGCTTTATATTCCTGCTGGTTCTCTTTAAGAGAAAAATGAAGAAAAAGGGGCCAACAGCCCTGCAGCCAATACAAAGTCTATCCTACAAAACTCCACGCCTGTGTCCACATGGCCCAATATATATGGCTAAGAAAACACACGCGCACACTCTCTCTATGCATGCACACGCACACGCACACGTCATGTGAATCCATGGGACAGTCCATTCCAGGGGGAGTGGATGATGGGAGGGCATTTACAGTTTGTGTAAACTGCTTTGAAGCACCTTGTGTACAGTATGATACTTGAGTGTGTTTAAAGTCATCACCTCCACATTGACAGCTCTGCTTTTTAGGGTGGAAGACTGAGAGCAGGAACATCTTGATTAGGGGTTCCCCTCCCCTTGTCACACCGGTGGCATGGCTCTGTCTTCAGGGACTCGGCCAGGTCAGGGCAGCCTATGGATAGAGGGACAGAGAGAAAGGTGGTTGTTGTCCAGGCAAAAATGATACAATTACTTCTGTTAACCTCATGTTCAAGGAGTTTGTTCAATAGTGATTAAAGAACACGAAGTAAATGCTCTGGAACATCATTACAAAGAAATCAAAACAATGACAATGATATATGGTTATGTCATGTTAATGTTTAAATCGTTTTTCAAGCAAAAAAGCCAACGTTTTGATGGTTCCACAAAACACTACTTTTCTTATTTTAACATTTTGGTAAATTGCAGAAGTGGCAAGTAACTAAAAGTACATTTAGTCAAAAACCATACTTGAATTAAGTAGGTTACAATTTTAAGGTACTTGCACTATATTTTTTACTACTTTATACTCATACTCAGAGGGAAATGTACTTTTTACTACACTACATTTATGTGACTGCTATAGTTACTTTTCAGATTAAGATTTTCAATGAAAACCTGATGATTAGTTTATGAACAATATAATGAATGTAATATATGAAACTACACATCAGTGTAAGTATAAGTGGTTGGTTTTGACAATGACTATCATGAGACCACTATAATTGTGTCATGAATAATTCCCTCGACCTCAAGTAAAGTGGAACACTGTGGCGCTTTCATCAAGATGTCATAAATGTTACAAGGCTTGTCTGACGATGGGGAATACAGCACAGATGTGATTAACTGAGTTTAAGACATATAGCTTTAGGCTACTTGTTGCTAATGTAACTGCTAACTACTGCTAACTGTAGTAAGTTGTCATTAGCTAGTTAGCTCGGTTAGATGTACAGCTGTCCTATTAGCTGACTCAGCACTGGGGTGCCAGTAGCCAAACCCGGAAAGAAAACTGTTTTCCCTGTCGTTAAACTGGCCTGGTCAAAGTATTTCAAATTTGTACTTCAGTACAGTACTATGAAATTAGTTGCTTTCCATCACTGTCGATAACTAAATTTGGACAGACAGCCACCTGTTGTCTGAATGGTCTTTTCCATCTAAGTCCCAGCCTGAGGCTCTTGTCTCTACACAACTGCAGAAAATATCGAGCCATTTCCTGAGAGGAGATCAAATAAGATATGTCTCTCAGAAATATTGAAGCATTTAAGGTGACTCACTGTGCCTGTGTTTTAATCGAATATCAGAGACTGTAGAGCAGAGATCTTTAACAGGGGCTCCGTGAACCTTAGGGGGTCCTCAGAGTGCAGGGGGTCCGTCAAATTATTAAAAATGTAATAATCAAAATTAAAAAAAAAAAATACATTAATATGATTCCAACATATCAATAGCAAAGATAAATTGGCCTATTTGTGAAAAAAAAATGTATATATTGAAGATAAGCTTACTAAGCTAGCCACTATGGTAGCAGCACAGTTAATCTTAAAGAGTCACTGTGTGGATAGTTAACGTTAAAACATGATGCATAAATAATGACCATTTACTTTTTATCCATCTGGCCTGATTTAATATGCAACTCAATTGTATACAATATATGCAGTAGGGTCTCAAGGGGTCCCTAGTTCTCAAGGGGTCCCGGGCCTAAAAAATGTTGAACAGCTATGCTGTAGAAGACTGTTTATTCAAGTGATGCTCATAAACATACTGTATGTGCATGCACAAACATACACCTGGATAAGCAATGGGACTGTAAACCGCACAGACAGACTCATATGGTATAAAAGCTCTGCACACAGTGAGAGATTAACACATCTCTCTTTACTGTAGCGTAACAGCGCATAGGTTAGCCCCATGACACATGTATTTCAGAGTATGTGTAAAACTACAGTTCTGTGCATTGAAACATTTGACATTGTGAATTTCTATCTAACACACTCTAATAAATAAATCTGTAAAATAACAGAAAAGGTTCTGGCATTCATTACCCAGACTTTGTCCAATAATTAATCACAGAAAATTTGCGTGTAGTCTTAGTTAAAATACAGATTTATTTTCTATCAGGCCTCAGTTTCTCAGTTAGTACACTACTAAAAACTGTGCACCCTGCATTCCAATACCCATACCATACTATTTAGTATATCAGAATAAATATAGTATGTCTCAACACATAGTACGTAAAACGCAGTATGCCAAGAATATCAGGATGTCCTACTTGATCCGTTACAAGCCAGCATGCTGTTCTGGCTATTCTGACCCACAATCCTTTGTGCAGCACATATGAGCAACAGGGTCAAGACGCAACGTTATTAAGAAGTAGAATTTCCCAATTGTTTGCATTCTGAATGCAACAGCACATATTTTGTAAGGGCAGCTGCCGTACATACTAAAAGTAAAAAGACAAAAGTATGCGATTTGGAAGGAGACAGAGGTCAGAGGTCAGGGACAGTTAAATGTGATAAACATAACCTAGATCATAAAGAGACTACATAAGCCAGTCTGATGGCACAGTGCATGATCTTGGGATGATACACCTGTTTATGTATTTTGGCAGGACTACTGTGTGCCAGGATGAAAACACTCAAGACGGACATCACACTTGTTACGTAAACACGGGAAATTGACTACTCTCTGAGTTTGTGTAGTTTGCCTCTAAACATTTGTTAATGACTGACCAAAAGAAGGGATTTTTTTTCACCTCCAACAAGATCACTCTGGTTATGTTGAAAGATAACTGCTATCAGAGGTTTGATAACGTGTCATGAAGAGGATGAATGTGTGCCGGGGAAATGTGAAAAATACAATACAGATAATGCTATAACCCTCAACTTATAATTTATTGACCTCTAGCTTCTACTATTTTATCTACTATTTTATTCAAATCTAATTTTGTACTTCTGACATACCATTTTGATCCAGATCAAGTATTTTTTACTATCTTTTCTGAGGGGATAACATAGGATAACTAGGAACAAGCTGGATAGTTGTAATAATATAATTAATTAGTTCAAGTCATTTATTTAGACAGGGTGTTAGACAGAGAGATGTTACTTTTAAATCTTGCTAGCTTCTCAACATTAACAACCCTGCCTTTAAGTACTTATTTTCAAACCCTTCTATATGAATAATTTTCACAGAGAAACAAACTAATGGACAGTTGTTGAAAATCTACCAGATGCAAGGATTCACGTATCAACGTAAGGTGTGTCTTCATCTGAGATATTGACAAATGAAACAATGTTTCAACCAACTGGATCTCTGTTGTGTCAATCTGTGTAATAAAATACAGTTCTTGTTTGGACTCAGTGTGCAGGGGTTACGCTTTTTTAACTTATTACTTTATAAACTAACCTACTAGGTAGCTTGTGAATTGCCCCACAGGGTTCAATAATATTTTTTTAAATATTATATTTTGTATTATTAATCTGAATCTGCAAAAATGACTTGTAACTAACATAAATGTAGTGTAGTAAAAATTGTCATTTAGGGATGAATTATTACACATAATCCAGAGGGAATTGAATATTATTTTGGAGTTTTGTACATACTCCAACATGAAGGCTATTGCCTAATAGGTCAGTGAGAAGAGGTGGATATCTGAAACATACAAAAGATACACTCTAGATAAAGTTTAAAGTTTAAATCCTCCTTAACGTTTATCCATAGAGCCATTGGGCCCCTCAGAAGATGACGCACAACATGATAAAAGCCTGACTACCTTTGTGTTGCAGTGTGTAGCTGAGTAAACTGAAAAGTTAAAAAAACTAATTATACAGTCATCATTTTAATACTATAATTCCACATTACACTATATAAAGAAAAAAACACAATGTGGCTGAATCCATGACAGCGTCTCCTCCTTCTGTCTGATTGGTTACATCAAAAGGTGTGTCATATATTGACCCACTTCAATTTCATTTAAAAAGGGGTCATTGTTTTGGTGTTTTTGAGTCGGTCAGATTCAAACTGCCCAGAACAGGATGAGATAAATACAGGTAACACCTGTTTGTTTTTCTCCAGGTCCAAGGACAGTTCGGCTCGGCAGCTCCGCGCTCTGAGCCCGTCTGGTTACCAAACAGTTTCATCTGGATGGCAGTCACAGCTCATGGGATGAGTTTGATTCTCCCAATCATAGACATCTATTTTCTCAATTAATTAATAAGCGTTTGGTCTATAAACTGTCAGAAATGGAAATGTCAATCAGTGTTTTCCAAATCCCAAGATGATGTCCTCAAATGTTGTTTTCACCAAATTCAGTTTACTGTCATAGATAAGTGAAGAAACTAGAAAATATTCACATTTAAGAAACTGGAATCCTTTTTTTCATCATTTTTCATCCAATCCTTTTAAATGACTTAAACCGATTAATGGATTATCAAAACAGTGGGCGATTAATTTAGTAGTTAACTAAAACTAAACATAATAATAAACTAATCAATTATTCTTTGCAGCTCTACATTTATTGCTTGGTTGAGAGATTGTGGAGTGTGTACAACTTGTTAAATTAGGAATTGTAAATCTATAAACAGCAGATAATTTACACTGTCAACCGAATTAGTTTACTGTGTGTTTATGGACATTTCTCTTTATTACTATTGTTGTTTTTTAGCTGGCTCTATGCATTAAGGTAATTTCTGTCGTCTTCAATTTGTGGCTTCTTGTGTGTATTTATCTGAATATTTGGCTTTTAAAGCGGTTAACTGAATAATTAGGAGTAATTTTTTATCATTATAGAACTGTTTATACTGCCAGTTTTTACACAAAGTTTTTGAAGTTTCTGGCATCAAACTGATGCAAAAGAAGATCTCTCTTTTCAAATGGATTTTGACAATAATTACTATTATTACTATTGCACTCCCTGTCCTTCCTTTATTACTGCCCACTTTACTCTGATTGGCTTCCCTTGCACCACAAGAATATCACGTGTCAACCAATGCCTGCAAGCGACAACACCACACAGGAGGTGGATTGCAAATCTTCAGCTGTGATTGGCTGTTGGTACCCCACACCCCCACTAGAGTAGCACTGGTCCAAGGAGAGTTTGTTCTGAATGTGTGGGTATGTTTGCAGTGTGTGTGTGTGTGTGTGTGTGTGTGTGTGTGTGTGTGTGTGTGTGTGTGTGTGATGAGAATATCAGTGACAAAACAGTCCAATCAGACCAAGACCTCACTTGAACCCTACAGATGAGAGTCTTGTGCGTTATGAATGGGTGAAATGTTTACGGTTCATTAACTAGTCTTCTTTCTATGATGATTATCTGTGGAATTACAAGCATAAGCCTAACTTTGTCATATACTATTGGGGGAAGAATCCATTGGCCATCCATTACATTTTATAGTTGATGTTGTGAAATGGTTTACAACTACAAAAACAAGCATCCAGGCAAACTCTAACACACACGCACACACGCACGCACGCGCACGCACGCACGCGCCAGAGAAGAGTAGCCAGAGGGAGTGCAGCAGCTGGGCTCGTGGAGGGTCATCCCATCTCTATTTCAGCCCATTTTGGACCCTCAGCACATTTCTCTGTAAAGCTGCCACCAATGAGTGAAATATTACCACAATACCAACAGCAATGCATATTTATCACACAAATTGTTTTGCAGGAGCAAGACAATGTGTTCATTTTACTTGACTGTAGAAAGATGTAATTACAAAGCAATACAACTCTGACACAGGGTTTAGAGAGGTTATGTAAGTTCACCCCCTTCACACACACTCCCCTTACCTGAACCCCTTTACTACACTGTACTGGAGTGGACTGGGTTTTTATCAATGGCTCTTCTATAAAACGGCTATCTCCACTGGTGGTGGTTGTAAAAAAGGGTCTTACAATAGAGACAGGATGTTTTTTAGAAGATGGACCAAATCTATAAGATAATGTAGATATAAAGATAATTTCTCATTTAGTAATTTCATATGAGTCAAATTATGTATTATCGAATCATAAATCCATTTTACATTAGATATAGTTAAGTCAGCAACTGTTTTGATAATCAATTAACAATTTTAGTCATTATTCAAATAAAAATGCAAAAAGATGTAGGGCCCAGCCTCTGTGAGGATTTTATGCTAAACATTCGTCATGCATGACCTTAAACTGAATATTCTTAGGTAAAACCAAGTAATTTGAAGCCGTCACCTTGGTTACTGGGAAATTCTAGTGGCTATTTTATCACAATTTTCTGACAATGTACAAATGTTAGTTGCAGCCCTGAATTCAGCCACTAAGCAGACTGCCCTATAATGTCACTAACCTCCTGCAGGGGGCCGTCTTGCTCTGAGCCAGCTGGAATTTGATCTCAGGACCTCTGCGGCTACTTTGGGACTGACCTGAAGAGAAAACAAATAAAAAGCCAAATTTTACAAAGATATTTGTATGCCCACCACTGACACGTATTTATGTCAGCAGTTAAAATAAGAAATTCTGATGGTGTTCATTAATTTAACTAAAAAGATCAGGATACTTTAGGTGTATTTGTATTGTTGTCAAATACTGAATTACATATGCTATTTATTATATTTATGGATGTTAAAATAATCAAGGCAACATAACTGATTAAATCACCATTTAAGAATGCTGTCATATTGCTATTTGATGCGAGCTCCACTCTGCACCATGCTGTACCTGGTACTGAGGATTGAGCTTAACATGAGCCTTGTTTCACAGCAGTCTTTGAGAAATTCCTATCACGTTACGTTCACATAAGCACTTTCATTGTGAGGGGGACTAATGGGAGTTTAGACGGCTTAAGGGGCTGTCTGCAAACATCAGATTCCTTCCTACTAGCAGTGAGGCACATTCTGGTGAGTATCACCTTTTTACAGTTCTGTTTGACATATTGTACTCAAACAAATGTTAAGTTAAATGTTAAGCCTTTAAGACTTTCATCTTATTTCATCAACTTGGTATGTTGCTTTTATTAATATGTAGTTAGCAAAGCATTTTAACAGAGAAAATTAACAAAGCATGCATGAGTGCACCTGTGTAAAAATATAATACAGCCATGGTAAAGTGATCTGACTGATGGTAAAACATCTTAATCTTGTTAAAAGTTCCTGAAGCAGAGTCTTTTAAATGTTTTCTCTGTAGAGGGCTTGCGGACTGTGTTAGGGTCATGGGGAGTGTGACCATGGTCCTGAAGGCTTTGAGCCTGTTTGTTGCAGAGCTCATAAGCTCCGTCACAGCCTGGTTCCAGTCCAAACCAGCATGGGCAAACCTAAAAGTGCTGGAGGACACAGAACTGAAGACTAGTGGAGGCGGTGAGTCCAACAAGAGAAACAAGGAGAATCATTTAACTTTCAGACATGCTGTACTTTTGCACTGAAAAGGTTACAGATTTTTAGTATGAAATTCCCTCTTTGTGTTGCTATTCTTCCATCACAGTACAACAAGGAAACACTGTTAATTTTTACCCTCTGAAGTAATAACGCTAATGAATACTTTGGACGAAGGAACCGGTATCGAAGTCAGGGTATTTGTATCAGTATCAAACACTTTTAATGCTACCCAGCCCTAATCATTCATAATAAAAAATCAATCACAATAGTTAATGGACTTATTCACTTATGCCTTATAAAGAAGAGTCAATAATTTAGATTAAATAATGCTCTTTTGTCTCTTTCAGTCCATGAGCGACACAGGGCCAAAACTCTGTGGGAGAAGACTGGAGCTGTGGTCATGGTTGTACGGCGACCTGGATGATTATTGTGCAGAGAGGTAAGAAATCACTGTATGTCTATCAGTAATAAGTCTCTGTAGTCATCTAACTGGTTAATTTTCATCCATGCGATTTGATTCTCTCTGTCCTTCCCTTGCTAGGAGGCTGCTGAGCTGTCCTCTCTAAAGTCCCAGCTGCAGGAACTTGAAGTCGCTCTGTTTGCCGTGGTCAAAGAGAACCTTGGCAAGGAGCTGGACAGCTTCAAGAAGTACTTCTCTGGAAAGGTCTATGTGGATCAGAAGGTCTGTATTTACACATGGCTTTAAGATATTAAGTGAAATATGGGAGGATTACATACCGGTAATTTAAGACAATAAGCTAATTTTACATTATTCTCAGAGAAATTTCTACGGCCCTCAAAAGAGGTGGATGTGTCTATCCATATTTCTGCGTATTGGTGTGTGGAGGAACATTTGGCGGGCCTACAGGAAGGGCTTTGGAGGAAACATAAGAGGTGAAGGACTTGTCCTGGGTGGAGTCTTTGTCATTGGACCTGGAGATCAGGTAGGCAGTAACTTTTACAATATTTTCTGACAAGTGCATCTGGATATTTGAATGGATTTTGATTCCCCCAGGGTATTCTACTGGAGCACCGCGAGAAGGAGTTTGGAGATAAAGTTAATATGCTGGCAGTACTCAGAACAGCCCGCAAAATGCAAGATGATATGGCAAGATAGACCTCAAATATGTGAAAGAATGGACTGTTTGTCATTGAGACCTTATGTAATAATGGTTGCAGCATGTTGCCATTTGCTGTCTGCAGGAATTTTCTCTACAAAATGATGTGCTCTACTCATATTTTATTTGGAAATGTAATGCTTTTCTGGCTGCATTCACCTGTTGCTGATATGTTATGCTGGTGTCACAACTCTGTGGTTTACATGTGCTACTTTAACTGTTTATTGGCCCACTGTCTGCAGTTCTGGTCCTGGTTGAGTGATGGTCTTCTGTGTGATTTAATGAAGATTTGTTTCTAAACTCTGCTGAGAGAACACATCTGATGCTAGCACACACCTTCCACACTTTTAGCAAGACAGTCTTGGCCTGACATGAGGGAAACTGAACCGTTGGAATAATTAACGCATTTTGTGTTTTGCCATGTAATAAACCACTAAACCAGTCATGTTGGATGAAAATTAGCTGCATATTTACCTGTCCGCCTGTCATCTTTTCCCATGCCTGGCTCCTTCACATCCATGTCAAAGTTCAAATCTTCTTAGCCAGCTATCTTGCTCGATTAGTTTCCCTGCTCCTTAGTACGCCTGCGCCAAAACTGTTTACAAAACGTTCGCTCAGGAAGAGGCGCTGCTTGACGCTTCATTGATTCTGGTGAGTGCGCCTTTATTACGAAACTACTCCATTAACTTTATATGGCAGTAACAGCTTCTGAACAGGTGCACCCGCTTCAGGAACACCTGCTATATATCTCCAGGCCCAGACTCTATAAACCAAAGGCTAACCGAGCTAACTGCTAATTTATTGATTGTATGCCACGACACTCTTTGTGCCAACATTGTAGGACATTAAACCAATTGATTATATAACCACCATCACCATATTTATTTAAAAAAGATAAAATATCAAGATCTATTTGGTTAAAATGTGAAAGTGTAGTCTGTTGAGCCATCAGGTAGGCTAATGTCATGATTGATTAAAGTCACACATTGGTAGCATTAAGGTCATCTGCATTTATGTGTCTTCCTGCGGGCTGATAAGGGCGGTGCCTTACAGGTAGAATAGCTATTACAGTTACTTCATCTTTACATGGAAGTTAGTTGAGGAAGAAGTAGTCGGATCCTTACCAAAAGTAAAAGTAGCAAAGTAAATAAAAATGTCAAGTTGCAAGTAAAATCCTTGCATTCAAAGTTGCTGTGAAATTATTTTATTCAAAATATTAAGCAGAAGAAAACAGCAAATACAATACAAACTACACACTAAATCTGCAGTGAGTATAAAGCCCAAAAAGCTGCCAAAAGCTTCCTTAAAACTTAATTTTAGGCGTCGTCCGTGATAATCTTTCAACATATTCATAATGCAAGTAGTCTGAGAGAAAACTAGACTTCTGTTTCCAGGTTTTAAATAATTTAGTACATTAAGTTGGACAATATGTATTCAGCTATCTTAGAACTCAGGGTTTTCCTTGCCATTATAAAGTTTATAGGTGCAGCACCCGAGCCGTTTTGGGCACCACCTAGGCCGAATGAATGTAACTAAAAGACATTTCTCAGATCTAATGATTGTAGACTTCTTTAGCAAGTTTTGTCATTGAGTGTTTAAAAAAAAGTATTATCTGCTTGCTTTTTCAACGTTTTAGACACTGATATGGCAATAACGGTCTGAAATGGTGTTAAAAAGAGACTCATATCTACCACAAAGGGACATAAACCGACTACAAAGGAACTGATGTTGAATTGTTAAGTCCCATGTCCTTCCAGGCAAGCGAGTTTTACAAATTGGGGTTTTCACAAAGAAGTAAATTATAGAAAATAAAATAATTGTTATATTAGCATAGCCTATATGCTATTTTCACAAGCGATATATTATTAGATTGTTATAACGGATGCATTAACATGTATGCAACATTTTTTGTTTTAACTATTTTATATTCTGTTGGGCAGTTAAATATATGGCAAATCATCCCACTTGTTGATCATGCATGAAAAATCAAAGTATTCAAGGTAATTATTAACTACAGCTGTCAAAGACAAGAAACAAGCAGCATTTTAATGTTGTCTAATTTGTGGTGGTGGAGCTAATTAGTTTAATCGCCATAACAAATCATATTTTAGAAGCTGATCACATGTTTTTTATAAAAACCATTACAGTATTTTGAAACTATAACTATTAAATAAAAATGTCCGCCTGAAATGTAAAGTGGAAGAAGTATAAAATAGAATCAAATGAAAATACTAAAGTAAAGTAACTCAAAATTGTACTTTAGTACATCATTTAGAAAAATACTATTTACAAGCTACTGTTTGACCCTTCCCCCAGTCATGTCATTAATGTAAATCACTGGATTATATTTGGTGATATGTTCAAAGTGTTAGGCAATACTACATCATGTTTGGCAGCGCTTGCTCTGCAGACGCATTCAAGGAACCTAGACTCCTCCTTGAGTTGCAGGCGTGGGCGTCTGTCTAGCTGTTGGCTCTTTCTGTTATCATTTTTTTTTAGCCCTTTGTCCTCCCTGTCGTTAATTGTCAGAACACAAGCGCATTTGGGTGATTTACGATTAGGCACGGGATGACCTAAATATTTCTTCACATTTTGGAAATGGAGACAAGTTAGTAAATTACCTTTTTTCTTTTCTAATTGATTATAAAAAAAGATAGATTTGATCCTTCTTAAACTTTAAGTCCTTTTTTTTTCCTGTGTAATATCTGACTGGTCATATTTAATTCTGAGTGCATGAATTTCTCTGTGTACTAATTGGAAAGTGAATTATATGTTTGTGTTTCACTCTAATTTATGTGTTGATGTGTTAACCACACACAAGAGCTTCCGTGCAAGAATAGGAAGTTTGTTTTTAAATGGAGAACTGTAATACCCCAGTAAGATTATCAAGATGAGATAAGGGCCTTTTCTACTTGCTTATAAGGTTCTTTCATTTTGATATTGCACACTTTGGGGGGTAATAATTTCATTTTTCATTAATTTAGCTAAAACTTGGCTAACACTTTAGCTGGGTAGTCTAATGATAAAGAAAGATGCCAAGGTATTTTTCTCTCTTACATCTGTGAAATCAAATGCAGCCTCCTTGAAAGTAGTGCTTGCAGTAGAGGTGGATTGTATTGTCTTTGAAACGGTCTGTGGCGTGGCACAAGTGGTTTAACGCTCATAGAAAAGACTTGTGTTTCTTTCTTTCAGTGAAATCTTGTTTGTAGTCAGAGGGTCAGACTTTGTCCATGGTCCCAATGCTGGCTCTGTCCAGGAGTTCGAGAGCTTTGAGGTGGAGACTGCCCCTGCGCTGCTCTGCCCTCTCTCTGGGGAGCACTACCATGAGTAGCCAGCCCTCCACCACAGCCAGGCCCCAATTTCTAAGAACCCAGACTGCTCTGTTTCACCAAAGTAAAGCCAAAGCCAGTCCTCACCCAAACAAGCCCACTACAGGCAAGGACATATTTTACTGCCTACACAGCTGTTCTCTACCATAACCCAAACTTCCAGCCAGTTCTAGAAACCGTGTTTCAGCCGTGACCTGTGCACAGTGTTTCCTTGCTTTCCATCCACTTTGTGCTGGAGTGACTCAAGTCCTTCATAACACTGAGTCATTGTACAAAAAATAAATTAGAAATCTTTTTTTCTGTAATTTTTGACATTTTATGGATGGAACATTTAACCCATAAAATAATCTGCAGATTAATTGATAATAAAAATAACTTAGCTGCAGCCTTACATTACACTTCAAGACATCCTAAAGAAAAAAGAACAATTAAAATACAAGTCAAAGCACAGAGAAACACACCAGCTGCAGTCAAATATAGCATCTACAAATGGTTTCCTGTCATTTTAACAAGCATTCCACTTCCTTTGTAAGTATATAAGATCTTTAATCTCATGGATGGGCTTTAGATTAAAGTGAGAACAAGCATAAAAAGCACCTCACGCAGACATGACACTACACTCAACCACAAGCCTAAATCTGCAAGCTGGGTCTTGTTGGTCTCTCTGAGAGTGAAAGAGTATGTGCAAATATCAACTAGTCTTCACACGCAGCTCAGTTACAATAGGCAATGTTAAGAAAACTGCAAAAACCCTATGGTTAAATAATGTAACGTCAGAACTGTGACACATTTTTCTCCTTGTGTTGTTGCCTGTTTGTGCTGCAGTGTTGTCCGAGTCCGGGCTGGAGGGGGAGCTGTTAGGGATGGGGATGTGGTCGTTGGGTCTGGGTGCTGTTGGAGCTGCGCTTGCTGGGATCTTCCTGGCCAACACTGATCTGTGTCTGCCTAAAGCTGTACAGGCGTCGCTGGAGAACCTTGAAGATGCTGACCTGCGCTCCACCATCGATGGTAGGCTTTCTGATTGACTATCTAATATGTCACCCACCACAAATAAAACTGTTTGTCTCAACGCTAGCTGGTGTTAAAGCGGTTGGGAGGAGAATTAACCATAGAAATAATGGAATTAACATTACATCAGCAAATTCCAGTTTTCTTCACGGTTGCATTTGTATGCAACATATATGCACTGAATGAGGTCTTATGGACTTCAAGGCAGAGCTGCTTTCTCAGATGTCCTCGTATTACAGATCACACTGTACCCTCACTGTAATGGTCTTTGTCTGAAGCTGGAGGTTGAGTTACTGTGTTACTCTTAATACATATTGATGGTCCATGTGACCATGAACATTTAGCTTTTTCTCCATTTGAAGGCTGCGTCTTTTATTTTCCACACAATGGCTTTACTGAATTTTCTTGTAGCAGTAAAATCCATGACATTTTTGTGCTTTCTTTTTATCAGGGACATGCCAGATTGGAGTCTTGTTTTAAAAACATTTTTGTTGTTGTTTTGTCTGCAGATGACAACATCATTAAAGCTAAGAGCCTGTGGGAGAAGAATGGGGCTGTAGTCATGGCCGTACGACGACCTGGATGATTTTTGTGCAGAGAGGTGATGCATGATGTTTCTGAATGACAGACAGAGGACTGAGGCTATGTACTGCAATACTGCAATGTATACTCTATACTGCAATGTATATAGTGTATATGAGTAATATCACCCCAGATGGTGTGATCTCTATCTCTCTCTGCAATGTATATAGTGTATATGAGTAATATCACCCCAGATGGCGTGATCTCTCTCTCTCTCTCTCTCTCTCTCTCTGTAGGAGGCCTCTGAGCTGTCCTCTCTGAAGACCCAGCTGGAAGAGCTTGGGGTCCCTCTGGTCGCTGTGGTGAAGGAGAACATCGGCACAGAGATCCAGGACTTCAGACCACACTTTGCTGGGGACATCTACATAGATGAAAAGGTCAGCCATGGTAGATAACATCAGATCTTCCAGAGCCGATGTCAGAAGTGCTCACCCTCCAGCCAGTCCATCTAAAGTACATTGCTATGTTTACAAAGAGAAAACGCAAAAGTGTCAGTGCATTGTGTCATCACTTTTTATTCTGCGTTTAGACAAGCCTTTTGGGGGGGAAATCTGCGTGCATATGGTGACGCAAAAGTATGTGAAATTCGATTCCGCTGCCTCTTGCTCTCTCTCTTTCTCTTCAGTCATAACGTTGTAGCCTACTCTGGCTCAAATGAATAGCCAACATATGGTCATTGAACTATAACAACCTTATCCACATTATCTAAATCATTTACATATGAGCCATTACATTAAAAATCGTTTAGAAAACAGGAGCCTTCTGTAGCCTACTCCGTAACAACAGACTACCTGAACACCTTTTGTTCACCTCTCTCCACACCGCTGTCTTCAGACTTTTGCGTTGTTACCCTTTAGACGGGAACGCGACGGTGGAGCGTTTTTAAGATTTCCACTGTTTCACTTTTTGCGTTAATAAGCCCCAAAAATGCCGTCGCCTTCTAAACAAAAAGGCACATCTGATAAACTGTTTTCACCCACAAACGGCCTAAAACTAAATTGTGTGATTGTAGAAACACTTCTACGGCCTGCTGCAGAGGAGGATGGGGGGCCTGGGGTTTATTCGCCTCGGAGTGTGGCAGAACTTCATCCGGGCCTGGCGGTCCGGTTACCAGGGAAACATGAACGGCGAGGGTTTTATCCTCGGGGGAGTGTTTGTCATTGGAGCAGGAGACCAGGTAAGCATAGCAAACATCTGGACTGCACCAAAGACGTTTGGCTCAATAGAGCTTCATTAAACCTTATTTTCACTGCATGTTGTGTTTGCAGGGGATTCTCCTGGAACACCACGAGAAGGAGTTTGGCAATAAAGTGGAGACCGCAGATGTATTAGAGGCTGTTAAGAAAATTGTGCCAGTGAAGTAAAGTTTTTTTTTTTTCCTACCAGACCAGTATACCAATATGTCACACGTGACTTAGCAGCCACCCCTCAATGGGACATAATGAGACTTTGAGAGCCTCTAAGCCATGACTTTTTTCTTGCAAGTTTGCTTTGTCTTTTTCAGCTCACCTCTTTCCTTTGCTTCAAATTGAAAATGTTGCCATATGGGCAGCCCACTTTTAGCATCCATCCATGAGTTTTAGTTTACTCTGTCATGTCTCGTCACCCCAAAAAACGCTGTTTTAACTCTTCTGCGCTTGAGCTTCACAAATACGTGGGGAAATGTAACGTTACATTGTGCTACCACACTGCTTGATCAATATAAGAGCTAAGCTACTGAAAATCTATTTCACTCAGAAAACAGGATGCTACTGAGAAACCAACATGAACTAGTTATTCTGCTGTAGGCCTTACTGCCCAACACTGTTGGATTTAGCGGTGTGACGCTGCAGGCACAGGTTGCTGATGTACTCTGTTTTTATTTCACCAGAACCATAGTCATTGTGACAAATGCTGGTTTTGCATTAAATTCAGCCGTTTTGCATAAAATCAAACCGGTTTAAGCTCGTAAACCGGAAATCGACCTAACTCTAGAAAAGAGACAATATTATTACAAGATTTGTCACTGATTATTGCATTTTTACCTCAGCATTTTAATTCAGGTGCATCAGCTATAAAATTTAAAGTAACTTGAATCTGCCTTTTAGAGAACCACATACATCAATCTAAAAACTGGATTACACATTTGATGATATATTCTGTAAGCTGTCTGTTAAGGTACAGTACATTTGTAATAATGTTCCTATGTGTTACCTTCTTTTGCTTCTCCTGGTCAGGCACCTGGATGGGCCTCCAACATGGTGGATGAGTGTAAGCTGTCTGTGTGTGCGATAATGACAACTTGACTCCAAACTCAACATTGAGAGGAGCAGGTTTGATGCTCAAACGCATACAGGTTCAGCCACTGTCGCCATGTTGAGGAGTGTTTATGCTGCCTGAAGCATGTGTGTGTATTTGATTGTGTGAGAGATTGTGTGAACCAGTACAATAATTATAAATAAAGAAGACCTCATCACCATATCTTCACTGTGCTCCTGTGTGTTTATTTTTTTTTTAAGATTTCATCTGTATGTTAGGGCACTTTACAAAACCAATTTACAGATGTGTTGGTAATAGATTCTATCAACTCTTGTGGATGTCTTATATTTCTGGGCACAAGTTTTTCACACCACTAAACCACCGAAAAGTCTTGATTGTGATAGCTGATAGGTTTAGATTTGTTTTTAGTAACTAGACATATGCGTTTGCTGTTCCAAATTAGTACGATAGTATGTAGGTTCGGTAACACTTCACTTGAAGGTATCTACATAAGAGTGACATGACACTAAAAGAAGTGTTTCTGACTTGTTTATAATGTTCATGACATGTTTATGACAGTTCATGACTCTTATGTAGATACCTTCAAGTAAAGTGTTACCGTAAGTTCTCCTCAATTACAACTTCCAGTTTGTACAAGACAGCAGTCTGTCAAGTTTGTGTCTGATTTGTGAAAATGTATCAAATCCATCTATTAAATTTCAATTACATACACAATCCCTTTTCCTTTAGTTTAATAGTCCTATGTCTTATTAATCAAATCCTGTGTGCTTTCCAGTAGCACTAACTATACAGTAAAATAACTAAAATGAACAACAAATTTTATATTCTAAACATTTTTCTGGTAAATAAATCTGACCGTTATTTAAACCACTAATTTATTATAGCTACCGAAACAGAATATCCACATACTATGGCTGAAAACAAAAACATCATTTTCTGTAGAAAGCTCTGGATGGGTCCAAACATGTCAATACAAATTCATTGGTTATCACGTTTAAACTAATCCTGGGAAATATTTTATTTTCAGACATCTGAACCAAGACATTAGTAGACTTAGATGAATAATACAGTCAGGTTTGTCTTTCTAAGCAGGTTTGGTCACCTTGTGCGTGTGTGTTTGGCCAAAAACATTTCCGATGACATTCTCAGTTTAATCTAAGTGTTATATGATTGACTTATACTTTCCTGGTTGTTGAACAAACAAGCCTAATCAGATTAGATTAGAACAAGGTTTTCACTCTAAAGTTATTTTTCTAGTTGTTCCCCAAGAGTATGAAGATGATATATTTATAACATACAATGTTTAATACTGTAATGTCAAATTAGGCAGACAGGATTGGACTTTAACATTAGATATTTTATTCTATTGCTCTGAGTGAAATACATTCCACATCAAGGAAATGTCAACACAACACAATACAAAACATATGGACAAAACACTGCACCAATACTGACAGGACTACATGTGTGTAAGTTGTATGTACATGACATAACTAAAGTATTAATGGAGTGTAACAATTATGGATTGTCTTTACATTTGTGCTTTCAGTATGCAAAGATTTCCTTAATGACATGCACAACCAAAGTTACAGCTTAGTGAGTTTTCAACCAGTGCACCAAAATTCACTGGTGCAATGTGAAATCCCATTTATTAGATTTTATTATGATGCCAAAAGAAAATGTTTGATGCCAATAATATGATCATTAACCAAACTAAACTGTGTTTCATTTATTTATAGCTCAATCTGTTAGTTAAATATGTGTGTTTGTGTGTTGAGGACCATTTATGTTAAAATAAAACAAAAACATGTTTTTGCACGACAAAAGGTCCGTACGTTAAAGCTAAAACACAACTTCACAAAAAGCTACACCCTTCTCCTCAATCCTGTACAATTCAAACCCGTCTCATCTTTGGCTAGGTCTATTGGTGTGACATGTTACGCTGGTACAGTACAGTCACAAGCTGAGATACATGTTTACAAATGTATTTAAATGCTGACTAAAACCTTCCAGTTTTGTTCTCGACACTTTTTGCACTAGAATTCCAAGACCAGAAAAACAAAGGAAAAAAGCAGAAGCTAAAGCTACTCGCAATGAATGATGATTGAAAACTGACAGACAATGAATGGAAAACTAATTAGCAGTAACCATAGTTCATTTAACATCATCCAGCACCATAATCAAACACAGTCGTCAATATACTTTAAAACAATCCTTTTAAATAGCAACACAAATCCAACTAGCTCCTACAGCAGCACAGCAAAGGTTATATAGTGCAGTTTCACCCTTAGCAGGACAACACCCCAAACACAACACACAATAACTTTGTATAATGATGCAGCCGTGTGTATATATCAAATATTGGTATACATTAGTGATGCCAACTCCGACACACTGTCCTGCAGTGCATGTCAGGTGATCATTGCTCAATGTTACAGGAGGAGGCAAGGGTATTAAGCATTAGCTATTATTTGGGGGTTAAGTGTTTACATTAAATATGAAAGACAATGAAGAGTAAGAAAGCAGCTGAAAGACAAGTTTTGTTCGAAAATGAGATATCGGTCATTTAAAAATAATATAGACATCCACATTCTCATACAGAAGTGAGGGGTCATATCAACATGGTATTTCAGGATAGGGCTGTATGAGTCTATAAAATGATCTGAAAATAACTTTAGAATTAAACCCTTCAATTTCAGGATTGCATAGAAACAATCATTGTGTATTTTTGTACTGAAGTTGATTATTGTGCAGTTGCTACAGTCCCTTAACAGCCACAATAAGTTTACATGTAATTAATGTAAAATTTCAAATTTCAGAAACAAATTCTAGTGGCTACAGATGACCAACAAACACAAAACATCACTTCACACAAACATTGAATCATAGTTGATAATCTGTGACTGTGTTAACTGTATCAATTTAAATCCCACTAGAGGACCACTCCTCTAATCTGAGAATACGTTAGCCCTAAAGGTGCACTTGTTCATTTGTTGCAAACTCCTCTGTGCTCCTGCATATGTGGGGTGACCTTGAAGTCAATTCCTCATATATTATTATTTTTTTCCAAGGTCTGAGTCATGTGTTCGGCCAACACTGTGAATGAATTTGATCAGAGAAGCTCAAACTCAGCCAAACTGTCCACTTTAACGATGACCAAATTAAAAAAAAAATGCTGTGCATATAGTTACTCACTGCCCTGATATAAGCTTTTTACTATTTGGACTTTGTCCCAAAACATTAGCTTACTTTCATTTGGTACAGTGGGACATTAATGGCTCTAGTGAGATGATTTCAGATGGCCAGCTAGCTGTTGCACATAAACACCCTGCATCTCTGACTTAAATAAGACAGCGTTCTTTTAACCTGTTCATGCAATCGTTCAGTTCAAGTCTGGACATGAAAAAAAAATAACAAAATCTGATTTGCTAAGTTTTTACATGACAATAGCAATCGATGGTTGATTGCTTCTGCACATCACTGGTAATTTAAAAACACACAAATAGCAAAACTCAGATCAAATCATTTCGTTTTAGCAACAACAAAGGATATTCCTCCACCTGACAACCACCACCATCAACAACTATCTATTATTCATTAATTTTTCACTAAAGATAGCGACTGCACTAGTTCTTAAAGTGCTCAAACGATAAAAGGCCTTGAAAAACAGGCTGCCACTGCCATGGCAGTAATGCCTTTTGCATTACAATTTCTATGCATTTTCTTCACCACATTGTACCTAGCACCTTATTACCTGGTCTATGAATATGAAGGGATATAAGTACACTTAAAGGAGAGTTGAAAAATGTAAGAAGCTGCACCGGTTAAGTACAACAAAAGAGCAACTTATTCATCAAGGGTGGGACTAATCAGAGCTATTTAAAACACTGGTTCTCCCAGTACAACTCCATGGTTCAAGTTCAAGGTGGAAATGAATGGGTGGAAGTGAGGAATACTGCAATGCTAACTAGGCAAGAATTGGAAAAATAACTTCTAAATGGGGGGCTGGGTGCAAGGAAAAAAAAAAAGATTTTGTGACATTCAGACGGAATTGCAATACACAACTTACAGGCACAAGCCTTCATTTCAAACGATCAAATAATTTACCCGAGGACTTCAAACTCGCACCCAATTGAAACATGACATATTGGAGAGTGAAACACAAATCAGTAACTTCATGAACTGCCCCACTCTAGACAGTTCTGACCAAAGGAAGACAGAAAACACACTACTACACAATAGAAAAAAATCAGGAGTCAGTTTTCCTATTCTAAGGAGTGCCATCTATGTTCAGAGAGAACTGTCAGTGATAATCCTTTTAAAAAGGACTTTGTTTGCCTTTCAGTTAATCAACAACCAACGCCCTAAGCCTCTGCTGTTAAAATGGAGCAGCTCCACGCAGTCAAATAAACAAATAAATGCAGCAGTACACAAAAAAACATAAAACAAAAACAACATAAATACATTTTGTATTGCTCTCCACTTGTGCCCACAGGACAACAGACGTATGTGTGATTGTCTGCATGTCTTGTGTGTGTGCATGGAGATGTGTTGGCTGGTCCTACAGGCCCTTGTTAAAGTAGACTGTGGAGGTGTTGGGACTGGTCTGTCGTATCCTTTCCTGCAGATCTGCTTCCAGCCCGCTCACACTCATAGAGCTACAAAGAGATGATAGAACAAGATTAAAACGCTACTACATGTTACATAACTGCTGTGTACAAGTATGACCTCCTTTTCCTCCAGGGAGTGTGATGTGGCGGCTGGTACCTTTTCTGTGGAAAAAGGGCGCAGCACAGAGGAGTTGCAAACACCAGGCTGAAGACAAGAGATAGAAAGTAATGTTTAGACAGTGTCATTCGATTTTTTTTCAAATGTAGATAAGAGAGTCCATCAAAAATATCACCATAGATACTATAATGTATGATTTACTTACCACAGACCGACGAGCCCCACCTGGATTGGAGCATTTAGAATTGGGAACCGCTACAGGGAGACAAAATCAGAGAACTGCAGTGAATCAGGCAGACAAGTTGGGCATTTCATATGTTAGCTGTTCAATGGATGTGTAACATGTGGAATGCGACAGGACTCTTTTCAGCCTCACAAAACACCAGCAGACCCAGTAAATCCAGTGACTTCAAAAAAAAAAAAAAAGAAAGAGTCATGCATGCAGTCTGCTTACCTTCATGAAAGCTCTCTTCTCCAGAGCATTCATTATGACAGGGGGAATGGCTGTAAAAATAAAATATATTTCAAGTGTTCCGTTTTTGAAAGAAAATTTCACACTTTAGTACGTGTCCAACAGGGCATGAAATTATTTTATCCTTCATGCCATGGTAAGGTGTGACTAGCAAAACAGTAGATGAAATGTTGACAATACCCATAGCTGGCACTGCCATGCCGATCCTTGACACCACCACCTGTATGATGGCCTGCTTGGCAGCATTGGGTGACTCTCCTAATCTGTTTCCATTCTCATCCATCACAGGGATACCGTACTTCAACTCCCTAGAAGAAAGCAAAACAGAAGTCATGTAGAGCATTGTCGGAAGCTGTCACCGTTCCTAAAAGCTACGGAGTAAAACAAAGCCATTTGGCTTTTAGTTTATAGATCTTACCTCTGTCTCATGAAGGGAATGTTGATACAGTTAGCAGCAGCAACAGCAGCAAAGGGGACAAACCGGCTCATGATTGGAGGGAGACGCTGCAAAAGATATAGAAACACATTCAGACAAATATAGAGAAACATATGTGCAGATCAGCGTGTCTGTATTTGAGTTACTTTGTTTTACTTTATGTTTATTCTAGGGCTGCAAGTAACGATTGTTTTCATTGTCGATTAATCTATTATTTTCTTTATTAATCTATTATTTGTTTGGTCTATAAAATGTCAAAAATTCTGTTTACTATCATTGAAGAGTGAAGAAACTAGAAAATATTCCGATTGATTCCTATTTAGGAAGCTGAAATCAGAGAACTAATTGACAACTAATCTATGAATCTTTGCAGCTCTAGTTTATTCACTTGAACCACAGGCATTACCGTAGCTAGAGATTTGAGTCCCAGGGCAGTAACTACAGCTCCAGTAGTAGCACTGACATAGGCTGCACCAAGCTGACTGCGGAGAGACAACATCACACATTAATTACGGGTACTCTGAAGTGGAACATTTCAAAGTAGAGTTGCCTCAGTAAATTTGCAAATGCATGCTCTGTGAATGTGCAAAGGTAAAAAACAAGAACTTCCTCACACATAATAATGCAGAGGAAGACACTATAACATTAATACTATGACATGCTTGACAAATTTACATGCATTTGCAAGTTCTGAAGGCAACCCCCCCCCCCTATTCTTCATACATGCATGCATTCCTGCAGCACTTGAAAGATGCATTTTCTGGCACAATGAAAAGAGAAAGCAAATGCACATTGAATCAACTGGGGGCATATAACCTATGTCAGCATGGGTGCATGGTGACAGGGGGCTGAACATGCTTAACAGTGGAACGTAATACCGCTGTGAGGGAAGTGGAGAGGACAGCAGCTCTTATAGCCTCCTTACAGACATTATGTTAGAAGGAGGACAGGAATGATCTAGAGTGGAAGTGAGAAGTCCTCCCTACTTCACGGTCATGGGGGCATCTCCACTGCGGTTTGTGTAGTTGACGACAGCGTTGAAGGACTGATTAACCCACTGCCAGAACACCACTGCTGGAGTAGTCCTGTGAACACAAGAGAATAACAGAATGTACTGTACAAACTAAAGCTTTTGGCACTGCAGCAAAAGAGTTTGTCATAGTAGAGCATAAAGAAAAAATACCCTACTGTCAAAGGATTAGACATGTGTGCTAATCTCCAGTCCCTAAAGTAGAAATAGTCTCTTTATTATATTAAGCACACAGCATGTACCCTTAATCATTTATTTCACACTGCGATGACTAATTAATTATGAGACCAGTCAACCCAGCAGTTTAGTTTTGATAAAGACAATATGCATAAGATAAAGACCAAGACATCTGTTAGTGAAGCAGTGTAACGGACCTTCATCAGGCAATCTAGCTATTAAATGGCCAGCTATTGAATTTATCTTTGCAAGTTAGACAGTGTGTGGGAGTTTCTTCGTAACTTTTGACCTACTCGTCCCTCTCCGTTTTACTTGTCTCAAAGATAAGTTATTTTTCTGTTCTGGAACATTGTGAACCACAAAAACACATGTAGCCTGAGAGTTGCTGCTGTGAAATGTTGATTGGACAAGTCAAGCCACAAGTTTATTTTAGCCCAAAACCACAGATTTATCTACTGGATTAATACTTCTGTCACTAAATAGTGTTTTGAAGTAAAACCTTCTCTCCAACTCAGTACATATGAACCTATCAGTATTGTGCATATTTTTTCCTTTGATACATAAACTGATGTCAGGCTTCATCTTTATATGTTGTGCCTAATTTGTTTTATATTTAAAGCAACTAGGTGTAGAATTAGAAATTTCAGACTTTGGCTCCCTCCAGTGGTACCATACAACAATGACGCTGTGATATCCCACAAGATAAAAAAATTATATATATATATATATATATATATATATATATATATATATATATATATATATATATATATATATATATATATATATACATACATACATACACACACTATTTTTATTTATTTTTTTAAAAAGGAACAACATATAGAATATGGCCATGACTTTCCATTAAAGAAATGTTTAGAATATCATTATAAAATGGTATTTCATCCGGTTTGTATTTGTAATGAAAGGGCTTATTGCAGATAATGTTTTTACTGCAATAAAATTTTATTTATTTAATTCTAGTAGTTCTTATTTGAAAATGTCCATTTTCCAAAGCCTGTTGTGCAAATTGACATTTTATGTTGAGAAGCTTTTATTTCACATTGCCATTTTTTCCTAGGGACTGTTTTATTTCATAATAATTCCACCTGCGTTAGTCTAAATGAGACTAAATCATTTGTTATTTGGAATCAAACACTTTGAACAGTGATAAATATCTCAAACTGTTACATTTATTACTTTTTATTTTAATCAGTTTGTTGTTTTAGCTCAACGTTATCACATGACTTCACTGTCCTCTCAGCTGCCCAATGATTTATCAGTATTCAGTAGCGAGAGATGTTTTTTTTTTTTCATTCTTTAAGAGGATTTTCACTGTGCAGGGATTAAAATCTCTATTTTTATGCAGTGCTGTATACATTTAAATCACATGAAACTATCATATTTATTAAGTATATTTTCCTTTTTTATATTTTTCTCCTTTTTATTCTGATGAAGCCATTTTCAGTTTGGCATTTAAACCATTAAATTATGTATTGAAACTTCTGCTGTACCTGTAGAAGGTGAGCATGCTGCCTGTGATGGACATGTTCATTGGCACCTGAGCGGACATCCGACCAATCACAAACATCTTCTCCCCTGTGTCGGGGTGGAAGGCGGAGTCATAAATGTACTTGGCTCTCCAGAGCTCATCCTCCGTCAGGCCAGGCTTCACGACCCCGGCTCTGAAGAAGTCAAAACAGTGGAACACATTTGTCTTTTTACTTATACAGTATGCAAAAATATAGTATGTGATTTTTTAGATTGATGCTCCCCCA
The DNA here is from genome assembly GCA_013375575.1 of Percina caprodes. Classification (NCBI taxonomy): domain Eukaryota; kingdom Metazoa; phylum Chordata; class Actinopteri; order Perciformes; family Percidae; genus Percina; species Percina caprodes. The sequence goes on from JABXJD010000024.1 coordinate 2,433,113, forward strand.
TTAAAAAAAGAACACTTCTTCCGCCACATCATTACTTGGTCACGTCGATTCTCATTTTTATTCATGTCTCACACCACCACAACAACCTCCCTAACCTTATCATTTAGCATACTCCTACTCCATCCTGTTATTTCATGACCCTCTACCTGTAGTTCTCCATGATCACTCTGGCGTCCTCCAGAGTCTCAGAGGACAGCAGGACATTCCTGGGATCTGTGACCATGAAGAAGTGCTTGGCACGCCCCATAAATGTTCCTTGGTCCCATCTTGGCTCTTTGATGTTTATGTTGAGAGACAGCTCTTCAGACATCCTGGCTTTCTTTAATGAATAGCAGATATGATAATTAGTATGCATACTATGTCACAAATCTATACTGGATTCACATGTAAACAGAAGTTTACCATTTTGAGAGTATTTCAAAAGGAACAACTGACAAGACACAGATTTAACTTTTGAATGAATTTCATATCAGACGGATTAACAAATGACGAGGTCCAGTTATGTAATTCACAGGCTGGGCCTTGTTTGAGTAATCATACCATAACAATACTTTAACAAATAAATACAATACATGTTTCTCAACAAAACGTTTTTAAAAGCCAGGAATCTTTGTTAAATGTTGTCTAAAAAGATATTGTCTAAAATGTTAAAATTATTATTTCAATTAGGAACCATCTAAAATCGAAGGAAAAAAAAGACATAAGATGGAAATACTTCCAACGCTCTGTTCTATCGACACAATTTGGATAGAATCAAATAAGTGTTGCTGATACCCAGCTGTACAGGTGAAATTATCATTATTATAATGCATATAAGCCTTGACCTCTACTCTATTAATAGCTCTGCTACAGTAGAGCTACACTGGGGTGTAGCCCCTCCGCCTTGTCAGATTGTAGCTTATTTGAAAGCATGTACCAGGTTGAGTCTGATCTCAAGACTTGTATCAGTTGTGGCTGTGAGTACAAGAAAAAGTAACTATACTGAAAAAACACAATTTAGGCGACAACTCACAATGATTTTTCATTGTCGATTAATCTGTCGATTATTTCCCTAATTAATGGATTTGTCTCATAAAATGTCAGCAAATTGTGAAAATGTCCATCACAATTTCACAAAGCTCACAGTAACTTCTTGCAATAGCTTTTTGTCGGACTAGTCCAAAAATGCGTGTGTGTGTGTGTGTGTGTGTGTGTGTGTGTGTGTGTGTGTGTGTGTGTATCCTTATTTACGCGGCAGCTAGTCCTACAGTGCTCACTGCTCAGACCATGACTAAGTCATAACCCCCTCTGGTAACATCTACAAACTGCAAATTGATAAAGAAAATAACTGTAAAGCGAGATAATAACTTGTATGGTGGATTCAAAGACACATGTTGAACACACACAAGAGTGTTACATTGTAAATCGCTAGCTAGCTGATCCAAGACATAGCGTGACACACACAGTGAGAGATTGGACTGGGGAAGTCACGACACGCTGCCCGGCGTCAGCAACAAACCGGCGGCTAAGGAACTAGCTAGCTAGCAGGGTAGCTGATAACACACTGGAATGCAGAAATACCTGAGCAGGACACTAAAACCCAATTAAATTCCCACAAAATCAAACGTTAGCTAGTTTATACGGACAATTAACGGCTCGTCAAGGCTATCAAAACAAACCACTTTGGTGCTCTCTTGGTAAACTAACGTCAACCAGCCAGCTATATTACAAGCTAACTAATATGCTAACACTTTAGTTAGGGCACTCATCCAGGCGAAGTAAACATTGATTTAGTCGTAGTGTAATTTAAATTCATTAAAGACGTGAATTCAGTCAGCACTGAAACGTACCTGGTTAGTATTTCGAAGATGTATGACCTCTCTCAATATCACAGCACAACCGGGCGGACCTGTGCTGCCTTCTCTTACATTTAGAAGTATCGTAAAACACAGCTTTACCGCAAATGACTGGGTGGTAAATAGGAAAAAATAGATATACCCAAACTCAACTCAACTACATTTCACCTTATACAGTACTTTATCTCCTATCTCATATGATATTATACTATACTATATCATGTTAATGCTGTATACTGTTTTTGTTACGTTATAATATGTATATAATGCTATCACACTTCAATATTAATACAGACAAACATTACGTATCATAACTTAAACATAGCTTATATATTTTAGTATGTTTACATACACTTTACTTGCTGACTCTCCTGCTATTATTCACACCACTACTTTCTCACTGTAATTCGATCTTTAATTGCTCTTGTATGTATTCTATTTTAACTATTATTCTTGTTTAAGTTCCAATACCGCTTTTCTTTTACCTTCTGTATTTACTTGTACTATTTCTGTCCTTCTGCTACTGCAATATCCGAATTTCCCCTCTGAAAATCAATGGATGATTATCTTATTTTCTCCACTTTGTTGCAGCATTATATGTTTGTTTTTACCAAATTTGAGAAAAATCAATCAAACACGGTTAAATCAATCCCATAGAAGATTGGATTCCGGAAAACAGAGCTTCGTAGAGACATTTGAAAGCAGCACCATGAGTGAACTACTGGGGGCGGTGTTTGTCATGGAGGACATGCGTGGATTATTGGAAACCACTGGGCGTAGGAGGTAAACAACACCTGATTGGTTGAGAAACAGCTGACTGGCCCAAGGATGTTTACTTTAGAAATTCGAAAAGTTGTCAATTGGTCCAAGAAAAGTCATATAGGCTACGTGTCTTAAACAGCCTACGACAATATCCTTGAATAATTTGTGTCACACACACAAAAGCCACTTTGATTGCAATCCTGCCATTTTAATATACGTTATTAATTAAGTTATATCGTGTACGTAGTTCGCAGTAAAAATGTGCAATAAAGTAGGTGTAAGTGTTTTTGTTTTTCTTATAGGCTTTTATTCATGATATGAGTCTTGGACCAAAAATTTAAATAACGAAGCAACGCTAATACACAAACCATATGTTCAAGGTCAAGGTTTCCTGTTCAGTCCAGGATATATTGACTTGTATGGCTGATCAATTCCCTGAAGACTGACAGATTCACCGAGATTGGGCTCTGCTCAATGGATCTGCATCAAAGTTGTGATGTGACAACATATCTGACCGCTGGGTGGGGTTGTTTACCCACCTCACAGACACGGTGAAGATCCACAGCTCACTTTCTTCATATACACCTTTCTGCAGTTTTACGGTAAAATATGGACTTACTTAACGCATAATATCCTGAGGACAAATTGACATAGACTTGAGGCAGTATTACTGTAATATAAGTGCAATTAATGTACTTAATTATAACTAGTCCAGCGCTAATAGCTGCACAGCTGTAGATGCTTATGTAAAAGGCTTACAACTCATAAGACAATAATTGTCACCTGGAGAACGACTGAGCTGGCACTAATACTCCGGAGGTGCCCGATGGTGCGTCAGCGAGGCGGAGCAGTGAGCGTCTGTCCGAGCTGATCCGACACAACATGAACACACACAGCAGGTAGGCTGACGCTCACATACTTTTCTGTTCACTTTAGTTCAACGCTTACGATATTACAATTGTTTCACGGGCGTTTTGTGCTACTCATGCTTGAAAGGAATAAATAGGAAGACGTTTAGATACAAATAACACGCGTTCAACTTTGCCAACAGTTAGTAGTAGGCTACAGAAGTTTCGTTAGTTAGTTATAGATGATAATCAGCGGCCAAAACTATACCACTTATTTATAGGTTATGCTATCTCTTACTCGCTGTCCATGGTGCTGATTGATAGAAAAACACACGGAGTAGTCTAATAGTTCAACGTTACTTGACACAATTTAAAAAGCGATATTAATTTTTATTATATTTAAGATCCCAGGCTATAGGTCATTACTGTATCATATGCCTTTATTATCCCATCTGGAACTTCTGAGCCCACATTACTCACCACAGCATATGTTCCTCACAACAGATATCCATTTAATTAAACATGACCCGAGGGGATCACCATGCACCGCTGGCTTCTCTGCAGACAGGCCTGAAGCAGGGAGAACAAGGTACCATGGGCTCGTTGGAGATGGATTCAGAGGCTGCAAAGGAAACTAGTGGATTATACCAACTTCTTTAACCTACAAAGAAAGGTCCACAGTTCAATCATGGATCACTGTTTTTTGCCATCGCTTTTAAATGAATGTTTGTTAATTCAGTTGTGACATTTTCTATTTTGAATCTTGGATTTATTTATTAAGTTTTATTTATGATATGAAACTGGTTTTAATGAAGATCAGGGATGTTACCTACATTTTTCCAAGTTGCCTTCTCCAGTATTTCATCATCTACTTTGGACCAACAAGTGCAAAACAGTTCCCCACAACATTTGTCTCCTACCTCCATTTCCCTAAATCCCAGGTTGCATCTCTTCCATCCTGACAGCAGACACCAGATAGCCTCCTGTCTGGATGACTAAGGAAAGTATTGCCAGACACATAGCATGGCTCGCTCCTCTAGTGCCTCTGGCTGGAGGGAGATGACAAATGGAGGGGGGAACCCCCACTTCAACCATGGAGGCCAAACCGGGGGTTCCCACAGCACCACGCGCTACATGCTAAAGAAACAGCACCGCCACAGACATAGGTCCTCCTCACCCATGGGCAGAGTCATTCTCATTAACTCACCTGTTGATGGTGAGTCCACAATCATCTGTTACCATGGTAACACACACATTGCCACTGGCTTGAAAAATGTCACACTATTTGGAAAAAAAATTAATGAATGTTTCTAGGTTTGTCAAGAAGTTTTAAAAAATGTATAGGAGCAAAAATATTGATGTTTCTGTTCTCTTTACCCAAAAGTAATTAAGTATCAAGAATTTCTGCAAATTATCTGTTTTTTATTTAGTTTTAAAATTTCAAACTTGACTTTCTTTGTCTGTCTTTCTTTTGTTTTGCAGGAGGGGATGACAGTGAAGACATTCACACAGTGACAGTAGAGAAGAGTCCAGATGGGCGTCTGGGTTTCAGTGTCCGCGGGGGCTCTGAACATGGACTCGGCATATTTGTCAGCAAGGTGGAGGATGACAGCTCTGCAGGTTAGGAGGCAAGCTTATTTTTTCAATGTGCTTAAACCAGGGCATGTGGTCTACTGTTTCCCTGTGACATTTACAGTAGTGTATCATGCTGAGTTCCCCCTGTGTCTGCAGCGCAGGCTGGGCTGACTATGGGCGATAAGCTGGTGGAAGTGAACGGGGTCAGCCTGGAGAACATCACCATTAGCAGCGCTGTGAAGGTCTTGACGGGGAACAACAGGCTGAGGATGGTAGTGAGACGGGTGGGCAAGATCCCCGGCATCCGCTACTCCAAGGAGAAGACCACATGGTGAGGCCAAACAGCTCAGAGGTGCTGCTCAGTACAGGTTCTGCCAATGTGAATAAGGCTGCAAAAAAGGACATTTTACATCTAATCTACAATTAAATATGTACTCTACATAGTTAATTAAACAACTTTACCAAACAGTAACTATATATTATGACTGTACTTTGCTTAGTATTATGTAAAGTACAGACTACAACCTTGTTGTTATTGCCACTGACCTTTGCATGGCCCTTGTTTTGTGAAGTCTTGTCACTTGACTGTAGCTCACACTGGTAATCTTTCTTTAGGGATATACTGTATCTTGGTTTCATATGGCAGCAGTGGATGGATTACCGCTCTGACCTTTAAGCTATTTGATTAACCGATACTGACAGGCCTGAGTGCAGAGGAGAAAACGAAAGTAGTGTATGTGATTGTTTTCATGCGTGCATATATGTCATCTTTAGCATGGGTTTGTGTGTAGGGTGGATCTGATTCACCGGCGGATGGTGGTGGAGGAGAACGGTCGCACACCGTCAGATGCCAGTTCAGACAGTGCTCTCCGCAGGATCGTACATCTCTTCACCACATCAGATGACTACTGTCTGGGCTTCAACATCAGAGGAGGCAAAGAGTTTGGACTGGGAATTTATGTTTCTAAGTATGAACAAGTGTGGTTTGAAGCACAACCAGGCTTTAATTGGAAGGTTGTGGCAAATGAATTGTGTTGACTTCATTGCCATTACAACAAGTGGTTAAGAAACTGCTTTGATGAGCTCGTAATGAATGTGGATAAGACACATACATCTAGTAAATGCAAAATATTCAATATACTTATATCACAATTAAATATAGAATAGAAAATGAAATAAGTGTTTTATTGAAATAAGAAGTCACTTATAAGTTAGTACATTTACCCACTGCTCAGATTTAATAGATGTCTATATCTCATGTATGTATGTATGTGTGTGTGTTTGCATGTCTTTATATATTTTCCTTGCAGGTTGGACCCGGGTGGGCTTGCCGAACAGCATGGCATCAAAATGGGCGATCAAATCCTTGCAGCCAATGGGATCAGCTTTGATGACATCACCCATAGTAATGCAGTTGAGGTCCTGAAGAGCCACACCCATGTCATGTTGACCATCAGGGTGAGCGAAAATTTACAGATAAACTTGAGGTCAAATTACAGTAAGTTTGGTCAAATTAATAAACCTATACCAATCAATAGTTTTTATATTGCTAATGGATCAAATGATTATGTGCAATATGAAATGGGTTGCTTTTAATGATGAGCTGGCAGAGAATTATCATCCAAAATTGTAGTTCCCCTCAGTAGTGATGGTCAAATGAAGCTTTGCAAACTCTTTATTTTCCGAGCTCACTGAATTACCATTCCTTGAACCTTTTTCTTTGAACAAAGAGCGCCATCTAGTGAGCTCAGCTACTAGCTGGTAAACATAGTGGAGCATTTAGCAGCTAAATTGTGAAATAGGAGTTGGTGGATAACAATACAGAGCTAAAAGGAGATTTTAGATATGTGTTCTCCTTGGTCCTTTACACATCTCTAGTGCAGTGTCTTATGGCAGTGTTACTGATTTGTTCAGGTTTAAACATAATTGATTGGGGGCTTTAAGTGCTATGATACAGTAATAGTAAAATACAGTGGTACTGTATTAAGCAACAGTTCTTCTCTGGATGGAACAGAATGAGCCTGCACAGCAGAGCAGGCCGCTGGCCTACAGCTACTTAATTCCTTATGTGTGTATGTGTAAGTATGCACGTGTGCAAGGCTGCGCCACTTAACCTGTGTCATTTTTAGATAAAGGAATTGTGCATATGTTTGTGTGGATGAATGGGCACATGTGTGTTGTGCAGTGTGTTTGAGCACTTTTTAGCTCGCTAACATTACTGCATGCTCATTTTACTACTCTGATCTCAGGTTCCACGTGTGAAAAACAGCCAGGGACAGCGTTCATTATTCAAAGGCATTCAGGGATCAGGTTATAATCAACAGAAAGCTGAATTTTAGGTCTTCCTTCTGTCCTGTAATAGCCCCAGTTGTGTGTCACACATAGTGGAGCCAAGGTTAATGGAAAAGTTTGTGGAAAATTGTAGATGTAACCTTGCTACATCTGCATGTCTTCTCTTTGACCTTAAGCAGTGTATTGGTGAGATAGTCTCTTAAAATAGACTTGGGAGGCTATCGGAAACTATTTCCAAATGCAAAATGGCTCATTTCTTTAAAAACATTGTCTAGAGCAGTGGTGTCCAACATTAAACTTCTACCTAACATAATTAAGACTTAGACTTAGACTTCTCTTTACTAAGACAGGTCTTAATAAGTCTTAAATTGTAGACACTTGCAATTTGAAGTTTTGTTGTTTTTGTTCTCCCTGAATATTAATATTATCATGTTTGTACTCTCCAACAGGAAGCTGGGAGATACCCTGCATACAAGGAAATGGTGGCTGAATACGGCTGGCTTGACAGACGTATGTTGACTATTACAAAATATGATTTTACAAGATGGAAATAGTGTTAAAGATGAGTGTAAAAAGACATGATGACTTGTGTAGTAGTGTAAAAGAATATCCTGCTGCTATATCCCATTACAGAACAAATAATGACGATTTTTAAAGATTATTTTATTTTAGGCCTTTAATTGACAGGACAGCTGAAGACATACAAGGGGAGAGAGAGGGGGAATGACAAGCAGTAAAGGGCCACAGGTCAGATTCAAACCCAGGCCCGCTGCATCAAGGAGTAAACCTCTATTTATGGGCACCCGCTCTACCAGCTGAGCTATCTGGGTGCCCAGGAACATTTAAATCTAATTTCCATTTGCAAAGCCACATATTTTATTCTACTTGGAACTCTAATGACAAAAGTGGAACAGTGACCACATGTATCCTTGCTTATTCTATAAACCTGTCATTTAATTTCTTTAGAGGACTCAAATTCCTTGTTAGTTTGATTTAAGTACTTCTGAACACAGCCAGGGATTAATTCAGTGTACTCAAAGGCAGCTCAGTTGTTTGGAACAGAGCATGACAAGATTCAGAGTCCTTTTAGAGTTTCATTAAAAAAAAGAAATACACAGAATAACTTCATGTTCTGTCTCTCAAAAGTTTAGAGTATTAACAGGACATGAGGGCAGACAGACTTTAATCCAAACAAAGCAGCCTGTGTAAAATAAGGAAATTGATCTCCCTGTTCACCTCCTCATCCTCCTCATCCTATTCACTGTGTTAGCTAGCAGTTGTGTGTGTTGTGCTCAGATATAACAATTGGACAGTTTCATAAGGTATTGCACTTGCACAATAATATTAAAACACACACTAATCCCCATACTTCATTCTAATTATGGATTGTTTTCTACAGTGGCCAATGGGGGCCCGACATCATCCTCCCAGGGTTCAGACTCCAACTCCTCTGCCTCCTCGTTGTCCTCCAGCACCCCTATCAGCTCCCTCAGTGGTCTCTCCCAGGTCCTTTTCCCACCTATCTTTGGCTCTGGGATGGTAGACGTTGCCATCTCCACAGAGGACCGCTCCCAACGTCGAAACAGCGCCGAACGAACTGCTGACACCGCCATACAGACTGACCACCACCCTCCATACTATTTGGACCACACCTCCACTAATGGGTTGTACCCAGACATGGTGGTTGTCACGGAAACCAGCCGGACTGTAGGTGCCACAATGCTGCTGAAGGACACACTCATTCGTGGGAAAGGGGAAGGACCGAGGGAGATAGTAGGTGCTGGGGAAGGAGGGTGGGGACGTACGAGGATGTCATCTGGGGACCAGGAAGTAGTGAAACCCTCACCTAAGATGGCAGCACTGATGGCCCTTAGCAGACCACGGAAGCCAATCAGACGTTCTCAGAGCCACATCCTGGTGTCAGGTGAGACCTGCAGGCTCACTGAGATTGTAAGGATTGTAAAGTCGCTTTGTAGACTTTAAGGTCATATTGATTAAAAAAGTTTTTTTGTGTGAGAGGTAAACTGATAACTTGGCTGGGCTGGTACATCAGCAGATATAAGCTTATTACAGAGGACGGCTGTGTGTTGTCTTGTGTTGTTGGTTTTAAAGGCTGCAGTAAAGTGATGTAGTTTTCTGAGCATACCAGACTTACTAGCTGTTTTATTATTTGCTTTTACCCTCTTTGTCATTGTAACCACATTATTGGTGATTATTTATCAAAACTCTCATTCTGTTAATATTTTGTGAATGCACCAACAATAATGCCACAATATTGACATTGATGTTTTTGGTCAAAAATATCAGGACATTTGATTCTTTCCATATCACCCAGCTCTACTCTGTACTGTGGTTGTTGATTATAGTGGTAGTATCCTCCATCTCAGTTGAGTAATCAGCCACAGGGCAATGAGTATTGCAGCCAAAATCAGGTTAAATTCTTCAGCTGATTTTTGTGGCAGTACCTGCATTCCCTGTGTAATGAGATCCCCTCTCAAATCAACCAGACATCTTTCTGCAGGCCATCCATCAGTTTAATGACCCCTGATCTTTCTATCACTCCAGGAAGTAAACAAGAATATCCAGGCTCCACATGGCTGATTTAAGCTCCAGACACAAATTGTCAAAGAGTGCAAAGTTCTGCACAGACCCATGATTAATCACCGCCCTTTACTCTCACTTATTGTACCTCTGTGAGAAATGAAGGAGAACAAGCATATTGAGAAACATCTCATCCAGGCCTTGGTGGGGCTGTTGAGTTATTAACCTTTCCTTCTCAATTTATCCAACTCATTCATACTTCTGAGTTCTGGCGGGGGCTTGGGGTGATGCTCAGGGCTGATTGAACATTTGTTATGTAAGCTGTAGCACTTTGCTGTTGTGCCTTCAATAGATAGGGGTGTGTTCAGGTTGGTGTAGCTGCAATTCGTCAGTATTACTGTGTTACTTTTCACAGTGGCAGATTTACTGCAGTGAACAGAGGAGCTGACTGGAAGAGAAATGAACAGTCTGTACTCATAGCGGAGAGTGTATATCACCTACTGTTATTGGCCAACAGCATAAAGCAGTACAAAGTTTTTAACACCATACATATATATATGCAGAATGTCCTATTCTTGCTATGGGTCAACACCACTTATGGAAGATTTTTCCTATGATTTAGTCGTTTAGGTAAATACTTGTTTGCATTTATTTATGTAATTTAGCAGGTTTTAAAATCTGTCATTTGGTTGGGAAAACGTATCTGTTTTGTCTACATATACTGATTTAGAGGAACTTAAATGTTATTTTGTCTTCCTCTGTTTCTACCTTTAGAGAAAAGACAAAAGAAGCAGAGGCAACAGAAGGAAAACAACTCTGGAGAGGGTAAAACCAGCCTGCAGCGATCTAAAACCTTTGTCAACCTGTTCTTTAAGAAAGACCTTAAAGAGAAGAGCCCATCCAAGTCATTGTCTCACAATGCAGACAAAGGTGAGGGCACGGTCACAAAGCATTCTTCTTACTTTCCAGGCACATATTCTGCATCCTATACAGAAAAAGGTTTTGACTAAATTTCCATTTTGTTTCTTTTCAGTTAATATATTTGAATCCCTGAATTAAATCAGAAAAATGGGTAGCAAGTCCGGTCTGGAACCTGGAAAAATACATAGCATCCTGTTTCAGATTATATTTTTGTCATTTGGGGGTTACAGTTCATTACAGTAGCTATTCAAACAGGCTTTTAGTTAGACGTGAGGTTTTTTATGGTTTTTTGTTTTTACGTTTTTCATTTGTTGTTAAAGTGTCTTATGCATTGTATTGTACTTTGTTGGTATTGTATTACATTTTACTGTGAAGCACTTTGTGATTTTTTATCTGTGAAAGGTGCTATACAAATAAACCTTACTTACTTACTTACTTACTATTTGCTCATTCCTTGGAGCTCAGCGTTGGCCATCGGCAGTCAGATAGGGTGGGAACCAACATACATCAGACATAGATCTATGATGATTTAGCTTTGCAGCAGCCTCACTGTAAAAACTTTGGGACATTTTGCATAGACATCTCTGGGGTTGTGAGGTCATATCTTATTTTGTATGAGTGTAAGTGTCTCATGCCACCTACAGATGCTTTTGTTTGCATTTTGTTTATTTTAGTTTGCACTAATTCCTTAGATAAGGAGCGGGGCAATACCTTCCAGCTCTTGACCTCCCCGAGGGAATCCCGTGCTGGGGTTAAAGATAGCAGCCCGCTGCCCCGACCAGAGAACCTGATGCATGTGGAGGACATGGCAAAGAAACTGCTCAGCTATGATGAGGTGGCTGCTGTGATGAGACACTGTCGGCGGGTGAGTTTCTGATCTAAGATTACCATCTCTAACACCTCAGTGGCATTCTCCTGTTTTTTTCTTCCCACTGAATGAAAACCAGCCATATTACTTGCAGGCTTAAGTGTGCAGTATTGTTCCCTAAGGTACAGTATTGTTCCCTAAGGTGTCCCTTAGTCAAAGATGTGTCTGGCAGTGGCTGTGACAAAAGACAGATTTTTCCTGTCATTTATGATTAGGATCAAATGTCAGCCATCATTTGATCCCCTTGTGTCTCTTGGGCCCATCTCATACTTAGTGGCCAATTTCAGGGGATCAGCTTCTTTGCCAACACTGCAGAAGATATCAAGTCTACTCAGAGCACAGTATGACTCACAATACAGTAATTAAACACCAAAGAATACAGTGTTCTGTGGTGTTCTTGGAAAAGTGAATGTTTAATGTACATGCAACATATCAGAAGACAACCCAAGAAAATGGAACAACTTCAGCTGAAGGGCCACTCCAGCAATTTGGTATTGCATTCATAAAGTTGGGGGATTCACAATAGACAGGATATTTTTTTTTCAAATGGTAGAATTTGATGTAGCAGTAGTCTTACAGTGGATCATACATTTCCCAAAATGCATAGTGTCTTCATAGTGTCTTTCATTAGATGCTCCTTTTCCCTGAATGCTCACTTCTTTCAAACCTCACACCTTCAGTTTACAACTCAGACTTACTGTTGCAAGACTCAAGCACTAGACGAGACAACTCTAATGACATTGTTATGGCACCATCAGGGTTATTTTTTCAAACTTTGTAAAACTCCTACCAAAACCACAGAGGACATTATATGGCAGTTTTTCCAAGCTTAGTAGTGTTTTTTGTGACGAGTAAACTGAACTTCATGTGTAAAATTTAAAAATCAGAAAACAACCTGATGGAAATCTATCTATATACACCACCACACTAGTTGGCTCTTCGAATTCTTCTCCTCTAATTTGTGTACTGTACCTATCTAATCTTTCCCTTAGTTTTTGTCCGACAATGTAATTGAGGATTTAGTGCGTCCCCTTTTGGCCATCTTGGACAGGCCAGAGAAACTGCTACTTCTCAGAGAAATAAGGTGAGATACATATACTGTATTTAAGAATATGAAAAGTATAATACTGTTTTTTTCTGTATACATACTGTATAACTATGCGGTAATATGTATGTACATAACTCATTTCCCTTGCAGGATGCTGATACCTACTACGGAGTTGGGTCGGTTTGACAGCATGGTCATGCCCTTTGAGCTGGAGGCGTACGATATCCTCAAGAGTCGCTCTGGTAAGCAGAGGAATGGACTTAACATCACTTTCCTGATTACAACATGCATTCATAATGTCCGGTTTTCATGAAAGAAACAAAAGAAATATAGACGTAACAAAAAGCAGGTACACAGACCAAAATAATGAATGGAAAATAAACAATATATCTTTAGTTGTTAATTTCTTCTTAGTGCGTTCTCCAGCTCTGCGCTCCCCTCGCAGTGGAACCCCTCGACGTCACCTCATCACCCCAATCCCAGGTACATTCACTGTATCTCTTCCTTCCTCTCACCCTTTCTCTTTATAGACAGCTCTTTCTTCTGACTTCCTTTTTGTCCGACTGATGTCCTTTCTCTGATGCCAGAGCAACACAAGAATCACGAGGGGCTTAACTCTCACCTTTTACCCTTTCCCCTAACCCCTCTTACTTTTCTTCCCTTACCTGACTCATCTCATATCTGTAGTGTCAAACTGAAACACCTGCTTGCACACACCATAGCCTGTCCCTGGCATTCCACACACACATACACATACCCACCTCCTGACCTCATAAAAAACACACTTACACACACACACACACACACACACACACACACACACACACACACACACACACACACATTGCTATGTACAAAATATCTCAGGTTTCCTGTGCCTGCGCTGAAGCAAAGGCTAGTGTTACATCTCTATGGCCAACAGAAAAGACTGAGACGAGCCTGGTCGGCGACTGAGACATGTCAACCACAGAGATGATTTTATCCTTTTTCTCATCCAAGAGTCATTTGAGATACAATCAATAGAGTCTAACTTTAGACTGACTGCAGCCATCTCATTTTCTAAAATCACAGGTTCGTGGTCACAAGGTCAACATCATTATTTCAGTTTGGTGCTCTGCCGCACAAATACATTTTTTTGCAAATAAATTGTTTTGCAAATAAATGATAAATATAAGATGACAGCACCATTGCAACAAGCTTTTAGACAGTAATTTTATCCATTTGATCCGTTTTGAACAATTTTCCCTATATTACAGTACAATTGTGAATATTCTTCTTTGGTTACCCCTTAGAATGTAGGCTTATTATTATTATTATTATTATTATTATTATTATTATTATTAGTAGTAGTAGTAGTATTTCATTGCAACATTTCTATTTGCAAATATTAAAATTAAATCAGATCCATCTTTTGTTAAATAGGCAGTGTAATGTAGAATCGTCACCCACTGTTTCTAAGGACATCCTTAAGATCCTTGCATAAACAAGCTTGTTGTGATGTTTTCGTGGCATCAGTATTCCCAGAAATGTTATGTAACCCTTATAGGTTACGATGTTGTTTACTTTTCATAGTGACTTCCAATTGAGGAAGTAAAATGCAGAAAAGTCTGATGCGGTGAGAATGCTAGAAGGTAGCACAGATTGAGCTTGTTTTATCCTCAGGATTTAAAGGGGGATTCCTTTTACACACCAACGTCTGTTTAACGTTACAGGTCTTAGGTAGTACTAACGTTACTGCACATGTGAAAAAACTTGTATAAAGCCTTTTGTGGCTCCAGAGGAAGCTGCGCAAATTCAGCGTCGGCTGAGGCTGAAGACCACATGTTTTAAAATGAAAAAGTTTGAGGCTAGTGGCCCGAGGCTACATTAGTAACATTTAACCAAAGAGCCTTTAAACCGTCTCTGGAATAACACACCTGAATATCTGGACCTAAACTGTTGCAGTGTGGGTGATGTAAGCACTAGGTTTTGAACATGAAAAGGAAGAATATGTGTTTTTAAGCTGTCCATTATGAGTTCAATACTAAATCAGTGGTGTAATCTTTTAACTAATGCTGAGTAGCTGCTTTTACTCTGAATAATCTTCACATCACTGAATTTTTATGCAGAAGTTCTGAAAGAAACATCTATACTTCTACAGAAATTACTGTTTTTATGTTTTTCCAGACTACAGGGGTGGGTTCCACCTCCAGCCAGTCCAGGACGCACTGCGGGAGCGTCAGTTGATTGATGAGTTGGAGAGATTACGTTTGTCCAGCCAACAGTCAGGCCATCTGCCTCCATCCCGTGCCTTCACCCCTCTGTTGGATGTACCTCTGGACAACTATGCCTCCTCTACTTTGCGATCCCACTCACTGAGCACCTCACCCACCCACAGCTTCCTCCTCACAGAACCATCACGCAGCACCCAACGTGGGCGCCAAACCCATCACTCCCCAAACAGAAGAGCAAACAGGGCCTCGCAGTATGACGATGTCTCCTTGTTGTCAGTGTCTGACCGAGGAGATGTGGCTCCTGAACGAGGGAGATCACCTGTGAGGAGCGGCCATGGGAGAGCAAGGAGGGAGGTGAGTCCTGACAGCATAGATGGCAGGCAGGAGGGCTACACAGAGGTCAGCGTACAGGTTCCTTCACAGCTGCAAAGGAGAACCCGTCTGGCTGATGTGTTTGAGCCTGAGAGAGACAAGAGTCCATCCACAGGCAGAGAGAGCAGTCAGCCGCTAAATGGCCATTCTCAAAATGGTCACGGTGTAAAAAGAAGAGCAACTTTGCCACCTATGGAGTATGAAATTAACACTTTGACCATCTCTAAGGCCAAGCAGTCGTTGGGTGAGTTCAACACAAAAATTAACATATTTGTCATTTTAATTTAAGTTTAACTGATTGATTGATTTAATTGTTATTGTTCTTAATCTGTGAACAAGTTTTATTAATATGCCTGCAACTGCCAAATTACTTTTATAAAACAGTCCATTTCAATGTATTCATCCTTCCATATCCATTACATCACCAGTAGAGGTCAGGATATCACTTACTACTAAACTGAAAGAGAGCTTTAATGATAACTGAAAAGACCAAAGAGTGTATACACTATTAGACTAGTTAGAATACAAAACTGTCAAGCAATCCCCTATTAATTTATTATTTTCCTGTATTTACAGGTATTAGTATCTCTGGTGGTATAGAGTCTAGAGTCCAGCCCATGATAAAGATTGAGAAAATCTTCCCAGGAGGAGCTGCATCTACGAATGAGGCTCTGAAGGTGAGCCGTCATGGCAGAGACAGGAAGAAACACCTCAATATATCTTAAAAATGGGTGTCAATTGAATGGTAGAAGGCTGAAAAAAATGAAAAATGATGATTACGAGTCTTAGCCTTGACCAAAGGTGGTTAACATGTTACAACATAATTACCTCTTTTCATCATCAATGTTGACAATGTACTTTAGTTTCTCCACAACACCCTGATCCAGGTTGGACTGTATTGTAAGTACCTGTCAGACCTCTGTCATGTGGTTATGAGTTGTTACTATGAATAAGCACATCTATGACGAAGAGGTTGATGGTGTGCAATGAGGAGTGGAGACGAACAGTGGAGAGCAATCTCAAGTAGCCCATCGCCTCCATTATTGATGAAGTACACAAGTGCTGGTCTGCTAATGTATTGGTAATATATTGCCTGCACAGTAACTTAACAGTTGTCTGTGATCTTAGTCTGGTTCACTTAAACACACATGATACACACTCATTCAATGTAGTTTACCACAGGCTAATTCTAGACCAGAGTCAAAGATACAGCGGCCACACAACACTTGTATTAAGATACTTGAAAAGAAGCGAAACAGCTAGCTATAAATACCCATGTCTAATACCTGATTAGAGTGTCAAACATAGGGGGGAACCAGTGTCTGCTCTTTTTTCATATTCAAAAAACTTTCCTTTTAGAGTCCCTGTAGTCACACACATGCCTCTGCTCATAATCACACAATACACAGACACATGCAGTGCACCCAATCTTGGAAAAAGAAAAACATAAAGAAAGAGAAGAAAAAAAAATGGAGAGAAAGAAAAACACAAGTAACAGAGAAACAAAGTGACAGGAATGGCAAAGATGGAGAATAAAGCAGGATATTGGGGTTTGTAAAAAACAGAACTTGGCAATGAGAGACAGATTGGAACAAGACTTAGCCACGCGATTGGTCTGTGAGGCTGTATTCAGACACAGTGGTACTTTGAGGTGAATGCTAACCTCATCACCACAGATATTACAATTCATTCAGGGAACATTAATGTTTTTGTGGAAATTCATGACTTTCTATTCAATAGTTATTGAGTCATTTCACTAAAAACCATAAATGTCACCATCATGGAAAAACCTAGAGGAAAAGTCAAGAAATCACCAAAGTCAGTATGATTCAGCCTCATAAATGACCAAGCCAAATTTCATGTTAATCCATTAGGTAAATGTTTAGACATTACAAAGGATAAGTGAAACGTTTGACCTGCCGGTGATGCAAGAGAAAAAGTTTGAGGATGATCAAAGTTATGAGGATTCATCCTCTGGGAACCATGAATTAATATCATGGGAATCCATTCAATAGTTGTAGATATTTTAGGTAGGAACAAAGTGGTGGATGACTGATGAAGCCAACATACTACTGCTAGCAAAATCAGAAAAGTTGTTGCTTAGTAGACACATATATATGAATACTTTCCAGCACCCTACTGCTATCTGTTGTCTTCACATCACACCTCACAACTAGACATGTCAACTCACCAATATTAGCTCCCTGGCTCAGTGCTATCACCCCCCTACTCTGCAGAGGGAGGGGAAACCAGGGCAGCTCCGTGTTAACATGCATCCTGTCTCCTTAGACCCACATGATAACATCCAAGCAGTGAAGAATGTTGTTGTGTATGTGTGTGTATCTGTGCGGCAGTGTGCACACATACTTTCCTGTTCGTTAGACTTTCCCACCTGTCTTTCGTCAGCGGAAATCTGGACATGTGTCATTTCTGCATTTAACTGGCTGTGTAAGAGGACGTAGTAAATATTGCAACATGTGGCAACTGAATGGAACTGACTTTTGTGGAAAGAGTTGGTTTACCCACAATATATTGTTTTTAAATCACATTTTATTTTTGTTTGTTTTTATTGGAACTTGCATTTAGCAAATGTTTTAGGGACAGATATCTCAAAACCTGAGCAAATGTTTGGCTAGATACCATTAGAAGTAAATGAGATAATACGGATTTTGTTAAATTTATAAATAGTTTTAGAATCTATAACGAGATGCACCACTACTGTTTGTCTACTCATCTATATAAATAATAATTTACTTTCTATTTTAGTTTACTTATTTTACTAAATGTATTTTAGAATTACTCATTATACACTTACATTAATTACTCTACTGCTTTTATTTTTATGTGGTTGTAATTCTGAGCAATCTCTGGCACAAGAATTTCTTTCGGGATTAATAAAGTTCTATTTTATATATTACTATAGAGATTTATCTTACAACAAATAACATAGAGAGCCAATATTTCTCTTTTCCTTAACTAAATAATGTAGTTGAGTTCATTTGTAAAGGCCTGGTAAACCACATTATGAACTATTCACTGATCCTTCCATGCAAGCTGTAGTAATTTTGACAGTCTGTGTGTTATTTTTGGTTTGTGACGTCCATTGGCTAGAAAAAGGAAACCTCATAAATGCGCTCCATAAATGGCCGTAAAGAGCATGGGGCAGATTAGGTTGCGATCTATTTAATTCAAATAAATTACTTTTCAAAAATGAAAAAAAATCACTTTTAACCTCCTTTTTGGTTAAATAGTTCTAAATTGTTTGATACTGGATCCTATAAGGTTATCGGTGTGCATCAGACTGTCTGATGAGCTTTAAGAAAACCTGTCTGGACAAACACAGGGCAGCACGTGTCAAACCTCCTCCGATACAAATATGTATGCCCCATTATAGATCAAATGCAGAAGTGCAGAATAAAGAGAAAACAAATCTCTTTCAGTCTATCACTGGAAAGGAAAAGGGAAAAAGACAATACAACAATGGCCATTAGCCTTGCGTGTTTCTGTGCTATGTTTTGCCAACCTTTACTGAGGTTGAGCACATGAGACAGGTGCATCCTCGTCAAATGTTGATGACATCAGAGGAAGTTTCTCTCCTCTGCTCACATCCTGCAGGAAACAGCGAGAAAATGGTCCCTTGTGTGTGTACGTGGTTGTCTCAGTGTATGTTCTTTTTTGATAACCTTGTGCTGAAGTGGAAACTGTATATGCGCTAGTGACGGCCTTCAGTGTGAATATATAAAACTAACGGGAGAGCCCCAATTCTCTCTGGCATAAATCAGGTTCCCACCAAGGGACACAATCACTGCAGATTTATGGTCTATAAGGGACGGATTGCTACAGAAAAAAAGAGATACAGAGAGGGAGGAAAACATACAAAGATGTATGTAGTCATGAAATATGAATACTAATCTCATTAAAAATAAGATATTTATAATCTTATTCTTCATTTACACAGAGTTTTGCATGTTAAACTTTTTACCCTGTGTTTGTATTTGTAGGCAGGGTATGAGTTGTTGTCCGTGGACGGTGAGAGTCTGCAGGGAGTATCTCATCAGTACGCGGTGGATGTTATTCGCCGAGTGTTCAGCAACAAGGCCAAAGAACCGATGGTTTTTGTGGTCAAGATTCCCACGGTCCCTAACACCCCTACAACCCCCAGGAGACCAGCAGACTAACCTTTGTGTGCCTCACAGTCCTACTGCAGTTTGGGCATGAAGGACACCAAAACCTGCAATTCCTGTGGGAGTGAATAAACTACAGGATTCACTCCTGAAGAGGAGATATGGGACAGATAGATCTCCGGTCATAGTGGAGAGAAATGGATGCACAGAAGCATTGGTCCAATGAGAGAAAGAGTTATGATCAAAAAGTCAAAGAGAATGCATGTTGAAGCAGGTTTTTAAGACTGATGCAGTAGGTTATTCATCAGAATAAAGATTGTTATAGATCCCTTTTGCTGCAATGAAATTAAATACAACTTTGATAACATTCTTAGTGTTTTTAGCAAACATTTTATTAAATGCATAAATTGCACATTAACTAGAAAAAAAAATAATGTGTTTTGTGATAAGATCACATGGTTCATGAACTCCTCCTTGGTTGAAATTGTGCCACTGTTTGACATGTGGCATCCTTGCTGCAACCTTTGAGCACTGTCTGATTGTGGAGCCAGTGGTCTGCACTTTTTTCAGTTGGAGCATCTCCGTCCTGCAGCCCCGCAGGCCTGCCAGAGGGAGATTACCCAAGCCTGAGTTATGAGAGTTATAGATTTAAACCCAGATTAAACCCCTGTATTATGTCAAAACTGATAGTTTGGGTTTAGTGGATGTCTGGGGGGATTATTACAAATTGCTGCTCAGTATTTTTGTGCTGCATTTTTCTGGCAGAAGAGCTTGTGCTCTGGAGCAATCCGCCACTTTAGAGGCTTAATTACACCACGCTGTGGACTGAGCTTATGCAGACATGTGGAGGAGTTGGAAAAACATGTCAATGAGAAATGCAGGACATGAAGGCCAGTGACAGAGTTTAAATCAAAGTAGACTAGAAAAGATATGGGCAGCAAAGTAACTGGAATATAGTGTGCATAGTGCCTTACTTCTTCTACAGATGGCCAGTGGGGGAAAACATTGATAAATATTACAAAAATAAGTGCTAGAAAAGCTCAAGAGGAAAGGTTTCAATTCAGACATGCTATTAAATTTAAAGATGAAATTTAGCGTGTCTATGCATTTGAGTTATTATAAAGTGCTTCAGGTATTTGACTTAACTTCAATAAATGCTCATTCAGTATACTTTACTCACACTTGATGTCTTTCAGGTAAAAGAGCACATAAATCAACAGCAATATTAAGGTGTGACAACTTGTTCTTTAATTAAAAACAGTAATTTGTACAAGAAATGTACACAAAAATATACATGACAACTATATTATGAATTACTGAAGACACAAAAGTAAACAAAAAAATGCACACAAAAAGTTGAGAAAAATGCCACAAAAAAGAAAATGTGTTACGTTGCTTTGGTCTAGTCACAGTGGCTACATTTGAAATAGATATTCTGTCTAAATAAAAGACAATGTCACTCTGTTATACTATTAAGTGTTTTACATATTTACAGAAATGGTTATGCAACAATGAAGACAACTGAGATGGGAGGGAAGAACAAAGTCTGAGATGCACACAGTACTTCAGTCAGTTTGGTTTGCATCACTTGTGTTTGTTGTTAATCTGTACCTGTGCTGCATCTGTAGTGGTGTGTGACTACTAGTGAGGGGTGAATTTAAAATCCAAGTATAGGAAACAACACTTTCTTGGTTTGCATCAGCTCAGACCCCAATTTAATGAAGAAGTCACTTCAAAATGACCTATCTCGGGGTCATGCTTTTGTAAACTAACGAACGTGCACGAAACCCAACGATGATGACGTAAATTGGTTTGATATTATGATATAAGATCAAATGACAGATCAATCAAAATGGAAACAAAATTAGGCCTAAAACAAAAGCTCCCGATTGTTTTAGCAGCTGCAAAGCAGTTTGTGTCACACAGATTATATAATGTAAACATATTTTCATGCATTACATATTAGGTGCACTCTATGTTGCTGCCTCCATTTATAACTGATCCATCATTTGAAAAAAAATAAGAAAAAAATATATATATATATTTTTCTTATATATATATATCCTTTTACTTTGTATATTAAACCCACATTTATATCAGTACTACAACAAAATATCTTCAGGTGCTATATATATGTATATATATATATAAAAAATATACAACATCTCCTCCATTATATAGATTTCCATTTAACTATTATTCCTTGATACAGACTGTTTCTAAAATAAAGATTCTTAGCCCACTATTTTTTCCCCAAAGACACCTGCCATGCTCAGTGTAATACAAAGCCCTGCATATACTGTGAGAAAACAGCTTCAAATGTTTACATGCTCCCAATCGGTTTATATTTAGGGCTTTAATGGCCAACCTGCCATAAGGACATTCAAAGCTGGAGCTACTGGATCTGAAAAATTCTCATCTCACCGATATGTGAACTGGCTTCTTCTGAAATCTGATATAACAAAGACATGCAGAGATGCCAGTCTTGCTACCTGTATAGCAGTCAGTGAAGATTATAGTCTCGGGGAGACTAGAAGACTTTAAAAGTGTTATTTGGCTTTGGGCTGCCAAAAGCTAAATAAAGAGCACTAATGGGAATGAAGAAGAATAAACGGAAACTCTGACATAGCATGCCTTAAATCTCTTGTGACAACCAAACTGAAAAAATATGCTCCATTTTTAGTTTCCTGATACTGACTGTTATAAAAATAGTTGAGTAAGAAGCAGAGACAGAGATGGAAAGAGAGAGCAGACATAGAGACAAAGGCAGAAATAGAAAGAGAAGAAGAGAATCAGCAGCATCCTGGTAATCTTACCCATGCTACAGTCTGCTTCCAAGTGCTACATAATTCAAAAATGTTAATGTTTATGTCAGAGCAGAATGAGTTGACACATTACATACATACATACACAAGCAGCTAACCTTCAGGCATTTGGTTTCTGTGTCCTCCTGGTTTGGGGAATGAGAGATTAGGATGTCTACATGTGAATGTCAATACTGGTTTGTTGAAGTCTGATGATTTACTCCACAGGAACATGGATCTTGAAACATTGTGCAAAATGATACAATTTTTGCCTTGGTGAGCAGATTCTTTAAATGCCAGTGATGACCATTTATACTGCATTTCTCTGGAGTGATAACAGTCCCAATACATTCTTTTTCAAATACACTCTGCTGAGAAAATAGAGCACAAGAACAAAAATATTATCATCCTTTTATGAACTGCTGATTCTCTGAACACCATATAATATAACCGGCAGATGTTGCAATAGTTGGTGTTATTTTCCCTTCAGCATTTACTTGGAGGACTAGTGCAGCTGTTGGGGTGATGAGATCATCAGTAATAGCCAGTAGTGGCGGTGTTGATGGGACTGCTGTCATAATGCATCATTACCTGCATGCTGGTGGCTTGGTGTTTAACCTTGTGTGCTACTGAGAAAGGTGTGACTGCACTTTAAACAGACTGCTGTGCCTGTAGTAAAAATGTTTGCTTTATGTTCCCGATGATTATTGATACCCTGATATGAACGTGGTTTGAGGAAGAAAAACTTTCTTCACCGATTTTGCTCCCACAAAAGGAAATAAGTCTTTGTGCTGGCTTTGTAGTGGAATAAAACCTGTTAAAAGCGCCGGAAGGGACACTTTATAGGGATTTATTGTAGTAAAAATGCACATTGGGAGTTCTCCCTTTTGAGAGTGACGAGTGATGACTTCTCGCTCAGTGGTCCAGGAAAAGCCATGTTGAAAATAGTGCAATATTTGGCCTGGAGTTCAATGTTTGGTTAACATCCTCAGAGTCTTTTGTAAGTTGTGTTTCCATGTTTCTGTGATCATATTACTGTAAGTGTGTAAGTGTATGTGTGTTTTTAGATTTCAGTGGCGGTGATTTCCTCAAAGTGGATGTCGTTGCTGCCACTGTGGACCTCACAGTCCTCCATGTCCCTGTTCTCCAGCTCCAGACTCAGCTCCCTCATCACTCGTTCGAGGTCCCGGTTTCGACGGTACATCTGGATGTAGTTCTGCTGCAGCTGTTTCTGGTAGCGGATTACCTGGGTGGAGGGAAGTACGTTAAGTAAGTAAATCAGCAGGTAGGATCAGAGTAAACTATTTTGACATGTATGGCACAGAGTGAAAATGTCAATCACCAAGCGATTAGACCAAAACCTTTTTTTGTCCTCCTTTCTCCTTTTTACCTTTTCCTTCTCCTCCTGCCACACCCTCCTCTCATCCTCAAACCGTGACAATTGCTCCTCACTAGTCCTCCTCTCGTACATGAGTTCAGCCTTCAGCCTGTCCACCTGCAAAAATGAGATGTGATGAAGAAATGTTGAGATGTTGAGAAGACGTATTTAGCTCCTGAAAGTAACACCACAACGTAGAAATACTTCATTGCAAGTAAAGCTTACTTTTAAATAAGTAAAAGTACAAAAGTATTACCAGCACCATGTAGTTAAGAGTTTAAAGGTATTCATTGTGTAGAATAATTGTTCATGTGATTGTTATACTATATTTTAATATTCAATTATTAATATTGATGCATTAACATTCAAGCAGCACTTCAATGTTATTAATAGTCATGGTGGAGACACTTTTAACTGCTTAATATACCATTTTGTAGTTTGTAGTGTATTTATAGTCTATAACAATGGATCATACCTTATAACCTAATCCTATTTTTGTCCTGCAAAGTAATAACTATAAGTGTGAGCTAAATGTAGTGGAGTAAAAAGTACAATATTTTCCTCAGAAACATAGAAGACATTTCCATTACTGATGCCTAGAAAAGGTGCAGGAAAAACTTGTACCTGCTGTCTGAATCCCAACACTGCTTCTGCATTCTGCCTCTGAGCCTTGGCTTCATCACTGTCCCCTCCCCAGACCACATGAGTCTCCTCTGCATCCCGATACAAAGAAGGACTGGGACCCCTCCTCCCTGCCATACCTCTACCCTGTTGGAGTGAGAGGCTCATGCACTGCCCCTTCATGCTTAGATTTCCAGGTAGAGAGTGTCCATTGTGATTGGACAGAGTGTCACGGAGGCGGGCAGACTCCTCTTCCAAACGGCCCACTTTCTCCCGGAGCAGCTCAGCTTCACTCTTGCGCCTCTGGAGTTCATTCTCACAGACTTCTAGCTCCAGAGATCGCGTCCGCAGGGCCGTCCCGGCCTCGTGGGATCGAGCCTGGCTGGCTTGCAGTTCAGAACGGGCTTCTCTCAGCTGGGCCTTTAGCACCACAATGTCTCCAGCCTTCTGGCTGAGCTCTGACTGGATCTCCTTTAGCTGCTGCTTCAGGAGGGAGATCTCCCCTGACTTCTGACATACCTGAAGGGTCAAGAGAAAGCAAGATAGAGAGAGAGGTGAAAGCGCTGAAAATACAGAACAAATTGTCTCTTATGGCAGATAAAAAAGTGACATAGTGGATTGACTCTCTTGTTCCATAAACCTCATATACTTTCAAGCTTATAATCTTATGAGTTGAGTGTGTCTCGGTGTCTAGGTGTCACCTCGGAATTTGACACTTTTCTAGGATGCTTTTATTAGTAAGTCAAAGCAAAATTCCCTGTCATACTTCAATGAGGGACATTACAGTTCACAGGGCACTTTTAATCACCCTGACTTAACACCTCTCCAGTGTCTGACTCTTATAGTACTCACCTCCCACTTTGTCTCTTCCAGACGTGGCCCCAGCTGGGTCTGCTCCCTCTGGATGGTGGCACACCTCCTTTCCAGCATCTCTCTGTCCTGCAGCAGAGAGGAGAAGTCCTCCTGCAGCTTCTTTTTTTCTTGCTGTAGTTGAAATACCTGATGACACACATAAATTAATATTTTACAACTGCCTTACATGCTGAAACAGATATGTCAATCTTGAATAAGACATGCACCCTCAAAGAAAGAATCTCCACACTCACATCTACAGCATAAGACTAGAAAAGTAACAATTTGAACATCTCTCTCTCTGTGTAAATGATTAAATACTTAGCATACCTGTAACTGTAGAACCTGATGTGCCCTCTGGGCCTTCTGAGAAGCCTGCTTCATCTTTGTTGCACAGCTCTGTCTCAGCTCTTCCATCTCTTTTTCACAGCGACGCTGCTTCTCCTCATACACCTTTCACCACAAAAGACATGGGTGAGAGATCAGTGTTTCAGCTGTATTAATATCCTATTTAAGTTCTTCATTTGGAGTTTAAAGAAATGTTTGGTTAGTGTGGTGTGGTGAGTGTCTTTATGTCCCACCTGGCAGATGGCAGCTTCATTCTCATCCAGATTTTCCCGGAGCTGCTGGAGCTCCAGGTCTCGTTCCCTCAGCTTCTCCTCCAGCTCCCTCACCACCGCCTCGTAGCCCTCCACAGGTGGCGGCGAGTGGCCACAGGACCCGCTGTCCGACAGGGGCTGCCCGCGCCCACTTAGGGACCCTGATCCTGTGCTCTTGCTGGATGAGGAACGTCCACTGTCTGAGTTAGTATGGCCGTGGCTCCCACTTGCAGCTGAAGTGTTTCGGACCAGGCCTGGCACGGGCTCTATCTGGCCCCCGGAGCCAGATCCGGAGCCCTCACTTGGTGCCAGACTGTAGCCTGTGCTGCTGTGAGTAGGGAGGCTGGAGAGGGAGTTCCTGCCTGAATCTGACATGGAACAGGACTGGCTGCTCTGAGCATTGCGACCTCCGCTGTAGGAGTTGCGCTTTCCTTCAGTGCTGGAATTGCCGCTCCCTCCAATGACGTTTGTGCCGCTGGTGCTGCTGGATCCCCCGAGGGGCAGCAGGAGGTTGAGGCTGGCCTGGCTCTCAGAGAGAGTGCTGCCCCCTGGCCGTGGTGATAAGTACAGGACAGAGTGGCGGTTCTTGGGAATGACAGGTTTGAACGCTGTAGGACGGATCAGCACTTTCTCCATGTTCTGAAAGTACATAATTATAAAAACAGCATTAGTGATTGATAAAAGCTAAGCTGTGCTAATTAGCAATGGCTGAATAAAACTCATTAGAGAGGGGTGAGTGATATGCTGGCAGGTCACCCCTCCAGGCTCTGATTAGTTTAATTGGTTTAATTGATATTCATGGGCTTCATTAAGCAATTTTCTTAATGATTTTTTCTATCATTTAAGATATAGAGAGACAGGCAAGAGAGGGAGAGGACAGAGACAATCTGATTAAAGGGCAGAAAAACAAAGAGGAGGGAGAAGAGTGGAGGAAGAGGCGGGACAAAGAGAGAAGGGTGTGAAAGCTCTTCATGTTCTGTAAGCATTTTTCTTAACAATCTTCCTCAGGGTTCACTAAATACTTCAGTGAATGCTAGTGAGCTCTGATGTTGTTCATGATGTGTCTGCAAGGTGAGTAGCTGTCAAATGATCTATCAAAGCCTGTCAGGCCAGTGATTAAGCTTTTCTCTGGATCGATGGAAATAAATAGCCAATTAGACTGCTGAGGCAATCTATTGTAAAACATGCCAGCACATGCTGCAGAAAAAGCACATGCTGCAGGTAAAGCAGACAAAAAAAGTCCTTGCTGATATTTTATGTCACCGTGTTTAATCTTAAGTTGTAATTAAAGCAGACATTTTTCTTTAATATTTTTAGGTTAGAGGTAATCTACACAACAGCACTTATGGATTGGTTGGGATTCAGTGTCATGCTGAAAGACCCTTAAAACACTTCCAGCGAGGTAGTGTTCACTATTGCCACAAATGTGTCACATACAAAATATTTATATCAAGTGAAACAAATAGCATTTATTAGCGCTCACACTATGTAAGAGTTTTGATACCATAATTACAAAAACACTAGCTTTTTCAAGAGCTTTCAGCAGCATCTCACAGAGTGTTTAAAGGTCAAGCTGCCCGATGGGGCGATCAGACTGGCTGGAGAGACCTAGAAACACTTCTGGCCCACCAGGAAAATTCCTGCCCTGATTGCCACTCCGTCTCATGCATGTATTCAAAATCAAACTTTCCGGAAGAGGAGTCTTCTTCTTTGCCCAGAAAAAGAAAAAGGATATTAAAAAAAGCAAAAGGCTACCAGGCTACCATAGCTGTAATACGTAATTTTAGCTGCGTAGTGCGAGAGAGTTGATTGCAATATATAATCTCAATGCTAGATGGAAGAAATTCCTACACATTGAACCTTTAAGTAAATCGAGTTAGCTCCGAAGACGTGATGTGGTTTAATAGATTAGATTAGATCAGATTATACTTTATTTGTCCCACAACGGGGAAATTTTCTTATTACAGCAGCAGCATTTTCTTCATTAAATAAATAATAGCTTCCTAAAAAGCATGTAAGTTAGGATGATTTTGTCAAACAATGCTTTTCAAGGTCAAGAATAAACTTTTACACTACACCATGAACCCATCTTTATGCAACAACAATTATATTGGCCATGGTGATGTATTAGTCGGGCTCTTGTAAATATAGCACAATCCACTATAGAGTGATACTGGATTTTTGAGGCCGATACTTTTTTTAATATTAAAAACTAACATATCCTTTTGGAAATTTTATTTTGACTAAGAAAAATCAACTAGTCAGTGCTCTCTGGTGGATAAAACTATGTAATGTTTCTAAATTGCATTTCTGTACTGCAGGTTCTTGTTATTGCCCAAGCTAAATATAGCTGACCGTCTGATTTATTGGTCTGACTCTACAGTCTACTCCGCTTACCTTTTCTAACTGTCCGGACACTGGGATGAGTTTGGGAGGAGGCCCTCCAATATTGCCATTCAGAGTCTGGTTGTCTTTTTGGTCCTCCGAGTCACTGCAGGGGCTTGCAGCTGATAGCACCAGGTTGTCGTTCCAGTCTCCAACCACCACCTTGTCGCTCACATACCCAAAATTCCCATTAGTGCCACCACCTACTGCTACAGCCACCGTTCCACTGCCTGGCCCAGTAGAGTTACCTGGCCGGGGCTGCTTCTTGGTGGGCAGCGGTGGAGGCAGAACCTCGGCCTGGGAAAGTGTTTGGTTGCTGATAACCAGCAGCTGCTCTAGGGAGCTCCCACTGCGCAGGGTGTTATCCTGGAGCCGGAAGCAGCTGGTTGCCGGAGTGGAGCGGCGTGACTTGGTGGTGAATTCGCTGGCGGCCCGGCAGTGTCTCTCCTGATAAGTCCGGCCTGATATGAGGCTGCTTACAGAACCCATGGCTGTCCGGGAACTGCAGGGCCCACAGGGGTCAGGGCAGGGGCCTGAGGGGGAGTGGGATGATAGCGGCTGGACGTCAAGACCTGGATTGGGGTGGTCAGTCACGGTCACAGGTAATGCATGAACCAGAGCCATGGCACCCCGACGGCGTCAGACACACCACACACTCTGATGAGAGAGAAAATAGGGAAAAGAATGTATTCATACTAGAGATGTAACAGATGTGACTATTGCACATGCTCTGTTGGAGAGTTGTATCCATGCATTCAAGGTTTTTCCTTTGATATTTATAAGACATAATACATTCTTCTGACTGCCAATGATGTCACAACCACATGTATGGCCCTTTAGCCCACTAAAATGTAATGCAGTTCTCCCAAATAATTTAATTCTGCCTTCTGAGTGAATTATGATGCAGTAATTTGGTGTAAACTCAGATCACTCAAAATCACAACATACACCAACAGGGTTGGCACTAGAACCCAGCAAAGACTGCACTGCACAGTGGGGAAGTAAAAATTACAGCACAGAGATTATATAATGAAACACCTACTAGCAAATTATCTTTAAAATAGTTCACCAGAGTGTAGCGACAACAATGACTGAACTGTCAGCAGTGAAAGAAATGTGCAGACAGTTTAATTATCAATTACACCTGTGTAAAAATGTCTGCTACCTGCAGTAATGCAGTTTTTATAGACAATAGGTATTTTCGACAGAGTATATTTGAGCTTGACACAGTAGGAAAAGCAATGTACAAATAATGAAATTCATGATGACTAAATTCCATTTAACTTGTTTAGTTTCAGGGTGCTGTATTTTGCATGCTGGCTCACTCTCACTGGGAAACAGAAAAGAACAGAGCCATCGTTAATGTGATTAGTAACACCTGTGCTTTTCCTACTATGAAAAGTCAAAATGTCTGGTGTGAAAAAGACCTATCATGATTTTCTTGCTTGATAATTTGGCATTTGTTTCCTCAGTGTATGTATTTATGTAAAGTTCAGTTGTTGTTTTTTAAAAACAACATTGTAGCCTGAGATAGACCTGTAGTTGGGTGAACTACTCTGTTTTTAAACATTAGCATTTAGCTCAAAGCACTGGTGTGCCTAGGTGCTAACCCACCTAAATAGAAAGTGTTTTTTTACTGATAAAAAATACCACTATGATGTTTTAATATGTTTTCCTTCGCAAGTTTAGCAGAAAACAAGAGTAACAGCAGACATTTTTTACTTGTCATAGCAGGTAAAGCACAGGCTCTGTTCTATTCAAGTGTCCCATCAATCCATGACAGTGAGACAGCGTGCACATTACCAGACCCCTGACAGTTAAATGGAAATCAGCCATTTATAATTTTATTATTTATACATTTGCTTTTCCTACTGTAGAGGTAATATGCTTTGACTAAACAAGAAACATAATTACCACGGTTTTTGCAGGGTTCTGACAGTTGTTAATGTGATTTGTGCTTAGCTTCTTATCATTTACGTGTTACAAATATGTGAATGTGACTCATTGTTTGGTAAATAGCTTTTCTGTCAGTTTTGAATTATAAGACAAATCATTTAATCATTATTCTTAAAAATTGTTCAAATTAAAACCATTTCATGCATTATCTTTAATATTTGTAATATTAAAATGAGACACATTTACTTTATAGAAACTTATTTGTTTATTTTAGGCTGGTTGCCACTCGCAACACTCATTAGCTACAGCCACTTAACAGCAATTTATTTGAAACATTTCTCCTTGGGAAGCACATCCCCAGACCCCCCTCATTAAATAAAATACACTATGTCTCTGGTGACTGATAATTGTCAATGTCATTAACAAGGCAGTGAGAGAAAAAAGAAGGTTGTATTTAGTCAAAACGATAGCCCGTCTCCAGATGGTGCAGAATGCTGCTGCACGTCTTTTAACTGGCACATAAACAGCACATTTCCCCATTTTAGCCTCACTCCACTGGCTGCCTATTCAATTTAGGATCCATTTTAAAATTCTTTTATTTGCTTTTAAAGCCTTGAATGGTCTTGCCACGCCCTACCTCACTGAGTTTATACGCCCCTTACATACGGACACGCTCTCTCAGGTCATATGATCAGCTGAGCTGAGTGTGCCTAAAACTAAGCGGAAGCTCAGAGGGAACCGTGCCTTTGCGGTGTTGGCTCCTAAATTATGGAATGATCTGCCTCTGCACGTTAAACACGCCTCTTCTGTCTGTTTTCTTTGTCACGTCTTAAAACCCACCTCTTCTCTGTGGCCTTTAACACCTAGTAAGATGTCTACATCATTTACTTAATTTAATTATTTAGTTTAATTGCTTTTTATTGAGTATCTATTATTTTTACTCATGTTATAATGTTATGTATTTTTGGTACTTTGGTCAACTTTGGTTGTTTTAAAGCGCTTAACCAATAAAGTTGGGTTGGAAACTGAGGATGACAGACAGAGAGAGATAATGAGTCCCAGTCATCAGCATCTGCGCTGTGATTTTCCTGAATGTCTGTGTCTGACATGGTGAGCAGTCTTCCATGTATTACTTCTAAAGGGGTTTGAAAACTAGTCGCTTCCCTGTTTGATGATCACAGTGCTCATCCATCTATCAAAACATCTTTAAAGAAAGAAATAATAGTCTCACTTGGTCACAGCACTATTTTTAGGATGAGAAACATGGATACAAAGTATTAACACAATAAGTGGCAGCCGATTAAGTCTTCTATTTGCAGATAGTATTATCAGTGTTACTCTCCCAGGGGCACAGAGAGGGGACACATATCCTCAGTCTGTCATGCCAAGTCCAAATCCGTCTGGCCAAGTGGAATAATCCACGGCAGCTATGTCTGCGCACAGGAAAAACACAATCATCCAGACTGACACATGCATGAACGCACGCACGCACACACGCACACACAAAGTGTCTGTCAGACCCAAAAAATGTCTGATCTACACTACAGCACTACATGGAAATTGAGGGACTATATTATAGGGTTGGTCCAGTTATTCGCTAATGATCACCAGGGTGGCTCAAATCCTGGCAGTTGACAGTGGTTATATATTGACTAACCGTGAGCATGTCTGTGAGTGTGTGACAGGGAGTGAAAGAGAGGAGACAGAATTCATTAGTACACATGAGTCAAAGAGATTAAGATATGTGTGGTATGTGATCTCTTCCCATGCCAAAATAATCACGCCTCACAACCTCCTTTAACCTATTATCCAGCTGTGCCCACCTCTTCTTCACTCACAGCCCTAACAAGGACCTCTCAGGCAGGGATAATAGAATATACAATCCCCTGAGACCGTCAACCGTGACCGCCCCCAGCCCTAACCCTGTGACCCCCTGATAAGTAGAGGGGAGCTGGTCTGATTCTGCCCTCCCACCCATGTGACCTCCAAGGGTCTGGTTTTGTTCTGGCTACTCGGGCAACAGATCCCAAAAGCTAATTTACCCATCTGATGTTGCTCACTAGTTGTTTCTTAAAGTTATTGATGCCCTCTTTTCCTCGCCTTCTTCTTGGCTGCATTCCTCTGACAAAGTGAAAATACTTTTACCAATCCCTCTACCTCCCACATCCCTCCTCATTACAAACATCCTCCTCTACTCTCAGCAGCACAACATAGGTAGAGAAAAGTCACTAAAAATAGAAAACATCTCAAGTGCCTGAAATCATTTGATAGTCTTTCATGAGGTGTTTCTGTCAGAGAGGCATTTTATTCAGTATTTAAAAATAAACTCCAATAGTTTTTCAGCCAACTATTACAGGGTCAACCTGTGGCCACTTTCACCTCTCTAAAACTATTAAATGATGCTGAATAGCTTAAATGCAACCTCACTGCTTCTGACAGGAACTGGAAAAGCACCAAGTGGTTGTGAGAGTTTATCCTCCACATGCCACCAACTGGCCCAGGATAAGTAAGAGTAGGACTGACAGAAGAAAGAGTTTCCCAGGTAGGTCTCTAACAAGATCCAGAAGTGGGGTCTGTGACGAGGAAATAATCCCGGTATGATAAGTCTGTTCATAACGCCAGTATTACCCAGGAGAGGAAGCCCATTATTCCGCAGCAGCAGATACCCTCTTATTATCACACGCAACCTCCGAGCTGTTCCGGAGACTCTGCTGGACTCAGGACACAGTTAGAAAAGCAAGAATAAGGAAGTAAAAAAAAAAAGCAGTGGGTTTAGGGGCGAGAACACAAAGGCAGGCTGTGTGGGTGTGATGGTGGAGGGTTTAAGGGAATTCTAATACCAGGTAGCCCAAAGAGAGGCTCCAAAGAGGCCTGAGCTCTTGGGAACACCAGGCATCTATAATCCTGTTTGGACATTATTTGGCCAGCACACAGACACCAAGGTCTGACCACCTCAAGACCTCTGAACAAGAAAATAAAATTTGAAGGCAGACATAATTCCCTATCTAAACTGTCGGTACTGCTGAGCACTGAACCCAGTACTTATGTCCTTTTCTCTCTTTCAGATATTGTAACGAAAAGAGACAAAGAGTACACTGTGGCCTTTTGGCTAGTTTCAGCTGATGTGAGCGATCACTGTGAAAACCAACCAAGCTGAAGCATCCTCAGTCCTTGAGGGGAAGTTATGGGCGCATGTTGTCATGAGATGTACAGTCGAGAAAGGCAGCAGCTGTTAAAATGTGAATAATGTACATACTAGCAATGTGTGGTGCTAGCCATTGTACTCACGCTTGGTTTCGATCCACATAAAGGCAAAGTTTCCAGTGAGCTGGCTTTTAAGATTGCAGAAGCTGGAACCTGCAAACGTTTGGCATTCTTATTCAATGAATAACTTTAAATGATTACTCGATTGAAACTCTCAATTTTCTGTTCATCTGTCTGACTTTGACCTTCATTTTTGGCACATAACATTGACATATTATCACCTTATAAACTTGATATGGCTTGAATGTTAGAAAACAGTTGCTTAATTACATATCCAGCAGACAAGGAGCAACATTAGCATTCATTTGGTGTTGTGTGGAGGCTTCCCAACCCATTTATGTCCCACTCTCCTTTCAGATCTGTTTTGTTCTCCACCAACTCCTGAGGGAAATATCTGTCTCTTTAGCTGCTAAATGCTCCAAAATGTTCACCAGCTCGATGCTAACTATGTCTGTCTGCTGTTTGGTGCTGGGCAGTTAGTGTACAGTAGTGCTTCAAAGCTTTTTTACTGAAAAACAGCTTTGTGTGAAAACGATGCCATGGGAGAGGTGAGAGGGAACCAAAACATTAAAATTGCAGGTAATATAACCTAAATAATGAGCTGAAAGATGCTAAAACACGTTGTGGGTAATAATTCTTTGTGGTTTCATTATACAAGCGACCCCTTTTACCTTGAGCTATTTGGTCCTTTTTTAATTTAAAAATATTAATTAGTACAACTTTTTCCATTGGTAAAAGGTTGACCTCCTGACCAACTGCCATGTTTTTAGGGTCTTCCACCTCCTTCCTCCATCCCCTCTTTCCTGTTGACTATTTCACCCCTTTTCTTTACCTCCTGTGCTAGATTTTTGCTTCACTGCTCTCCTGTCACTCTTTCCTTTTCCATTGACCCTCTCCTACAACTCCCTGCTCACTGGTCTTTGCAGCTCGATTTTCGTCTGCCCCTTCTTCCTCAACAGCAACACCACAGCGTGACTAACCAAAGGCAAAGCCAGTGTGAAGGCAAAAGCAACAGGTGGCAAGTCTAAAAATTGTTAGATCAGAGCAGGCACTGTATGGACAAGGGCAAAAGTATCAGTATGCAAGCCTTAATAAGAACCATTCATAAAAAAAATTGATTTAATGGGTGGTCACTGCCTCGTATAATTTATCAACTGATCACAAAAACAATAGTCAGTGGTACCCTAAAACACTTCCATAATAAAGCTGGATGTTGTAAGAATGTGGTGTTTAATTGAAAGCTTGTTCGGACCAGCAACAAATATTCCACTTTGGTATATAAAGCTTGGGTGGCCTTGATTAATCCTGAGACCAGTGATTCCAGTGGATAGAGAGTAAGAAAGGCAGACAGAGAAAATGAGCTAGAGAAATCTGTCTTTCTCACTCTCTCAACAGGCTAGGTGAGTCACAATAATCCTTGATGGCTGCTAACAAAAGAAAATCCACAAGTACAGGCAAGGCAGCAACACACTGACACACAATAGCTCAGCAAGGCAATCACTCCACACCTAATCTACTCTCCCATTTATTTGTCACGCATCTACTCACTGAAAGTCCACAATAAAACTTCAAACAGGCAAGAAAATGGTATTGGAATGAAGTCAGCCGACTCCACTGTAAAATGAGCTGAAGTCTTTTCATGTTTTGCCAGAAGACCTGAGGTTATAATATGCCTTCATTCCAACACAATGACTATCAGTCTGAGTGGTCGCTCACTGTCACCTACCCCCACATGGCTTGGCTTTAAGGTCTTGCAGTGTGTGTATGTTTGTGTGTGTGTGTGTGTGTGTGTGTGTGTGTGTGTGTGTGTGTGTGTTAGATTGCTGAATGCATGCAAACCTACTCAGTCCTCATTAACCCATCGTCTCACTGCCAAGAGTCTTTTCACTCAAACCAGAAAGATATTGTCCTCAATGGTAAAGTAACGTGGTTGATAATGTAGCTTAACAAAAGTTGTGTTCAGGTTTTCTCTGTGGTGAAATAAGGTTTCTAAACAGTGAAAAAGTGTGTGGTCAACAGGTCCTCTGACAGTTGAGTTTTTCCCCTTCTATTCTTTTACAATCAAGTTGTCGCTGTTACAGACATTAGCTTCTCCCCTTGTTAGGAAGTGTTGCGATGGCAGCAGAGGCCCACATTTTTCATGCATGGGGCGAAATGAGATAGAGAGACAGGAAGAAAGGGAAGAAGAAAGAATGATTAAAAAGGTGAAAGAGTGAGCGCGTTTTGTGTGTTTGTCCGTCAGTTTGACAGCAGACAGTTTGGCTCTTAAGCATCTCAAAGCATCTGGCCTCAATTCGGACGTGAGAGCCTGCCGGAGAGTGGGGTGACTGAAGCCTAGATTGTTTTCTCTATCACACACATATTTAACTGCAGATACTCACTAAGTCCCTGTGGGGGTTGACAGAGAAAGCAGCCAGCAATCTATTGAAATAGGATGCAGTAGATGCCGATGACATGGACGTAGCAACATAGCCTTGTAAAAACACGATGGTCATTTGAGGACACAAACTGCCAATCACATCCTTATTTATAAGTCCTGTTTAAAATGAGTTTCTTCACAGAGAGCACTAGCTGACTAAAAAAACTTGAGGTTGCATTTTGT
The DNA here is from genome assembly GCA_013375575.1 of Percina caprodes. NCBI lineage: Eukaryota > Metazoa > Chordata > Actinopteri > Perciformes > Percidae > Percina > Percina caprodes. The sequence continues at coordinate 2,468,913 of JABXJD010000024.1, forward strand.
CAAAGTAAAATCTTTACCGTGCCCTCATCAAGCTACGTCATGCTTGATGTACTGTACTTAATTACTGTATACATTAAAAGTAGTGCGGTCATCTCTTTTTTGTTGAAAGTGAAATACAGTATCACATGTTTTTCTATAGAATACTTCTTTTCATTTAACAAAAGACCATATTTCAAGATTTTGGGAAATAGCCTTATTCCCAAGAGTTAGTTCCCAAATTTGATACCATCATGTCTGTACATTAAATATGAAGCTATGGCCAGCAGCCGGTTAGCTTAGCTTAGCAAAGAGATGGGGAACAGCTAGCCTGGTACTGTCCAAAGGAACCTCCACCTCTAAAGATAACTGATTAATATGTACTATTTTGTTGTGATTCTATGGGGAGTTATGTGCCTTATCTAATTCTGGGAGCAGTCTCTGCTAGTTGACTGTGACTACAAAACTATTCATTTATAAAGTAAAATCAGGAAGTGTCTAAACAAAAAGTATATAAGATTAAGAATCATACTAGACATTTTATGCTAGCTTACATTACTTGATACTAGATGTTTAGGACATATCTCAGTAACAGTTTCCATCCCCAGTCCGACACAGCGCTCAAGCTGAAGAGTGCTGGTTTACTAGCTGGCATAGAAGGAAACTGAGGTAAGAGTATGTGAAAAAAGGAAGATGGCTGACATTCCTGGTCCTCTCCAAATTTTCCAGGAGGTTTTCCAGCCACTGACAGTTATCCAGCGGCCGTCAGTGGTCAGACCCGCAGACACTGGAAATACCAAGAATGCCAGTGGTAGAGACACAGGGATTAGTGTGGCCAGTGGACTTCTGTTTGTCAGGATCAATAATGGCCAGTTCAGCTTTTACTCACAGACTATTAATATACTTAATAGAATAACTGGGGCAGCTCTGATCTCTTATCAATGCATGTAATTGTGTCTTAAGCACGGTGCTTACTAGAGTATATTTTTGAAAAACCAGGTCCTCAGGCTTGTTCAGACTTCTCATTGTCCCAAATCTGGAGTGAAGAGTAAAGTTTTCCCTCCTAAACTTCCCTCCCCCCCTGCCGATTTAGCTGTATGAACAGTAGAAGGCCATTGTTTCAGTTTAACAGAGGGCAGAGAGCAAAGAGGGGCCTGTTATCTCACACTTAAAGTAACAGCACTTTGATTGACAATAATGTGAGTGACTGAGGATGACGGGAGCTTTGATTGTAGGAGAGCGGTTTACTTGCAACAAGGCTTCAATGAGGAGAAGTAGGCCACAATATATGCTTAGCAAAGGTGTCACAGCTTTAGTGTGAAATCACGGAATATAACACACCATGCGCGCGCCCGTACGCACGCACGCGCACGCACGCACACAGCTACTAAATACAGCCAGGCAAATGAGTTTCCCAGCAGCTATTACATAAGCAGTGTCACTTTAACTGTGCCAGCCTCAATGTATAATTCACTTCCACTCAACTGAAAAAATATCTGAGATGGCAAAGAAGCGCATATGCAGACAACGTATTCAGACACACTGTCCATGCCTCTGTAAACTGAAGAAAGATGGAGGGGAGGACACGGACAGGCGTGGAAAACACACATTCAGCAAACTGAACAGAAGCCCGGCCGACGTCTAATCTCTTGCTGTCTCTTGGTCTTCCTGTGTTTCTCTCTCTCTCTCTCTCAGTCTCCCTCCTTTAGTTTTCCACCATGCTTCTTTAATCAAGACTTTACATAAATACCTGGCATAACATTTAGCTTGACAAAAACTGTACAAAAACGGACCTGAGGATAGGACGTCGAATTGAATCTTTTTTGGTTCAAATGAGGCATGAGTCTATCTAAGAGAGACTTTGAATGTGAGATTCGATGAGGGTTTTGTTGGCTGAGCTTAACAAATTTGAATATATAACAACTTGAACCTGGATATCTGAGCCTAAGGAATGAGGATGAAAGGGAAGGAAAACCAAGGAGAAAGAGGTCCCACTACCTTTTATTTGGAGCTACTTTCATACCTTTAAATGCTGTACACACACACACACACACACACACACACACACACACACACACACACACACACACACACACACACACACACACACACACAAAGCATGAGTCATGTTACATATGTAACCTGCAACACGTGACACATATTTACCTCATTTGTTTTGTTTAAAGAAGATGAGGTAACCCATCTTCTCCGTCTCTCTGTCCCCCAGTCTTACTGTCCTTAAACTTTACGTCAGCGTTTGCGTCTCAACACCTGCCCCTTTACAGCCGCTATGTTTATGGAGTGAAACATCACTCCTAACTCTGCCAAAATCCAGTCAGCATAATTACAGTCTTCTTTCAAATGAAACCTCAAAATAACACTGTCAAACAGACAGCTACTACAAAGAGTTGAGTGAATGGACGGCCTTCTAACCGCTCTGGCTATAAACATATCTGCTGAAACACCACTCTTGGGCCAAAACAAACTTGATGAGAAACTACAATATGTTGCCCAGGGCACACGAGGAGTCTTGTAATTACACGCATAGGGAAGACAGAAGAGAAACAACTGCGGCCTGTGTTTCCCAAAGTGCTTTGTCATCAAAAGAAACAAAGATTCCCTTTGAGTCTTCTTGATAAAAACAGGTTTTGTACGGGTCACACTTCTAAGATGCAGCCTAATTGTCTGCACTGGTAGATACATATCTGCTGCCTCATGCTCTTTCTTATCTTGAATGTAAGGGTGTGCAGACAGATTGAATAACACCATCCTCCTCCTCTTTCTTATTGCTCCTCCAGGCCAACTGTTCAGATGGTGGGACAGCTGAAATTTCAAATCAATACCCCAACAGTCTGTAATGAGCAGATTACCCAGGGTTGGGATTAGAAAACCACCAAAAACTCATCATCCTACCTCAACAAATCCAAGCTATCGGGTCTGTTTGCCCCGGCTTGTTCAGACAAAAAGGTCTCCAGGGTCATTTAAAACAGCTACAGTCTTAACAACTTTAGAAAACTAACTTCAAGCTAACTGACCCTGAAGCATCCAGTTGCCTTCAGTCTTTGGCAAAATGACAGGGATCATTATTTGACCAGTTAGATCTCAGTTTATCCAGATTTTAGAAGACATCACCAACTTTTTTGCCTTCACTAACATTCCAATCCTGTCAAACTCTTTCCGTTACACACCTTCAATTAATGGTATTTTCCGCAATGAACACCCTTTTAAGTGGCTTCACACTAATTCAAGGTGCTTTACGTTTCCTCAAATTTGTCTTCAAGTAAACCAAGCCAAAGTGGGATAAAGGGCAGGGTAAAGAGAGCCCGAGTTTGGAGAATTAAAGACACACACACACACACACACACACACACACACACACACACACACACACACACACACACACACACACACACACACACACTTTCTACACACTCACCCCAGTGAGAGCCCTGCATCGCTGCCTCCACTTGTCTCCAGGAAAAAAATAAAAGTAATAATCACTCCAGCCTTTGCTGGCTCAGATTCTCCCAGTCTCTCCTTCCTTTTCCTCGTCGTCTACCTCTTCTTTACAACACTCCAGCTTCCTGCCGTTGCCTCTGCAGCGCACCAGGACTTCATATCCCGACACGAGGACTTTCAAATGGAAGCCCCCTTATTTTCCTGTCCTCTCCTCCTCCTCTCCTCTCTTCTTACTTTTCTCCACTGTTCTTCTTCTCAGCTTTCCTTCTCTGCTGTCTGCCTTAGCACCGCCTTCCCCTCCTCCTCATTTCTTCCTCCCCTCTCTCACTTTTGTCTGCCAGCCCCCCTGCCTCTAGTTCCCCTCTTTTAACACATAGACTACTCTCCTCTGCCTCTCTCTCCTCCCCCTTCTTTTTTCGTCCACCCCCTTCTCTTTCACACACTGCATCAACACAATCCTGCGTGAAATGGAACATTTTTAGAAATGCTATTGACTATTTCTGTTTGGTATGTGTGTGTGTGTGAGAGTTGGATGGCCCACAGTCATTCAGGGGAACACCCCCTTTAACCCCATTGTTCTGCATCTATCCTAAATAACAGTGCAGTTATCAAACAACATCGACTATATCAAGAGCTGTAGCCGCTAGAGAGGGAGGGGGTCAATTCCCTCAGATGGGGTAAATTACATAACATGTTTGTGCTCATCTTTGTGCCTGCACACACCGCATGCTCTATCGTGCAGAGTATTATTCGGCAGGTAACAGAAAGCATTAAATGCCTGAGTGGAAAGGGATTGAAAGTGTTTTGCTTGTTTTTCGAGGTGTTTGGAAGTGAAATCGAAAGGGTGATGGTGGAAAGAAAATTATGTGTGCAGTGAAATGAGGCATACTTTGGCTATATTAGGGCTGCAACTAGAGTATTTTCATTATTCAAAAGAAAAAGCTAAAATAAGACAAATGTGACCTCACAGGTGAACATGGTGGGCAACCAATGAACTGGTTAGTATCAGTAAAAAGTGAAAAACGTTTATCACAAGTTCCCATAGCCCACGCTGATGTCTTAGAATTTCTTGTTTTGCCTGAACAACCCAAGGACACGTTTAAAATTATTTAAACAAAAATAGCAAAAAATTCTAAGCTTTAAACACCACATCTTTGGCAATGTCAATGTTGGACTGTTAAATGTCAGTCCGCCACTTTGACTGAAAACTCCAGACTGAAATATTTCAATAATATCTCAAATTTGTGCCAATACTTTAATTGTGCAGGCATTTGGTCATAAACCAACATTTTCCATCAGCCTCAGCTGTGCTTTGTGTTATGTGCTAATTAGCTAAGGTTAACACACTAAACTAACTAAAGTTTAATGTTGGATGCTTCCATGGAAAACCAGTAGGAGGACTGAGTAATGCTGGAGGAGAAGAGATAGTGTGTGTATGTGTGTGTGTCTTCTCTCTCTCTTTACTGGAACTACCCTGTACCTCCCTCTGAGTCCCACGGTAACAAGTGAGAAGAGAGTACACTTCTGTTCTGACTTGGCACTTTACTGCCATTAACACAGCCCACTTCTCCATGCTGAAAAAACTGCACCAGAAAGCTTTTGAGTCTTTTTTGTTTGTGACAGTGAGTGAGTAAGTGAGTGAGTGAGTGAGCAGTAGGCTGAACGTGACGTTAAAGAAAAGTAGGAAGAGAAGTTTATACTTGTACATTAAGTGGACTTTTAGAGGAATAAAGCATACCACACAACAAAACAAATCAAACATGCAAGCCAAAAAACAAGGTACTAAATACAACTTTTGTCTTTAAAAGTGACCTTGCCTAAGCAGGCAGCGAATATCGTTGTGGGACCACTAATGAAGGAAGGGGACAGCTGGGTTGGGACAGGCTGAGCTGGACTGGAGGAAAGACAGAGCAGAGGATACAGCAGATCTGTAATGGAGATGGTGGAAAGAAGAGAGGAAGACAGCTGCGCCTGTGTGGACTACACATTATTATCCCCCCACATATCTCACAAACACTGCCCTTTACTGCGAGGCCTTGAGTTGATAGAAATAAGGAGCTAATGTCAGGACTCAGTGTTGTGTGACTGCTCGTGACCCAAAAACAAACAAAAACATTGCTGGGGCTATCCAATTTAAATTGACACAAATGAGTTTAGAGGTGGCGTTATCAAAGAGAAAATTACATTTGTGGCCGCAGTAAACAGACAAACACCTTCCTTGATGTCTTCGAGGTATTGCTGTCGCCCGGCTGCCGTATGGAACAAAACAGGCTCAGCCACAAATTCCTGACCCCTTGACCCCCTCATCTCCTCCTCCTCTAAATCCTCCTCCCCCCTGTCACACACTCTAACTGCCATCCATCTCTAAAAACAATCTCTAACTGGACACTTCAAAGATGGAGGCCAAGACCCCCATTTCCATAAATGTGTGTCCATATCTGGGTGACAAAGTGACCACAGCAGGTCACTCCAAACTAAGCCCATACCAAGAAGTCATATCATTGATCAATGTCCCCAGCACTCCCAGACAGGAGAGAAAAAAACCAAAATGGAGGGAGGGAGAGAACAAGTGACATAGGAGGATTGGGGGATGCTTGTATCAGCAAATATTGAAGGTCAACGTTGTCAGAGAAGGGCTTTGTCTGCAGAGGGTGTTTTACTTTTGTGTGTGGTTCTTTACCTCAGAGTGTCGCCCAGCGTACTCCTGAATGTCTGGTGAAGTTCATAATAAGGGAAGTGGCAGTGAGCTCTCATCCCAGGACCTCACTCCTCTCTGAGCCACCTCCTGCACTCTGGCCTGAGGGAAAACACACAGCGTTAATGTGAACCCGTTGACTCCAAATTATACTACTGTTTGCAGCATTTACATTGTATTAAACCCCCAATACTTTTTGGCCACTTGTGGGCAATGGGAACACAGGACTGACAATACAGTATCACCACATTTTAATTTGGCATGACAAACTTTATTTATACATTCAGCAGTTAAAGAGCCACATCAGCATTAATTTGAAGTCGAGACTGAGTCCACCTGATGAATGTACATCCAATATTCTCACCCTTAAAGGTCTAATTTTGGTCTCCACTAACTTTTGAATTAGAATCAGAAATACTTTATTGATCCCCGATGGAAATTCTGTGTTGCAGTTGCACAAATAGTATAAATATCAAGTAAAGAAAAATAAAGAGTGTGGATATGTACGGTATTTACATAGTTAAAGGAATGTTATGATACGGTATTTACACAATTAAGGAGTTGTAATGCTGAACAGTAATAATAATAATAATAATAATAATAATAATAATAATAGCAGTAGAGTATTGCACACATTTCAAGCCAGTGTTATTGCACAAAACAGAAATTATTGTCCAGTTTCAACCTCACTAAGTGTCTGTGTGTCAGACACTTAGAGGGATGAGTTATAAAGTTTGAGGAAAGGTTTGAGGAAAATATCTGGCCTATTAGCTGCTAAATGCTCCACTATGTTCTACGTGACTGTGCTGAGGTGCTGGGCAGGTAGTGTACAGTGGGTTTTTAGAGCTTTTTCATTGATAAAAGCTGCATGCTGCAGCCAAAAACGAGTGGTGAGAGAGAGTAGTGAGAGTGAACCAAAACAGTAATGTTGTGGGCCGCACAGTTTGACAAATAATGATGTGAAAATCATCATTAAACTCCATAATGCTGAGGGGAGCTGCAGATTTGAGTGACAATTCTCAAGCGACTCCTCTTGAATCGTCACAGCTTTTACATTATTATTATAAAATAAAATCTTTAGATATTAAGGGGTCCAGAGTTGTTAAGGTGCCAATAATGAAACGCAATGTCCCCAGTTCGAATCCGGCCGGAGACCTTTGTTGCACGTCATTCTTCATCTCTATCTCTCCTCATTTCCTGTCATTGCTCCACTGTCATCTACTTAAGACAGTCAAGACTTGGGCAGCATTGTGCAAGTAATACATTTAGGAGTCTATCTGAAGTTTGACTATAAGTTAGATCCATCTTTGTAAAACTGACCCCTGAACAAGCACCCCAAGCAAACCAAGTATACTAAGCATCTAATAATTAAATAATAATGAAATAAAGTTTGGAGAATGAATAATTTCACTGACTCATAAAAAGTATAAGAGAAAGAAAGAGGGAGGAAATTATAAAAGAACAGGAGGTAACAGGGCAGTATAGCTTGGTGATATACTGATTTTGGTTATGTTATATCCTGAATTAGTGTTTCCTGGTTTAATGGGCGGCATAGTAATCAAAACAAATCTCTTAGATTATCTGACTTCAGAGTCAAATAAGCAATGATACATATTAGTATAAACTGTAGTGCCAAGCTGTTTTGTCTAAAAAGCCTTGTGAAAATTTATTTTGTCAGTATTACCACCCCCTGGTGTTCAATAACAAAATAACAGAAAACTTTTTCCATTTGTATACTGAAGGGTTTTATCTTCTTTTCCCAAAAATGTTAATTATCCCTATTTCATTTATGCTTTTGTATCTTCTGATCTCATCGCTTCTTATTCTTTGCTTCTACCCACCACCTCTCCAATCTCTACACAAGTTGCAAATGAGCCACAGAGCTGCTTTCGAGAACCACAAACAGATGCTGACTGGGCTCCTTGCACAGCTATTATCATAAACAGAAGGACTGTAGGAATATGGACAGTCACACAAAAGTATTGTCAATGCAAATTGTATCAGCTGGAGTTTGATGTTGTATTTTGGCTGCATAGAAAATTAGCTATTCAGGTTAAACTTTGGCTATGGCGTCCACATGAATGGCATGATTACATTACCCTAGATTATAAAGTAGAAAAACATCAGAGTGCATTGTTTTAATGGCCTAACCCTAACATGAAATTAAATCATATACTGGTCCGTCAACAGAAAATCTAACAAACTTATATATGGATTCCATTAAATCTAGAGGTTAGTTAGGCTTAAGGACAAGGTACGACTGATTAAAGTTGCAATCAGGATCTGGGATTCCTGCCATTAGATGATTATTATGTTCCAGCCATTTGAGGCCAAATTTGATGGCCACGTGCCTTGTAGTTGTTATTGTGAACACCAGTGAAATAGAGCCTGATCATCTGTAGCTGAGCATCAGTCTGTCCTAACAGGACAGGAGGACAGATGGTCAAGGGCTTCCCTGAGGGACACAGGGGATGGAAATTAGTGAGATGACAGGGTGGGGGTTTATTTAGATGTCCCACCCACCTTTAGGTAATTTGTCTTGGTAATACAAGCAGTATATGCAACTTCACAGATATGATAGTAATAGAGTGTGTGAGGCCGCAGACAAGGTGCTTTGAGCTAAATGCTAACGTAAGCATGCTAATATACTAATGTTAAGCAGGCATATTGTTCACCATAGTCACCATCTTAGTTTAATTTTTTAGCATGCAAACATTTACTAATTTTGACCCAATGATGGCACTAGATGAGTTAAGGGCTCATCAAAATTATTATAAGGGAACATGCATGTTTTAACCAAGTTTCATCGCAATCCATTCAATAGTTTTCCTCGAAACCAAAAATGTCAACCTCTTGGTGGTGCTACAGGAAGTCAGGGGATCACCAGAGTCATTAGGATTCATCCTCTGATTGTATGTACAAAATTGAATGGAAATCCATTTGCTAGTTGTTGAGATATTTCAGTCTGGATCAAAGTAATAAACTAATCAACCAACATTGCCATCCCTACAACCATGCTGCTAGTGTTTCTATAGATCAAGGAAAGATTTATAGAAACAATAATTTGTAAATACATGCACCTATACTGTACTGGCCACCCACACACACCCATATATGATTATCTTTTCATTTTCATAAAACCCACATCAAGGTCAAAAGACATGACATGTGATGCTGTAATTATTTCTGCAGGGATACACAGACACACAGACACACACACACACACACACACACACACACACACTAATCAGTATATGACATCTCACCCTAGGGATAGGCTGATGTGAACCAGATTAGATAGAGATTAATAATCCTTTAGATCACTGGTAGATAGATTACATCACTATAGCAGCATATGTCCTCACCACAGGGACCACACTTAATGTGAGTACAATGACTTCAGGGTGCAGAGTATTAAATTCAGCTGAAGAGGAGAAAGTAGCTGCCGTCACACAAAAAGCGTGGCTGAATCTGTGCCAAGGTGACTCTTGCAAAATGAAACAAGAGAGAGAAGAGTTCAGCTCTGCCTTGAAAGATTGACAAACACACATATTAGATGTGTCTAGGGGTGGGAAACAGGGACAGAATTTCAGTACATTAGAATAAGTCATTCATTATATGTTGCAATATCAATACATTGTATATGTTATAGTACATTGTGCTAGCCTGGAAATCCAGACCCAAATCCAAAAGTTTAAGGGTCTGGCATTGAGTAATGAAAGTTTCCCATCTCAATGGGCGGCACCAGCACATCTGAAAACTTACTGCATGCAATTGGATAACACTACAACCAATCACAAGCAGGGAGAAGGATCCAGAGCCCCATACGCTTAGATACCAGCAGAGCTAACTGGTAGATTAAACTGTCGTCATCTGTTTTGCTCGTCTCTGGCCCGCCTATATCAGATACGCCAATGTGATTGGTGCAGCTCGGCTACAAGGGCATAGTTAATGAGCAGCATTACTCGATGCCAGATTAACTTGCTGAGCAAATTCAAATTGTGCTCTTGTGAGAACTCTGAATTTCCTAGGTAACATTGTGCTGCAACTAACCATTATTTTCTTTTTTGATTAATATGACAGGTATTTACTTGATTAATCAACTCATTGTTTTATCCCCCTTCACAGTTTTCAGGAATCCAAGGTATAATCTTCAGATATCTTGCTTTGTTAGACCAACAGTCCAAAAGCCACAGATAATGCATCTACAATTATATGAAACAGAGAAAAGCAGTGCATCCTCACATTTGAGCAACTGGAAAAAAAAGAAATGTTTGCTATTTTTCCTGAAAATATTTAAAAAAGGTTAATCAATTATCAAATAGTCTAAATAATTAGGAATTTATTTTTTATTGACTGATTAATTGATTAATAAACTAATTGTTTTAGCTCTAAAAAATAACCAGACAGGAATATTTGTTTTTGGCCAATCCAGTGAATTGCATCCCACATAAATCACAATCCTTCATGCCATTGGTGCAAAAACTTGGTAAATGCAATATTGCCATAAAGAATTTATTCTCAGTAATTTGCAACATTGCGCACAATAACCAAATATAGAACTGAAATTTAAGCAATGAATTGATCGACAGAAAATCATTGTTTCTGTCATTTTTTCAAGCAAAAATGTCAAAGATTCTCTGTTTGCACCTAGAAGTGTTAAGATTATTTAGGTTTCATTGTAAACAGGCAATCTGAAGAAGTCAAGCTGATTTCTGATTGGCATATTGCAAGAAAATAACAAATGACCTGATATTTATTATCAGGTCATTTGTTATTGTCTTGCAATATGGAAACAATGGAAAGTTGCAGCCCTAGCCTGATACAACCAGACGTATTAAAGTGCTACATCTGTGTAAACCTCTCAGTATCACATTATATCTTAAATAGTGCTCACCCCCAGACACATCTATTAAATAATGCAGCTAACATATCAACAGCACAGTTTCTACACCAGAAGAGAATCAATGGGAATAGTTAAACAATTTCTAAGTAATATAAGTAAGTAATATAGGAGTCAGCCAATACAATTTCTATGTATCTATCTTTCCATTTTCACTGTCATTAACCGAACACTATTGTCCTCTGCAGCTGCTTTGTTGCCATAATATGCCCTGTGTGATGCTTGGCCCATTTTTCAGCCTGCTTTCATTGTGTAAGCACACATACATTACATAAAACATGATTTGCTGCTTCAATTTCTGACTTTTATTCAGCAGGGATTTGGTGGCAGACATCAGAGCCATGAAAAGCAGAGCAGAGCAGCAGCGAAATACAAACTCTCCCTCTGATCCACTGAGCGAGGGAGGGAAAGAAGGAGAGATGGAGAGTTGGCTACATTACAGAGAACACGGTTTAATCACTGACCTCTAGTCTTACAACTGAAGACAAATGGCCATCATTAATGAGGGCCATTCATCTTATAGGTTATGAGGAAAAACACAATGGCAATTGCATTTGCACATGCTGCTCTGATAAATCTATCTGCTGTATATATTAAACTGCAGTCCTGTTAGTTTGCACTTCACTTCTGATTAAAAAGCTCAGGTCACCCTTGTGTAGATCCAGCATTGTTCACTAGAGGGCAGCCTGTTTAAGTCTGGCTTTTCTCAATAAAAATAGATTTGATATTCAAACCTCAGGGAAATGCTGTTGTTACAACCATTAATAGAAAACATATGTATTGTTTTAATACACTCTGTACAAAACTGGGCCCTCCAGCTTTGTTTTAATTCATTAAAACATCTCTTTCACTTGTATCCAGCAATGTCCAATTACACTGTAGAAGAAAAGCATGATCTGAGACCAGTGGTAGAAGAAGCACTGCGATCCTTTACAAGTTAAATTACCTATATAACAATGTCAAAGTACAGTAAGTATTGCCAGTTAATGTACTTGTTCTGCAGAACATGAACACATATACATTGTAAGAGTGTTAATACTGTCAATATGTAAGTAAGTGCTGGTTGAGATGAAGCTAGTTTATCTTAATCTGAGGGGTCGAGAGATGATAAATGAGGGTTGGAAAGATAACAACAGCTAAGTTTTGCTTCACAAACCTTTGCTTTTATTCTGGGCCTCGAACTGTTACTTAAAGGAAACTAATTGAGAAGTTTAGAGGGGAAATCACTCTTAGCCATCTTAAATGTAACAAGGGACAACTAGACTTACTTTACTTACTAAACTTTAATCTTAAAAAAATGTAGAGTAGTAGAAGCATTAAGGAATACTTAATAGATACTCATAATACCTCAAAATGTACTCAAGTACAGCACTTCATCAAGTACTCAGTGAAGGGAATAATTGATACAACTCTCCTTTCTTAACCCCCTTCTCCACCCTGTAATGTCCTCTAAGATTTCAGATCTAAAGTCCTCTGTGGCCAGATTAGATGACACAAGATTAGGGCAGCAGCAGTAGCAGCAGCAGGTCAAATCTATCTCTGTAACCGATCTTAAGAGCAGCAGCAACTTATGCTCGGCCACAGCCACACACAATTGACCTCTCTCTGTGAAAATCTTACTATAAAAAAGGATGATGTTGCATGTTCACTGATAATTAATGAGGGTCTTCTGTGGGAAACGGTGAGACATGGGCAGGGGTAGCAAAAGCTGACTGCACAGAGGAAATAAAGAGAGCAGGAAGAAATTAACAAAAGAAAAAAAAACTGCAGAACGTTTTCATTTGCCTGCTCAGCGCTTCAACAACAGCCAGAGCCAAAAGCTTTGTCTTGTCTTTTGTCTGTCTTCAGCTCCATCAGCCTACCAATATGTCTGTCTAGAGGATGCAAAACATCTCCTTTCATTCACACAGTTTGTCTCCTCTCATGATATCCCGTCTCTCTGTCTTTAGCTATTCCTCTATTATGTCAAATACACTTCTCAGCTCAAGGAGCAGGAACATACAGTAGTGTGCAAGGGGAAGATAAGGGTCAGGGGACTAGAGACAAGAGATCTGGAAATATTTAATGGAAAGACACCTGTCAGCATCTGGCTGTACTTTAACTGTGCATTTTACCTAAATGCAGAGAAAGTTGAAAGATGAAATGAGACAAACAGCATGAGAGCTGCTGCTGTCACGCTTTACGCCGGCTACCGAAAAGTGAAAGATTTCCTTCTTAATCATGTTTGGCCATCTATGACTATCGCAGCAGGGTGGTTAGTGCTGTCACGAGAACACAAGGAAACCACTCTGAGGGTGCATATGTAGTTCACAGACCAGTGGTGGAACAAGTACTCAAATGTAAAAGTACCAATACAACAATGTAAGTCCATTACAAGTAAAAGGCCTGCATTCAAAATTATGTCCAATAAAAGTAAGTAGATTTAGTGTCATACTGTTATATACTGTGATATTATTTTATCTTATCTTAATGTTAGTGCTGCATTGTTTTAGCAGCAATGAAACATCTTAGAAATTTAGAGAAAAAATGATGGAATGATGGAACTCACAGACAAGACTTAAGATACATTTTGTTATGCATTTTATGAGCATATCATACAGTTTATTATGTGTAATCTACCAGATAAGACAGATAAATGTAGTGCAGTACGAATACAATATTTCCTTCTGAAATGTAGTGGAGTAGAAGTATCAAGTGGCATAAAATGGAAGTTAGTACAAGTACTGCAAAAATGTACTTAAGTACAATACTTAGGTAAATGTAGTAACCTTCTACTCTGTGCAACAGCAGAGAGAAAACGTTTTCTATAACCAACAGAGTGAAGAAAAAGAGCACCAGATTGAGTTTGAGACATGAGAACAAGCAAAATCTAATGCTATTTATCTCAAGCCTTGAGATGATTGGCTCTAATGTGCTACACTACATGGTGATAGTGAAACAATGTATATTGTCTGTCGCTCTGCAGATGTCTGCACATGTGCATGTTGTGAATGCTTGCGTCTATGTGTGCTCATGAATGTGTGTCTGTAGTGTATATGTGTCCCCTCTGCCACGGCCACAGTTAGTGTGTTATTGGAGCCGTGTGAGCAGGGGGCAGAAACAGCAGAAACAAACGAGGTCCTGTGCAACCCCGAGACTGTTCCATGAATCATCCAGGAAGTTATACAGTAGCTGGCCAGTCCTCGCAGCCTTCAGCTCATAGTTAATAACTTCTAATGCAAAGTTTCCTATACTGGGCTGATTAAAGAAATCCATTTAGTTTTAGTTTTATTACACCTAAGAAACTTAAATAAATATAAATGGCCAGTGGTTAAAGTTTGTGACTTAACGCAAGAAAATCTGAGCCGTTTTTGTGTTATAGAACCAAATCTGGGGCCAAGAAAAGTGTGAAAAGTGTGAAAATGAAACCAAAATTACCCTGAGCCAGCAGTGCTATGTTAAATACTCAGTAAAAAAGAAACATAAATAAAAAAAAAAGTAACAGAACACCTTTTGAATTTAGTTTAAAACAGGAGCTATTTCTTCTGCCTGATTAATTAGATGCAAGTTTGTGTGTGCGTGTGTGTGTGTGTGTGTGCGTGCGCATGGTGTGTTATATTCCGTGATTTCACACTAAAGCTGTGACACCTTTGCTAAACATATATTGTGGCCTACTTCTCGTGTGTTTGCCTGCAGCAGGTACAATAAATAAGCGCACTGATTCCATCCAAGTTGGCCAAAAGGGAACCCCACAGTTTGATAGTTGAGGGAACACGTTTCTCTTCCTGAAACACATGCATTCACTTGCACGTGTGCTTGTAGTTGTGTGTATGTGAGAGGACATAAAAGAGAACACAGATATGCAAAACCGATCAAAGAACAAAAAACAACTCAAAGGACTCGGGAGATGGTGCAAGGTTAATTTATTTCTAAGATTAAGCAGTAAAATGAGAAAGAAGAGGTTTGGTGTGTACTGTGCATTTGATTTTGTGTGTGTTTTAATTTAAACCCATCCCTCTCTGAAGTGCGCCATTTGCTTCAAAAGACAATCTTGATGAAGATGAGTGGCACACAATTACACCCACTTTTCACAGCATATTTATGTCAGACATTGTTTGACTGTTAACTGTACCTCTAACTTAGCGCTTTACACACACACACACACACACACACACACACACACACACACACACACACACACACACACGTCGAGTTGTCATTTTCTTTTGCTCTGTGGCAAAGGTCAGCGTACACACGTTTTCATGACCCCCTCAGGGTATATAGACATACTGTATATGTGTGTTTGTGTGTGTTTATAGAGCTAATGGAGACTGACATGAGGACTGACATGGATGCTGAGCTGTTCTGCGGTCTAACCCAGCAGCAGGGATAAACTATAAATAGACTATCAGATTCACCCCCAAAATTCTCCAATCTCGCTTTTTTTCCTCCTGTTTCCTCTTTTCCCTTTGCTTGATCTTTTATAACATTGGCTTTGCTTTCTATTTCCTCCACCAACTACATGTTTCTTCCCTGCTTTGCCTTGTAGATTCCCAATGTTTTCTTCCTCCCTTCATCATCACCCCATTTTCAATTACCTACTTTCTTTTGTTTGAGAATTTGTGGTCCCAAAGAGAAGAAGAGCTAAAAACAAAGAAAGATACTGGAATAACAAATAGGTCAACCCCAATCTTGTGATCTCAGAAGAGAGAGAGAGAGAGTGTGTGTGTGTGATGGGGAAAGGGGGAGATGGGCTAGTTAAGAGTGGAGATTGGGGGAGACAGTTATGTAAGAAAGGCTAATCCCCTCCCAATGCTGCATAGTAAATAAGATAGGATGACAACGGCATCATTTCATCTTTTAATCTTAGTATCTGCCGTCGCTACCACTCCAAACCGCTCTGTTTGCACCTTAATCTATTTGTTTGATCTTTGACAGCAGACAAGAGCTACATTTTAAACTCTACAAACTAGCAAATCCTGGTCTGCTAACACTTTAGTATATTATCAACAATAATATCTGATTTTTGAAATATCTCTCACAGTGAGAAAAGAGTTAGACATATTCCTGTTAAACAAACTTCATTTCACTTTTCACAACTTCTGTTCATCAGATGCCAGGCATTGGTTTTCTAAAAATGGAGCTACAGAAACAACATGATTATAGTTAATGATATACTGAATTTTTTTAGATTTGGACTCATAAAACTCCCATCATCACATGACCTTCACCCCTCCAGTCCTTTCTGACCTCTTCCAATCCCATCACACTCTCCCACCCAGACACCCTAATCTGTAGAGGTATGTTTGGTTTACAAAGGTCAACAAGGCCAGCAGAGTGGGCTTGCATTAGGTGTTTCGGCACACAACTTTTGATTGAATCCTCTGAGAAGGAAAGATAAAACATTAAATAGCACGTTAATGGTTTCAGTTTAAAATGACCTATTCTGTACTTTATGTTTAGTGCTTAGCATGCTTACATTAACATTTGTCTTAAAGCAACGCTGCCTAGTACAGCCTAACAGAGCCACATACTTTGAGATTCATTCAGGCTCTTCAGAAACCTATGGGTGACATCCAGTGTTGGGCAAGTTACTTTTAAAAAGTAATTAGTTACAGTTACTAGTTACTTCTTCCAAAAAGTAACTAAATTAGATACTCAGTTACAAATTATAATAGTAACTAGTTACTTCAGAAAGTAACTACTGCGTTACTTTCAAGTACATTTTCAAATGCTCAAATGTGACCCACCTGCCCCCCTCTTTAACGGAACATAAAATACATGTGCATGTTCAATTATTTTTTATAAATCTGAATATTAGAATGAAATGGACACTTAATACAATACATTATTAACAGAAACTGTACACAAATCTAAACTCTTTTAATGTTGCTGTGGCACAAAGTGAGACTATCCTCCAATCAAATGCCATATATGTAGATATTATATCTAGTGGATCGATACAAATAACAACATAGATGTTTTGGAACTTTTGACATTTATTGCCCCTCAACAGGCCACAACTGGGCAAAATTAAATAATGCTTGTTAACAAATATATACACTCTTTGTAGTGCAAATAACGTAAGTGGCCTGATGGTTATACTTTTGCGCTGGTGTGTGCGTCGAGCCGGCATGTGTGCGTCAAGCTGGCGTGTATGTGTATGTGTGTGTGTGTGTGTGTGTGTGTGTGTGTGTGTGTGTGTGTGTGTGTGACAGAGCGAAGGAGAAGTGAGAAAATGACAGTGATTAGCTTCGAAGCAAGTATTCACTCTAGAGTCATAGTGCCTATGTTTTCTGTGGAGCAGGAAAAGTTTTCCCCCCCCCCCTCCTTGGTTAACATACCTGTCTCTCTTTGACTGACTTGCTTGTGTTGTTCGTTATGAACACCCACCCAACTCTACCTCTGATTGGCTTACCATGAAATTCTACTCAAGCTCAGCCAATCATCAGCATTTATGCGCTTGTCTCGTACACTGCCCACTATCCAAGGAAGAAAAGAAGTCTTTGCCTCTCGGCTCAGAGATCAAGTTGGAGAGTAAGAGTAATCAATTAGATTACCCGTTACTGAAAAAAGTAACGCCATTATTTTATAACGCCGTTATTGCCATCACTGGTGACATCACTGAGACTATGGTTTCACCCTAACCCTGCCCCAGCATCACTGATGGGTGTGGTTAGTGAGCAACTGTAACCATGTGCAACAGTGATGTCACGGTGTACAGACACAACATGAACACTTCAACATCAATGCAGCATTGTGAGAAGTTCAACCACTGGAGGCCAGCAAAACAAGATTTCAGGGGATCAGGGGATGTTACTCAATAAAGATAAACCCATAACACAAAGAAACATAATTTTACAAAATCCCTTAATTATGGTTCTATAAGCATAGATATGTACAGTAGCAGATATGTACAGATTTCACTATGCACTCTTTCTAAGTTACTTTAAACATATCTTTGGCATTTTTGTGCTGCACTTTCTTGTTATTCATCGGATCATTTATGCCAATATACACCTATGAGCTTCAATCACCCACTAATCTTGGCCATCAGTCAAGTTTTATTACCTTTATTAATGGGTTTTAATGAGTTGTTCTACTTTACAGAACAACTCATCAATTCTTTAGTTACAGTTAAAATATTTTAACATTGATAAATGGTTATTGGACTTGCTACGTTTTCCTAGAAGGTAGATGATCAAACTCTCTATATAAGTAAGCTAGATTGGCATCATGAAATTGATTGTGCAACCCCCCTCCACCTCTCCAATCCTTCTGCTCAGACAGGACGCTCCAATAAACTTTGACCTACTTATGTTTGCCCACAGTCTGGGCCAAGAGGGGGGGAGAAAAACACCAAGAACCCAAGCACTGCAAGCATCACGCTGATGCAGCCTGTTATGATAAAAATATGAATATCAAAGGCTTGTTTAGACAATACATCTTTTGAATTTCAAATTGCAGCGGGAAGCCGAGGGAGGCTTGAGGACGCGTGCAATGGAAAGAATCACACTGGACTCATTGTTCAGTACATTTTAAACTAAAAAGCATGCGCGCGCACACACACACACACACACACACACACACACACACACACACACACACACACACACACAGACAGACAGACAGACAGACAGACAGACAGACAGAGGACTTGATTTCACTTTTCTGCTGATCAAACACATCCTTCATCTTTTTATCCGCACTGTGTCTCTCTTTTCCAAGAAATCTCACTCAGCAGATGGACACAATCCTCCATAACCAATTCTCTGCAGGATAACGTAGAACAGACAAAGACACGGCAACACAAAAGCAGACAACACCTCCATGATTCAGCTCTGTCAGTGTAAGACCAAGACCCAGCGAAACTGATACAAAACCAGAAACTGCATCACTTCATAAACTGCAGTGTTCAAAATCTGCCAAATGCAGGACAGATTCCACGCCAGCTGAGTCCTGGCCATCCATGTGTGATGGGACCGCTGAGGGATGAGGGCTGTCTCGGATGAGAGGGTGGTGGGAGTTATGTTACAGCGGCTGGGACTGCATCCCAGAGGTTCCCAGAAGATTTCTGGGAACATCGGAGACCAACATGTGTTGAAGAGAAATGGAGGGATGGACGTATCTGTCAGCAATTAAAAAGTAGGGATCAATCACATAGTTTCACCACTGAGAGTACAGTATGCAGAGATACACTTGGGTCATGACGTAAACTCTCTCATGGTTAAACCCCACCCCGTCTCCCTCTCCTCTCTGCTTCCACGAGACAATTTATCCAAGCTAGTCAGCTGATGCGGGAAGGGGGAGGGGCCGCCATTGGTACGCATTCTGCCGAGAGGTCATCTGGCAGACGCATCCTCCAAGCTGGCTTCACTCCGCACACACACACACACACACACACACACACACACACACACACACACACACACACACACACACACACACACACACACACACACACACACACACACACACACACACACACACACACACACACACACACACACACACACACACACACACACACACACACAGGCAGAAGCTGGCCAAAAGGGTGGGTCTGATCTATAAATCAGACACATGTCTAAACAACCGGGTGTCAACAGATCTTTGCTTATGTTCTTAGCTCATAGGCGCCCCGCTGCAAAATGCGGAAAACTCATTGATTCGATTCCGCTGAGGTAGTTGTTTTAGACGGGGCCTATGAACAACTGTGTAGTGTTTGAAAAGACACAATCATATATGAGAGGATCCTCCTGAGTAAATTACAGCTAAACCACAGCAGCAGGGGGCAGATGAGCTTTTAAACCGGATCAATAATTCATGTTTCCAATAGAGGCAAAGCAACAAAAAGCTTAATCAATGACTTTCTCACTTGTACAGCGGGCGTTGTTGCATGTAAAGATTCCAACTCTGACAGATTTGTTCAGATTTCAAGCTAGAATAAGAAAATGTCTCTTAACTCACAAAGAATGGGTTTTCTCATAGAGACAAGATTGCTACCAATAAAAACATCTTATTGTTGCAGCTGCAGGTCATATCCCGACCTCCTAAAACCATTTATCTGTTACCGGGCAAAGTGCCTCGATTCTGGACCTAATACCGGTGTCATTCATCAATCTTGTGTTGTGTGTATCTGTGTGTGTGTGTGTGTGGTCTGCTGTTTCAGCACTGGCCATTTCGGTCCTCATACATCAACCTACTGACAGCAGTGAAGTGACGCTTTGTGACATATGAGGCCACTTTACCTTCTCCTTAAAAAGAGAGAGGGAGAAAGGCTAGGCAATACTCCAATGAATGAGAAGTGGTTCCATCTGCAGTGATGGTACTTACACTGTTTACTTTGCACACTGTACAGCTGCTGCATTTGTATACTGCAAAGGTTGATAACTACTTACATAATCACTGTGAATTTTGCTGCATTGTAACATCTTAAAACTGCAATTTCAGTGTGTAATAGAAGTTTCTCTACAGTATTTTTAGGGTGAAGTGAACATATACATATACATATACATTCTTTGATTGGCCTACTAATGGAGGTTTGGAGCAGTTGGCAGACTTCAGCACTCCTGGTTCTAATGTGATCTGTGCCAGAGCTCTGCTCACTAATGTCCATTATACACAGACTTACTCCACTCTGCATTGATTCTGTCTTTTCTTACAGACTGGAAACGCTTTCAGAGCTAATCTCCACCTGCCATCTTAGCTATCAGATTCCAACAGCAATTTAATTGACCTGCAATGTACTTATCCAAAGAAAACACATTTTGAGTCTCCTTTCATGTTGAAAAGGGTTCTGCACAAGCATGGTAATAGACAGGCGGTGTGCAAGTCCATGGAACATTTAATGGTTGCTTTTGGGTGTTTTTAAATTTGTAAAAAAAAGTCAAAGGAGGCAATGACAGGCTGAGACTTTAGACAGCTTGACAATGATAGGATTGGTCCACCCGAGTCTGTACAGCCACACCTTGAGGCTGATGAATAGGTAGGGCAGAAAACTGTATGTAGGGAGCTCCTGTGGCTCAATATTCCTCTTAACTAGTTAGCTGAGACATGCAAGAGGCTCTGTGAGGCACAGCAGTGCTTTGAGCTAACTTCTAACATTAGCATGCTACTAATGCACAATGACAATGCTAACATGTAGATGTTTTAGAAGGCATAATGTTCACCATTTTCACCATCTTAGCTAAGCATGTTAGTGTAATTGAGTAATTATATTTTCTAATTAGCACCTGATGGGAATGTCTTTAGTTTTGCAGGCATTTGCTCAAAAATAAAAATGTATGGACACATTTGCACATATATATATATATATATATATATATATATATATATATATATATATATATATATATATATATATATATATATATATATATATATATATATATATATCTTTCCCCCTTTTAGACCTGGCCTGGCCTCCTGTAGCTTGACAAATGTAATTTAATTAAAGTGATGCAGTCAAGAAATCTTCATAATCAGCAATGCCAATTCTGACTTCATTTGATACACAACTCGCCACAACAACAAAATAAAACCTCCTGTGTACGCATAGCTTTTTTCAATTCATGGAAGAGATTACTGTATTTGAGTTTGATTGCACTGCACCGACCTAGTCATTATCATCAGTATACAAGGGATGGCCTCTACTCTTTTAGTAATTGGAGGAGTTTGCATCATGTTAGTGATGTTAGCAAAATGTCAGAGTGTAAACACTTTATTCAATTATTTTAAGTAATTTGTGAGATTAATAAAGAGCCTTGTAAACACAAAATAGCTCACCTGGCTTTCATGTCAGACATACAGGGTCAGAAATGCAAAAATTGTCATTTTTAGCTGCAAGGCTTGTTTTTTTGCAATTAACAAATAATAATAAACAAAAAAATTAATTCAATATAAAGTATTTTCAGTAGAGGATGGCTGCACTGTTTATGCATCCATGTATTTACAGGAAACAATCACTACACATCACTTGTTGTTGGGAGTTTCACCCACTGGCCATCTCATCGTACACTGCTACTGTAAAAATTCACACAATTTACTGGGAAAAATTAAACTCTATATTATTGATTTGCAGCAGGCGGGCCTCTTCAAAAGTTATAAATCTATAGTTTAATTGTTTAACTCTTCAGTACTCAGGACCAGACTAAATGCAGCTCTTGTTCAGTGAAGTTCTGACAGTGAAACTAACACAGATTAAGACATGTTTTAACACTGAGTAAAACAATGATAAAAATACTATTTTAAATAATATATGAACATATAAAGCTATGAGATAAATGTCTCTGAATGAAACCTAAATGAGTGTTGAGCATACATTATGGTGTCTATAATCAACTTCCATTCAAGTCCGGTAAACTCCAACTGGGCTAAAACTAGCAAGATGAGCATGTGAAAGGAAGCATGTCACTGTAAACAAGGAATGATTGGTGTTTTGTGACTTTCTCCTGATTCAAAGCTGTAAGTTGGATGTTAACATGAAAACTGCTCTGAAAGGCTCACATAAACCAAAATACTTGTACTGGTATTTTTGAGGATCATGTTTATGGCAACAGCTTGTCTCTCCCTTAATAGCGTTGACACTGGACACTAATTTCACATGAAGAAATTCTAAATGCTGAAATCCTTTTAATTGCAAGAGATGATTAATCATTAAAAAAATCAATAGCAGAAATAAAAAGAACTGTCTCCTCTTCCACTCCGTCATATCCATGTTGCTTTGTTTATTTCTGGTCACGGTAAAATCTCTGGAATGCAAGTCGACATAATGCATCTACAAATCACCCACATGGGTACTGAATGCACATTTAAATTAACAACTGAGAACTTGTTTTACTGTCATCAAGCGCTCTCTAACCTGCATGAAAGAAAACAAATCTATCTGCTGGTGTTTCTTTAAGAGTGAAAAGTTACAGCTTCAAAATGCTGTATATTTGAAACAGATAAATTACAGCAAATGCAGATAATTGTTAATCTCTTTTATAAATTGGGCAAAGACTTTCAAAAATAAAACTGTATGAACATTAAAGCAAAGTCATTAGTGATGTTGCTACACTTTTAGTCAAGAACGGGTCTTTAAAAGCAGGAAAAGAAAGGTCACTGCAAACCCAGGCAGCTAATCACCAGACGAGGGTAGTCTGGGTGGGTTTGTGTGTGTGTTTTAGTTTTAAATGTATAGAACAATGAGTCCACAGTCAATGAGTCTAACACTGACAGCTCGTCTGTTCCCTGCTGTGCTCTAGCTCTTGTCCTGTTTTAATGGGCTGACAGCGAGAAACTGACGGAAATCTCAATGACGCTCCCGCTGTTAGACACACCACAGCTGAGGGGAATCACAAGCAAAACTGGATCTGAGCAACAACAATACTTCCACGAATCGTATCTAGAAATGGGGGCAACTGCACAGGAGACACTGAACTGCAGCATAAAATCAAACAAACCTGCTTGTTTGACATGAAACTTTAAACATGTAATAGTACTTAGACTGATGTAAAATTTCCTTTTCCTTTTTTCTTATGCAACAGTTATTTTGTATGTATAAATTTGTTTCTGTATTACTTGTTTATTTCATATTAATATTCATGTTTCATATTAAACTTATTTTGGCATAAACCATTTTATGATCTGATTCTAATTCTGAAATACAAATACATTCTCTGATACGAAATACAAACGTACCTACAGGCTACTTGCGTGCTTTTAAATCACAGCCACTGCTTAACGTCATTGCCGCTGCAGCAAAATGAAATGGAAGTCTGTTATCATTTCAATCCCAGATGGCTGTAGAGGCATTTTGCTAATTGAGCCTCACAGGTGTGGATCAAATTGCTCTCTCTCTCTCTCTCTCTCTCTCTATATATATATATCACTTTATTGTGGGATTTTCCTTTACTCGTTATGCAAGAGTGTTCCCGAGTGCACAGATGTGGCCCTTGTGTGCACATTTATATGCTTTTTCAGATAAGATTATCTAATGAGCAAATTAAGCTGCAAAAGCTGCAGCTACATTTTTAGCAGTAGATGCGTCTATAATGTTTCAGTATCTTCAGAGCAAGTACTGTGCATATGTGCTCAGCTGTCATAGTGCCTCTGGCTGTGTTCTAGTTTCGACACATATTTGTTAACTCAATGTAGACATGAATTGAGATGATGGGAGGTCGGATTATTCAACAGTAGAAGCAGAAAGATGACAAAAGTCTATTTCATAATCAATTTGAAAAGGTAAAGCAGGAGCACAGAAAGAAAAGGAAAACAGTTTCTGGATCACATGCCATCAAAAGCACATTGAACCATTACTTTGGTCATGTTCTCGCTCGACTGCCTCACACGTCTCCCCCCTCAGGGCTTCTCGTCCTGTGACGGAGCCATGTGATAAAAAGGATCCCTCAGCATCACACCCTCCTCCCCTATCTGTCCTGCCCCCCACCTCTTCAACTGTTTCAATCCTGATCATCCGACAGCATGGTTATCACCTCCCACCAAATTCCCCTCTCCTCCTTCTCTCTCTCTATGTGTCCTGCCACCCCCCCCCCGCCTGTGCTGTGGTGACAGGGCAGGATGATATAGGGTCTCCAAGTGAGGTGGCGTGATGCCTGATCACCAAGTTAACATCGGTGCAGGTAAGGAGGGAGCATGTGTGTGCAGAAGAAAAATAATCAATGTTTGCAGCATACATGCATTCATGTGTTGTTTGCATTTAGCTAAAGTCTTAAAGCTGTGACAACATGACGTCTAACCCATCAACCAGCTGCAGGGAGGGTGTTCACCACAGATGAGAAGAAGATGGAGAGCATTTCAGGAATGCTTCAGCATTTATATCTGCTCCTGTAGGGATTATTTATGGTTCCATAAGACCCTGGGCGTTTCCAGTTCAACTACTAACTAATCCATATATTAAAGTGGGCTTTGAGAACATAAAACAAGCGGTGCTTAGGTCTCTCTCTCTTTCTTTGTTTGACCTCTCCTTTTCATCACATTCCCTTCATCCTCTCTGCTTTCTGAGAAGTGACAAGAAAAGTGATATGCAAGAGCAGCGAGCGTGTGTGTGTGTGCGTTTGAGTGTCAGATGCAAGGGGGCATTCCCCGAAACAGTCGTATGCAGATAACAGAGCAATGCTTCTTTCTCTCTCTCTCCACACACACACACACACACACACTTCAACTGAAACAACGGCACATTATGCTCAAATACTTTAAACTACCAATTACAAATGAATTACTGTAAACCACGCACACTCTAACGCAGTACTATCAACTTAGTATCAGTATGTTATGGATAATTTTGCACAAATTAGTCAACATCATGAACTAAGTTACTTTTAATTCTTAACTAGATGTAGGCTATACAAACAGGGTGAGAAGCTTTGAAACAAAGAAGAAGAAATAAATAACTTTATTCAACCCTCCTGTTAGAGGATATAACGTAAGGCAGGCTGACCCACTAAATCACTGTTGCACGTTGCATGATCTAACGTTAGGCTACTCACCTTAAAGCAAGATGTTCTTCACAAGCAGACCGAACAGCAGTATTTCCTAACACAGTAAATGTGCATGAATCCGGTGTCCTTTTCTGTGCAGGTACAACTTTTCTGAAAACAGCAAACAGCCTGAAAAATCTCCTCTTCTTCATCTGTAGTTCTTTCTGTAGTTAATGCTCCTTTTCCCACAAACCCGTCCGGGTCCACAGCAGCTCGGTAGATCCGCTGCTGATCGACGCTGCTGCTCAGACTGTGTGTTTGGTACTGTCACCGCCAGAGCCCGGGCTGAAGCTCTGCGGGGCGGGCTGACTCTCTGCTCCGAAAGGGGCTCGACTGCTGATCCACAACAGTTAGGTTAGGACCGGGGAATGAAGGGCAGGAGGCGCCGCAAGGGGGTGCTGCGACGACCGATGAAGCAATTTCTCTAGCCGATGTTGATTTAGGCTATTTAATACTTTACGTTTATAATAATAGAGCTTTTTTTTCTTTACCAGTGCAGTGAATCACTGGCAGTAGGACTAGACCTACTTTACTGATAGACTGTTGATGATAATTTAATATTGTACAAAGTACAGTCAGAAGATAAACAACAGAGAAGTTTGGTAGACAGAACTGGTATCCAGTGTAACCATCCAACCTTACAACCATCTGGTGAAAGTTGAGTGAAGCTAGGTGCTGAGGCATATACCAAGTGCTCCCCACCTATCATCAAAAGTCTTTTGGGGTTGCACTGTCTATTAATAGTATTTAATTAAGTTTTTCTCTTCATTTGACGGTTAAAAGTGGTCACTGTTTTTTTGAGGAACATATCACATGCTGGTTTAAGTATTAAAGCATTTTATTATTTTTCAGAATAATTTAAAATCAATATATGTAGTAATGTAAGTGATTTTCTAAGGCTTTTTACAGTCATGTCTTAGACCAGTGGTTCCCAACCTTTTCGGCTTGATCTAAGAAAACAAATCTACTTACTCTTCACAAGAAAATAGCCTAAATGAAGAGAAAAGTCAGAAAAACAGACTGACATTTATGTGGGGTGCATTTGGGGGACTCTAGGGCTCAAATTCTGACTAAAAGCATTGAAAGAATCATGAGGTTGAAATCATCCACACCTTTTCTTTGATGAGGCTAATTTGCTTGTTGACATCCAGAACAGGAGAACTCCGCCCTGAACTCTCAGGCTGAGAGATTCCCGCCCACTGCCTCCTGTCCACTCAAACACCCTGGAAACACAATATGGGGTCTTCTCTATCCACAATAGTCTGCCACCTGCCTGATTCATCCATGAAAGAGGAGCTATATGAATGGCTGAATGACCTTATTTGTTATAGAGATATTTGATTTCCACAAGGTCTTAAGGGGCAAAAATCCCTGTCAGTCAAAAGTCAGTGACCAGTAATGTTAATAATCCATATAGAGTTATCTGAGCATCCTGCAAGTGTGATAGATTGGACACTCATGATTAATTTACACATAAGTGTTCATGGAGAAAATAGGCTTAATGTTGACATATTGCTGACATATTGCATCTTGCCATCTTGTTTTTAATCTAATGTGTTTAATTTAATCAGTCAGTTTTCGTTGGTTTGGACGTGTGCTTCTTAGTGAAAAAGATTTCCTGGGGATCTTTGTTGCATTTTGTGCCCTCTCTTCTTTTCCCTGATTTTCTGTCATCTCTCTATTGTTAACTCACTTGTAAAGGCATAAATCACCAAAGATTCTTGAGAAAATGACAAGTGTTTCAAGAAAACTCAATGATTCCCATTGATTTCTTCTGCTCCTTATAAGACATATTTTATGACTCTATGACATTAAAGAGCTCATTAAGGTGGATTCTCTGCAGTGCAATCTTTACATCTTTCACACATATGTGATGTAATCAGTCATCTAGATTATTATATAAAACTGTAAACAGCTCAAACGTGAAGGTAGAAACATTTATTGTATACAATTTTCAAAACAAAATACTTTACACCTTTGCCTCCACAGCATCACCTTTTTTCTTTGATGTTTTCAGCTGGCCCTCCTGCCTGAGGAGAAAAATATTCAGTAGGTCTGTCATGGTTGAACTCCAACTGACCTCTTCTCTTCTGCATACAACATACCCATTTATATCCTGCTCCAATGCCAAGTACGTAACCACACCTCTCCTCCTCTGCCCCCCTGTTTCTCCTCCTGCTCATCGCTCCCTCCAGATTATCACACACTTCTGCTCTTTTTCTTCTCCCTAATCCCACTGCATCTCTTCCTTCTCTGCCACATTCAGCCTCCGCCCACCCAATTCACCATTTCATTCCTACTTTTCTCAATCCCTTTCTCCTTTAAATTGCCTCCATGGTTCATTTCAACTTCAGGCTTCGACAGCCCACAATGCGAATATGATTTCCAGCTGAAATGAAACACGCAAATGTGCTGTAGCCTCTCCCAAGTGGGTTCCCATTGGACTCTACTTCATTAGGCTGGGGTGGCTAGATATTTTTTTGAACTACAGGAGATTAAAGTTGAACATTTTATTGGCTTCATTTTTGTGGGTAGATCATATTTTTAGTGTATTGCCTTCTTACATAATATACAAATATGTGTGTAGCTGTGTGTGTGTTCTGCTCATCCCATTTTTTGTCACGGTTTTGCTAAAATTGGGTGTTTTTAACAATGTTAACGGTGTGGCAGTCGGTCTCAACTATTGGGTGGAATGCCATGAAATTTGGTACACATATCCATGTTCCCCAGAGGATGAACCCTAATAAATTTGGTGATCACCTGACTTTTCTTTTTTTTGTGATCAAATGTTTTTTTTTTTAAATTCAATTCAATTCAATTCAATTTTATTTATAGTATCAATTCATAACAAGAGTTATCTCAAGACACTTTACAGATAGAGTAGGTCTAGACCAGATAGAGTAGGTCTAGACTACACTCCAGAATTTACAAGGACCCAACAGTTCTAGTAGTTCCCTCCAGAGCAAGCAACAGTGCGACAGTGGCGAGGAAAAACACCCTTTTAGGAAGAAACCTCGGACAGACCCAGGCTCTTGGTGGGCGGTGTCTGACGACCGGTTGGGGTTAGAATGAAGAGTGGCAATAACAGCCACAGAAAAGATAAGAAAGAAAAGATTTTAGACATTTAGAAATTATAAACAAGTGACAAACAATTACAAACAATACACTGCGACTTGGATGCATCCCAGGCCCAAAAAGACAAAAAAAACATAGAGAATATAGACGGGAGGGAGGGAGACAAAACAACACATGCAGAAACAGATGCAACACAGACAGACACAAGAAAAGGGACCAAACACCCGTGGCACAAGGCTACAGCCCCTGCTTTAACTTGCACATTCAGCCATTCATCGAGGCCCACCAAAGGGTCCATAGTGTTTCTTGGCGCTCCCTGAATGCTCCCCGTAGAGAGCTCCATATATACCACAACCAAGAAGGAAAGGGTCCATGCACGGATAGATAGATCATGAGGCGTTGCAATCATCCTCTTTGCAGTAGTAAGTCCAGCAAATACAGCACGTCTTTGAGTTCCAGAGAGCCAAAAGGCTGACAGATCATTCAGAATCAAGACATTGACAGTAACAGGCACAATAACAT
The DNA here is from genome assembly GCA_013375575.1 of Percina caprodes. Taxonomy (NCBI): domain Eukaryota; kingdom Metazoa; phylum Chordata; class Actinopteri; order Perciformes; family Percidae; genus Percina; species Percina caprodes. Next base: position 2,498,005 of record JABXJD010000024.1, read on the forward strand.
TAAACAAGGCGGAAATTTTGGATGTAATATTGTTCCAGAACTGACCTACAGGAGAGCACTCCCAAAACATGTGAAGATATGTGCAGTGTGTTTTTATTGGGCAGAAAGTGCCTAAAGGGCTGTTAGGTATTTTCACGGAAGTGAGATATGTCCTATGAACAAAATTGTACTGAATCTGCTGATGGTCTGGATTGCGTGATGCTTCTGGAATGTTAGACCATACATCATGCCAGTCGAGATTGTTACTCAGGCCTGGGCGATCACGTACACGGATCATCTCAATAGGAAGGGCAGAGCGGCCAGATATCACCAAGAACTGATAATGATTCGATACCATACCACAGGCTGCTCTGTAAATAACTTCCGGATAGGATGGATGGGCAAAGGCCTCTGCCAGGGGACACAGTATGCATTGAGTGCTAATCTTAATTGAAGGTAAAAGAAAAAAAAAGGAATGCGGTAGATTGACTGCTTTTTTTAAGTCAGAAAAAGGCAATAAGCCAACCTTGCTAAAAATGTACTTTAGATAATGAAGCCCCCTCTGTTCCCATTGTGGGGCTGTTATCGGCCTCCCACCAATCAGAAGGGCTATATTGCTGAATAGAAATGTGTGCCAGTTACAAGCTACATGGCAGTATGTTTCAGCTAATCTCTGAGTCTTGATAAGATGAGAGATAATGTGGCCAAAAGTGTAGCTAACACTGTTTGTTAGAAACATTGGCAAAAAGAACGTCCTGGAGTGACCAAGGCTCTGTCATATCACTTTCTATGGTATGCAAGCAAACAGACATATTTAGGTTAAACCAAGTTAGGAGGGGCCTCAACACAAAGGACCAAGAATAATGTCAGAAGTTGGGAACAGAGAGGCCACCATCCTTTTTCCTTCTCCGTAGAGTAGACATCTTAAGCTGCGGCCGTTTGTAAATTTAGATACCGCTGATTTTATTTTTTGCCAATAACCAGAAGGAGGGGAGAGAGGTAACATAGAGCTCACAAAATCAATCCTGGGTAACACATTCATTTTAACCACAGCAATATGGGCTTGAATCGAGATGGGGAGACCCATCCATCTTTCCATATCTTTCAAAACGTTGTTTAGAGAAACAGAATAGTTGTGCTTAACAATCTGGTTTAAGCGAGGGAAAACCTCAATGCCTAAATATTTAAACTGCTTAACAATGGGGATGCTAGCAGAGATGGTTGAATTGCGGGCAGAGTCATTTAAATGAAGTAATGCAAACTTTGACCACCTAATTTTAAAGCCTGATAAGCTACCATACTCCTCGCATAATGAAAGAAGGTGAGGAAGAGACTGAGATGGGTTTTCTAAAAAGACCAAACCATCAAATAATGAGAGATGATGCTGTGTATTACGGACAGGACTCAAGGGGCAACCTTGGTGGGAGGATGTTGAAACAGGAAATAAAGAAAAGGAGGTTCAGGTTAAGACTCAGGCTGAGGGGTTAGAATGAAATCTCCTGATTTTTTTTTAGCCCCACCACAGGTTCACATTTATGGTTTGGGTGAAATGTTACAGCAACAATTACATTGAATACCATGAAATTAGGTACACACATTCATGTTTCCCAGAGGATGAATTGTAATAACTTTGGTGATTCTTTCACTTTATCTCTATCATCGTTATATTAAGGTTTTGTACCAACATGATTCAACAACAGGCTTTTGGTTGTGTTTACTTCTCCTTCCTCAGCTGCTATAGTATACACTATATATGTAACTGTCTGAGGGACAGTACTGCTGAGATTACACGTTAGTCCATATTTTTGATAATTCCATTAGTGTGTGAATTATTACGGTAATTAAAAACCTTAACAATGTAATAAATAAGAGTTTAAAAAGGGATGTTTGATCTAAAATTGTATTAAAATATTTTACATAAAAAATATTTTGTTTACATTTTGTTCTTTATTACAAATGCTATTTTTTATGTTGAAGCCAAAGGTCAAATGACCAGAGTTTAGCGAAGGCTACACCTGTTGCATTATGGGTAAAAAAGGTATTCAGAAAGAGCCAACGTGGCTGCAAGGGAAAATGTATGGGCTCAAACTAAGATTTTGCACGGTCCAAGAGGCGCACACCATAATTGTGCTTTTGTATTTCAGCCTTGTTATATTTGTTTAATATTTATTTTTAATTTCTTTGCATTTAATGCACTTTCTGTACTGTTGTGACGCTCACATTGTGGGGCCCGTCTAGTTAAGGAAACGTGTTTAACTGATGGTCCCAACCCCATTAACACGGCAAGAAATTCCACTAATTAACCCTAACAAGGCACACCTGTGAAGTGAAAACCATTTCATGTGACTACGTCATGACGCTCATTGAACAGGCACAGGGCTCCTAGAGGGGGTATTCTGAGAAACAACTCTACTAACATATCTCACACAGTGTTTGGTGTAACAACTTCTTAAAGCAAAATGAAACAGATTAATGGAGAATTTCTCATGCCTCAGCAGAAATAATACACTGCAAGCCTTTGTTTCCAATTGGCTTTGCTCTGTCTGTGTGTGTCTGCATGAAGGGCTAAAGCCTGGATCATATGACTCACACATGCTCTGTCCCCTCAGAGTCTTCGTCCACCGCCAGATACCTGACCAAAGCCCGACCCTCGGCCTCAGCATGATTCAGAAATATCAAAGATACCCTGTCAGTGCTTCTAAAATTATTCACAAGAACTTGACAACATTCCTCTATTATATTATGTATTATGTATTATTGCATGTTTTTCCCCTTCTGTTTCAACATAGAGCACCCTTTACTCATCCAACCTTAATGTTTAATTAATCATAGTCTGGCTCAACGGATGTAAATTGTTGGGATCAAGCCTGACATCCAGCGGGTGAGAGATGCCCTGGATGGTTGTGATTGATTTTAAGAAATGCAAACAAGCCACAGCAAATCTGGCAATGCAAGACTATATGACTCATGAATTGTTCATGCCTCGTTTGCCAAGTAGATGCATTTTAGCTGTTCAATAAACAATGAAGCTCAAAGTGCATCAAGGATGAATCTGCCAAACAAAACTTTTTGAATAATGCTATTATCTCTGTTTGGGCCCTTTAAAAATGCATCAAGTATTCTGACATCTCTGTCAAGTTCCCAATTAGAGCTCCCCAATCCCAGAGCTGAACGGTCATCACTCTGTGGAAGTTTATTTACATATTTCCATAATGGTCAAATCAGGAGAGTGCAGTGTAGCATGAAACACTTTATTCCCTCAAATTCCAGCTCTGAGCCTGTGAGCTCATCCAATGTTGAATTCTTTGTCTATAAGCAGAATCAAAATGCATGGGAAGCAGAGGAAATAGGGCAGAAAACAGCTTCACTGCCGTCTGTTCAGAGCTTCTTATCTCAGCTCCGTTTCTCAGTTTTTGTCTAATTCTGTAAAATACTTTGCTGATACTGCATTCTGGGGGCCGTGGCAGCGCAAACTTCCTCACACCGTGCACTGAAGATGATTAGTTAATAGCGCTTTTCTACACATGCTCAGTAGGAGTATGTCTTTGCAACAAAAAACCCACTTACTGTAGATCATTTATTCAGTTGCAAGCCACCACTTTGAACTTTCTTTTATTCTTCCGACCTAACGCACTTTGATACAATTTCTAATTACTGTCCCATATGTTTATCCACCCCCTGCAACAGTGGTACTGCAGCTGAACTCTGACTATAACAAAACCCCTGCATACAGGCGAGATATAATTAGTACTCATAAAATATATAAATGCAACCAAAACATGCTTTAAGAATGACAATATGAACTCATAAGACTTCTGTAAGAACATAAAAAGAGATTTTGTTCTGTTCATCATAGTCCAATAATACTTAAAAAATCATTATTGGAGAATCAACTGAATGGAAACCAGTGAACTACAAGTTTTGCTTATAAGTAATGCTCAATCCACTTCATTCTGCACCTCATTGTTACATGAATACACTTTAAGATTAAAGCTAACTACCTCCAATAGCAAATACCACTTCTCAGCCTCAACCTCTAGATTCAGGATTTAATTTTTTTGCAGTGGCTCATTTTCCTCATTTAGCTGAAATGGGAAGCCGAGAGCAATCCTCCCTGGATTATTTAAACAGACACTTCAAAGGAGAGCAATTATAATCCTACATTATTGATATAGGAAATACAGTGAGTAAATGTCAGGGAACTGCCACAGACATATTGGAACGAGCAGAATGTAAGTGTATGATAAGTGCTTTTACGTTTGAGGGTTTAATTTTTTTATGTGACATAAAACGGTAGGGTAGAATTAATCTTACACCCTGTTTGAATACACAGGAGACATCTACTTGTACCCACATGCACAGTTAAATGCTCTTCACTTGCTACAGTATATTTAGGAATACATGGATATGTGGGCCAATTTGTGCACTTGGGTCATGTATTCCTTGTAATTCTTTGTATTTTTTTATAAATCACTAGAGCAACTATTAAAAATATATGAAATAATAAAATGCTCATACTTATACACAAAATAGTTGTAGTGTAGTTTATAGTTTGTATTTTTTGTTATATGAAATCTTTTTGTGCTCTCACATCTCATAGTAAGTGTACTGACCCAGATTAGAGCATGCGTGCATACATGTGTCCGTGCGTTTGTGTGTGTGTGTGTTTGTAGTTAGTAGTAATTGACAGTAAATTATGCTGCACGTGTCCCAGAGAACTCAGTGCAGATGGCTATTTTAGTCAGGCAAAAGCATGGACGTGTTAAGAGACAGAGGCAGCATGCTGTCATGTTTTGTAAATCTGGCTGCAGGAAAACACTCCATCCCTGCAGGTTAATGATGGGACTACTGCATGTTTTGAGAAATGGTGAATGAGAACATTGGAGAAAAAAAACAAAATTATGTAATGCTCAGCCATGCGGTTGTGATTTTACATTCTGCAAACTTTCTGTTCATTGCCATCAGCTCTGCATGAATAATAACATTTCATGCGTCAGTGACCTTGGTGGATCCAAAGTTTACTGACCTTTGAAATGTCTGAATCAGGACCAAATGCTTTTGTCTTCAGACCTTTAACTCCCTTTTTCAGCTCACTCGCATTATAAATCCATAAGTGTATACAGTATATATATATATATATATATATATATATATATATATATATATATATATATATATATATATATATATATATATATATATATATATATATATATATATATATATACACACAGTTTTCTGATGATTCTGCAGCTGAGTTTCAATTCTACTGAGTGAGCTGGAAGAAATCAAAATCTGAACGTGGCCAAGACCAGGGAGATGGTGATCAAATTCAGAGATGACATGACAGAGGACTACACGTACCTGGGCATCCATATCAATAACAGACTAAACTGGAAGACCAATCTATCTATCTATCTATCTATCTATCTATCTATCTATCTATCTATCTATCTATCTATCTATCTATCTATCTATCTATCTATCTATCTATCTATCTATCTATCTATCTATCTATCTATCTATCTATCTATCTATCTATCCATCCATCTATCTATCTATCTATCTATCCGTCCATCCGTCCGTCTGTCTGTCTGTCCGGCCGGCTGGCCGGCTTGTGTATGTTCACAATATTGGACATGTTGAAGGTTGGATGGTGACATGTTGTTGGGGGGTGACTTACAGCTTCCTGCCCCGATGGCAGGATCAAGCTACCAGCATGTTTCTAATATCAAAACCGGTCAAGGACATGGCTGCAAGACAGCACTAAATCATCTCCACACCTTTCCACACTGACACGTGTGTGTGAGGAAAAAGACACAAAGATGCCTTAGTAAGGAGTTTGTCATACTCATTCACACCACATACAGGAAAATAATATCTCCAATAAATATTTCTTGAATCAGAATGAGGGATCTTAGTTTTACAGTTTTTCCTCATCAATCAACTTACACATCAACTGATACAAATTTACAATTAAGTACAATCCTCACACCACGTGTTACATTTAGCACACCACTCAATGTGAGCTGAAAAAGGTGATTCCTCAATCAAAAGAAGTAACTTTTTTCAAATGTAAATATATCCATCAATGAATAAGTCATTGTTATCAAAACCGAAAGTGAATTTATCATTACTTAGACTAATAACAACAAAGACAAAGTCTACTCTGAAAGTGTGTTAGTTACCCACTAAGTAATATTGTCTTTGGCTAGGCGTTACTGCGCAGCCTCCAACTGAGCTTGACAACATAGATGTGACGTGGGCGACGTGTCTGAACGTTGTAAGTCTTCTGGTAGCTGTGCCAAGAGAAATCTCAATCATTCCCAATTACCAGAGACGGTGAGCGTAGGTATATCTTAGGAGATAACAGACACAGGCTAATTACTGCTACAGTCCGGCATTTCTTTGCCTTGAATGGACTCTATACATGTCTACAGTTTTAACCATTAGCAGAGAATTTTGTTTGTTATCAGTGCATAACATTACTTGCTTTGGAGACATCACTACATGTTTTACATATACCATCCTGTATCACACAGGGACGCAGGAGGACACCCGACAGCTGATCAACTTTTGGGCTGAAAACAAGCAGAAGTTTCTTAAATCATGTGTTCATGTTGTAGCCATTCATTATTGTATTGGTACCGTATTATTGTAATCATTTGTAATTAATTCCTGTGCATGCACTTGTACATTGTTGTTGGTGATGACACAGGATACTGATAAAAGAAATGTGAGGGTTACTGGCCAACCAGCATCAGACTAATCTGGAATATCAGAATAGCTGTAGTTTGTTTGTTTGTGGTCTTGTGTGTCATTTTTTAATTTTACACATTTGAGTGCCTTTTTATGTGTGTGACATGGAAGTTATGGTTCTAATAGTTGATAATTGTTCTGTAATATAATATATTTTATGTAATGTTTTTGCCTGTTATGTTTAATTAATTGGGAAATAAAGAACATCAATGACAAAATGGTGATTACTAAAACAGATATGCAACACACCATTCAGTGTGTATACACATGTGTATTGCAAACAGACCTAAGTACTACACAGATAAGGACGTCTGCCTCTGCACCACCAAAGTGACATTTATATGTCGATTGCGTGTGTTTTGACAACTAAGTCAAAACCCATACAATCGACATATAAACACACTTGCAGACAGCAAATCTTGGAAGTTTGTGATAATACTGTATGGTGATGTAACCAAGTGGTGTCTCATTTCATAGGGGTATGTTTACACCCCTAGCCCTTACCACTTGGTTTCATGGGCCAAGGGCTAGGGTAAGGGGTAGGGGTAAGATGGATAACTTTTACAAGTACCACATAGGTATTATGTATCTAATATACTGCATGTGTGACAGGTTATTGTGATTGTTAGTGGCTCTGTTTTGCATGTAAGGATTTACATACATGTATAATTGCATTTGAAAGTAATATGATTCAACAGCAAATTAATGCAAATTATTTTGTATTGCAAGGGTTACTCAGGGCATATTGCACGAACCAATTATAAAGGACTATAGTCATGTGAACAACTGACCTATAATATTAATATCAATAGTCATATAGTTTGACAATGTTTGATAGTCAGCCAAAGTGATTGAGAAAAAAACTGTTAACATGCAGCAGCTGTGGAAATGTTTAGGTTGGCTGAGGTGATGCAAACAGTGTGACTGTCTCCAGACACTCAGCAGATGTACACACACACACACACACACACACACACACACACACTGCACACACTGCACACCTTTTTACTGTCACAAAGAAGCCGTGCATGACTCATACTGTGTTCCTCAGAGTTCAAAGACCCTGCATCAACAACATTTATGGCTCCACTTCAGGCATACTGTAGCATTTGCAGGACAGTCACTATAAATGAATGTCTGTGTGTGTGTGTGTGTGTGTGTGTGTGTGTGTGTGTGTGTGTGTGTGTGTGTGTGTGTGTGTGTGTGTGTGTGTGCAAGACCACCAGTATGAGTAAAGTAATATTGTTATTTTAACAAAAATGTTCACTATTACCAGATAATGTTTCACTAACTAAAAAAAACTGTTTTAATCTGGAGATACTAAATAAGACATAAACAACAAAAGAACAAGGTACATACTGTATATTCACATGTTCTAGGAGTGCTCCTCCGTTGGTCAGTTCTGGAACAATATTGCATCCAAAATGTCCGCTTTGATTATGTTACTGTCAATGTTTTTTTGTTTTTATGTTGATTCTGAATGACCTGTCAGCCTTTCACCTCTCTAGAACTAAAACATTTGCTGTATTTACTGGACTTACAGCTGTAAAAAAATGATTGCAACCTGTTGGAAACAACCTCATGACCTGTCTATCCGTACATGGACCCTTTCCTTTTTGGATATCGTGTATATGAAACTGTCAACAGTGTGCCTCCATGGAGCGCCAGGAAAGACCCTGGACACTTGGCACAACATTGCTGACTCTTTGAGGCCAGCTTTCCTCTCTGTTTTTTGGCTCTAGGACGCATTCCAATGTCTCAGTGTATTGTTTGTATCTGTTGATGTCTAAATATAAAATTTGATCACAAAAATAAATAAGACATAAACAATGTACTGTTGTATACGACAGCGTTGACTTTAGAAGGTTAATCTCATTCAATTTTAAACAAATTGTATTTCCAAATACAATACACATTTTCTATACTATAGGCTCAATCTGTCATTTTTTTCTTCTAAATTTCAGTGCTGGTACCATGGTGTCAGAATTTTGGATAGTCATCATAGGAACATGACTTAGTGACAGTACTCTGAATGGAAATCACAATTGTCAGATTGCCAGGGGGAGGGGGAGGTGCCACCCACTGCCCCCTTCTAGCCCCGCCCCTGGAGGTGAGGAGGGACTGAGAGACTTTTTATGTCACAGGTAAGATGTACACGAGAGAGGAAGAGAAAAGGCCAGAGGAGGAGAGAAAAAAGGGTACACAGCACTAATGTGGGGAGACAGGGCATGTCTAGGGAGCATCTGTTTTTAGAGCCTCTAAACTCTCTGAGTCTCTCTTTGATTTTGTGCCCTAAACAGCCTGTGTTTCAGCATCAGAAAGCTAAAACCAGGATTTTCTCCCAGAGGAGTTGGAGAACGACAAGCCGAGACAGCAAGGCTGCAGTTATTTTTCGACATTCCAGGGTCAGTCAGGCCTGCTCTATTTAATAGCAGAAGACTACAAAAATATTAAAGTGTTATTACAGTGGGGACTTGAGAAATAATTCAAAGCATGTGTGTGTGTGTGTGTGTGTGTGTGTTTGAACCATTATTACATAAGAGATTAGCATTTGCAGGTCTGGCTGCAGAAACAAGGATGAGAAAGAAATGAGGTGAGGTTTTAACGTTCTGCCCTTGTTTATTTCTCATCGCCATTCAAAAGGGAGAAAATCTGGAGATGATTCGATGTCAAGCAATCCCTTAATCACACAACGGTCACAAAAATGTAAGGTTTATTTGATGGTTGTTGGAATTCAGCCACCTGAACTCTGCTTTTTGTAAAAAAAAATCTACCTTCTTGTCAGCATGTTTTTTCACATTTCTTCAAATTTCTCCAGTGTAAAGTAGGATAATTTGCTGACATTTTCCTCCCTTGTCCTCCCCTGAACCCTGCAACTATTTCCCTCTGTTTGCCCAGGACCTGAAGGCTCCAAGTGGCCTCTCGGGACGACTACATCATTTCATTCTTATACATATTTCACTCAGAGAGAGAGAGAGAGAGAGAGAGAGAGAGAGAGAGAGAGACTGTGTGTGCAATAAATAAGAACAAACTTCTGTAGTTACCGAGGCCCTGGGTCAACCCTGGGCTCATAACAAACACTAAACTGCGACACACCATTATAACTCCCATCAGCCATTATCAGGAAGGAAGGAGAGAGGAGAATTCAGGAAGGAAAGAGAAGAAAAGGGCTCTCCGGTGCTGTAAAGTCTAGAGCTGCACTAATATTAACTTAAGCTTTCAGCTTAAACAAAGCACAAACCAGCAGTAAGAAGCAGAATCATATCTCAGAAATCTGACTTTTGGTGGAACATACTGACATTTCTTTAGCAGCTCTGCTTGTGGGCATTGTTCTCCTCAATTCTTCCGCAGATATGAGCCACGCTATTGTAAGACCTCAACGATGCTCCCAGGTTATTTGACCAGGTATTGATGAAGATGATGATGAAGGAGGGTGAAGGGGAGGGGAAGGGGGGACTGCTGCAATGCAGAGCTCTGAAGTGGATTCACACACACACACACACACACACGCGCAAGTATGCGCACACACGCACACACACACACAGAGAAAAAGTCATTAATTGTTCCCTGCTGATTGGACACCTGGTACTGTTTCTATTAATCAATCACCAAAGCAGTAATACCCACACAGATTTCTTCATCATTTTATGCCACAGTTTTGTATGCTTTTGTCTGTGAATCATTTTGTTGTGGTGCTATGTTGCGTGTGTGTGTGTGTGTGTGTGTGTGTGTGTGTGTTTGTGTCCAACTGGGTCAAACCCCTCTGTTGCCTCTCAGATAGTCTATTGGGAGATAAACACAGAGAGATGAGCTTTAATCCAGGATTGGAGCTGGATAATCTAACTCATTTAAAAACACACACACACACACACACACACACACACACACACACACACACACACACACACGCCTGCACACACACACACACACACACACACACATCAAATCTCCTAACCAACCCTAAAACTAACTTGAACCCTTTCATCGTCCTATCCTAACCCTTCACATTCACTTACACACACATTCATGCACCATTGCACACACACGCACGCACGCACACACACACACAGTTATCTCTATTTCATCTGTGCACTACTGCCTGCATTCTGGTGTCTGTGTGCTGTGTGTGATGTAACAGCAGTCTGTCAGAGATTGCGTTGTGTTTTTGTCTTTCACTCTAATTATTTGTTGTGTCCAGTATTGTAAATGTGTAAATATATAGTGTGTGTGATTTGATTTGACAAGACCCTCTCAAATCAAGGTTCACTTACTTGTTTGTTCTAGAGCTCTTGACCATATTACAGTCTTCATCAGCAGATTGAGTTTGCACAGTTGTGATAGCATGAACATCTTAGCAGCAATCGAATATCTCCTTTTTCATTGTACAATTTAATCGCTTCTGCATTTGAAGAACTGGATTTCATTTCAAAAACCAAGTATCTGAATTTAAGTATGAATTCCTCTTTTTGAAAGTTTGATCAACTTTCAAAAACATTATTTCCTTTTTTATGTTGTTTAGGGCTTCAGATTTAAAATTCCAATAATATTTTTAAAAACAAATTAATAAATAAACACTTAAGATTTAATGCACATGCGGCAATCCTAGGTCAGAGTGCCCTCCACCATTATCCATCCAACAGCGTTAATGGTGGTACAGCTGCAAAAGTATCAGTAAGTATCAGGAGCAAATAATATTTCATTTAAATAATTTGACAATGTATTGACGCAAAGACAACTCTGTCAACATGTGTTTCCAATAAATGGCAGGACGAAATGATAGAATGAGGTAGAAAATGTCAGCAGAAAAACCCACATGTCCACACACTACCCGCACGCATACATCTCCATCCACCTTAAACAAGAATGACACTGAAATACAGACACGTGTTCCTGGCACTGAAGCCTGAAATTGCCTTTCCTTCCTGCTGTTGATTGTGTTTCACACTCAGTGAAACAAGAGCTGGGACCCCATGACAAATTCAGTGTGTGTGTGTGTGTGTGTGTGTGTGTGTGTGTGTGCGTGTGTGGATATCTAGTCTTATTCATTTGTGCCACACTGACACCAATTTCAAAGAGATTTGAAGAGAGTTTGAATTTATGCATGGAGGTTACCCGCTATTCAACAAAAGAGCTTTCCAGTCCGTTAACCATCCACCAATCTAACTTCTCCTCCAGTTAGTATGACAGGACTGCACATAGTCATGTGGCTGAGCAATGTAATGATGTAAATAAGGTTAAAATTTAATGCAAATTAATTTATCTGAAACACCAGTTGCTTACTAACAGTCTCAGCATACAGTGATACTGTATACACATTTGTATTATATACTTTAATGATATAGCATTTTGAATATGGTCATTATGCATAATGTGTTCTTTTACTTTTGCTGGTTTAAGTACATTTTGTGACAAAACTTATGTAGGCTACTTTTACTTGCAACAAAGTCATTTTACATTGTGGTTTTTCTAAAATTTGAGTACTTCTTCCACCATTGGTGTTACTGATTCAGTGTGTCACTGTTGTCCTGTAATTGTCACTGGTGGCCACAGTGGCTGCTGTTAACGAGCATGTCTTGTTGTAAAGGAGCAATATTTGGGCTGTAATTATATTTTGGGATGTGTACTGGTTTTAATCTTAGTTGGTGGTTTACACATTACTTTATACATTGAGGAAGATGTGTGTAACTGTGATTAGTGTCTGTATGAAAAAATACAAAACTTTTTGTCTCATTAAAAACCCATTAACAGTAATATTCACATCAGTTATGTTTTTCTTTGCACAGAGCCTCTTGAGCTGGCGGGAGTGACACACTCATCAGGTTGGTTTGCTGACATGCAGGAATGATGCCAGGTTTTCTGGTCAAGGTCAGTCTCTGACTCACAATGCCAATCTGCAGGCTTGTTTTAGTCGCTAGTTGGGGTTGTGATTGTCTTATAGGACAGTACAAGAGTCGGACAATTAAAGGAAATCAACTCAGGCTTATCTGCCATAATCCGAATTGAACATGTAGAAGAAACACAAACGTCGGCTCTCCATTCAGACTTTCATCACTTACTGAGGCTGTTTGACTCGGGTCTGTTCCACAATCCACCTTGCATCAAACATGTGGAGAGAGGTAATCCTGCTCCTTGAGCCAAGATGTCATCCAGCCAGGCAGGCAGTGAAAAATGTACTGGCCTCTTGTCTAGGAAACAGTTAATACCAATACACACATAGGCCTACTATATGAAACACAATTAGATTACTTACATCTCTTAATATAGCCTACATAACCTAGAGCCTGCTCTGGCTCAAATGAATAGCCAACATATGGTCATTGAACAACCTTATCCACATTGTCTAAATAATTTATATATTGAGCCATTACATTAAAAATTGTTTAGATAACAGAAGCCTTCTGTAGCCTACTCTATGACAACAGACCACCTGAATGCCTTTTTTTCGCCTTTCTCCACACCGCTGTCTTCAGACTTTTGCGTTTTTAGATGGGAACACGACGGTGGATCGTTTTTAAGATTTCCACTCTGGAGGGTGGTTTCACTTTTTTTGCGTTTTTAAGCCCCAAAAATGCCATTGCTGTCTAGAAGAAAGGCACATCTGATAAAATATTTTTACGCTTTCATCTTTGAGCGTTCTCAGGGCCTCAAACATCAGAACGCATCCCAGAGCCCCAAAAAACACACACACACAAACAGACACAAGACAAAGTTCAAGCACATGCACAGGAGTGTTGTGCCAAGTGTAAATTACTTACATCTCTGATTGTTTTCTCTCCTTAAAATTATCTCCACAGCTGTTTAATTTCAGAAAAAATATGTGGTGAGTGTCCAGACAACAGGGATAATATCATTAAATGTGTAGAGGCAGGAAACTATATTTCCATATTTCTGGAGTTATACTGCAACTTTTAGCATATATTCCAGTACTGGTATATTTTCCACAGGCAGACCTTTTATGACCTCCAGTGGTAAAGAGCAGAAGTACATTTCACATTATTAACAAGAAAGAATCACTAGGTGGTGCCACATGTGTGGGAATGAAATGTGTCAGGGTGTGATATCATTGTCCAAAGGGGAAACCAGTGCATGGTTTCTTGGCAACACAGCATATACAAAAGAACAAATTAATTACTGAGGAAAACGTGATTAATACCATAACATGCTGCACAGCTTCCTGGGCCCCAGTTTAAAAAGAGTTCTCTCTTCTGTTTGACCAGTTTTAAATATCAAAGCTAAACAAGACATGTGCTCTGGACTGAGAGATGTTTACACACCGTCAATATGTCAAAAGTCCAAAGGTCAAAGATCAGACATTTTGTCTCTGCCGCTCCTGAATATGTGTACAACAGCCGCTGCTCTATGAATCCTCTTTACATAAAGGTACCCAACACCTTAGCAGCAGTCTGTGTTTGTCTAAATATGTGCAACTGTTATTAATGCAAAGGCCAGGAACTAAATCATAATCAAGAGCCAGTTTTGATGTTATTGCTCACAACGTTTCAAGGGAAACTGCAGTGAGACATCTATCTGTACTGAAAGTGTAAAATCAGAAACATCTGAGACACTCAGTGTGTGTGTGTGTGTGTGTGTGTGTGTGTGTGTGTGTGTGTGTGTGTGTGTGTGTGAGAATGTGGTGTGACTGTTGTCTGGCTAAACATCCAGATGACGTGTCACCTGGGTGCGTCTGGTACAGGTTTAATTTCCTTCTCCAGTTACTTCCTCCACTCCTACTGCATGGACAGAAAACCACATGGTATCTATTAATGCACTTGTTTTGAAAACTCTGCTTTTGTATTGATTTCATTGGTTGCAGTCAGAACAAATTTGGAGGAAATTGGCTGCTGTTTAGGAAAGTACAACAAAAGCCAAAACCCTAGTGGTTTCTTCTTTCTGGCTAACCAATATGCTGGTTTGTTAGTTTAGAAAATATTTTAATCTCCAATAAGTAGTCATGGGGGTTTCTAGGACAAAACATAAATTCTCTGCAGGTTTATCTGATTTATCTGCAAAATGCCAGCCTGTCTGATTTTGACAGGCATGTGTCCCGTCTGAAGCAACTGTGACAGGTCGGGCCAAGTTGAGGAGGCAGATAATGTCCTGATTGATATGGGAGTGTGGCGCGTGTGACAGCAGAGACACGTGGCTTTTCTGGCTTCAAACCGGTCTGGGAGGGAGGCAGAGTGAAACAGCAATACTATCTCTTTGTTTTTTTGGTGTGTGTGTGTGTGTGTTTTGGGGTGGGGGGGCAGTGACACACTTCTCTTTGTCAGTTTAATAGACAGGCTTTTATAATGGGTTGACATCCACAAAACAATCTCAGAATGGAAACAGCAACAAACATTATTACGACCCTGTGGCTGTACAATGGCTGCACACAGGAATAGCAGTGTATTCGGAACACCATTAGTGTTTCCATTAAATCAACACACTGACTGAATACAACATTTGGTTTTCTCTTTTTACTTACAGTTTTTGGATGTGAGACTACAGGGAGGACTTAAAGACGGCTCTGTGTCACACTTGTCCCTGTAGCATTAGCTGTACTGCACTTAACTGGAACTACAGATCCTCCTTATTCATGCTGGCTGTCAAAACTCAAAACGCAATACCACTTCTCTGTCTGTGGGACATTTCCAACATCACATTGGAAGCAAAGATTCAGGCAACCAATGCAGAGTTGGGGGATGTCTTTTGATAGTTAGATGGGGGGGGGACAAAGGTTAGAAATTAACCTTTAGATATCAAACAATAGACATTAAAACCTTGAATTCGGCTTAGTATTTGTCATTTCTTTGGTATGTTGTATCCTCATCCCAAAGGAGGGAGTGTATTCAGCGCAATGATGGGGATCGTCATGTAAAAACTGTCATTGTGCTTTTGCCAATCTTAATGAATCACACTGACTTTACTTTCTAATTTGTTGTATATGACATTTTCCACTTGTGCAACTGTGGTTTAATGTGTATTAGTACACACACGTTTTTTGGGTGTGTCTTTTGATTCTTGTTTCTCTGGCAAACACAAAGGCACCGCTGCTGCTCACGTCTAAATGGGAATTTAGAACCAGCAGAACAAAAAAGGAAGAACAAGAGGAGTGGGAACTATCAACTGCACCAATATGATTCCTACACCTCTCTACACTTTCTACTCTGTCTCACTGAAGGTTACCTTGATATATGATTGATTGTCTGCAAGCTAAAATCTTATTTTACACTATCATCTGTCACTGACAGCCCTTTCGTCTGTCTCTCCCGGGAGGATATTCACAAGGAAGAAAAAAAGATCTTTTGAAATCATTTTTCTCTGAGATGTACAAATCTAGCCCAGGAATAGATGTTTTAATCTCAGACTAAGTTACCCGACACGTTATTTCTATGAGATGTTTCACAAATAGCACAGGCAGTTAAATCGCTGTCAGTGTGTCTGAACAACAAAACAGCCCAACTCTACCAGACACAGTTGTAAAATGAATAATGATTAGAGTGATTAAAGTTGTGTTCAGTTCTTCATTGCCTCTTGGAAGAAAGACTATTTGTGTCTGTTGCACAGTATGTTTATAGTGAATTTAATGTGCTTCTTAAATTATTTTGCCCGTAACTTGTACTGTTATTTTTTTGAATATTTATTATTTTTAAGATAGTTGCAGTATATATGATAAGACGCTTTCATTGTATGCAATAATGAGAATAAAGTTGTACTGAATTGAATTCATTTGAACCAAGTGAGCTTCTGGGAGTTCTCCCCCAAATTTAACCTCTTTATGTCAACTCCTGCACCTCATTACAACCAAACTCTAATCTTAAGTGGCTAACCTTAAAGCCTGTTGGAAGCAGGACAGGTATATCAGCCTGGGAATCAATTCAGGGCAAACTATAAATAAAATCCCGTTTCCACCAAAATGTCAACAATCTATATATATCTAAACAATGGCTCTTAAAAAGAACACAATGTCCACTTGCAATCCTTGTCACAGGTTGATGCAGGGCAATTTGTTTCCCTTGTTTTATTTAAATCATTTTCAGAAGCCAGAAGAGGCTAAATTGTTGAGTTAGTCAAGAGAGAACAAGACTGAGGCTGTACATTAAGATAAAAACTAATACCACCATGTTGACATGCTCACAATGACGCTAAAATGCTGATGCTAATCATTGGTAATGTTAACCATCATCTCCATTGTAGTTTTGCATGTGGGCATGCTAATGTTTGGTAATCAGCAGTACACATAAAGTAGAGCTGATGGGAGCCTGCTGCTGGTTTTGGAACAGGAGAGAGGAACCAAGCTGGAAACCAGGAGGAGATGGGCAGTGATTTGGCCACCACTGGTGAACCGCCAACAGGAGGGTGTTACGTTTCAGGGTTGAAACATCCAATGAACAATGGACACTGTCTGACGACATCAACTCCTCCTGGTCAAGGCTTCATTCACTGAAGGGGAAGCATCTTTTTAGATGTAATCACTCTTGTGGGGGTGTGTCACCCTGATGATGGAAAAATCTGTGAAATATATTGACCGTGGCATAACTGAGAGATCAGCTCAAAAGGCTGCCCTTTTATAAAACAGAGAACATTTTCTCTTGTGATGCCATGACTGGGCATGTACTGTATGTTTGGGTATTGGGTTCTGTCCTTTGACACTCCAGTTGGATATAAACCAGTTCTAGAACATTAATATTTTTTGTACCACTCTGTGCCATGCTGTTTTACAGCCAGTGCCGCAGGAGCTCAGGGCAGCGTCCAACAACAATGCAGATGCCTCCTTTTTCCCCTGAGTGTCTGACAACATTCACCAACTCAAACAATTCACTCAGTCTCCTCTTAGATACAAATTCTACCTATCTTTGTGAAATGTGAAGAGGCAAACTGTAAATATACACAAGCAATGGTGAGGAAAGGAAGAAGTTTATTTTAACTCTTAATGACTGAAATGTGAAAGAACCCACTGTTATTATCAGTTTAATAAAATACTTTTCTGTGTGTACAGGGGGTGGGGGGCACAAACATGCAAATAGAGATTAAAACTCATAAGTGGCCATTACAATGACAGATAAACTGAATGATGCCTAATTAATAGGTTAGAGCTTATTTTTCCTCCTATTAGTAGGTTATACATATAAAATGATGTGGTGCTGGTACAGTCTCTGCATGCTTTTGGCTACCGTGCTTCTATTACGTTACATTTTGTGCAACACAGGCAACTTGTGACACCCTTGTCAGGAAGGTGTCTCACAAGTAGCACCTAAACAGCAACATTGACATAAACTTCAAAAGAGAATGTACAAAATTACAAAATAAATGTTTCTTTTTCTAAATTTTTTTCTGGTTTTGCAATAAAATAGGCTCAACGTTTTTATAAAAACAACCCTTGGCACTTTTCATTAATATTAAGATGAGTCCTTGTTGTTTCTTAGACTTAAAGTAAAAACAGCAGCGTCAAAATATTATTCATGCAGCCAGCGTGAGAATAAAATTGTTATACGTCGAGTTTGGTCTACAAAGTTTGCATCAAACAGAGGCGAGGATGCTTTCTGCACACAAAGAGCCGCTGTCTGAAGAACAACTGTTGCCTGATAAGACACTGCAGCCAACAATTTTCATTCCAGTTGTGGGGAAGCAGAGCTGGAGATTCAGAGAGACTCTCGCTGAAGCACTTATCCAGCTTCTCGTTCTCTTCTGACTCAGGTGTCCACTAATGATGCTTAATGTCATTTCACTGCTCATTAAAAGAACATCTGCCGCGGGTCCTGCCACCTGATACTAGTGGAGACATGGTGTCCCCGAGAATGAAATAAGGAGAAACTCAAACTGATCTATGCACATCAGACCTGCAATGAGAAAGAAGGGTAAAAATAGTCAGGTGTACAGTAAGTGTCTCCATTGTAAGTTATTTTAAAAAGCATTACAGCATCAGATCTTACTATATGTGGCCTGGGCTTTTAAGTATTAAAGGTCCCATGGCATGAACATTTCACTTCATGGAGGTTTTTAACATTAATATGAGGTCCCCCAGTGGCTATTAATGGTGATAGGTGTAAACCAAACACTGGGTATCCTGCTCTCTCTTGAGAAAATGAAAGCTCAGATGGGCCCCTTATGAGGTCATAAGGGGCAAGGCTACCTCCCCTTTCTCTGCTTTGCCCGCCCAGAGAATTTGGTGCTTCAAAATGAGGTCAAAGGGCTTTAATGAAGGCTTTTAATGTTCAAAGTGTGCAGCTGTGACTTCTCCTTTCATGTCTTTGATCAGTGCTACTGACTGGAAAGCCTGGCTTATTGCAAACCACAGTAGCACGTACAGTGTCTCACACCCTGACATCACAGGCTTGTTAGATTCAAATTCAACGTGCAGTAGTGCAAGTGTGCCTGGGATCGCCTTATGGTGGTGTATGAATGGCTATATGTGCATATAAGCATACAACGTATACTTGAGATGTTCTTGCATTTCTAATTTGACATAATACAAAGCCCCAGTCTGAGCCTGAGGGTAGAGAAAAAATAATTAGGGGCTTGAGAGCGTTTCATACTGTTAATCTCCATTGAAGATCTCTAACTCACTGTCTCTTCTCTCCCTCCTTCAGCAATAAGTTCAGGCAAGTGTTTAATTAATGCTGCCTTCTGACAGAAGATCAACAGTGAGATGCAGCAGGAGGACACTGATAAGGAAAATAAACAGTGTGATATTGAATGATAATGACCAAACTAGTCTAAAGATGAGCTTGTGATGTAAGTGAAAATAA
Source organism: Percina caprodes (assembly GCA_013375575.1). NCBI lineage: Eukaryota > Metazoa > Chordata > Actinopteri > Perciformes > Percidae > Percina > Percina caprodes. The sequence goes on from JABXJD010000024.1 coordinate 2,517,474, forward strand.
TAAAAAGATTTTATTTTGAGAAGACAAAACTTCAAAAGAAATGTCAAGAATGAAACAGAGCTATAGAGAGTCAAGCATGAACCTCCTCTGTCACCCTGATTTCTAGAAATTAAGCCTTAAGAGTTTGTTTTAATGACGTCCATGGTTGGGTCTCTATCGTAAATGAAATATGCTGTTTGAGGTGATACAGTACATCTGGGAATCAGACTGTAGCAGATGTTTTCATCTCTGAACCTAAACTGTTGCACAAACAACCCAGCAGTCAAATCAACAAGCTGTTAGCTTGCAGATGGATTTCAATCCCGTAAACAGAGATAACATTATGCTCTCAATAACCTGCATGTATCCACTCTTTAACACTGGTGCTGTGACCATACAGCTCCATGATCTATTATTTTAAGTGCTTGTTTGGCAAAGTGCCTGTGTAGGACAGGTGTTGGTAATATATAAAAATGATTTACCTTGGATTTTTTGGGGCAAACACTGAGCCCCACAGTCTGTCATTCTGTGTTAAAGTCTCATGCAGGGTGGATTAAGGCTCAGCTGAGACACAGTCAGTGTTTTCCTTCTAAACCTCTCGTCGAGGTCCAGCAGACAAAGCTGTAGCCTTCACTGCTGCAGCTCTTCATACTGAGAAACGACCAATCAAAAAGCTCCTCCAGCCTGCTGGTTGTTGGCAGGTTGTCGAGTCAAATTCCATAATAATGTCTTTAACCGGTCCCGAAGCGCTTTAAAACGTGCATTAAAAGCAATAATACTGTCATATTTTCTTCAGGTTGTCTATTAACACTCGGTGAAATAATCATTATTTAATATTCCTTCAATTATGTAAAAGGTTAAATAATTTCTTGTTTATTCTTAAATATCCTATGAATTTTATATAATATGTCCTCATATAAGGTTTATGTAAATTTATGTTTCACTTGTTACCGGTCTGTAGGAAGTGCAGACATGAGCTATACGTTAAAATAAAAGCCAACATAAGGCTTCACCCTTTATAACCATTTATGATGAACTGTGAGCCTCAGCTGCAGCTGTAAAGTACAGTTATGCATATTTGTGTTGTGCAAATATTCTGTAACAGTAGCTAAAAGTTTACCTACATATGTGTTCATTGTGGCAGTCAAAAGTTATCAATTTAATTTCTTACCATTTTTAAAACACATGAAAATTGCTATTTGAATTATTAATATAGTCATTCATTAATAATTAAATAAGCTACATTAAGTCATTAATGATTCATATAAAACAATGGAATAATTAATACTTCAATTACATAAAATAATGGTTAATAATAATAATATTAAATAATGATTAGTTCACCATTTCTTAATGATGGCTGGTGTAAATTGTTATGTGCTGTTATGAGTTACTGTATATTATTTTTGTTGGTTACTGGCAATTGTTTAAGTCAGTATTTAAAGTGAAAACATTGCAAACCATTGCCCACCACGTCCATCCCCCCTTTAAAATGTATAAAGTGTGAATGTCATTTTTTAAAAATGCATAGGCCATCTGTGCACTTGTCAGTGCAGACAAACTTTAGCTCGCTGCCCTCCAGTTGGAATCGAGCCCAATACGGCCACCACACAGCAGAAGCCTTCCCATGTATTTATAATCCCATGGGGCTCTGCTTCTCGATGGAGTCTGTATGTCCCGCTTTGTGCTTTGTCAGCGATCAGAGATCTTTCTGTGGCTGAGATCTCAGCCCTGATACTCAGATCACATTACAGACTGGGCATGATTTAGGTGAGGTAGACTGCACTGTCTTTCCATTTCATGCTCAGTCCTTCACTGGCATTTCTCATTCTCACGTTATGCATTGGGCAAATTGGGAATTTTGGTATGGAATGTCTCAATATGGACTTGTAAAAAAAAATCCAAAGTAAAGAATGTAGTAAAGACTCTCTCATTGCTTTAGTTGTCCAATGAGTCTCATGAGAGGCACTTCAGCACCAGGTAAGAACACAGCAGTCCTCCCACCACAGGGAGAGCTATATCTTTCTACACAGAGCTCTCGTCCGGCCTGGGCAGCAGTTGAGTGTGCTTCCTCTTCTCTAAAATCTTGTTGAGCTCCTCGGCAAAGGAGTAGCAGAGCGGTGAAGTGCTGTCAGACTCGCTCTGCCTCAGCAGCACATAGCTGTTGCCGTTCATCCTCCTCAGGACGCTGGGCAGCGTGGCCGACAGCCCGTTGGGGAAGTCACACTCTGGTGATGGATGTTGCGGAGTTGGTGGGAGAGGAGGGGCCGGGGGAGGAGGCTCCTTATTGGATGATGGGTGACCCTCACCGGGGACGATCTGGAGGAAGCCTCCATCCTGGATGTCGCCATTGTGCTGCATTGAAACTCCATTACAAATGCCATTGCCATTACAGTGGCTTGAGATGGTCTTCAGCTCCATGTGGGAGGAGTTTCTGTGCTGTTTTCTGTGCCTGTTGTGCCTTTTACTGTTCGGGTAGGCAGAAGCTGCGGCTCGTATTGAGTACTTTCCTCTGTTGCCCACTCGCAAGCAGACGCCCACGTAGACAAGGACCACGGTGAGGACCACACACAGGCCTCCAAGGATGGTGATGAGGGACAGATACATGGCCTCCATGTTCCTGGGGGAGAGCAGCTCTGAGTGAGGGAGGTGAGGGGCTGGGGGTGGTGGCAGGGGCCTCTCAGGGGAGGGACGCTCAGTGGGTGCTGGCAGGGTAGCAGAGAAACTGTAATGATCTTCAGTTGGCTCAACAGGTGGGGGAGGGGGCAGATCCAGGCAGATGGTGATGTTATAGGTAACTATGGCAACCTTGATATTGTTCTCAACAGCGTAGCAGGTGTACAGCCCGCTCTGGTCCTGCCGGGCCTCGATGATCAGTAGGCCGTCTGTGCCGGTTCTGATGCCAGAGTTGAGACCATAGCCCTGCAACTCGCTGCCATCCAGAGTCCAGAGGGGCGTCGCCAGGTTGGAGCTGAGCTCACACTGCAGCAGTACGTCATCACCCACCCGCACAGAGCGGCTCCGTGCGACAATTTCTGCAACACACATATTAATACAATGAGTCTAATTCTATATTAAAAGTAGATAAATATGCAAGTACTTTCGATTGAAAAAAACCCTGACCTGTATAGGTGCAGGCAACAGTGAGTAGCTGCAGCTATGTGTACAAGCTTCCTCTGAGCTAAAACAGCAGTTAACAGGGCAAGTTTTAGAGTGTCTTTGTGACTCTTAACAGACACACAATGCACTTAAAATGTCTGTAGAACATGAACAGGGCCCTTACGTAACATCAAGATGCGTTTTCAACTCAGACATTGTTTTAATTCACCTACCCTGTCTTGTTCTTGCCGGTGGGTAGCTTGCTTGCCTGGTTAGCAGCTAAAGCTAGCTGTTAGCTGCTATTGATAAATGTGTTCAACCAGGCTTTGAACACTGCCAAACATCCTACTCACCAACACCAGATCAATCACACACAAAATGGATGAGCTACAAATACACACGGAACTGCTGCGTTATGATTTTCACAAAAGCCTGGCTGAACACACTTATCGATATCAGCTAACAGCTAGCAGCTGACAGCTAGCAGGTGAATATGGTAGGTGAATTAAAACAATGTCTGAGTTGAAAATGCATCTTGAATTTAAATAAGGGCCCTGTTCATGTTTAAGTTTACAGGAAAACTCACAAATTTGGCTCTGAGTCATTTTATATGTGAATTAATTATCTACTAAATTTATCAAAAGGTTATTGGCATCAATTCCAATTCCATTTCTTTTCATTCCTGCCATCATTTTAACTTGTACAGGTAAGAACAACAAAGGGGAAGAGATGATACTACATTTTATCAGATAGAAATTGTGAGGATATGGCAGGCATTTGTCTGCCTTGAATATCAAAGAGATTTATCTCCAGAGATGGCAAAAATGTGATTAAAGAAGGAAGAAGAGGATTTTGCCAACGCAGTGTGCATAATCAACTTTCAAAGAGGCCTTCATGCCATCCGATGACAACTATGCATCTTTCAAGTCCTTCCTAACAATCTCTATTTTTAATCTGCCTTTCATCAGTCACTGCATTAAAAGCAACTTTTTTTTAGGCAGCAGCACTTAGCTGCAGATGAGATTTCTGTGTACCATTTTGTGTATTTTCACATCCTTTGCTGCCCTGCTGGATGTCCTGGATTAAAGTGGATCTGTGGAGAGAGACAACATAATACCTGTATCAGTGCAAATACGTTAACACATGCTTATTGTAACATAAAAAGATATTGAGAATTGTTGGTACATATACAGAAATCCCTATTTCTACGTTGTGCTATATTCTGTCTTATATCATTTATTGTCTCCATAAGCACTTTCTACTGAGTATGCAAATCTGTTTAGGTTAAAACAGTACGCCACTGGCTTCTATGTTTAGTATCACCGACAGCATGAACTTTCTGCTTACGCAACAGTTATAGAAGCTGACACTGTGACAGGGCACTGTGATACCTGAGGTTAGTCAATAGTAATCAAACACAAAACACACACACACAGAGACAGAGAGACAGAGAGAGAGAGAGAGAGAGAGAGAGAGACAGACAGACAGACAGACAGACAGACCGACCTGTCTCCTTGTGCCATTATGTCCACACACTGGGCTCCGTTCCAGGCACAGTGAGGGTCCCTGGCAAGGACACAGTCGTAGCAGGAGGTGTATCTGAGACAGTTAGAGAGGGGAAGCTGCACCACGCCTGATGGAGAGGCCACGTAAACACTCATCTGGTTGGGAGAAAGAAGATTTAAATACTGCATGGCCGAGATTGCTCCTTACATGTGTTTGTGCATGTGATGGTCAAACCCACTACCTGTTTTGCAGATAGCAGCAGGTTGTTAACAGGTTGGGGTTCCTCAAACAGTTGAAGTTCCTCGATAATGTGAAGCCGACCCTTAATTTCTACAGCTTTATGTAACCAGCCTTCATCTGATTGACACATACAAGAAGTAGAAACATTAGAATTCAAAAGGACCAAACCAAAAACGCAGTAGCCTGTACTACTAGCAGAATTTAATATGCATTTCTGTTAGCCACTTTTCAAAATATAAATTAGTGTTTTAAGTTGATTTCCTGCATTTAAGTCAGCCATTGGGTTAATTAATTTTAATATGTAATATAAATTAACTTGCAAACACTTGAATCTAACACTTAAGATCCACTTTCTCTTATTGTAGTTAAAACCTTGTTGAGTGCGAGTAAAAATGTAGCTATAGTCTGTGCTTTCAAAAAGGTTAAGACATCCAAAATGTGAAGTTCTCTCACAAAAAACAATGGTTCTAATGCAAAAACAACTAAATTCCCATTGTCCTATTCACATTGTTACTTTAAATTTTTTTGTCTTGTGGGTTGGATTCTCTGAAAACCTGTAATGCATTGCTGTACAAGCCACTTAAGCACATATTTGTATTTGGTAAATTGTTTGTTTTGTGGATTTTGACAGATTTTGCTACATTTAAAGAAAGCCAGCCCCCCCTGTTTCCAGTATTCATGCTAAGCTAAACTAACTGTCTCTTGGCTGTACTGTAGGTTCATAGTTAGTGTACAGACATTAAAGTCAATCTTGTGATTTAACTTTCGACAAGTTTTTTCTAATATGTCGAACTATTTATTTAACAGATTACACAATTAATACCTTTCATGAACTCGTACACACCTGTGCCCATGTACAATACATGGTATGTTTTTCCATCCAAGCCTTGGATCGTGTGTACGGCCATGTGTGTGTAGTCTGTAGTCCGCCTAAACAAAAGGGGACGTCTGTCTGAAGGTTGGACCTGCTGGGACATCAGAGGATGCCTCCTAACAAAATTCAGCACATCATCAGGCAGGGAGGTGGAGAAGTTTATGCCCCTGGCCCTCAGAGCATCTGTTATACACTGTAGGAAAAGAAGCCAAAGAGAGCGATGAGAGAAGGGATAGTGAGCAAGTAACAAGGCACGATGTGGGCTGCAGGGAAAAGAGAGACATTTTTGGCTCATTTGTAATAAAGTTCTCTGTAAATAGAGACAGATAGTGGAAAGCAGAGAGGATGTCACAAGGCTTAGCGAGATGGTCTGCAGGGAAAATTAAGGGATCATGAAGAAAATGTGAGCCTGTGGGAGATAGCGTTTGGGGAAAATGCTACTTTTCACATGGACAACAATGAGCCTGTGTGAGTTCAGTAGCCGGCTTGAGCTGACATGTGGGCGACTCAGCTCTCTCTGCACCTGACTAAGGGAACAACGTCCCTTCAAGCAAGTCCTGTAAGAGGCTTTCATGCTCCGAAGTTAAAGCTGACCGCTTCTCCTTTCCGTTTAATAGCAATGTTAAAATTAAGTCCTACAAAGTGTTGAAGTGACACTACAGTGATAATGTCTGCTCCTGCCATTGTCACCAAAGCTACGGGCTGGAGTTAATCGCCATGGAAATGGGTTTCAGTGACATAAGCTGCTTGTGTTTTGAGCCTCAAGGTTGAGGCTGCCACTCTCTTTCATTTTCCCTCCATCTCTTCTCCTGCATCTTTACTTTGAATCAGTTTCATCTGATCTCTGTTGTGGTTTTCTAGTTTGAGTACGAGGAGGAGGAGACATTTCTTCTGGGCTTCTTCTTTTGTTTAAGAGAGGGCAGCAGTGCTTGTCTGTGTGCATGTGTGTTTACCGTTCCAGGTCGTGGGTCAGGGATCTTTCCAGTGTATTCTTTCCACTTAAAGCCAGAGTCCTGGTTCTCCATGTAGGGTCCTTGAAAGGCCTCTTGGATTTCAGACAGAGAAAACCGACACACTGCAGATGCCTTAACGTTTTTCCTAAAGACAGTAACACAGAGAGAGAGAGAGAGAGAGAGAGAGAGAGAGAGAAACAGGCCATAAACAATAACAGCAGTAAACCCAGTGTTGCCATAGGGACAGCAGTAGAAGTACAGTAGCTCAGTGGCTCACCTAAAAGATGGAAAGAGACAAATGGGAGGAAATCACATGGGATGGGGGAGGGGATAAGCACTGTCAGAGATAGTACAAAGATGATAAGAAGTCATATGTCTCTGAGAAAAGTAGGATGTAAAGGAGCGATAATTACAAAAATGGTTTCATAAAGGTGTAGTAGGAGTTAGAGACAGGTGAGGTGAAGCTCAAGAGGAAACAGCAGCATCCCAATAACAAAAATGCTGTTTATGTTTTCCACACCATAAAATGTATTGCTTTGGCATGACATTCCCTTTTCAGCAGATACATCTTTGCACTGAATGAACCATGTTAAAAAGTGGAAACTAGTTTGTGCAAAGGGCCATTACAGTTATAATCTTGAAGATTTTCCAAAAATTAAACTCCATTTTTGATGCTGTTAATAGTTAGCCTTTAATCTGCAATAGCCATTTGATATATTGACATTCTGTAATTAAAATAAAACTTGTATATATTATACTCCGTATAGTGGTGTTTTTTTTGGATAACATCACAGTCTTGCCGTTACCTGTCCGCTCTCTTTGCACCGTCTCAAAGCTGTATTTACTGCTAATGCAAACTATGCAAAGGGATAATGCAACGCAACCAACTTTACTGTGCCCTTCTGTTGTATGGGAAACTACTTGGGCCATTTGCAGCATAAAATCAGATCATGGTTCAAATTATGTATGCCTGATTTCTTTATTTAAATAACAATGGTTTGGTTGGTATTGCTTTAAATGGATTCCCCATTTGCCCTTCTGTTATATTTCTAACAAAGTAGCTGCTCAGTTCGGTATTTGCTCTATTATTAGACCTCGCCGTTACCACGGTAACCACAGGTGTCACCAAATCCACCACTGAAAACTTTAACCTTTTTTAAGTCAATCTACATGTCTAATTAATATTCTCTCCTCAAACTGCCCTGAAATTCCTCCATCTAACTTATTTTTTTCACATCGTTTGGATAAAAAGAAGTTCTCCTTTCTTTCATCTTGTCCCTTCCTGTCTTCTTCAACTGACTCAATATATTGATTGCTGCCTTTCATCTTCATATCCCTCATTTCCATTTGCATCCTCAAAGTCCCTGTCAGTCAGAGACCTTGACAACACACAAGTTCCCACTCACCACTCAAGGCCGAAGATGCCGTAGAAGAGCGTGTCCTGCGGCGTGAGGCCAGGCATGACAAACATGCTGCGCAGCATGTTGAAGTGGAAGTCGTACTCAGGCAGAGAACATGTCAGCCTCGCCTTGAGGAAGGACGTCCACCGTTTCTGGAGAGTTAAACGGCCTCCCCGGTCCCCCTGAGGGAAGAAGGGTGGGAGAGAAAGAGGAGGATGAGGGAGATGAGAGGGTCATATCAGGTAAGGCCTGGATAAATGAAAAACAGACTGCCATCCGGCTCAAGGCAGCACACAAGGGGAAGTGAACCTCCTAAAAAGTGCAACAGATGGCATGGGAGAGCAATAACAATACTTTCAATAAGATTATGGGTTCCCATAGATAAGACTCCCCACTGTAATCTACATATTTGTGTGTGTGTGTTTGTTCCTCTGCAGCACATCTTAAAGGGATACTTCACCGATTAGCATTAAGCTTTGTACCAGTAGAAACCGGTAGTATTTTTGAATGATCGTGCTTCTCTCCCTCATGTCCTCATCTCAGAACGGTGTGAAACAGTACTACTGCAAATACTAAGTCTATGTTTAAGATATGTTTTCTCTTGTTTGGTGGGTGTGCTTCGGCTCAGGTCACAGGTGATCCTCAATCAGCAGAGACATGTCTGTAACCTCGTGGTAATAACATTTTTTAAACTGCATCAGCGTTTAACGTTTTATGATTGTTTAGGCCATATTACATGAGAGGCGCATCACTGAAGTGTAGGCCTCCTCAAGTATATTGTAATAAGTATATTGCGCGTGTGTTGTCAAGTTTATGAAGTTTTCTTAATGTGCTTGTGTTTTGTCTATTTGCATGTGTTTCTCAAGTTGCAGGGCCTTTTCACTTGTTGGCCACCATCATTTGTGGAGCAGCAAAGCAAGTGCATTCTGGGATATAGTGTTTTTTATACACATGAGCCAAAAACACATTTTCTGGCTTTTCTTGGCCTAGAAAGCACACATTTCTAAAACAATTTCACATTTCTACTACATAAATGACCCAATTAAAGATATATTCATCTTTCCAAAAGAGAAACATCCCTTTAAGGTTAGAAAATTCTTGACAAATTCAAAATGGAAAAGCTTGACTCAAGGCCACGATTATTTTTGAAATCCAGCAACTGACATCATCTTGCCCTTTGATTTTAACTTTTAAATGTATTCAGCCTGTGGCAAATTGCAAATGTCACACATGCTGCCCCAAAACATTTCTATTAACATGAAAAAAAAATGCTTCCAAGCTTTCAAGGAGAGGACTTGTGAGGTGACTTTCAGGTGCCACAGTAGAGAACAACCAGGTTTTTAAGATGTACAGTTGGTTCTCACTATTCTTAACTCCTTCCTGGGCAGCATGAAATGTAAATCATTCACATTTTAGGCATCAGTAGTTGTAGTATCCATCCTTCTCACTCCGAGCCACACTGAGTCGGCAACCCATTCATCAGCTACACAGTCTGCTCTTCTAATCATACTGGGGCCTTGTTACAACTGCATTCCCCATCCAGCACCTCATCTGTTATAGCACCCGCATCTCTCAACAACCAAGTCTTCACTCAAGCTAGTCTGATGCAAGGCTTAAATCCCAGTTGTAAATCATATCCTGCATCTTTTTAAATCTGCACTTACCTTACAAACGCGCGCCACTCGGGCCACTCGGCTGTGGCTGTAGGTTGTAGTCTGCTCCTGGCTCCTCTCTGTGAAGAAGTAGTAGATCTTATCATCATCACCGGTGCTGCTGCCCAAACTCTCCCTCACCAGTGTCGAGCCCACAAAGTCTGCCTCTGTAATAGGGGAGAAAAAAGGATGAATGAAAGGAAACTAGGTATAGTAGATGTTCTGAACAAAAAAAGTTACGTAGTTTTCTACCTGTCCACCTGAGGTGAAGAAAGGAATGGCAAACACAGACGGTGAAATCAAAAAGTCAAAAAGGAAATGTTAGGATGCTTCCGTTATCTGCAAAACATCATGTTTTGATCAATTTAAACCTAAAACTAGGTGTCTGGAGGAATATATTAACAACACTAGGAGTCTACAGTTGTGCTAGTGGCTCAAAACCACAAATGTCAACCTCATGGTGATACTAAAAGGTAAAGTCTGGAGATCATTAAAGCCACAAGGTAAATTGTCTGGGAACCATGAATGTCTGTACAAAAAGTCATGGCAATGCATGCAGTAGTTGTTGAGATATATTTTAGTCTTGACCAAAGTGTTGGACAGACCAACTGAGACTTAACACAAAGTTGTCAATGCATGTAAAACTAAGTTGTAATGCTTTAAGAATTAGTAGAGTAAACAGTAGGAGTCAGGAAAGTTAAAGTCAACTGGAGCTGATAAAGAATCAGTATCTGCTACTTCAGCAGATTAGGTGCTCGTCATTATGGAGGCTTAAACATTGTGTCAGCTGGTTGACAGACACAAGCTCTGACCACTTAGACCACCCTGCCACCTAAACAGGCTAACGGGCTTTTATCATTCCAAAAGATTAACCCACCATTCAGCCAACGTGTGGGAGCATCTTCTGTCTTCAGTGTGGGAGACGGAGAATTGCGGCGGATATCTGGAAAGCTCCTAAACTCGTACTGGGAAGCTGTATACATCTGTTGGTCTGGAGTAAAAAAAAATTTATCACTTTTGTCAGTTTTAAGTAAAACTCTGGAGGTGACTGACAACTGTTGAAGGGCTTACCGATGAGGAGGGCAGTGTAGCCTGTTGTCGGGCCGTAGGGACATTTGTCTTTGCCTTCTTCCGGCTGAGATGACATCACAAACCTCTCCTTATCCTATACAGAACAAAACATTTGGGTAAAGAGTAAGGCCTTTAGATCCACCTTGAAACCACAAATGACGAATCAGAAAAAACTTATATGTATTCAGTAAATGCAAATAACAAACTGATAGATACACATTATAGTAAGAAATTAAATATGAAATGTATTTAACAGCACTGGAAGGCCTGTAATGTGTATTGCATTGACATACTATGTATGCACAGAGGGGACTGAAGGCATGAGTCCCACACATGTAGAGATGAGTTGAGTTGAACGACTGGAGGAATCGGATGTGATTAAAACACTCCGTCTGGAAAAGGAAGAGAAATCCGGAAAAGATGGAGAGGAAACAAATATCAATACATATTGTGGTAGAGAACCTAATACAAAGAGATGAAAAGAAAGAACCGACAGGAGAAAGAGAACTTAAATGCATACCTTATTGTCTTTTCCCTTGAGCAGACACTGTAGCTTTTGCTTAGGAGAGGCTTCCCACTCAATCTAATACACAGCACATAACATACAGCAAGACAGAAAAAGCACACAAGTTGGATGGTTTCATATCACTATGACTTCTATAAAAATAGAAACAAGACAACAAGAAAATATAAGCAGCTACAAAAACAGCCACAATTAAATATGTTGTTAAAACAGCAGCATTCTTTTAACTCTTCTTTAACAAAGAAAGTTGTAACAGGAGTGCATGCGAGGGAATGTTAAGCACACACCAGCAATTATACTTTATGACAGACACAATTGCTGTATTAACAGGATAATTAGCATAATAGCTCATCACCAGACTGTCACCAGGTAACAAACATAGCAGCAGGACAAGCAAAAGAGGATTTTCATCTTCTATGAGTGCGTAAAGGGACGGTCAACTTTAATGATATTAACCTGCAACATGCAGTTGATGAACTAGATGCTGAAAATGCACTCCAAGTAAACAGAAATAGAAAAATGTTGCCAATAGCTATGAGCGTCATTTAGAAGTTATAATCCTTAATATTTCAGTTCTACTTGATTGGGTGACACCTAAGAATATCTTCTCTGAAAGGAGTCCCAGAGTTCTAAACAAAAATGACACATGTATTGATCAGCATAGGCAGGAAACGTGCTGTGTGCAAGTAATAATATACAATATGCAAGTTTATGCAGCAAGATGCTCCTGTGGTGAAACAGTTTGCCTCAAAATAAAATATTGTTGCCTCAAAGAGTTCCTGCATTGTGGAATGCAAATGACGCTGTGGCAGTGTTAAAGATATGGCAGCTGAGGAGCCCAACATGCAGCAACACAGAAACAAACAAACTCACAGTGAGAACAGAGCTGACTGAAATGTCAGAGGCATTTAGAGCAAATACAGCCCCCCGGGCCCCGACGTAGAGACGCTCACTGTCAGCCTCCAGGAACATGGTGCTGTAGTTGACTGCACAGGACTGGAAACGTCTGCAGCCCTGGAGACCTGAGGAGAGGAGAGGAGAGGAGAGGAGAGGAGAGGAGAGGAGAGGAGAGGAGAGGAGAATTTGTTGTTAATGAACGTGAATTGTGTAACCCACTGACAGGTTCTGCAACATATATTTATCAAAACAGCAACAAAGACACCAGACAGTCTGAAATCAGCGATTTGATTGGTTACATTTTAGAAATGACACACTGAAAATGAGTATGAACAAATGTTCTTTTGTTGTTGTACTTCCTCAGATAAGATCAGTGGCTTATCCCCAATGTGATCATTGATCAAGACAAGAGGTTGAAACAGCCTGATTCTCATTCATAAGGCAACACCTATTACCAGCTGGGCATATCTTAGCACAATTAGTGTTCACTGCTGCTATTAATTATGGTCCGTCTCTCTCAACTGTGGGTCAACAAATAATACTTTTCAAAGAAAAAATCTCTGATCATATTCATTTAATCAAGTAATCTATTATAGACTGCATGCCTTTGGAAAAGCCCACAAATGTGCATAGCATTCTTGCCATCAGAATTGGGGCATAAGCGTGAGCACTTTTTCAATCAAAACTGACAGCATGAGAATAAAGGGAGGAATAGAAATCTATTCATCTTCTCTGATGGATTTTTTGCTGTATGATTGCCAAACTTCAGTGCAAAGTGGTAAGAAGGCCTCATTCTTTGATTCTGAGGGAATCGCTTTAAAAATCAAAGATTCATTTTTAGACTGCTAAAAATAATTCTATTAAACTATTATACTGTAGCTGCACAGAAAATCACTACCTCACAGATCCCTGCGTTTAGTCAGAAATGAGGGTCTGAAGAAACATTTTCAATTGCTCTGTATGTCTGGCAAATATTGCAGAATTGACAAATAAAGTTGACTTGAAAATCTTCACACTAGAGTTGGGCAGTATCTAAATTTTGATACCATCAAACCTCCTCCCTATTTTACCGCGGTATACAGTATTAACGTGACAAATTAAAAATGACGTTATACATTATAATCCTTGTCTCCTATATAAGTACATTGCTTTTTTTTTTTTTTTTTTTAAGGACGGTATTGAAACTGATACTGTTGCTATTTTTAAGACCCCGCGCGCAGTATACTGTTTTACCGCCCAACCCTAATTCACACAATACCTAACAAAATGGGAGAAGAAATATACATTATCAATAGCTGCTTCTTGACAGCATTAATATTAGTGCTGTCAGTTTAACAATGTTAACGCAACCCCATTTTAACGGCGTCAATTTTTTTTAAATGGCGAAATTAACACTCTTTTTGGCCTAGCAAATTTTGTAGTTTTTTCACATGCTGTTGCAACAATTAGTAATGTTACAAAAACTACAACACCACACTGAATCTAGCTAGAGCGGAAACAAAACAACAGGCACGCTACACACACTTGTTTGGGCTTGCGAGCCGGCCAAAGAGTAGTAACGTTACGTTTTGAGTGGATGGCGAGCGCAAGACACCGAAATGGATGCCAATAAGACCAAAGTGTTCTGTGGGTTTTGTCGTTGTGAACTGAGCTATCATCATGGCCAGTCTAAAATAACACTTGATGGCCAAGCACACAGGCAGTACTCAGCTGAGGCTGATGGAAAACTCATGAGTTTTGCAGGTCAACGCTTACCCATAAACATAGTATTGAATAAATTCAAATTTTGGTCAGATGATAACGCTATATGAAAAAAGTCAGAGATCACCAAAGTCGTCAATACTTATCCTGAGGGGAACATGTAGATATATAACCTTTACAGTATGAAATAATGTAGTCTAATTGAAACAGCAATATCTATTTTGCTGTAGACCTGAGTAAACAAAAACAAACCTAGCCAGTTGTGGAGACATTCCACTCAAAACCACAAATATATTCCACATGGTGGTGTTAGAGGAAAATTCCCAGTCATCAAAATCAAAAATAGTTCTTGGGTGGACCATTGCTATACATAACAGCCCCGCTGCTAGCATAAATAAAATGACACATTTGGTGGTTCCAGCGTCACATACTTGCTTTTCTCAATTTTATACATTGCTATATATAGCTCTGACCAGAAATTAAATTGCAATCCCACATTGGACAATAAAAGCCTAGGGATTATGCTTATCCTACACAGCTCTCCTGAGGAAGAAGAGGATAATGAAAAGAGGCCCAACACAACATCAGATTTCAGAGATCCACTTCTGCTTAATTTGGATTTCTGTTGTCAAGGTTGTATTGCTTTGTGTGCATGTCCCCTGTCCAGTTTTCCAGGCTATATTGTGATGCATCTGTTTTGACAGGACAAGATACAAATGACGTTCACTTGTACAAACACTGAGCAAAGACACATGCTATACAGCACACACGCACACACTTACACAACAGGTCATGATGTCACTTGCTGCAGTCACGAAATGCCAGAGAGTCATGTAAGTTCTAAACATATGATCTATCCAGACTTCTCTTAGCTTGGGGTAAACCTGACACCACGGTCCACCCACACCCAAAACAACTGTGATATAACCAAACATTGTTTACAGCAAAAGTAAAACTAATGTTGAGCAGGTTATAGTATCAGCTGGGGTGGAGTGTTGACAGCAATTAAGAGCCATAAAAACTTGAAAGCAATCTACTTTTCCTGTCTACTGATGAGTACAGTAGCTTAAATCGGCTAAAGTGTCAGACTTCCTTCATCCTCAGGCACTCCACTTCCCACCGTAGACTGCATGGTTATCAAGTAAGCTGTCATTAAGATTCCAATCAGCTGCTGCAAAACACAATCCACTCTGTTCACTTCAGCGGCAGCAGTCATTTTCCATCCCAGACTGCTCCTGGGTGATCCGGTGTCAACTTTACCTTACTCATTCTCACAGCACACCTCACAACTATCTGTAAGGGATTTTCACAACAACAACTTTTCCTATGTGATAAGAGTGCGTCAATGTGAGCGAAGACAATGCATTACAGAGGAAACGCCTATGTTTCCTCAGAGTAACCTGAGCAATAGGACACATAACACATGACAGCTGGACCCAGGTAACTGAAAACAACCCCATTGAGAGTGTGAGACAGCAAAGAAAGATTTAGTAACTATTACTATTGGCAGCACATTTTAGCCTCGGCTTACAAGATTGTGCGAGAATAGGCACATTTGATTCAAGCTATTAGGAAGAGAAAAAGATCAAGAGAGGCAGAGAGAGAAGCCCAGATGATATTATTTACTGAGCAAACACTTGGAGGGACCTCAGCTGACACACACACACGCACGCACGCACGCACGCACGCACGCTACGGCTCCTACCTCTTTCAAACCAACGCACCGGGTCA
Source organism: Percina caprodes (assembly GCA_013375575.1). Taxonomy (NCBI): domain Eukaryota; kingdom Metazoa; phylum Chordata; class Actinopteri; order Perciformes; family Percidae; genus Percina; species Percina caprodes. The sequence goes on from JABXJD010000024.1 coordinate 2,533,100, forward strand.
GAGCAGGTTATCTGACCAGTGTTCAACCCTTCTTTTGTCAATTAAATCCCTGGTCATGACAACACATACAGCCTGAGTCGCAACCATTTCAATGACCTTGCATGCTAGAAATGGCCGGGGGGAGGGGGGCAACACATGATATTCAGTGAACAGCTAACGTCTCGTATTCCAGTCGAGCTTTACACCACCAATTTTGTACAGTAGGCTTTATTTCTTATTTTTATGTTTTTTTTCCACAGCTGTTGCTTTATATAGCATTATCTTACAGTTTCATTATCCTCCTCTTCATTTTATTCATTGCAGGTGCAGCAATGAACTAGGAAGTAGGCTACTCTAGTACTGATTTCAGACCATTTCAGGACAAGGGGAGAACATTTCTCTTTGTTTCATAACAATAAACGTAGAGCAAGGCTTTGCTGTCGGCTTCCCCCTCATTTCCAACCCATGACATAATTTGTCCCACCTTGGTTCTTTCGACTCTGTTTGTGTGCAGGTCTGATGCATCTGAGCTGCATCCGGCCCACCTCTTGACCTAAGTCTGTTTTGCCAGCTTTTAGCCTCCAGGATCCTCAATTAAGTAATAACTATTAACAACGATCCTCCCAACTTTACTTATGGTTTTTTGCAAAGAGGAGAGAACGCAGGTGTGTGTGTTTGACCGTGTGCTCGTGTGTGCAGGTTTGGAGGCTTTGCCTTTAGGTTGCTAAGAAACACAGAGATTAAATGGATCAGAGGTAAGTTTGTATATCGAAATCTTCTCATCAGGAAATGCGTAGCAAAAGAAACAGACTACTGTAGAGGTAAAGGCGAGGTAAAGGAATTAAGAGAGGCCAGTGCAAACCTGAAAAATAAAAACTAATAAAGAAAACATTGAGGAAAAAAGACAGAGTTAAGGTGCAAAGGCAGAGAGACGGATGGTAGAGGAGGGGGAGCGGATGAGAGAGTGATAGGGCAGCAGACAAGAAGAAAAGTTGTGTAGGAGGACCTGTGGGCAGGCTTGAGCACTAACTGCTGATTTACAGAAACTGAGCTAAAGCTATCAAGAGAGGCTCATAGTAAGAGGAGGAACAGAAGGGAAAAGATGGATAATGAGTGTAAGTAGGTAATGTATTGTTTGAAACACAACTGTTTAGATTAGAGAAGGGGAGAGGTGAGAAAATGTCTTTCACAGGTCTGTGGATACACAAATAAAGTCCAAGATCAGATAACAGTACTGATTTAAGGAGAAACACACACACACTACTGTATACAGCCGTCTTGCGCCGTACTACAACAGTTGTCATGGTTACGCTGCTTCTGAACTACCTACAGTGGTGTCAGTCTCCATGGATGCTTCGCAGGGATCCAAGTGGATGCTCTCATCTGTCTCTATCTCTACAACACCTCAGACCACATGCCATCATTCTCACAAGGTAAAAGAATAATACGGTAATCACACTTTGGTTAAAAAAAACTAAAAAAAAATCTTGATTGACAATTGTAATGACTGTAGGCAAGCTGTTGTATGCTCAAGTTGGTGTGCACACAAATGAGAATGAGAAGAATTATCTGACAGTGAGGGAAAACAGGAAAGAGATTTGCCAGGAGAGAGAAGGAAAATAAAGAAAACTGAAAATAAGAGAAAGAAGGCGGCACCTGCAATACTACAGAACATAAAAAGATTTTTATCTCCAAATAGAGATGATCTCCGGTATTCTCGCAAATTTTAGAACAACTACTACATCCCCCACCCACCCGTGTGCCTGTGTCCGTGCTTACCACTGCTCAACACGGTGACGCGTGGAGTCACATCCAGGTCCAGGGGTGTTCTGAATGGGTAGCCGTATGTTGCACACACACAGCAGCTCAGCAGCAGCATCCGCACCGCAGAGGATCGCGCTCCCTGCATCTCCGCAGAGCGTCTCATGAGACACACACACTCTCCGACCAGGGTGTATGCACACGCGAAGGCATTCACACAAACATATTCACCCTACAACTCACACAAACACTCACTGGCATTGGAAAGCAAGCAGGCAACTTCCTTCACTGTGCTGTAGAGAGGACCGAAGAAACCTGAAAAAAAAATAAAAACACAAAACCAGTGTTAATAGTCATGTCTACACTGGAAGAAACAAAATGCTGTGGATGTGGGCACTGTGAATGAAGGTTTTACCTCCAAATCTCAGAGATAAAAAAAGAAGGAAAGCTTGTGAATTTGAATAGCGCAGTTCAAACACATTAAATGAGCTCATGTGGAGGATTTCATGAGGATGATGAAAGAAATATGAAAGAGACACAAAGTGCATTTGTAAAATACAATTTGGGGAGCTTTCGTAGATAAATGGCGCTGTGTGAGACTGGGACTGGCTCTCCCTGTTGCAAAGTCTTGCAGTGTGTGATTAGCAGCTGCCCATTCTAAACATATGGCTGCAAATATCTTTAACCAAACAATGACTGTCAAACAGAGCTACGTGCAGATATCACAAGCAAACACTTGAGGATTTAACAGCAATGTGGAGCAATCCAGATCGATATGGTGTGAAACAAGTTCAAACAGCAGATGTAGCTGAGCCAAATCCACGAGGGGACACATTGTGAAATATGATTATCTCCAAGATGTGTGTGTTTTGAATGCCAATGTTATAGCAGGACAAGACCATCTTTATGGAGGAGTGAAGGAAAAGATGGTGAGAGCACACACACACACACACACACACACACACACACACACACACACACACACACACACACACACACACACACACACACACACACACACACACACACACACACACACACACACACACACACACACAACTCTACTTACTGTTATTTTAACACTAGGTATTAACTGTAAGATGGGGAAATCACACTGTGATTTTATAACTTTTTACGACACACTGTTCTACGTACAGTACACTAGCACAACGTAAGACTTTCATGGACTGCAAGTAGTTTAAGTATTATTTATATTAAAATTAAACCACAGAGACAACAAGAGAAAGAAGAAAACAAAGTGAATTTTTTTTTAGTGCTGAAACAATTAACTAATTAGTCGATTGACAGAAAGTTAATCATTAAACATTTCTTTGTCTATTACTGTATAATACCTTTGGGTTGGGGACTTTTGGTTGTAATTAATTAATTGCAAAATAATCTAAAATCTAAAAATTTGATTAAAGTTATTATTTATAAGTTTCTTGCATTAATAAGGTGACTTCTCAGCAGCTTGCTCCGACCCGAAAACACTGGCAAGAAAGTGTTTTTAAAACCATGACTGATGGCAAATTCGTTATTCTGACAGAAAGGAAGTTTGAGATAAAGTAAGGTCAACTACATCTTCACAGTGATGGATTTCACGTCTCTTGCAAAGGGATATTTCTACTGTACTGGAGTGAAATGAAACCAATGGCTAGAAGGTAGGAAATCGATCTTAATGCTTTGGAACTGTTATATGAGGTGAAGAAAAAAAACAGAACTCTTTATGCCTCTAAACCTCAGGATAATCTCAAAACACACTGAAAACAAGGCTGCTTTTACAAGTTTCTGAAATGTAGCCGTTTGGGAAATACCATTTTTTCACTAGTATCAACTACTTTTTACAGCTCCATCTTGTTCCCAAAATGGCAAATATACATTGGAGACAGTAATGATCTCTTTCAGGATGTGCTACCTCTCCTGAAAGCCTGTCAAACAGTGTAAAGGTGTGCCAATCACCCTCCCAGCCCCTTAAAAGGTGGTCGAGGAGGTGCACTCAGGGGCTCTTTATAAGTCACGTATCTGACTCATTCACACCAAATCACTTATATGGGCTGTCAGGGTCTACCCCTCAGTCAAATAGTCAACAACCAGCGTCCTGATGTGGTCTTATAATCCTGAGAGAAAAGAGTTTATCCAGATGGAAATGTTTCACAGGAATATGACGTAAGAGAAAGAAAATATGAAATAGAGAAAGCAGCGAGCAAGAAGGTAAAATGCTGTCGGAAAGTCCAGCAGCGCAGAGCAAAGAGCCCGTAATTGTGACATATCAGATTTTCTGTCAGAGAAATCCATTTCTCCTGACTTGCTGAGTATCATGGAACCCCTAAATGCAGACACTTTCAATAGTTAATTGGCCACTGAGAAGACCAGTCAAAACTTGGCGCAAACGTAGAAAGAGACATGTTGAAAATTAAATGAGGGTTGACCCAGAGGAAATCACAGTGCCTCTACCATTCACAACATAAGCTTTCTAATCTGTCTTTCTCCTGATCTCGCTGCCAGCTCTTTGTCCCAAGACATTCATTCACAGAGATGGATTTTATCAGGCAATTATAAAGTTTCTATAAACCTGCCTGAATGGAAGAGATTGGAGCACTGTGGTGATAGCTCCATCAACAGACAACGATTGTCCCAAAGAACTTAAAACTCTCTATTTTTGAGTTGGATGTGTGTGTGTGTGTGTGTGTGTGTGTGTGTGTGTGTGTGTTGACATGTTTGTGTGACAAATGGTAGAAAAGATTACAGTCAAACCCATTGAGCTGTTCTTCAACTGAGACAGACTGCTTTAAAAACGTTCTTTTTTTACAGACATACAAAAGGAAGCCAACTGAATTGAAGTCTATTTGTTTCCAGTACTAATAGCTTTATACTTTGTACAGTCACTTTGTGAATGGAAGATTGGTCTCTTTAAACCAACAATGGAGATATTCTGACAACATGACAAAGAAGACAAAACTGTGAAGAGGTGGTCAGTGTATTACTGAAATGTTCTTTACGATCATTTGTAATTATGCACAATAGAACCTAACAGCTTATTTGTGTCATGTATTTGAATCTTTCCACTCTCTGGGTTAAAGGCAGTCCAAATGTGGTAATGGTTTAGAGTCTAAAGTCTAGAGAGAAGTTTAGACCCTTAAAAAAAAAAAAAAAAAAAGATAATTCTCATTTTAGATAGCAAGAGGCTTACAAGCCTGCTGTTATTTGTATAATATGCTGTTATTTAGAGTATATAACCTAAAATCCCAAATTTGCCTCAAAGGGCTTCACAAAATTGACAGCATATAACACCCTCTGTTCTTAGACCCTTGATTCGGTGTGGAAAGGAATCCCTCTTCCAGTACAGACAGGAATCCTATAGATGTTGATGGAAATAAAAGATACTCAACTTAAGCTGAAGAGAAGCAGAATTACAATATTAGACAAATAGCAAAAAATAAAGATATATTTATAAGATATATCAGACCACTTTTGTTCTGTGCATGAACATATAGCATGTTTGCAATGTAGATGTAGCAAAGAGAATAAGTTTTATTATATATGTTTGCTCCATTTGGAGTGTGGTCCCATACCATTTTTTTCTTTCTGATGCTGATTCTGATACCTGAAATTCCAGTACTTCCCCATACAGATACCAGCGTTTTAGGCAGAATCGGAGGTGATACCGATACTGGTATCTGTATTGGAACATCTCTAGTGCTAAATCCCAATGAGTGGCTGCAGCTGAATATTGAGTTACTCAAAACTAAAAGCATTAGTGAAGTCATTATAAAGTAATGATTAGATCTTTTGAAGAATGGGGTCAAATAAAAAAAATAGGAAGAGAACATCAAGGACACTATGTAACAAGTACATGCTTTGTGTTTTATGACATCTATACAAATCTTACAAGTGTTTTCTTCCACTTACCATACCAGTAGTCTTCCATTTTTAAAGACTAAGCTGGTAGGGAAACCCAGGGAAGCAGCCTATCACCTATTGATTAGATCAGTTACAAAACCATCAGCTTGGACAGGAGATGGCTGATTTCCCATCTTCAAAAGATCATGCTCTTATAACGCACCTTCATCAATGAGTGATGTCTGATTTACTCTAATAAATCCGAGCTGTTGTTGCCACATGTTCTGTATATGACCCCCTCACCCCCAAGCTGCAGCTTTACTTTGCATGTTGCCCAGTTCGTGAGTTGGCAAACAATGGGTCACTGGATGCTTTACATACAGCAATAATTCAATTTCTCACACACACACACACACACACACACACACACACACACACACACACACACACACACACACACACACATGCCAATTCTGGGCTTTGGTGATCACCTGCCTGCATTAGCTCAACTCCCAGGCAAATACCCCAATACAACATTTAATTACCCCATACAATAAGTGTATTTTACAAATATCAGAAGTCGGTCTACCATTGCAAGATTTTAAGATATTAAAAAATACGGTGGCGGTGAAACCTCGACGATAATGAATTATATCACACAACTAACTGTCTGGCTATAATAGAAAAAATGTACCACAATTACAGCACAAAATACCAAGATAAACTCACTGCTAAAGGTATTTTATACGGTTGAATCTAGCTAAGCAACGGTCGTTTAATGTTAATGTTCAAGGTGCCTTACCTGAAGCCAAAAGAAAGATGTGTACGTTTCCTTGAGCTAAAGATAATCCAAGTGGACTTTAAACGCCGAAACACACTCCCAAACACCCACTGGACGACAGTGGGACTGACTCGAGGTTCTTCTCCACTCATTCGCGTCACAGGTGGCCCGCCCTCCCACGACGCTCCTCTTCTTCGCCTTCTTTTCCTTCTCTTCACCAACGTCTGAATATGGTAGTCCCTTTCTTTAACTGGTAGTCCGTGTTATTTGATGATGAGACTGTTCCTGGCTCGTTGTGCCACTTTTTATTTTATTTTTTTTGAAGGAGTGGTCACGAGCTCCAACCAGCTTGAGGACAGAATATGAGGCAAAGTGAAAAAGGTGCAAGGATGCAACCTGTCCATTTTAATGCTGGAGGGCGGTGTCACACTGACACCTAGCGTGCACTGAGCGGATTACACACAACCAGGTGAGCTGATGGTAGTAAATAGACACATATAATTTAATTGTTGTGACGTGACGATGAGATTTAACATTATAAACAACTATGGATTTATTATTTTTTATGTAAGTATTTATTAAGCTTCTCTTACTGATGGCTGAAACCAAAGTTGCTTTGATTTCTCCGGCCAAAAGGGAGATAGCTTAAATCAAGTGACTAGCCTACTTGCTTTAGGAATCTCATCAAGAGTTCAAACATGCAATAACAGTTTTTTTGTGGCCACGTGGGGGCGTGGCTGATCCCAACACAAATGTTATCACCTTATAAATTGAAATGGAAAACAGTTGCCATGGTACACATCTGTCAGAAATGGAGCACAGAATATAGCATATAAAATCTGCTTAGGGATATAGGAAATATTGGATGGGATAGAACAACGTAATGCAATTCTGCTAAATAAAACAACACAGGGGGGGTAGGGGGGCTGTCTTCTAGCCCTGCCTGCCCCTGCCCCTGCCCCTGCCCCTGCTCAGATAAAATATATTTTGCATCTCTAGATGAGGTGAGATTTATCGTGCAACAGATCTCATATCCCAGTAAATGTGGATATTATGTACACAGAGGCTCAACACTAAATAAGGGTGCCTTCAGTTCCTATCCCCAGAGACACAAACCCAATGAAATAACATGCCCACAGGAGGGACCTTTGTCATTATATTGCATAAGGCAACTACATAGATCAGATATTTATCTGTGTGCAGTACACACACTACACACTGCACGTCTCCACACAGCTCATAAAAACACAAAGGGTGTGTATGCTGCAGAGATCAATGAGAGCTCTGATTATGAAGGAAGGAAGGAAGCATCAGCTATCTGTCATTCCACATGTGACTTTCCTCTCTAGTTTATACAGAACTTTTTTTTTAATCTATTATGAATGTATAAATTATAAATGCAGTTAATCATGTTCAGTGGGCAGTGTTGAAGTTGAATTTAGCCTTTATCTTTATCTTTATTGCAATTCAGCAGAGGATTTGTGCAGCGTATGGGGGTTTGTCTTAAACATTCAGCTGCATTAACCCCATAAAAACTCACAAAGGGACACAGCAGAGGAACTTCACTGGAGCCTATATGGAGGAAGGAGCGTCCCTGTTGCAGTTACCATGGCAACAGAGGTACCTGAAAAGGTGGTTGAGTGGTTCGTTCATATGAGGACATGCAGTATGTTGTGGATATATTAGTTACATCACAAGGTGCAGCACTTGTTTTTCTCCCACTGTGTTCTTGCTAATAACAATAAAAATAGATTGAACTGTTTCACTCTGCCTGCCATTCTGTTACAGAGATCTGCAGATGTCTGCACACAAAACATAGAAACATAATTATTACTATTACATTGCACCTTATACTACAACTTATTATATGATATAGTAGGCCTACAGTATACCTATATGATACTATACCTATAGATGCTGGCCCACCAAAAATCTCAGACTCCATAAAGAGTCATTGGATAATATTTGTCTTCTCTCTTAAGTGAAATGTTTTCACAAAAAGCTTTAATGTCAGTAGCTGTTTTCATTTTCTTTACATTAGATAGCTGGTATACAACTTTGTGCATCCATTCAACACTGCGAAACCTACCGATTTACAGGATCATTAAGTTAATTTAGCCTAAGCTGTAACTTAAATATGGATTCTTTAAATTCTGTGTGCTCTCCCTCTTTGTCAAGCTCAATTGGGTGTGTGCTATTCCCACATCCCTTTCTTCTGCTTGTTATTATCCTGTTGTAAAGGGACTGGGAGAGAAAATTAACATATTTTACAAATTAATGTACTAAACTGTAAACTAACACATATGGTCATCTTACAAGGATTGCCCGTAATACACTTTATCAATATCTGATATTAAGCTCAGAGTAGTCTACACATAGACTGTATCTTCATTTACAGTCTGTGTAGAACGCTCTACAAGACATTGGTACTCAAAAAGATATTTTTCTTTTTATGAAAGCTTTTATGTTTTATGTACTGTATTATTTATATAACACATATTTTATAAATTGCTCCTACGCCTCAGTTTCTTTTCCATATATGGACTCACGCTCTGTGAGGTGAAAGTGTCACCTTCTGTCCAGCAGAGGGCAGCAAATATGTTGTATAAAAACAATAGGCATAGAGAACCACATTTCTATTAACTTTTATCACAATAATCATAAAATTGGAGAAAAATCTGTATTTGTGGTCAAACAAAAAAAAACTATATAAACTTAGTTTAAAGTATTTTATTGTAAATGTTTGAAATACTAGAGTACATTGGTGGTTATAGTTCTGACAAAAGGGGCTAAAGAAAAAAGTAACAAAAATAAATACATCTGCATTGACAGAGATGTGTGATGAGCTGAGTTCTGGAAACTTGATATTGTATAGTTCCATCTTTTTTATTATTTGATTTGACTTGAGAAATTGTCTACGACTTTGCGATATAGTGGCCTCATCGCTTAGTGATTATTACCAAACGTAAAGGTTTCTGGTAATTTGCTTGCCTTTTTTACATTACTGTATGGTCATTAAATTCATACTGCATGATGTCTTCCTGGTCAAAGGGCCTCTAAGAGAAAGTCCATATTCATAACAATATCATTCCTACAGTAACTTTTCATTATTTCTATGACAAAAACTCATGAATACACAGTATCTATGTATCATAGGCCACAGAATCAACAGCAATAGATCAATCAAAAGCTTCATAACCGTTTTTGTCATCTCATTTTTTGTTTAGCCAGAACAGTGGTGGTCACAACTGAAACTTTACTTCTAGTTCAGTTATAAAGACAGACAGTCGCTCAACACAGATGACGAAAAAACAAGCCCGCCAAAGATTGTCATGGTAACAGAGCATTTCAAAAGCATCATTATCATCCACTTGTTCAACTCATCCAATATTGAGCCCCAAGTGTGTAGCCCAGAAAACACATTTTAAAAGACTATTTAAAAGTGTAAAAATTATGAGGAGCAATAAAAATACAGCTTGTTCCATTTACATCCCAACATTTGAGTTTGTCAGTTTAGAAATAGTTTCAGACACTAAGTACAAAAACAACAAAATAATGGAGTAAAGGAAAACAATGCCAACAGTGTCTTAAGTACCCAGTACACAGTGTGGCCTGGATAAAATAAGTGAGTGATAATCCCTCTGTTGTAAATACAGAAAAAAGTGCCAGAAAAGAGTTAATAGTTGATCCTTCATATGTTTTGGACTGTCCTTTTCTCTTCATTTCAGCAGTGTCCTTCTCTTCCCCAGTCTGTTTAAGCCTGTGTGTAGATGAGTAAGAGAGTGTGTGTGTGTGTGTATATATATATATATATATATATATATATATATATATATATATATATATATATGTGCATGGATCTTTGAGTTTTAAGCCAGGGTTCTCTGTCTTGGCTTTATTCGGGGGTAGAGCTGTTAGAGACAACAAGAAGACATGTCAACAATGGACATTGCACATAAAATAAAATGCTGCACATAAAATGCTTCTACATAAAATATAAAGATTGTTCTTATCATCATTACAGTTTTTCTGACTCACCCCTAGGAGGTTTCGGGGAATGTACCCCTCATTGTCGCCCATGCGTGCCCACCACCATTCAATCTCATCCTCATCTTCTCTGCGGATGATGGACATGCAGTCTCCCTCGCGGAACAATAGTTCATCAGGGTTTTCGCCATTGTAGTCCCACAGACCATAGACGACCCCCCTGTTCATGATGCCCATCTTCTCTTGCACACCTTGAGGGTAGACAATAATATATTTTAAATAATAGAACAATAATAAGCACAAATTAATTTTGAGGGTAGTGAATTTATGACGTAAACATGGACACAATAAAATAAAAAAGTAAAAAAGAACATTATAACAAAGACAAATAAATAATATATATATATATATATAAAAGCGGCAACTCGCAAACCTTTTTTCTCAATAGCGACTTCAAAGTAATTTCACACATGTGGTCCAATGTCATTATAAAACATATCATGCAAGCGTTGTAACGATTGGACAAACAGTGCACTTTGTTTAAAAGGCCTACAATTGATTTGTTAAAAACATTTATTTTCAATTCAGTGTGATATGTAGCTCAGTCCAGCTCTCGGCAATTTGAGAAAACCAGATGACCAACACAAAAACAACTGCTAATAAAGCCGCAAGCTGCGATTCCAAGCTCAAACCTTGATTTGTGTCATTCCACGTCCAGTTATTGTTCAGGTACTTATGAGGACATGTCCTGAGAGATTTGTGATGATTGGACCATGAATATGTGATTTATAGTAAAATGTGTGTCATGCCATCTTGTGCTTATAGCGCCACCTGGTGCCGTGTGTATAGAAAATTGTCTGGGTATATCTGTGGCACTTATCTGACCATATCCTGTGAGTTTTGTCATGATTGGCCTTAAGGTTGCTTGTGTTCATTTATGTCCAGAGCCACGCCCATTTCAAAGGTCAATAACTTAAAAAGTACTTAAGATATCAACATGCTTTATTCAACTTGTAATAAGCCTGATCTATTGATGATTCACTGAACATGTGGTGGCAATCGGAGCTCCAAAAATGTGTTTTTCAAAAAATTCAACAAAAGAATTTGGGCCAGTGCGGCAGACAACAAATAATAATAACTAAAACAGAGAAACATAGAAGGGTTTAACCACTTTGCGGTTTGAACCCTAAAAATAATCTAAGCTTTCACTGACCATAGAGGAACTGAGAGCACTGAGTATAGCCCTCCTCCATCTCTTCACATTTATCAGCTGCTGTTTGCATGTCGCTGTAAGTCATAGCAAACACCGCCGCACCAGACTCCACCAGGAACTTGCACACTTGCACATTGTTGCAGGATGCAGCACAGTGAAGAGGTGTCCTGTGTTAGAGGGTGGGTGAGGAAGGAAAAGCAAGAGGAGGTAAGAACAAAGGGGAGAAAGATGAGGAACACTAACCACTATAGAGTAAGTCTAAAGAGTAAGACTTACTACTTAATACTTAATTTAATGACTTGGGTTTTGGTGATTAGCTTTGGAGCAACTACACTGCAGTCAAGTTTATATTGCTGACCAGCTCATACTGCAAAAAACTAAACATATAATAATAATATAACTGAATAATATAACAGTTGGGACTTGTCTGAGGCTGACCAACCATGTCACCAGTGAACTTGAACTTACCAGCCGTCACTGTCAGCAGCATTGACATTGACACCAAACTGAACCAGAAACTTGACAATCTCCGTATGTCCGGCACAGACGGCATTGTGCAGAGCAGTGATGCCTTCATCGTTGGGCTGACTGGGATCCTCCACCTGTGATTGAAAAATTACAAAGGGTGAAGGGAGACATTTCATTTCCTTCTAGCACAAGCACATAATATAAAAACATATAGATTATCATTTACTTTATATAAAATAATATATTTTTTGATATTTCTAATATAAACTTCTGTGATACAATGGTAGCTGACTAACCAAATAAAACACTTTAAATATGTGTTTGGTTTTAAACACTAAAACAATGTTAAAATACATAGCAAATGTTTCTTATGGAGAGAATGTCTTACTTCATAGATAATTCTCTGGACCAGATCAAACTCTCCCTCCAGAGAAGAGTCCAGCAGCAGAGCCAGCGGGTTGAACTTCACTCTCATGTCGTGATCGATGCGTACAGAGCCGAGCTTGCGTAAGTTGGTCCTCTTTCCCTAAAGACACAGTCATAACAGTGTAACACAGAAAAGACAAATGTAACATGAGACTGCAAAGTCTCATCCTGAAGTCTGTCCTGCTGAGATGGCAGCGTCCACTCTGTTGTATTCAATCTGGACTGAGAGCAGAGGAGGGACTTGTTTTCCAGCTCTAACTGCATTGCTAATCCAGTTTATCCAGAAGCAAATGTATTTTTCTCTAAAACTATGATTATGCAACCAAATAGGTCTTTAAATGGAAGTGACAAAAGGAGGGAAGCAGGGGGGGCCTTTTGAGTTTAAAACCTGCCACCTCACCATAAAATCCACTTAAGGAGTTTTACTAAGAGCTTAACAACAAGAACATGTAAACTGGTCTTTATAATCAATACAGAATGGGGAAAGGTGCGGTAGGTATCCGCTTAGTGTAAGCTAAATAAAAGGCCCATTTTCCCCATAAACAATAGCAGTACTTGATTATCAAATTATATAACATTAGACCAGGTCACTTCTGTTACAGCAGGTTATTAAATTGTAGAATTTAATTTAAAGAACTGTAACTCATGACCTGCCCCTGTGGTACTACCAAACAAATGAGTGAGGGGATTTAAAAAAAAAAAAACACATTCAGCACAAAAGTGTAATCTATACCGTAGGACTGTAGTGACAAACAAGACAACTAAGAGCTACACAATAATAGTGATTCAGCAGTTTGACAGTGATTCATACCGGTGGCAGAGTGACCTGGCCAGTGACCTCTGGTGCCTTCATGGTAAAAGTGTCTTCTCCCAAGCTGTCCTGCTCCGCTCCACTGGGGTATGGCGGTGGTGGGTAGGGGGGGAACTCTTCCAGGAAGCCTTCTGGAGGTGGAGGGGGCAGGCTGGCCATTGAGTCCTCCAAGCCAGCAGTTGGTGGTGGTGGGAAAAGAGCATCATCTGGCTTGGGAGCTGGGTGGGATGGGGGAGGAGGTGGAATAATGTCCTCGCTCTCTGGGATGGCTGAAGATGGTTTGTTCTGTTCAGCAGGCACTGGAACAGGGACATTAGCACCTGGAATTTGAGACGAGAGCTGACCTCCCTCCAGAGTCTGTCCCGTTTCTGATGGGTTGTTCTCTGCACCACTCAGAGGGCTTGGAACATGTGGCCCCACAGATCCCTCCGTCGCCTTCTCTGCTTCATTAGCATAGGTGGGAGTGGTTGGTGTAGTCACAGTCTCCATAGCAGCCAGTGTGGTCTTCTGGTAGAGGAGCTTCTGAATGTTGGGCCCTGCAGGACCCTCTGGTTCAGTGATGGAGCTGCGTTTCTTTAGGGGCCTTGGGGCATTGTAGAGTTTCTTTCTTAGGGCTTCTAGGTCACCATCACTCTGATGCCTGTATGGGTTGGAAATGAAAGGAAGCAGCTTGGTGGGGCTGAGGGGCCGGGGGGTGCGCTCTGTCTCTGGTTGAGGGCCCTCAGTTGGGCTGGGATCCATGTTGTTGGCTCCATTGTGGTCAACCTCAAATTCTAGGGCAGGGGAGCGTCGATCCATGTAAGGGTTCTCTGGATGGAGGGAGCCTCCACTGGGGATCACTGGTTTACCGTACACTACAAACATAGATAGGAAACAAGTGTTACGACTGCCCAACGACTGTCCCTTTGTTCTCTATCACTTACAGTATGAACTACTTTCTTTCCCAAAGCAAAGTATCATAGTGTGATAATTACGAGATGGAGCCACATTACCGCAGCCTTAAACTCATGATAACAAAAGGAATATCACCATGCTAATTAAATGGTTTAGTATCCAATTAAGATACTGTATTCACTTGACTTAATCAGACTGACTTTGTCAGGTCAGAAACACACTGAGCAAAAGATGCAGTGACAAATACTGTTAAGACAGATCAGACAAAAACAAGATATTCTTTCTTCCAAGATACTGCTTGAGTTTGTTTTAATGGCTGTAAAGATATCTGCTCATTTTAATTTTTCAAACCTGCGCCTCAATGACCTCATTTATGTATTAAATATAAATTACAGCTTGAAGGGAACATTGGTCAAAAATGTTCACAATGGGAATTTCAATAATGGATACACTTGAAATACTGTTCTGGTAATTTATCTTTGAACTAAAGCTATGAGACATTAAATGCTGCACACCTTCATAATTCATAACTACTGACCATGCTGAAATCCATACAATGTTTTTGTTTTTATAAATCAATTAATTACAAGGTCAATCTAAATTACAGTATAACAATTACTTAAATATACTCTATATTACACTAAGACTCTGTACTTTGTCTTTTCCATCTCTATCTATCAGGAGGGGGTCTCTCATTTATTGATCTGTTTTTTCCTGTTTCCCTTAAATGTCTATTTAATAATAGTATTGTATTAATTTTACAGAGCTAGCTTGGATTACATGAAATTGTGTTTGTAAAGGGAAGATGTAACAGATGGCTTAGCCTCCCTAGCTGCTCCACTGGTCAATGGTGTGTGAATATTTCTTGTTGAGGATGCTGAAGAGAAGCGGAGCAGATTGACATTACAGTGAATATAATGTATCTCGTGTGACACCTGATACTATTAAAACCCTTGTTTACATATAGATCTTGTGTTTGGATTTGGTAGTCATAACTTGTTTTTGTACTAGCATTAGTCTTTAGATTTAATGTTTATTTTACTCAAAATTATACTTACTTCAGAGACTGATATGTAAACCTGTAGCTTGACATGTGCACATATACTCTTTGATTTTGTGTGTTACAGTGTATGTATGTATGTATGTATGTATGTATGTATGTATGTATAACTCAAAGTGTAAATGTAATCTATCTAAATGCACTGTGTAACCGACCATGGAAGTAGTAAGCGTATAGACACAGCTTATAGACAAATAATGCAATCATGACCTACTCCTATTGAGGCAACTATCCAGAAACCCAAACAACAATAACCCTATTTATCTGTGTCACCTTAACAACACTGTTCATGGACTAAATTAAAAAAAGTTACTACTGGACATTCTTACCACTGACAAATCCATTGGTGCGGGTCTGAGACCTGTTGAGAGCGCCCTGCACCCCAGGCTGGTTGAAAGGATTCGCTGAGCTAAGCGTCTGCGTGTACAAGGAGTAAATGGAGCTGGCCGCTAATGTCTGGGGCTTATTCAGACTGGCATCTTTGGAGGAGGGCAGCTCTGGGGTGAGGGGCCGTACCATGGCTGCAGATGGAGTATCCTGCTTAGAGGGTAGGGGGAGTGTCTGGCTTTGTGAGGGTGGGAGAGGGTTGCGGCCCTGGGCAGCCGGAGGCTGCTGGCTGTGGGGCTTGGCTTTGGGGAAGGTGCCTGTGTTGAGACCTGGTTTGCCGTAGGGGATGGCACCAGGGCCTTTTGGTTTGGTGGGAACAGGAGGAGGCACCTTGACTGGAGCTTTGGGAGCAGACTGGAGAGATGAGAGGGGAAAGAGAGATAGAAAATTAGATGCCAAGGTGTAGTCCTGCTGATAAACAAATCTGACTAGAGATATTTCCTTTGAGATTGTAGGAGTGTGTTTCCGTTCCCTCTCACCTGAGTGTCCCTGACCAGGTCATCACTGCTCTGGTTTTTGCGGAGGATGGTAGTGGGAGCCTCCGTTGGCTCGAACATGGAAAATGGACGCACCTTCCTGTCCCTCTTCAGTTCTGTCTCATCTTTACACAAACCACATTTAAAAGCAGTAATCAGTTTTGTCTTATGTTCAGACATTTCTATCATTCTATAGAAAGACAGAACACCCCCTTTGGAAGCTTTTGTTCTGCCACATTACTGTTTTCACAGTTACAGGAAGGGATTGCAATGCAGTTTGTGTTTATATTAGGGTGACCATATTTTGATTTCCAATAAAGAAGACATTCGGTTTACTTATGTAATTAAATATGTAACAACCTGTAACAAAATAATTGCTCTTTTCAATAAATATGAAATAATGTTCTAAATATGACCTATTCTGTGTCAGCTTCAAAATCCAGCTTAAACTAAATATCTCTTAAAACCTTTTCAATGTAATAAGATAAGATTTTTCAGTGTTCATGTGAGCTTTGAGACCTCCAGCACTTTTATTAGACACTGAAACATATGTGCTAGCTTTGCACATGGTGCACTCCGCCTCCCACTTGGAAATTTGGACAGTACGTAAAAAGTGGACATGTCCGGGCAAAAGAGGACGTTTGGTCACCCTAGTTTAGACGTTGCTCTTGTGCTTCATTGGTTTGGCCAGTGCACCTAGTGTTTGTGTGTGTCCATTACCTTGGTCTGTGTTAGAGTTAGAGTGAGAGGTCATTCGTGGCAGTGTTGAAGCTGATCCATGACCGTTGATGTTTGATTCTGGACCTGAAGAGTCCCAGTCTGCCAGCTTGGATGGCTGAAGGCCTGGGGAATCAGCAAGAGAGGAGGGAGAGAAGAAGGCACAAATGAGAGGCTGAGTTATGTTAGGATGTGATTTTACATAGACATAGAAGATAAAACAAAGACAAGTACACATCGGAAACTAGCTTCATCCATTATTTATCCAGATAAACACAAAGTTCCCATAGCTGTGTGTTATGCTGTCACACATCATAGATGTTTGAAAAAGAACCGTGGATTCTGCATCATTTCTTCCTCCCTCATTACTCATCATTTGTTGTTTTGGTTGACTGACCAAGACCCAGCCAGTGACCATGCATATCAGCAGCCATCCACAGTTAGATGAGCCACAAAAGCATGGGGCTCTTGCAACTTGCAAGATTAGCATCATTTCAAAGATGGTAAAAATATGATGATTTCTATGGCAGTGCCTGTAGCTGAATGCTCCCTCTCAAGGTGTTGTACAAATTTTGCGAACGAGAACTAATTGGGTTGGTCAGAATCCACACAGAATGTCAGTTATGCATTTGTTCAAACTGACCCATTTAAAACGTCAGAAAAAGAACTGAAGAAAAAGCTCAACAAACACGCTTTAACAAACAGCAGGAAAACAAACAAACAAACAAAACAAACAGGACCAAAGATCCAGCTAAGAAATTTATATTATATTTTATATATATAAATAAAAAATACAAAATCTGTTATTTTTCAGTGAGAATCACTCTCATGAAAAATAAGCAAAAAGAAACAACACCATTGAGAAGCACACATGCACACAAACACACAGAAGTGTGTACCTTTTCTCTTAGCCCGCAGCTCTTTCAGAGGCTTAAGCAAGAACATGGCTTCTGAGGAAGATGTGTTCGAAAGACAAGAAAAACAAAAGTAGCCTTAGAGCTCCAGATCTCCCTTTGCTATAGACATGCATTTGGCTGGGCCCAGGCAGGGGCCCCCTCAGGGGCCACGCGAAGACTAGCACAACCACCAGGAGCCTGCCTGATACTATGCACAATGTCCCTGTTTGAGAAGAACTGGGAATGGGTGTACACTAAGAGCAGTTTCCTCTGTGCCCCTGCCCCTCCCCATCTCTCTTCTTTCCATACTGCAAATCAATTGCGTGCAAAATCATGACAGACTAGGAAAAACCTGTTACTTTTACTTCCTGTATGTGAAATTGCTTTAAATAGGAAAACACAGGCTGATGAGGAGGTGAGAGAGGGAATGATGGAGGGGAGGATCCCTTTTGCTGTTTTGTAATGACTAATTTTAGTGTTGGATCATTCATTTTTAATACCATAAAGCACACTGCTGGCCCACTATCCACTGGGGGGACTGAGTTAGGGCTAAGAGAGCAAGTCTAGAGATGGAGCGCCTGAGAAAAAAATACTGAGAAAGAAAATGGCACAAAGAAAATTTTTGCTGACTTCGTTCCCCTCCATTACACAACACACATGCTACTGGAGTCTGTGGGGAGAGGGTGCTCGTGTAACAACAGCTTACTCTATACCGTCTCTCAAACTTGATTGAAAAGAAAAAAAGAAGAGCGGCACAAAGAGACATAATAAAAACAGTTTCAAAAACTGGTTCACTCACAACATATCAAAAGTTCTTCAGAAAATGCAAGGAGACGAAAGAAAGAGTTTAAAGTTCAGGCTCAGCAATACAGTGTCAAACCACACCATCCAGGAGG
This sequence comes from Percina caprodes, assembly GCA_013375575.1. Lineage (NCBI taxonomy): Eukaryota > Metazoa > Chordata > Actinopteri > Perciformes > Percidae > Percina > Percina caprodes. Next base: position 2,551,692 of record JABXJD010000024.1, read on the forward strand.
TAACTAGATACCTTCTGAGCTCAGAGTGACATCACAATCAGCATGTGTTCCAGACTCCTCTGCTCCTGCTGGAGGCAGGACAGGCTTATCACATTTCAATAAAAAAAAAAAAAAACATACCCAACTCCATGATGACATTCACAAAGAACACACATGGAATAGTAGTTGAGGACTCTTTACTATTGATTGCCTTACATATTTGTGATCTGAGAATGTAAGCTTCATTTTTTAACTTTTTTAACTGCTGAGTGAGCTGGTGCAGACTCAGCAATTGCCAAATTTAGCTGAAAAAATGATATGTAAAAAAGACAGAAGGGACAAATCGAAGACCTTCTTCCAAGTCAGAGATCTGAGTCATGGCCAGAAAGGAAAAGGTTTGGGTTAAGAAGTGAAAGGCTGCTGTTGTCTCTGGCTGCTCACCTGTGCCGGCCTTGCTCTGTGGGTCATGGGCTGGAAGGGTGGCAGTGCCGTCTGGGTAGGCTGGTTTTACAAGCAGATCATGCCTCACTGGGCCCCTGGGCATGGTGGACGACTGGATGTATGGGCCAACCGCTGCCACACGAGACGGACCTGACTGTTGTCCAGCTTGGCCATCAGAGGGCACCTGTACAGTGAACGGGTAGGAGGGAAAAAATAATAGGAGGCTGTTAGAGTGGCAAAGGTCAGTGAGCGTAATCTATAAGATCTTGTATTACAGCAGAAAGAGAGAGAGAGAACACACTGATCAGACACATAAAATAACAAACTAATAGATAACAAAATGGTAACCAAAACCTAATCTGTAGTTTTTTATTGATACAAAGAATCATTGAGTATCAAAGATTCAGTTAACATTGAGGCACTAATCAACAGCACTAGAAGTCCATCGCAGCCCTCTGAGGCTGAAATGTTCATTATGTAACGCATTTTTTTAGATAATATGATAGATAAAAAATGGGGAGACAACTTTCATATTCTTACTGACAGCAGGGAGGCTTAAAAAACATTTTGCCTGAAGGTGGCGCCAGAGCTGACTATAATGCTACTCAAATCAAAAAGATTGAATCTGGCCAGCGTGGAAGTGTTCAAAGATTTGTAAGGCAGACTTCTTTATTTTTATAACCTGTGGATAGTGCTAGCAGGATGGGCATTACAGTAAGACACTGGTGAATTGTTTTGAGGTTTGTATAAAGTGACGTCTGGGACAAGTAGAATCTTAGGTCATGTTTCTCTGAGGACCGTAGCTCTCTCTATAAATGCAACAAATTGGCAATCCACTGAGATTTTAAATATTCATACCCTCTCATTTTGTAAGCAGCATGGTGCTTTTTTAAAATTGTAAAACATGCAATAGAACATTATGAAGTGGTTTTAATCCCCACTGGCAGTACAGCCTCTTAAATCTTGTAGCTTAATTTAAGGCTTAATTAGAGCAATCTTGAAGTTAAAAGATATTAACGTTGTCATAGATACAACATATTACAGAAGAAATGAAATGCCAATAAACAGACTGATTAACATTCACTTCAAACCTGGGTTAAGTACTTAAACAATCTTTCAAAAATACAGCTCATCCCCAGGACAAAAACCTACAGCTGATTTCATTACGACAAGCTGTCCCTTTAAAACAAGATAAATATGGCTCCCTATGCCCATAGAACTAATAGAATCAGATATGTCAAGTCATACTGAAGACATCTTATGTTACGCTCCAATACTAGTTACCTGAAGATGAGTGTCTTTCGAAGCCCTCTCTTTACGAGGATAGCCATTCTTGAAAAAAACAAAAGCACAAACATGCAATAGCAGTTCAAAATACCAAATAATTCCTTTTTTCCAATCTATTATGAGTGTTTCCTGAACTATGTCACTAAGACGGTGCAGGATAACTCTAGGCTGGCAGCTCTCAGACTACCTCTCTTCAGTCAGTATGCTTATACGTGCTTGTTGGGTGATGTCAGCCAGACGCTTGCTGTTTGGTTGGAGGAGAGAGCAGCTTGGATGGAGTGTGATGGAGTGTGCTAGTGTGAAAAAGGCCTACTCATTATGATTCCAGGCAGGGTGTGGGTAAATCACCTCTTCACTAAGGCCTATTCAAGCCTGCACACACCTTTCTCTGTTCTGTTCCTATTTTATTAAATACTGTATGTCAAGGGAACATCAACGAGATGTTGGGCTTCTTTAAAGTTGAATAGGGTGCAAGTTTTTACTTTATCTAAAAGGCTTCCAACAGAGCTTCAGAAGAATATAATAAATTTCAATTCTTTTTTATTATTTATGTTATAACTTATAGGTCACGCTAGATCTTGTAAAGTAATGTAGAGTAAACATGGCACGCTGCAAACTAAGAAGAATATGTTTTTTTTGTATCTACAACACAGAAGAAAAGAACCTGATGGCACTGAATGCAAACAGCTTTGTGATTTGAAGTTATGAACCAGCATTCTATAATGAAAAACAAGCGGTGAGGTTAATTGGTTGAATGGTAATTTGTTTGAAAGAAAGAAAGTTAATGGTGAAGGACAAACTTCTTAATAATAGTAGTTAAAGAAATGACTGATTAGAGGACAGAGTTAAATGGCTCATGTTAACTAAGAGGGTCAACACATAAAATCATCCATCATTCAAGCAGAATGTTTATGTATTCTTTTTGGCCACCCTTACATTTTTGCGATCCCAAGACAAGCATTCAACCTCAAGCAGTAAGCATGTTAATTTTTCTTCCTTCATCTCTGTTGACTCTTATTTACATTCCCATGGCAAACAACTCCTAGAAAGAAGAGAGAGGTGCAGAGGAGCAGCGAGCCACCAGGCAGCAAACCCAGAGCCAAAACGTTAACACCTATAAGAGCTAGTACAAAGACTGGATTATTGAGATTGCTAATTTCTAGTATGGGTTAAATCAAGTCATGTATTTTATTATAAAATGTGTTTTGAAAAGGCCATGTTTTTAAGTTAGATGGTTGTTTGCCTTAAGTCAACTGATTATTTGCCCTTTCCTGTTTCTGTGCAGCCAGAAAAGATAAAATCTCCTCTGACATTCCTGCCCTACTGAGATGTCAGCCTGCACTCATTACTCCTCTCTCATATTCAGAAGTTGTTTCTGCCAAATGGGACTGAAAATACATCTGAGTGAAGGAGTGGGAGTGTAAACTCAGATGCAACTCTGTGACATGCTCAAAACAATGATCAAACCCCACGAGCTATCTCAGACAGAGAGATCGAAGAACGGAAAAAGACGAAGAGGAGTGGACTCCTTCAAGTGAGGGGCTCACTAGTTTTCCCACACATAAGATAGTGAGGTTAAGGAGCCTTACATTGGCATGGGTGAGCTCTGAATGCCAGGGAATCTGAGGCTTCCAGAAATAAGAGACACAAACAGGCCTTTATTATGTGGCCGCTACGGGGAGCTCTGATCAAAACCATTTCCATCACTTATTTGCATATGAATAACAGTGGCTTGACAAATTTAGTTAGAAAGTCACAATAACAATTAAAGCTATGTGAACACAATGCACACACAAAAAAAAAAAAAAAGAAATAAGAGGTTGACACCTGAGAGGAATCTAAATCAGGTTTTCTGATTGTTATTGTGGTGTGATAATACTTACAGGCAAGTTCTCCTTCTGCTGCAATGCTGCCTTCTTCTTCCACAGCCGATCTCGGAGCTCACTGATCCGTTTGTCCATGGCAGCCACCTCCAGGTTGCGCTTGTTCAGGCCCTCTCTCTGCTGCTGCAACTTAGAGTTTTGATCGTGGTTGAGCTTATTCCTCAGCTGACCGCCAAGAAGGACAAGACATGAGGACAAATAGAAGTCAGTGCAACATTTGTGCTGATTAAAACAAATACTGCCTTTGGAGCTGAATTTTGTTGTGTTGAATTTTATCTTGTCAATTTTATTTCTGCACACCTGTAGCTCCTTGTAGAGGCGGTCTAGTTCAGCCACAGAGCTCTGGTTGTCATTGTAGTTGTCCATTTTGCCATTTTTGAGCAACTCCAGCTGTCGGCTAAGCTCCTCCACCTTAGACGCAGCCATCACTAGTTCTCTCTGCTTCTGCTGGAACAGGTTGTTCATCTGCTCTATTTCCTCCACTGGAGAGGGAGAGGCATGAAGACAAGAGGGAGGTGGGGAAAAGGGAACCCCGGTAGAGAGGTGTGTGAAGATGATGGAGCCGGGGAGGTGAGAGACAGAATGTCATGAAGACAGAAAGACAAAGAAAGAAATGCTAACCCTAAGAAAATCAAATACCCCACGCTTCCATGAGCTTTACCCAGTTTGCCATTACTAAGGCGCTTCTGCTCCACTTGACCCTTGAGGGCTCGGACTTTCTTAAGCCGCGTCTCCTGGTTCTCAATGTTCTCACGGAGGCGCTGCAGCTTCTCCTGCTCTGAGGCCTGCTGCTGCTGACGCTGCTCCTGCTGCTTCAAGTAGCGCAGCCGCTGCTCCTGAAGAGACAAAAGAAAGGAGACAGGAAGCACAGAGGAAAAGTCAGAAACATAATTAAACAGATGTTTTCCTGTTAACTTTCATTTATGAGTAATCCATGACCAATTATACTTTTCTCAACAGCTGCTGTCCAAGTGTCCTCAGGCAACTACCCAACCTGGTAAAAGGTTAGGGGCTAGCATTAAAAGGGCTAATGTAAGAATACGATTCCCCCTGTGCTCTAACTGCTCATGTAGGCTGTTAGGAATGCTTTTTATATTAACATACCTGGTTAAATAAGGGTTAAGAAAGCATTCTATGGAGAAACAGTGTTCAACTTTTAAAATCAAGTCTTGAACTATGACGCAGTGTGTTGTACACCTGTCAGAGCTCTCCCAAACAGGTTCTATAAGAGCACAACACACTCTTTTCAGGAAAAATACCAGGTGATGTGTGCTGATGGTAATGCTGTTGTTTAGTAGACTTGTATGCAAGTGTACGTGACTGCTTGAAGCTACATTCCTTGGAATGCTATTTCATCCTCAGACTTTTTTTTTTTTTTTTAAAGCTATCTTAATGTAGTAAATATGTATGAATCAGCAAAAACGGAAAGATTTTATCGTGCCATAGCAGGAACAAAAAAATGCATAGGAGGAAAAACGGTCAGCCATGTATTTAATTATATCACGCCTGTTTGCTGTCTATCCACCCTCCTGAGTAGGCTGAGAAACATGACCTAAGCAAGATAAATACATATTTTAGAGGAGTTCTGCACAGTGAGAATCAAAGGCAGGCAGCTGTCTCAGGCTTCTCAAATTATAAACACTACACCTGCAGCCATCCACAAGACATCTAACCTGTCGATCACAACTACCACATGCACTCTTAGCATCTTCATTTCCGTAAGTGCACTAGACTTGTTTAGTACTTTTGTTTTGTGTACCATCTCCTCACTCGTCCAATAACCCCCTCTTTAATCTTGCGCCATAATTTTGTCTCTCCTCCTATGACTTTGATCTCCGCCACTTAAACCTCCTTATCCCCGGTATCTACCCATCTCTCTCTATCAGTCCCCATCTCCTCTTTCATCTTGTACTCCGTCTTTATGCACCTTGGAAGCAAGGAGCTGTTGTTGAGCTTCTATTTGTTGCTGCTGTCTGGCAGCCATCTCTTGTAGTTCAGCCAGCGTCATGTCCATCCGGGGTGTCGCCACCTGGGCATGGATAAATAGAGGGACAAAGGACAACACATTCAATCCAGTATTGTAAAACACGTTCTATCGACAGTCATTTAAAGTGGAACTATTATGCTTTTTTGAATTTTCGGTCATATCTATGATGTCACAATGTCATGTTAAATGTGGCTCAAATAATGAGGTAAACGTATTTTAGAAAAATCCCTGTGAGTTAAAATTTCAGATTTCCAACTGTTCTGAACGCTCTGGTTTCAACGTTTCTTTTCTTTCTGCTAAGTGTTACGCAACTACATGCCAGTCTTTTATGATTGGTCATCTGCTCCAAGCAGGAACTACTGAAAGGTTTTTTTAAGCTACTGCGGTGGTGCATGAAGTTACATGCTAATGCCTCAAAGTTGTAAACACGTTTTTGACAAATGTACTAACACATTGTGCCTTGGTTGTTTGTAATACTATTGTATTATAAATTAAAAAAAATAAATTAAATGCTAACGGCAGAAAAATATGTTATCTTGGCTGCCAATGTTTTTAAATTCTCCCGAATTTCAGTTCACATTTCTCTTGAAACATTACCAGTTATGTAATAATTAGTTTAAAAGCCTTTGTCTGCCATTGTTGACAATATAAAGTGCTACTATATTCTATTAGTGTCCACTGCTAACTACAGTAGCTGTGTGCTAATGCCAGATAGCTGTAATCTTGGCTGCCATTGTTAGTAATTTCTTCCCAGTTTTCGGTCACATTATTGCTGGGACATGACTGGTTGTGTAGTATTTGGTTTAGAAGGCTTTATTAGTGATTTTGCATGGTACAAAACATCCTGCTATATACTCCGGAGTGAAACAACAGTGGAAAATCGTGCAGACATGCCCTGACCAATCAGAGTAGACTGGGCTTTTTCTGGAGGACTTAAAAAGACAGGCGCTCCAACAGAGTGTCTTTTTTTTTAACATTAAAGCATGGAAAATATGTTCTAGTAAAATTAAAAAAAATTAAAAAATAAAACCAATGTGGGCCTTTTTGTGATTCTAGAATTCCTAGCAGCGCATTTATTCTCAAGTAACATTCTCAAATAGATTATTATTTATTTACTATGCCCGTGCATAGTCCATGTTATTATGCACAGGCATTTTTTAAATTTGCATTTATACACTGTAGGGTGTTTTTAAATTTAATTAATTAATCAGCTAATTATCAAGTCGTCTTGTTCAGTATAAAGAAACAACAAACTAGGTCACAGAATTTATGTTAATAATAAATATATGCCCCATATGACATGAATGAAAGTGGTTGCATCAAAACATCCTCTACTTGTACACAGTGTGGATCTAAGAATCCAGAGCATCAACTAATACATTAAAAATCTGCTCATATGATATACCTTACCCCTAGAAGCGCCAGTCTATGAAAATTAATACATCTCCCAATTGTGACCTATGTCCACTCTATGTCATGGGGTTGTTTATGCATAGGTACTGGGAATGCCCCAATGTGGTTAGGTTCTGGAAGATGATATCTCTCACTTTAAGTGACATGCTTAAAGTTAGGATTATAGTCTCTCTGATTTTGCTCCTACTAAATGATGACTCCTGTTTAGATCTGTCTGTACAGCACAGACGCATCTTATGGGCTGGCCTCACGGCAGCTAAGAAGATGTTGGCCTTGAGATGGCCGCAATGGGCCAACTCACTTCTTGTTTTGATGGAGTGGTCTGTGGCACGAATAAATGGCGCCAGCATTAAAACAATCCAGGCATGGGATGAAATATACACTTTAATTAAAGAAACTGATTGAAGAAACAGTTTCTGGTTTTAGTTTTGGATTGTCTTACATTGTATGTGTGTTTTAAGGGATAGAGGGCTGGTAAAAAGAAAAGAAAGGAAAGGGCTTATATTGTGATGTGTAATGTTGTTAATCTCTTGCCTTTGTCAATAAAAAATTATCCAAAAAAACATCCTCTACTTGCAAGGAGCCAGGAAAGCTGTGACTGTAATTCTGTTCCACTGAGGTGCAGCAAAAAGTCTGTGTAAGTGAGTTCCAGGGATTTTGTTCTTCTTAGATCAAAAAATAAAATAAAGTATGCAAAAGTATGAATAAGGTGCTGTCAGTGGTTTACTGGCTCAGGTAAAATAATGCATTAGGAAAGTATAAAATGTTTTTTTCTTAAGATTCAATATTTATTATAATTTCAATGAAACATTGATCGGAATTTGACTATGTTTGTGCTCGGGGTGGACAAAAAAACAAAAAAATACATCAACATAAACATATCAAAAATACTCTTAAGAAAACATTCGTCAAAAACAAAGGAAGCATCCTGCTGAATGCATTTCAAATACAAAATATATACAAACTCACCCCATTTTCCATTCTTCTGTCAGGGGGACCCTTCACTCCATTCCTCTTCTGCTCTGAGCCTCTTGACCCACCTGAGTAACCAACACAATAGTAGAATTCATCAGACATCACAATCTACTGTAGATCTGCATCTAAGGCCCACGTCCCCATGCCTTTTTGGCTGTCACTTTTCTAACATAAAGGGTACACACTGTACAGCTTTAACTAGACTTGCTGCAGAGGACGGTGTAGATCAGTAGCCAGTAGCACTGGCTAGTGCTGAATGATCTTAGCTCTTCTGGGAAACAACTAGGATCAGTGCTCTTTGTGACTTGCCGTAATCTCAGGATTTAACCGAATACATAACCGTCTGGCGGTGGGCCCCACAATTGTGTGTGTATGTGCTTGTTTGTGTACAGGAATGCACTTATATCCAACCATGCTACTGGCATTTGACAGCCAAGGGAGGGAAAGGGGGGTGTGTGTGTGTGTGTGTGTGTGTGTGTGTGTGTGTGTGGGGTCCTGCCAATCCAGATCACAACCTTAAAGCTTGGACCCACAACCAAAGCCCTTTAACTTGCATAATGGTTTAAGGTGACCCTTGACATACAGTACCACGTCTTAAATACATGCACTGGTTGAATGTTGGTGTGAAAATAACAACATGCTAAAATTCAATAAGTCATATTGAGTGTGAGATTACTTAGCTAGCTCAATTGAGCAGAGATTACATTTTGTTCTTTCACCTGGTGAGAAAGAACATGCCGGCACAGCATCAGGAAGTGTAAACATTTAAATAACTCAGTACAACAGGACTCAGTACATCAGTATTTCTATGAATAATATTAACACAACAGAAACAGGAGACCAAATGCACCTGTCCTCCAAAAAAATACAGCATAAAAATAAAAATAAATAAGGTAATACACCACTGTGTTGCAAACACTGAGCCACGTTAATAGTGTGGGAAAAAAGAGCAGGCTAAGATAACAGGAAGGGAAAACAGCCATCTAATCCCTTGGCCAGACTCAAGCTGAGAGGGGTAAAAAGGCTTAGTTACGCAACTAGGGGCTGAGAGGATAGCGCACGACCAACATACTAGAGTTTTCTTTCCTAAGAAAACTGAAAAGTAACAGGCTTATGACGATGTGACTGGGACACCCTGGCCTTCAACATTACGGCTAAATAAGGCTTTTTCAAGGATTTGAGGCCTGCTAATATAAAACCCTTTCCTGAATAAAGGCAGTCTTTATAGTACTACCTCCAAACCTCTATAGTGTAAGAGGAGAGGTTGTCTGGGTCATGCTCAGCCTCAAACTAGCTGTTAATGTACATTTCCTTTAAAGAATCCTTAACGCCAGAGTGGGTGTGTTTACGTTTAGAAGCTGCAGGCATCTCTGGAGTTTACTACATTGGTGTCAAATGTCTTTCCTCTGAGGATTGCCCGCTTTCAAACCCTGACTCTGAAGCGACCATAGAAACCCTTGCTTCTGCTTCATTATCCGTCGTGTCTGCGGTTGGGCTGTGTTTTGGAGATCGACACCTACCCGATTCCCTGCTAGGGGCTCGATTGTGACGCAGGAAGAAGCGAACCTCGGCTCTGTGTTGTCCCCATCGTTGGAGCACATCCAGCATCCTCTCCCCGTCACCTACAGCTCGTTCTGCAGACAGAATACATATATGCGTCAGAACTTAGGTGTGAGATAAAGACACACCCATAAACTAAATATTGATTTTTTTATTATATTTTTCTTGGCAAGTTAAAACATGACAATAACAATGTAGGGCAAGTGTGCATATAAGGTTTGCTTTGTAAAATTCTGTTCAAGCACTAGCCTGACACTACCGACCTACACTAAAGGGGATATATTTCACCAGCACCATCTGCATGTAGTTGATCTTTCTGAGTAATGACCTCGGGGAAAACAACTGTGATGTGTTGTCAATTACTCTAGCTGGTACTGAGCCAAAATGCTCATCAACCATTCCTCAGATATTTTCTTCAGCCTACTTAAGATCACTTCATTACACAAATGGACTGACACATTACAGTCAAGTAGAGGTCAATGAAACTGATCTATTATATTGTCGTGATTGCAAAACAAATCAGTAATAGCTGTACTGTCAGGGTTATTAATAGCTTTACATCTAAATTTGATGCAAAATGTCATTGCTGTGTTTTCAAGGAGAGTCAGCAGTCTCTTTCTGTAGAGAAAAATGTCTGCAAAATGAGAATCTTTTCAGATTACTTGTGAAAGTACTCAAACACAATAATTGGCACTTTCTTCACTCTTATGGCAGCATCGCCATGGAAACAGCTACAAAGACTGGCTCCTTGAATTTTGATTCTAAATACCTCCTGACTCTCAGAGATGGGGGGAAAAGGGGGAAGGCATACAATCTCAACCCCCCTCCTGCCACCTGAGAGACGTCTGGGTGCATGTGTTTGTCACAGTGATTATGGGCTCTGCTTCATTTGCATTGCAGACCCAAAAGAGATAAGCCCTTCAAAAAAGCAGTTGACCACAAAGCTAATCTCCATATATGGTCCACTTCAGAAAAGCAATTTCTCTTGAATTAAAGAAAGAAGACAAACAAGTGTCTGCAGAATGACTCCTGTCCCTTGGGATACATCCATGTTCCACAACCAAAACAACATGTGACTGAAAATCTCTTCATTGTGTGTAGATGGATCATGGTAACACTGGGTAAACTGGCACCGTAACTCACCAGATCCACGCCACATCTCAGACAGGTGGCAGTCTGTCTCCCCCGGCTCCTTGCACAGCTCCACCACATCCCGGCACAGCGTCTCCGGGGTAACGGGAACCTCAGTAAAATGCTGGTCATTGTTACTGAGGTACACTGTCAGGAACATCTGGGACAGCAGGAGGAAGAGACAGGCAGATTAGATAGAGAAGTTAAATAACAACACAAGATAGAGTATGTGTGTGTGTAAGAGAGAGTCTTTCCACACTTTCCAGACATGGAATATGTAACACTGCTGGTGTTATTCACATAGGTAACTTACCGTTAATGTTCCGTTCGACTTTATTCAGACATGACTGCACAACTAAAACTTGTTTTGCCATCGAAGCCCAAGTGAACCATAAGTGTTACTTGGTCCCACCTATCTTAATGGACACTGAAGTGGAATGTGAAAACCTTCAGCTATGGCAGAAATAAACACATTGACACTGAGCAGAAAACTGAGCTGTCAAACAGCAAGCCTCCCGAAAGCTGGCATTCCTGTCAAATTCCAAACTAAAACTATGGCAGCTTCTGTACTGCTTAAAACATTTTTAAAGAAATCCTGAAATCAATACTTACAGGATACCTTTACAACCACTGGTAGTAAACATGAAAGAAAACAATTGTGTCTCTGTGCGTGTAATCATACACAGACGCTTAAGAGGCTTTCAGGGCCGTGCTGGAATATGCTCCCATCTGTAATCTGATTACACAAAAGGAGAATGAGAGCTTTGATAAGGCCGTAACAAAAACAATATAATAAATTGACACAGGTGTTCTGGGGCATGGCGTGAGTTGAACCTATTGAACCTTTCGGTTTTAGCCCCAGGTTTTGGCACGATGTAATGTCTTTACAGGGACTTCAATAGTGCTCAAATAAAAAGCAGCAGCCCAAGAACTAGAATTACCTGGAAAGTGTATAATTGTTAAACTAGTATTGTTTGTGTCCTAAACCTCCAGGCTGGACTGGCAGGTTTACCTATTCACAGCAGGCTGCCGTGAACGGCCATGCCTACAGGGTACATGGTGGGAACATCAGGTCAGCAGGGTCACGAGCACAAAGGACTTGGGGGGGGCGAGCATGCAGAGCAGCTGGAGCCATGGTGCAGAAACAAAAGTATTTGAGTTGCTTTTTAACTGAGGGATGCACCACGCAAAAGCACAACAGGCTCAAGATAAGTGTCTTCATCCCCCTTTTATACTTCAAATGAAGCTTACCGAGTGAGTGGGCAGGTTACACGTTTCATCTAAAAATCTCCTAGCAACATACACAACCAGAAAAGCTTTTTTTCCACAGCGATGTGAAGATGGGAACAAGAGGTAGTGGTCTGATTCAAAGGACCTGAATCAACTGATTTGTTACATAGAGATGTAAATGAAAGATCCCCATCAATAGATGGGATCAGCAGTGAGTCATCCTTGTTAGTAATCTACAGTACAAAAAGCTGTAAACAGACATTGCCCCTGTGTTCTTTACTGGCCGTAGAAGACCTAACAACTCTGTAGTAAAAGACCACCCTGGAGAACAAAGCCAAAACTATGACTTCTCTTTTCCTGTCTGCTTTTCAGAATAGTTTTACCATTGGTGGAATGTATCTAAGAACTAAACAGATATTAGTTAACATAATAAATGACACTGTCAGGGCCATTAATTAAAATAAAACCTCAACTGGCATCAATTTCATCTAGCCTGCCTTTAGCTAAAAAGCCCTTCAGAGATCAGAGCAGAGCAGCTGACATCATCGCAACTTCCCAGCACTGTAGGACATTCAAATGACCCTGTTAATATTTGGAGAGTGAAAGAGAAATAACAGAGCGAGGGGGGGAATGGGAGAGAGCGGGACTGAAAGAGAGTGAGGGGACAGGACACATCAATGGGAGGGGAAAGGAGTCTTGGGGGTTGCGATGCCTACACTGGAAGCCAATTCACTTGAGCACTAAAGTTAATGAACCAGGACCACTACCTGGTGCGAGCCTCGATCGAGATGAATTAGCACTTTGCTGCTAACCTTTATCCACCTAATGCATGTGGTCGCTGCTAAGATATCACACACATGTGCAAGATATACATTGGGAACATCAAAAAATCCAAAATAGTGTTAGGTAATACATTATTATTTATTTATTTGTAAGTGTAGTTTCCCCTTGTGGGATTAATAAAGTATAATATAAAAAATCCTATTACAGTTTCCATATTGAAAGGTATTTCTTAAACACTGTATCATAATACACAATATTGCTGTAGGAATTAACACGGCAGAGGCTCCACTTAGACTTTCCATTATTAGCAGACCAATGTGTTTGTGTGTGTGTGAGAATAAACTACACAACTGTTATGTTATTCTTCATGTAAAAACAGATACATTACAGTATATCAATATGAAGAAAACTTCTCCATATTGTCCAGACCCTGCTGCAGAGCCTCTGTTAGCTTGATTAAGGGGAACTGCATAAAGGGTTCTACCTACTGTACACAGACAGGTGAGAAGACTGCCCTGACACCCCATTTTGACTCAGCCAACAGTTACCAAACAACTTGAGAGACCATTAAATATACAGCAGCAAATACAATTAAAACAGCTCAACAACCTGATAGGTCTATTTAAAAAAAAAAAAAACACACACAACAGTTCACCAGAAAGCATTGTGTTAGGTAGCCTTACACAACCAGGGAGCTGAGTGGCATCAATTTAGTTTGCATGTGACAAAAATATGCTACACTTGCCTTCGGTTTATCAGAGTGGATGACAGATGCAACTGCGGAATTGCACTTCCTGTCTACCTGAGACAAGGCAAAGAGATCGCCCTGGAGAAGGAGAAGGGGACGAGCTGCCTCTGCTGCTGCGGTCCACTATTATAACGATACATTTCTAATTCCATCACAGCATAAGCTAAGTCAAAGCTGTCTCTCGGGTTTTGGGAGTGGTGTGACAGCTCAGAATTGCAAACTGACAATTATAGCCAGTGCCAAGAAATGTGGCTGTTCACTCTGCAGCCTGTACTGTAGATATTCCCAAAGCAGAGCAGCTATAAGGCTAGGTCATTGGGGCTATATCTCAGGGATTACGTTAAGCCGCTATATAAAAATATAGCCTTTAAACAGACTACTGGCTCAGTATTACAATAGTAAGCTTAAATTCAATAGCCTGCAGCTAGGCCACAGCCACTGTGCCTTATGTTTAAAAGAGAATATCCTTGTGGATAACCAAATGTCATGGGTGTCAGTTTGGTTTGAAATGTGCTGGGAACAGAGACGCATTCGGAAGTGCATTTCCAGAAATGCTGGATACAGTGACGCATTCATTTTTTGTTCATTTTTCGCACAGGTCATGTTTCGAAAGACATTGTCCTAGTAGCTTACTAATGTAAATGGAAAACAAAAACATGGTTTAATGTAGGTCCTACCTAAACACTGATCAATGATTACGAAATTTCTCTCTCATTTTGCTTCTTATAACCACTGAAAATTGTGGAGAAAAAAAATCAAACACAAAGTCCTATTATTATGGACGTTATCTAACATTAAGCTATTCTGCTTCACATTTTCAGCAGGGCAGCAGAGTGGCTGTGGGTTGACTCCCCACGGTTCTCCTGGGCTTTATAAGTCAAAACGTGAAAAAGCTTAACGTGATCTAATGTACCTAAACAACAATCAATCATCACCAAATTTCATTTTTTTTAACAGTTTTCAGTGGTTTTAAGAAGCAATATGAGGGAGAAATTTGGTAATCATTGATCATTGTTATAGATAGCCTACAATAAACCACGGTAAGCTTTTTCCTTGCCATGAGCACCAATGAAGAAGAAAACGTTATGTGAGATAACTTCTATAATCGTTGGATTTCGGTTTAGTTTAATTGACTGGCTTAAGTGTTTGTGACGATATGATCATGAGAAATTTGGTGAAAATAGTTTAGGTACATTAAACCACGTAAAGCTTTTTCACGGTAAGCGTTTTAGAATGTATGCATGTAACTAACAGAGGAGCATGTAGCCAGCGCAGCAGAGCGGCTGTGTCTGTGCCTGCCCTGTGGCAGAGTTTTTGTGGATTTGTTGCATCTGTCGCTCAAAAATTATATGTGGTATGAACTTTGTTTTAAATAAATGATCTTGAGATTTTCAAAAAAAGTGGAGGGTACAAAAGTACTCATGACAAAATCTGATAGGTACGCGTACCCACCGTCCCATGAAATCAACGCCTCTGCCAAAGGGCCCAGGAGTATGCAGGTGTTCATTCTCATAACCAGATCTCACAGTTAAGTGCATGGTTTATGGTGCTTAAATCTATAGAATTAGGAACTATAGTGAATTGGGTTGATAACAAATAAAAACTACACAGTCTTGAGAGTAAATGGCCCATGCTTAAGAACATAAAGTACGTTCTAGATAAAACAGATTGAGTGTGTGACACACAGAGTGTGTGTGTCTCTCAGAGATAAAAGGCTGTAACATCAAACCCTCAGAAAAAAGACCACTGAACACATCACAGGGAGAGAGACTGACTGCAGCTGGCAGCACCTACTTGACCTGCCCTGGTGAAAAGGGCCAAGAGGTTGAGAAAGAGAAAACGCGAATAAACAAAGATATACTGTAACTGTTGTTCTCGGCTTTGAAACAGGCTTCTTTGACAATGATTCTGTCCTGTACGAAGTTAAATAATAGGCAGTCCCTGTAGGGAAGTGCAGGACTATTTTGCGATACACTGTAAACTGAAGATATCTACTACAAAGCCTACAGCCCCATAAGATGCTGATTTGGCCCTTAAATGTGCAACTTGGATCCCTTCTTCCATTAAAGCCCGTGGGGCCCTGAAGCAGATGCCATTGATTGCGGGTCTGAGCAGAACAGGCTTTTAAAAGGATCCATAGTTGTTTCGACAGAGGACTGAGATGACTTGAGTTTAAAGATCAACAATGTACCCGTAGCCAATTACAGGAAGGAATGCTGTGGGTGTGTGTGTGTGTGCGTCACTCCCACTGATCGTTCAGAAAACGATTGTGCACTACAGCAATAGAGTGGCAATGATGCAAAAGTATTCAGAGAGGTCCAAGGAAAATTAAAAACAATTTAAAAGAATTTTCACAATGTTACTTCGAGCAGGCAGAGTAGCATATCAATCCCTGTGTCCCACCTTGACAATCCACTCGCTCCTTGCGAGGGTCAATTCTACTGTGTCTTAAGAACATTGTCCAAATGCAATTGGTCCAATATTAAGTTAAGAGTGATCAAAAATGTCTGCCTCTGCAGTTTCTCATTTCCAAGAATAGACAAACCTCAAGGGATTGTACTGTAATGAAATTACTCTGCAATATCAAGATAACTATGAAATGAAAGCAAATCCTGTTACTAAGAGTTCGCATCAGTACTAAACTAAAAACACCCACACCAATAATGGCGTTTAAAAAAAAAAAAAAATCCAATTTGATATCCTTACTGATGTTACCTGTAACATCAGAAAGTAATTCATTTTCAACTCATAGTGCTTAAATTTGGTCTATGTTTTTCATTTTTCAACAATTTCATTTCTATTTTTCAGTACTAAAGTCAGAACAACACGTTTAATATTTATGCACTATTGAACACAATTTAACACTATTTTACTACAGGGGTCTCTCATACATATCATACTGAGTTGCTGTGGTCCCTGATATATCTCCTGCTAAAAAGACTGATACATATTAATCTATTGTGTTCATTATTATTATTTAATTTTTTTTGGTAAAAATGTCCTCAAGTGAAGGCCACAATGTAGTTTACTACAAGCTAAATCATTTGTGTGTGTTGAAAGAGAACAACAATTTGACATTAACACAAATTTGGTAAAGCTGCATTATGCTTCAATTTCTCACAGTGTGAATGAATACTGTGCAAAACAGTGATTAACTTACAGTTTAATATACATGTACATTTTATAAAATAGCAAAAGTTGTTCTGACTATACCCCGGCTTTGAAAGAACATGGGCATAGTCAGATCAAATGAGGCAGAGTGTCACACAGACCTGATATAACACTCTGGGATTGACTACCACATATACACATCTGATCCAATGCCTAGGGGTGAAACTGGACAACTGGGAAAGTCGACTGAGCGAGGAAGGGTGACAGCAGCAGAAGATAACGGGGGCTATGTCTTTGACCATTCTCTTGTCTCATCTGAGGGATTCTAGGCCTTCTGTCCACACACACTTTCAATTACACGTATTGCTGTGGTAAGCAAACGAGTCAACTAGGTCTTGTTAAGGGAGGGAGTCACCTCTGAGTCTGATTTCTGCAAGTTTGTAAGACACTGCAGCATTATCTTCCTGTGTGAACGTCTCCGTTCTCCCTGCCACAGCTTCAAGAGTTGACACCGTTCCAGCATAGCAGTCCTTCAAAAAGGCAAGGCAGCAGAAAACTCCCTTATGGCTTTATGCATTATTCCTCTTCATCTCACACTCACTTTCTTTATGCTGCATTTGGGGGATGAGGGGGGCGAGAAAATAAAAAAGTTCAGGGGTTACAAAAAGGAGAATGCCGGCGGAATCTGAACGCACAGCAGCCTCATTCAGCGGCAACATTTAGAAGAAATAAACAAGCAGCTTTTACAACACAATGAAGCAGCAGTGAGCTGTGACTCTTCGATCAGGACAACCTCTCCGTCTGCATTGCAGTCCTTAGCCTCACTTTATGATCTGCACTCTTGCAATAGTCATCGGTTCCTAGTCTATGATACTGTTCCAACTTGTGCTTATCTGAAAGATAAGGGAAATGCCAGTCACAATGAAGCTGAAGGGAGAGGATGTATGCTTTTTCCCAAGCCTTCTTTACAGCTGGATGAAGTAATTCAGAGTAACGACAAGGCCACACCAAATTGGAGGCTATTACAGATCATCAACACAGGCTAAATTACCTAAAGGTGCTTAAGTTAAACGGAATACTTTTTATCAACACATATCTCAAGAGGGGAAGTAGAAGCCAAGAGGTAGTGATTCAAAATGTGGTAGACTCACTAATTGGCTTATGAAAATAAATGCAGGCTGGATGATGCATTGTGTGCCGTTTAATCTGATATATGCAAAATACACTTTGGTGAAGCAGGAGAGTGGGTTATTGGAAGAGACAGAGTACAAAAGCCCCTTTCCAATGCAGGAACTTTTCCAGAAACCTTTTTGGGACTCAGGAACATTTGGCACCTTTTGTCTAGAGGAACCAGGATCTAAATTCAGATCTAATAGTTTCTGTCCCCACAAAACACTGAATAAGGGGTGTAACTCATAGAGCATTAACTACTGGTTTCCAGTAGTATCCATATAAGGACTACAAATTCTTAGATGTAAATAAATGTCAATATATTTTTAACAAAAGCTATATAGCAGAAAAAAACATCCATTCAAATATCAGTCGCACAGTAGTCAATTAGACGCCTAAGAACATTGTAACAACTGTGTTGTTGTCTCCTGCAGAGAAAATTGTGATATCTGTCGAATTCACCATATATTCAGATGTGGTGAAGTGCAGAAGATGGCACAAAGGAACCTTTTGATTCATGACTTAGTTACTGCGACTATTTAATGAAAAAATGGCAACAAAATTTCCTTGAATGGCAATTCCCAGACCCCCCTGTGCACACTTCTGAACCATGGCTTCCCTGTTCCCCATAGATAGACTAGTGGTTTAAGGCAATGCTGTCATAATGCCCTTGCTGCTTAAAAAAGGGGGTATCTTTCTGGAGTTGTAACACTTTCATGTGTAATTCTGCACATTAAGTGCAGCATTGCACACAAAAAAATTTAATCTGCTTTTCATGTGGATTCCTCACAGATAGGAGTCACTCAATACTCCATGCTGGGTAAGTTGATACCTGCTCAGGTGACTCTGGTGTGCTTCCTCTCAGAAACCAGGCTAATGTGATGTATTGTGACATTAGTGTGCTGCACAGTCTAACAGTATGCATTCAAGGAAATTTAAAAGATCATCTTTGTTCTTCCCTGTGAGGCTTGTGTACAAAATGTTATAGTATGATGCATAGATAACCAGCTTGTTGAGTTCAGAGCAACATGTTTTTAAACTACTCTTTTAGGCAAATACAGTCATAAAGATAACTCCTCTTCTTCAAATAAATGTAAAAACATTGCCGTTAAAAGACCTTGGCTATCACTGATGAGGTTGCTTATGTAACCACTACATACACTCTCCTACAGACTAAACACAAAGCCTGTGGTGGCCGCATCCATCTCATTTTCCCACAATCATAAGACGTGAGATTTGTTGCGGTGTAAATGTGTGTGGTAAAAGAATGCAAAACTAAATAATGCAGGCCAGGCAAAATGCTTGAAAATATACACAGCAGGCAACTTGTTCCATGGGAGAGAAATGGGAAAGTGCTATGTGCCTGCACCATTTTAAACCCTAAATCCTGCTGGAATTTTTTTCCCCGACTCATCTTAACAGTTTTTATGTTAATAGAGTAGTTCACTGAATATAGTTAATCTTGACAAAAAGTACACCACAATAAAATATGGGCTAATACACCAGCAGAGAATTCAAGCCTAAATGTGGCAATAATAAATGTCTCAAGAACAAAGCCTGGGTTAAGTGGAGATGACAGCAAATCAGGGGTAAATGAGTTATACCATGCTTTGGTTCAATAAAGGGTGAGCATCCCTTATCAGGGAGCTGCTACAGCACAGGCACACACAATGTGCTCTCCACAACATGCTGTTAAAGAGTCCCTACAGCTCATTGTGTTCAGGAAACAGTGACCCCTTATTTATCATGCCTGCCAGTAATTACGACACTACATTCTCACTACCCCCGAGCCCCTGGCCTGTACAAGCAGGGTCATGGGCTATGGGTCTAATTTCTAAGACAATACCTCACATCAGACACGGCTATATAGAGGCCGTTTTGTGTTAATCAGGCGAACACCAGAAGCTGTATCTCATGTAAACACACAGATATATTCTTGGGTGACAGAATTGGAATAAAAGGGGCAGGTCTCCTATAAAATATGTTTATAAAAAACAAACAAACAGAGCTTTTATGAAAAAATGTAAGAGTGGAAATTCATACTGGTATCCACAAGAACCGAGATTGGTGACAACAAATGGCCATGTGCCAGCAGCAGACTAATACAACTCATTTACAATTATTAATTCAAGCTGTTTTAGCACAGGTCTGAGCAGAGATGGGTATCATTAGGAGAACCTGAGAAGACTACCACAGAAGATTGTACTGGATTTTTCATTACTTGTCAACATTGTTGTAAATAAAGTGTACTGTGTGTTGTAAAGCGTGTGACTTAACACATTGATCACCAAAGACACAAAAGGTCCAGAACTAACCAGAGAAGCTGAGACAAAAAAACAACAAAATAAAACCAAATAACATAGTGTTAACATTCAGATAACAACTGTCCTTTCCTCTACAAACTAAACATCTTAGCAAGTAGTGCTGGACCAGCATTAGTTTTGAAACAATTAGTTTGTTAAGCTAGTAGCTGATTATTATTATTATACCTATTTTCACAACAGATTACCATTTTAGTCAGTTAAAGACCAACATTTTTCGTTGCAGCCCTATTTGCCATGACATTCTCAGGTGAATTAATGCTAGACATAAGTATTTCAGCTGGGTTAACACTTACTAGTTACCAATACAGTCATCACTAGGCTACTTTGAACTTGGCACCTTTACCAGCAAGCAGGCAAAGTCACAAAGAGAAGTAAATCTGCATTTTTCAACAACTTGTCATTATTTCTATTTGTTGGGAAGGACTTTTTTTTTCTACAGTGAGCACATACAGGCAGACCACTGTCTGCTGTCCTTTCTATATACATCAAAGAAGTGCTGAGAGATAGGGACTTTCACTGCAGTAAAAGCAATGAACCTCTGATGATGGTGATGATGATGATGATGCCATGGCAGGAGTCCAGAGCTGAGGTTAGCGTAGTGCCATCCAGACTTGGCAGGTGCATTCTGCTTTTAGTGTGTTCTAAGCAGGATGGATGTGTATAATACTAACGAATCGTACAATAAATGCAGTCTAAAGTGAAGTTAATGACTATCTTGTCAGGTGAAAGTCATCTGTCCCAAGACTGGATGGATATAGATACATACAACAAATCATTTTGACGCAGGGGACTTTGACTGGTTTACATGAAAAATAACCGTAGTTATATGCGTGGAATAATATCACAGAAAGCAAATAAATGACATAGCTTCTTACGACATGCACCGATCACGCACAACAACTGTCACTGCTAATAAACTTCACAATAGAAGCTCGTGCTGCCATGGTAGCTTCTGACACAAAGTAGCAACCGCATCAACTTGCCACGTCAATTTAAATGTCCAGGTAATTCACGGTGGTAACAATGCCGAGTTAGTGCGAGGATTTAATGTCGAAACAGAAATATTAAGCCACAGGACAACGTTGAAACTTGTAGTCAAGTAAATAAAACATGAACTCACCGGCATCATTTTAGCTTCGTACCGCATTTAGCTAACCAACACAGCATGAATCCCTACTGGCAGTTTCGACGAAAGCTGTGGGACTGGCGATCACTTTAATCCCAGAGCCTAAACCCGCGATGGGCAAGGCTACTTTCTCCTGCTTGGGGGTCCCGTCCTGCATTAAAAAAACACCTTGTTATTTCATAAATCCAACCAAAATGTCCAAAAAAAACAAAAATACACAAATGTTAGCTAATTGTATCCCGTTTCGAGGACCTGTTGCAACAAATAAGGCCTTCACGACCAAAAGTTTCCTTGTAGTTGTGTAAGCATCGCTTAGAACTTTGAAAAGACAATACTGAAAACCCTCATGTTTTGTGAGTAAACTACAGACAAAACACATTAGAAATCTATGCGTGGATTATTTGATATTTTCTAAGTTTTGCTTACCCGAGAATGCCTAGGTAACCAACCCGAAACCCTGTTGACTGACAGCGTTGCTCGATTGCTCGCAGCCTATCCCAGAGTGACGTATCGGGAGGAACTCAATCCAGTTTGGAATTCAAGCTCCGCCTCGTTTTGGAACAGAAATCACCCCCAAGGACTAGACGTGTCCGGTGAAAACATGCAGCGGTATCCTTTACGTTCACTTGTAAGAAATAAATAATAATAATTCACTAAAGTTTACTACAGTTCGAGATAATTAATTTACATAACACAATTCTTAACCGCAAATGAAACTTAAAATTAGGCTAGAGATCAACCAACCTGCGTTAAATCGGAGAAAAGTAGGAGGTTTCACTCTGCTCCTAAATTGAAAACCAAAGTTGAAGTGGGTGAAGTTGTGGCATGTAGGCTAGTCAGTTTTCAATGGTGGAGGATGTACTAATACCACACTGTAAAAGTCCTTTAAGAAAATTAAGGAGAATGTAGCCTACTAAAGTATGATTGTTACACTATTTTATAATATACCATTAATTATTATTATTATTATTATTATTATTATTATTATTATTATTATTATGTGCAAAAAAATTAAAACATTTTTTAATGATTTTACTATTGGTTGTAATTGGTTTAGGTGGAGCTCATGCTAATTGTCATGAAATGACTCCACTGTCATGAAAAGTGACATTAGGATACACACATAAGTGTAATTAGAAAATGCCGTAAATGAATAAAAACAGACTCAATTTTTTTTTAAATTAAAATTTTTAAATAATCTATAATGAAATGAATAAAGAAAAAGATAAAACAATATGCATGAATTTCATGTCTTATTAAATAAGACGAATTCTTGGGGCTGTCAGGCATGTCTTTTATTTTGAATTCAGGAGTGATTTTTCTTTCAGTACTATGACGATCTTTAAAGGAAGTTGGCGCATCTACTACAACTCCCAGAATTCCCATTCAACGGCGAGCCAAAGGTTCAAACGCACATGCAGCACACTGTGAACGTTGGTATCTCCCTGAGACAGAGGTTACGCAGCTCGTGCAGGTGTTTTGCATAAGGGAGCTCCTCGCTTTCCCCTTAATAGCGTGCCAGACGCTACCTGAAGTCATGGCTGACCAGGTGGCCGCCATGTGTGATCAGCTTATTAAAGCTGTGAATGTGATGATGGATCCAGAAACAGACCAAATTTACCGACTGGAGGCCCTAAAGGTAGCATCGTTATGGGTTGCTAGCTAGCTAGCTAACTGTTAGCTAGCTGAGCTTGTGGAATGTTGTTGCTGTTGTCATATAATCAAGTAACCTGTTGCCCCGATAGATGAATAAAGGGTCATTTTGTTTAGGATTAGTTGTAACAGCTTTGCTAATGCAGTTCGTTTCATTTTTTTAACGTTAGTTACATTTGCAATGATGACGGTCAGATGCTTTGCGAGCTAGCCGGTAACGGTAACAGTTAACACGTTATGCCATGATTATCACCTCACCGCTCCATCCACTGTTTATTCAGTATATGTATTGTAATGTTGCTAAGGCAGCATTCGCTGTACGTTAGCCTCTTAACACTGACATATTACATCTTTAACCGTTACGACGTTAAGTTCGGTGTCTGTAATATAAAAAGCTTCATTTTTCACTACAGTTTTGCGAAGAGTTTAAAGAGACGAGCACCTTCTGTATCCCATGTGGTTTACAATTGGCTGACAAAGCCCAGACAGCTGTAGTGAGACACTTTGGTTTGCAAATTCTGGAGCACGTCATCAAGTGAGTTTAACATTGAAATTAAGTATAACAAATAATAACATGAGAAAAGTTTCACATTTAAAAAGAAACTTATTTTTCGAATAGGTTTCGATGGAACAACATGCAACAACAAGAGAAAGTCCAGTTGAAGGAGTGTGCCATGCAGCTGTTATCAACCGTAAGTGTGATAGTAATAGGCTGTTGGCGACATAATACATACATTTGGGATTAAAATTTAACTTAAATTATGTCTCTTAACTCTGTCACACTCCTAGACACTTACCTGTTTTGGGTTTTATCAGGGTACTCATCCTATCCTGGAGGAGGAGAGTCACATCAAAGATGCCCTGTCAAGAATCACTGTAGAAATGATAAAGAGAGAATGGCCTCAAAATTGGCCAGATATGCTGAAAGAGATGGAGGCTCTCACCAGCCATGGGGTGAGTAACTTATGTAGTGCAGGAAACCATATGTCATTGCAAATCAACATTTTCCTTTGCCAACTTGCATGGCATTTGAATACAATTTATGTAGTAACTTGCATACAGTACTAGTCGAGGATAAGGCTATTCATGGTCATTTTCATGTAATGTCATCATGCCAACTTTGCCACTAGGAGATAATGTCATTTTTCTGCAACTATGAACCTAAACATCTTTTCCGCTTAATTATTTTATCTGTATTCTTGGCCAAAAGATGCAGCCCTTTGATCCTGTTGACATTTTAGTCAACCCCAAGTAAATAAAGTAAAAACTAAAATTCACGTGGCTTTTCATAGGAGGCACAGACGGAGCTGGTAATGTTGATCCTTTTGAGGCTGGCGGAGGATGTGATCACCTTCCAGACGCTGCCCACCCAGCGACGCAGAGACATCCAGCAGACTCTCACCCAAAACATGGAAAACATCTTCAGCTTCATGATCGCCATTCTGCATGTTAATGTCGAGGACTACCGTAAACTGGTCAGTGGGGTCTTAACTTTTATATTTTAGAAATAAGTAGCATTAGGATTCATATCTAATATCTATTTATACATTGTTTTTTATGTTGCTAAAAGTAAACATTAAACAGTAAAGTGACTATAATATTTTGTCTGATTTTTGTTTTTCTTTAATCCAGAAAGGGTCACCTGGACATGAACTGCAGGTGAGAAAGTAGCACTGTTTCCCTGCTCTAAAATAAACGTCTTATGAACTTGATTAGTTTTGTTTCTGTTTCTGTGTCACGCTCTTCTCCTCTCACGTTTCCCTTTTCATGCTTTCTTTTTCCATGCACAGGCCAGAGCTCACTGTCGGGTTGCTGTGGCTACACTGAACACACTTGCAGGCTACATAGACTGGGTGTCTCTGGTGCACATTACCTGTGGAAACTGTCATCTACTGGAGATGTTGTGTTTGCTGCTGAGCGAACCGGAGCTGCAGCTGGAGGCAGCAGAGTGTCTGCTTATCGCTATCAGCCGGAAGGTGAGTTGCAGGGAAAACACTGTATTGAAAGGCCATGGTTAAGCCATAACAATAACTGTAATGAGATTATTTTTTTCAGCCTAATTTCTGTCTGTGTGTGTGGTGGTTATTACAAATATCTTTAAAAAAGGATCTTCAGATCAGATGTGATTGGGATTTGTTGGACCATGGGTTATGGAAAGAAGTGATGCAGATTTAGAGCAATAGCGCTGCCATGTGGCTACACTTATTTGGCTCATATTTCCTGAACAGAGAGGTGTGGATGGGAGTCTTTTTGTCACAGAACTCCTTGACAATCACACCAATATTTCAGGTTTTAAGAGACGCCTTATTATAGAACTGTAGATCAAAGAGTCCTGATACAGTATGCCTTGTTACAGCCTTGAAAGTTTAAACTGAATAAACAATAATAATAATAATCAATTGTCACTCTGCTGTAGGGCAAACTGGAGGATAGGAAGCCATTCATGCTGCTGTTCGATGATGTGGCCATCCACTACATCCTTTCTGCAGCCCAGTGAGTACCACTGCATCTCTCCATCATCTCTGTTTATAGACTTCAACCTACCATTGTCACTGTTACTGAATGGTTTGTGTCTGGTTGCAGGTCAGCTGATGGACTTGCAATATGTAAGAAATCGTCTGAATCACAGTAAGTAATGTGACACATCTGCCTACCGTAGAGCACAAAGAGATGTAAAACAGTCATAAAAACATGTATAAGTAAGTTTATTCAGTACAACTGGCTGTAACTTGTTGTCCTGTGTACTTAGAGCCGTGGAGGTGGTGGAGCGGCGTTACATCTTCCTGAAGAGGCTGTGTCAGGTCCTGTGTGCTCTGGGAGGCCAGCTGTGCTCCTTAGTGGTGAGTTTGCCTTTATTTGGCCACACATTAATTCCCGGGTTCACGTGGTCTTTTATCTTGGCGTAATTCATGCACACATCTTTTATGTAAGATCACAGAAGCACATTTTAGCAGTATAGACTTTTTGTTTACATATCGTCTTCTCTCCACAGGGTTCAGATGTAGAGGTCGAGGTACCTGCAAATCTCAGCAAGTACATGGAAGCCTTGTTAGCCTTCACTACACATTCCAGTCAGGTGAGATAATAATACTGTTTTGGTGGACTTTACGTCAAACTTTCACCTCTAAATCCTTTGTTAAAGACTGCATTTGAAGGAGTAGAATATGAATCGGCTTCGTTTTAACTTTATTGTAAATTTTTTCTTTTCCTGCAGTTTTTAAAGTCGTCCACTCTGGCTACTTGGGGAGCTTTGTTCAGACATGAGACTCTGTCAAAGGACGTGGTTGTTGTGGATAAGGCCATCAAATACCTCAAAACGTCTATGACCAACCTAGTCAAGGTGAGACACTGATGTCCGTGCTACCATTCCTAGGGTACATGGAAGCCAAACGGGTGTAAAAGTTTTGTCTTTCTCTCTAGACTGGATTTCCATCAAGAGCTGATAGCCCAAGTTGCGAATACTCGCGTGTGGACTTTGACAGCGATGAGGACTTCAATTCTTTCTTTCATTGTTAGTATTAAGGATTCAGCTTTACTTCACTTAAGATTGGTACTCTTTCTTTCATCCCTTGATGTTTTTTACAGTGTATGTTGATGCTCAACAGCTTTCCGAGCACAGCAAGGAGAGGTGGTGAGGACTGCATGTCGGATTGTCCCTCTGGAGGCGTTCCAGATAGCAGCAGAATGGTTACAGTATCAGATCGCCAGCCCTATTGATACCGGGGATACCACATGTAAGTTTTGTTCCTAATTCTTGACACATGTTGCGGAGGATTGTTGTGCTGGATTTGGTTAATATAAAATGTAAAATATGCAGCATTATGGATCTAAATCTGGGGTTAGAAAGATTGGTTAGATGCTTTGGAGCAATCCCCACTGGCCAATCAGGTACAGCGGACTCATTTTCAACGGGACATAGGATGTATGCATGAGCAAAATATGTTTTTGAACTTATATATAACTTTGTTATACTAAGCGACAAAAAGTCCAAAGTTTAATTTGCATGTTGATGAACCTGATGAACTTGTCTCTTTGCACCTCACTAGCTAAGACTGCTGAGGGCCTGTGCTCCCTCCTGTCTCCGTCAGTGGTCCAGTGGGATGCAATGACTGTCTTCATGGAATGTATGGTCGCACAGATCTTCAAAAATCTAGAGGAGGAGGTAGCAGGAATAATTTCAACTAACCACAACAAAATTAGTTTTTCAAGAAATAAAGTTGATTATAATGATGTGAAGGTTTGCCCCCCTTTCTGCCTCTTACTGTGTAGAAATTGCCCATAGATCAGAGCATGGAGTTGCTGCAGGCTGTGCTGAACTACGACACCAATGACCCGCTCATCTTGTCCTGTGTGCTCACCAACGTCTCTGCCCTCTTCCCATTTGTTACACTAAGACCGCACTTCCTGCCACCGGTCCTCTACAAGGTCAGCGGAGTCTATTGTGTATACCTACAAGCATATGGAAATGGTTTTTATATATATATATATATATATATATATATATATATATATATATATATATATATATATATATATATATATATATATATATATATATATATATATATATATATATATATATATATATATATATATATATAAAGATTAGTGTTTTGCAATTGATGGTCAAAATTACTTTTTGCAATTGCAGTTGGTCTGTTTTTGAAAATATCAGTTTTCCAAAAGTATTATGTTGCTGGAAGAAACACATTTTAAAATGCACTTTGTCTCTTGTTAAATATAAATTATTAATAGCATTGACCTTACAGTATTTTTATTATGTCTCTACAGCTGTTTAAAGCTATCACATTTGAGGTTGGTCAGGAAAGTAAGGTGAGTTGTCTTCACACAACCAAATAGTGTCACTTTTTGTAAATCCTTCACGTCCAAGACCAAAAAATATGTTCTTCCACTGACATCTACAGGCACCTCGAACCCGAGCTGTAAAGAACGTTAGGAGGCACGCCTGTTCTTCCATCATCAAAATATGCCGCGATTACCCACAATTCATCTTGGTAAATATCCATGTATTCTAGTTAAAGTAAAATAGCATGACATAGATTAAACTTGCTTTCAGTGGATAGTATTTATGCACAAATTGTGTACCTGAAGTGCACAAGCATGAGTAAAGTTTGATTTTGAAACGATAAATTTTTTTTTCCTGCAGCCTTGTTTCGACATGTTTTACAATCAAGTAAAGAAGATGTTCTCAGGGGATGCCATGCTCACTAACATGGAGAAATGTTCACTGATGGAAGCTCTGGTGCTCATCAGTAACCAGTTCAAAGACTTTGCAAAGCAGAAGGCTTTTCTAGATGAACTGATGGCATTAGTAGTTGCAGAATGGACCTCGGATGAGATAAGGCAGTGCGTATTGATTTTTTTTCTCTTATTTCCCTCAAATTGTTTACGACGTGTTTAAATGTAATGACAGATAATTGATTGTTTTGTCTTCTGTGTTTCAGTGTGCTGTGGGACCCTGCTATGTTCCTGTCCTTTGTTGGAGCTGATCAGGTTGTCACTGAGCAAAGTAAAGATACAGACACAGTGGCCCTTAATAGGGGGCGGGTAAGTGTGTAGGACGGAGTTAGTATGTGATCTCTAAGGACTGTAGTATTTCTGTCACTGGGCTTTTAGAGAGGTTCTAGACAGTTGAAATCAGTGCAGACTGGCTTCATTCACACTAATGTAGAAGACACGGCAGTTGGAAAAAATGTAGTTTATATACACAATCTTCCACTTCCGGAATTGCCCCGTTGCCGCTGGAAAGACTCTCCTCCACAGCGTTGTGGAGGAAGGTATGGCAAAGCGAGACTATAAAAAAATTAAACAAAAGTTAGCCACTGAGTGATCCAGACTTGACATGTTTTAACACTGCAGGATACATAATGATTAATAATTACATAACTTAATATACGGTGGAGATTTGGGGGTGTTATTTTTGTGTCTCTGATGCTCCCACATGCTTACAAACTTGAAGAAAAAAACCATCCATGATGTTTTGATTGAGATATAGGTTTCTGAATGTCCTCTGTCTTCAGTTGAGCTGTTCAAAATCTCCATGGCTGTCTCAATGTCTAGTCAAGACGATGTGGCTAACCGTAGCATGCTAGCTCGTTCTCAATGGCAAAACGCTGCTACAACACACACTCGTTTACCATAATCTACAATTGAACTACTTACATGTCCCTGTTCTGCAGGTATTCCATAAGTGTGCCCTGGTTTAGAAGAAGTCTCCCAGCTAATCCTGCCTTGTACTGACCAAAGTTAGAAAAACAGTAGCTAGCTGATGTTATCATTACCTAGCTACTGCACATGTGTGACTCCCAACAAAGATGATAAAGAAGTGAGATGTCTAACTGTAGCTAAAACAGAGACCTAATCACACCAGAGCTGCAAAAATGTTTTTTTTTTTTTCAAATTAAACTGTGTAAACCTATTCTGGTACAACCTTAAAATACAATTATGAACCTAAAAATTAGCATAATATGGGCACTTTAAAGTTTTCAAAGCATTAGTTGAACACAAGTCTGGAATCACTTACGGAGCTTACTTCTGTTTGACAGCTGTTAGGTCAGTGTGATCAATCCTATCCAATAAAGACAATCACAAAAAGTGCTATGGTAAAGTTGTTGCCACATAAGCAGAGATTAACTGTTGTAATTAATAAACAAGACAGCCATGCTAGGAGCTCAGTGACTGTATGGCCACCAGCATGCTAATATGCTCACAATGAAAATGTTTGCCATGTTCACCATATACTGTAAGTGGTAGCATCCTAACATTAGCTTATTAGCACTAAACAGGAAGTACAGCTGTGGCTGATGTGAATGTCAGTTTTGCAAGTATTTGGTCATTAATCAAATTATTGGACAAATTAAGATTTAAACCGAATGATGACATCAGAGGGGACATGAACAAACTCACAAAATGTCATGGCAATCTGTTGAATAGTTGAGATATTTCAGTCTGGTCCAAAATGGTGGACTGATCAAAGCGTCCTGTCATCCGTTGAGCCATGTCGCTATCATGGCTACAAATTGCATGCAGACAGCTATAATGTTAGAATTATTTAACTGTTTTATCTCTTTTTTGACTTTCCTCTAGTTGAGCTTCTGCTTGTATGCCATGTTGGGGGTGGTGAAGCGGGCACGGTGGCCTGCAGACCTGGAGGAAGCCAAAGCTGGTGGCTTTGTGATGGGCTACACTCCTGCAGGAGCCCCCATCTACAGAAACCCCTGCACTGCTCAGTTTTTGGTCTTGCTGCCCAACCTGCTGGCTCTAATCAGGTACGCTTGTTGGTTGACACTGTACCTTTGCATTACTCCTTTTTATACCAACAACTTGTGTTCAACCATATCAGGCCATTAACACATGATATTGTTATGGCATGGTTTAATGTGTGAACAACAACGCCACCCACTTTTTTTTTTTTCTTCCCCTTTCACATGTTATAGAAATGGGTTTGACTTTCATTTTTAAGTGGGATATGTATGAGGGTCATTGGTGTAAAAGGGCTATCAGTACTGTATGTCTAATAGTGTCTCAATACCTTTTTCCATTATACTGATCTGTGACCAGTCTCCTTTATTAACTCCTAACTGTAGGACTCACAACAGTCTGTACATGCCAGAGAACATGGCTCGTCTGAGTGCGACTTTCTCCAGGGCCCATGAAGTGATGGATGCAGAGAAAAATGTGGTTCTTGGTAAGAGGAGTTCTCTGCACACATTTTTTTGTGCCCATTAGTGAGCCGCCATCCAATAAGATTGTGGTTAAACCTTTTCAATATGTGCTTTCTCCAGGTCTCTCTCAGCATCTTCTGGATATTTATGACTCTCCTGTGTATAGAACCAACCTCGAGCGAATGCAGGGATTTTTCACCACATTGTATGACAACTGGTGAGAATTTTCCGCTGACTTTTCCTTTTTGTTTTTATATACCTCACATCCTGTTACGGTCTAAATAATACTTCTTCTGCTCTCTTTACTTCTGTAGCTTCCATGTCCTGGGGAGTGCGGGTCAGTCCCTGCAGCAGGAATTCTACACCATTGAGAGGTTGGCAGAAGAAATATCTGGCTCTGCTTTTGTCTCCCTCGACCATGTGCCTGACCACAGACTTCGCCCTATGATTCATATCCTTATTTGGTTTAATCAGTGGTTTGAAATACATGGAAACATTATTTTCCCTACACCTATTTTAGATGGATAATACTCTACATGACCAAAGCTGAGCTAATGCTTTATGTTAACATGGAATTTCCTTAACAAGTTTACGGGTGTTTCTGAGGCAGTTGGTGGTGTCATGTCCTCAGGAGTACTACAACAGTCTGCTCTGCCCCCTGCTGGGACCTCTGTTTGCTTACATGCTGCAGGTCAGATTTCCCCACTTCCCATTCTGTAACAATTATCATTAATCTCATCATTCTCATGGTCTTGCTTCTGTTTCATACTACAGAGACTCAACGCCAAGTGGCAGGTCATCAACCAGAGGACTTCTGTCAAGTAAGTTGTTGCATAATGTTTTTGTGTGTATACATCAGGAAGCAGGAAACGATGTACTTTTTAAAATAACAGTTTTGTTACTGTAGGTCCTCAGTTGGGATGAATATATTTAAGTCACAATGGAGGCTTAATTGAACAAATTAATTGAACACTAAAGTTAAACACGAAGGCATCTCAAATACAAATCTCAATTCACACTATAATAGGGCTGAAATTTACAGTTTCTTTTCTATTATTTTCTCAATCATTAAGTTGTTTGGTTTATAAAATGGTGAATAATGTGGTTTAGTGTTTCCCAAAGCCCAAGATGACATCGCCAAATGTCTTGTTTAGTTCACAACTCGGAGCTATTCAGTTTACTATCATAGAGGAGAGAAGAAGGGAAAGAGAATCTTTTTGTTTTCAGAAAAATGACTAGCCGAATAATTGGTCATCAAAATCGGTGGCGATTGACTTAATAGTTGACAACCAATAGATTCATCTTTGCAGCTTTACACTATTAACTCCAGTATTTTGTTTAACCCTAGAACAACAAAACATTTTAATGTTAAAGAAAAGGTCTATGACACATGAATCTTTATGCATTTCAAAACAAGCATAGCTAAGAGCTTTTCTCAAATCACTCTGAAGTCTTTTTACTGTACCATATGTTTAGTTCTGTGACTCTTAAGCTGGATATGTGAACTTACTGGTAACCAGTTTGTTGTGTTTTTAGTGGAGAGGATGAGGAGGAGGAGGTGGTGTGTCAGGGGAGCCAGGTGACTCAAGAGATGTTGGAGGAGCAGCTGGTGCGCCTGCTCACCAGGGAGGTGCTGGATCTTCTCAGTGAGTTTCAGAATTTTTTGTAACTTTTTCCATTTCCATACAAGTATAGCAAACAATAGTTGTGTTTCAAAGAAACTAAAGGAAATTTTCACCTGACATGTAATAAAATGCAAACAATGATTTTATGTTGCTATAAACAGATTATTTTTTGACAAAGAAACTGGAATTTGAAAGTGAAAGACGTTTAAGTCAGTTTTTTTGCGCCAGCCACTTTGCATTTTGTTGGCATACATATTGATTAAAAATAAAAATTTTATAACAGTGATGGTCTAGATTAGATTATAGTTTATTCATCCCACAACGGGGAAATTTCTTTATTACAGCAGCAGCATTTTCTACAATAAAAGCAAAAAAACAAACACAGACAAGTAAACACAAGAAAAACAGGCAAACAATAGACAATGATTATAAGGTAGACTGAAAGTAAGCAAAGTGGCGTAAAATAAAGGTATTTTAAAGTGCGGTTGCCGTGATGCAAGAAACAATATTGCAGTGTAAGTGACGTTAAAATTAAATTGAATGTGTAATTAATAGTGTGTAATTGATAGCAATATAATGTCCCAGTCTAAACCTGCCTAAAGTGATGCTCAGGGCTTATTCCTTAACACTGCTAATGCACTTTAGTCATGTGGTAAGGTTGTTTGTGCCTGCTACACACTGTTTGAGAACGTATCTGGAAACTGCAACCAGCCATAGTTCCTGAATAAAACTGAGACTCTACATATTAGATTAGATAGATGAGACTGTGTTCCTCCCAATAGTACATGTCTTCGGTGACTAACAACTTGCTGCCTGTGTTTAAAATCATTTACCTCCACTGCCCTACCAAACAAAAATAGCCAAGACCTTGATAGCTATGAGGGTGATGTTTTGATGTTGTGTATTGAGAAGGTACTAAAAATATAGGTGTGGGAGTTTCTGGATATTGCACACAACTGCATGATCAGCCTTTACTCTTCAGGCAGGAGTGTAAACTGAGGAATCTCTTTATTGAATACTTCTTCCCTATCTTCTAGCTGTGAGCTGTATTTCCAAAAAAGGGCCTGAACCAGCAGCAAATAAGGAGGAAGTAGATGGTAAGTTTTTTTTTTTTTTTTTTTTTTTTTTTATAAATACATTTTGTATGAATTTTTTAATATTTACAATACACACAACATCAACAAAACAAAGGCCCACAAACTTAAAACAAGACAGAAAGACGGGTTTTTTTTTTTTTTTTTTTTTTATTTATTCTGACAAGTGTCTCATCACTTTGCTGAAATGTGCTCTTGTAGAGGAAGACATGATGATGGATTTAGTGCAGACTGCGTCTCCTGCCCAGCCCACAGAGGAGGTGACTGAGCTGGGAAAATGCCTGATGAAACACGAGGTCCGCCTAAGACTCATAACATTCAGAGGACGACATGGTCACTCCTAAAATGCTGTATATAAACTCATTGTCTCTTGTTCTTTGCACAGAACATCTACATGACCCTGTTGACCCTCTCCTTCACCTCTCTGTCGTGGAAGGACACCACCAACTGTCACCGTACTGCCTCCATGGTCTGCTGGACACTTTTGCGGCAGGTACCACATTCAATGCAACAAAAAGTTAATAGAAGCCTGTTTCTTTTTTTATCCTATCCCATGGAAAGACCAGAACCAACAGTGCGTTTGTCTGTCTCTCAAAACGTTTTGACTTCTTTACCCTGTCTGTGGCTCTCAGCAACAAGCGTATTCCTTCCTACTGATAATGTCATTTTTTTTAAATTGGCACAAGTGTACTGTATATACTTCTTTTGAATCTGGAACTGCTGGGCACTGTAGGTTTTAGCAAATATTTCTCAGATGAATAATGCATTTGTTTTTACCTCCTTTTTATTTTTTTGAAGAAAATTTCTAAATTAAAATTTCAAAATTTGCTATAATGGAAGGCTACAGCACTAACAAGCTACATCAGGGGTTGGATACACTAGAAAATACTTGTTAATTTTTATTTAAACCTTTGCCCCCTTTCTGACCATTAATTTATTTGCAGCCCTTTTAAAATGTTCTATTTTTCCCTTTGGCTTTTTTAAATTAATTAAATATTTCAATTACACATTGGCAGGCTGTAAAAAGTATCTTACTACATATTTCTAAAGATTTCCTACCACATTCACTCTTCCTCTCTTAAGGTCGTAGGGGGTAATCTTCTTCCTGAGGCGGTGACATGGTTCTATACCAGTGTTCTTCGGGGCCTTCAGGTTCATGGGCAGCATGAGGTCTGCAATTCTGCCCTCTCTCAGCTGGCCATGCTCATCTATGAAAACCTGGTGAGGCTAAAGGCAACCGTCTCGACCATATCTCCACTTTATTTCTGCCTTCGTTGGGTCATTCTTTCCTCTATTATTAAAGAAGACACCTATGACTGCAACTTACCATTATTACAGTTAACCTGCCTGTTATTTGTTGTTTTGATTGTTTTGTCTATAAGATGACAGGAATAGCAAAAAATGACAGTTGACATTTTTAATTGCATGTTTTATCTAACAGTCCAAAACCTAAATATGTTCAGTTTACTATCATAAATGACAATGAAAAGCAGAAAATACTCATATTTGGGAAGCTTGAATCTGAATAGATTATTATTATTATTATTATTATTATTATTATTATTAGGTTATTATCAAAGTAGTTTCTGTTTGATTTGCTTTCGATCGACTAAATGTTTCAGGTCTAAAGTCATATAGTACAGTAGTTTATTTATTTTTTGAAGAGGTATGATAGAAGTTTCCTCTGTTAAGTTAATTCTTGATAATGCCATTAAATTAAATACATTTTTAAAATTTCTGTTAATCTGTCTGTCTATCTGACTTAGCGTCCTCGCTACGTAGAGCTGAAAGCAGTGATGACCCAGATCCCAAACATCAGTGTGGAGGCTCTGGACCAGTATGATCACAGGCTCATGGACCCCAATGCCCAGAAGGTTGGAGACAAGAAGAGGAAAGACCAGTTCAAGAAGCTCATTGCAGGAACTGTTGGGGTAATGCCACATTTAGCCACTAGAGAGCAGTGCTTCTCTATTATAGCCCACTGTAGGCCGCTCATCAGAAGGGACCAGAACCACTGGTCAAACAGCGCAAATCATTACTCCTCAGTGTGATTCTGGCTGTGCTGTAAATCTCCCATGCTCTGCACCAAAAACTGTGCTGCAGCTCAACAGGGCTGGACAATCTAATGAAATTCTTTGTGGCAGATCTTGTATAGCTCTGTTTAACCTCTCCTTTCTCCATTCCCTGCCAACAGAAAGCTCTGTGCCAGCAGTTCAGGAAGGAGGTTCATATCCGGAATCTTCCATCCCTCTTTAAAAAGCCGAAGCCAGACAAGGTTATGCTACCGGACAGTGAAGCATTGGGCCTGGAAGCTCTCTTCTCCCCGGAGAATAATACCCTGTAGGAACACATAGTGGTTCTAATGGACTTCTGACTGAAGAGTTGTGTACAAACCAGGGTTCCCCCTCACCATCCGCCAGCTGGGGCAGTGTGGCTTTACCTAACTTAACTGCCAACAATCCTGTTTTCCCATAGGTAATCTTTTATGTCACTCCTCATTGTGCTACAGCACCACTCACACTCCTAAGTAATCTCTTACCACTAGTAATTTGTGCAGGCAAGTATCCTTTTTAAAGCCTATCGCACACTTCTTCTCCTCCATCCCCTTGCTCTTATTAATAAAGTAGGAGCTATGGAAATGTGTAGTAAATATAATGGTCTGTTTCTGTGTTAGATTGTGTTAAACCATCTAAAAATAGCAGACTATTAATATTTGCTCTGCAATCTTGCTCTGCCACACAGCTATCTTGAAACAGGACTGTTTTGTATTCTGTCATTTCACTTTGGACCTTCTTTCATTTTAAAGGGCAATATTTGTCCATTGCTCAGCATCATGCACACTAAGCATGTCAGATATATGGGACAAGGGGAGTCCAGCTGTGGTTTGATATACAGAATAGAAATTGGCATCTAAAGATATCCGAACAAGCAAAGGCAATATAGCCAATAGCTGCAGGAGTAGCCTATTAGGAGTGTCTGTGGTTTGTGGAGAGGTTTTTGTACGTTTTTCTTTTTTAATTTTAATATTAATTTTAAAGGTTGATGTTGGCAGATATGTTGTGTGAGCACACTGCTTCTGTTGAGGCTATTATATTCTGGGTCAAGAAGAGAAATCTTGGACAAACCGTTGTACACATTTCTGTATTTGCCGTAATTTCCTTTGACCGGACAAGCTTGAATGCAGTCTCTGATTCTGAAGGATTAGCTTAAGGTGTCTCAGGTGTGACGTTCCCTAAGTTGGGGTGAAGATCCTTTATGGAAACCTATCGTAAGAGGAAAAAAGCAGCTGGTTTGTGTTTTCATGAATGGTTATTATAGTTAATATGTACAACAGTTTTCTAGTTTGAAGATAATACACAGTAGTTGTTTTAGGCAATGATGGTTTGCATTTTGCCTGTTTGTCATCAGCACAAACTAACAGCCCAAGTACTATTTTTTTATTTTAATATTTTTAAATGCAGTGTGCATATACTACAAATAATACAGCCACATTTTGTGCCAAAACACTCATGGTAGACATTAGGGGTGCACGCTTCAGAAAATGTCACGAGTTGATTCAATATTGATCTTTGATTTGAAAATTCTCAATTTAAAAAAAAAAAAGAAAAAATCAATTCACAGTATGTAATTTTCCCATGTGATAGTAGAACGCCATTACAAAGTGACATTTTTTGTTAACTAAAAGTAAAAAGGAGAAGGAAAAAAGAAAAATATATATTCATTCATTCATTCGATTTTTGGAATTATTTTAATTGGTAGAGCTTGAATCGAGTCATGAATGTGAATTCTTTTTTTATTTTATTTTTTGCACACCCCTAGTAGACATGTTTGACAAATGTGATCAGACAATTATGTCTGAGAAGCAAAACCTAATAAGATATACCTTTCATAACGATTATTTAATGGTGGACTCAACAACTAATGTGTAGCTTAATCCAAGTGTTTCTGTCGTTTTTAGCCGTTTAGTTGGTGATATTCTGTTTTTCACGTTTTTTTTTTGTGTTTGTACTGGTTTTGCCAGCCATAGGAAAAAGATGAACCAGCACTACATTCCTTCTTTGTCAAAGAGATTTCTAAGCTTAATTCGATGGATGCATTTTGCCTTTATGGTGCTGTCGTAGTAGAGAGTGATTTGTTTTGTAGATTCAGACCAAAAATAAATTTGAGTTATTTTGGCATGGAGTGAGCCCCCTTTAAATGTATAAAGACTGGTCTGATTCAGATAAAGTTTTACACATAATTGACCAGGAGAAGCTTGACTTTCCAATGATTTCCATGTCTTTGTGATGATTTTTTTTTTTGTTAACATGTGGCAATTTTAAAAATGCTTGTTCAACACTAAACTGTTCTGTACAAAAGGAAAAAAAAATAGGCTTTTTAAAAGTGCAGTGTGGTTTACATTTTGTCGTTTTTATGTCTCTATGCCAGCGATAGGCGGAATTATGTTTTTGGGTGGTCCGTCTGTCCATCCGTGCCATTCTCATGGGAGTGATATCTCAGGAACTCCTTGAGAGATTTTTCCAATTTAAAAAAACAAACCAAAAAAAAAACTCAACTTGGATTTGAGGATAAACTGATAAGAATTTGGTGCTGAAAGATCAACGTCATCGTGACTTCATAAACATGTTTTGGCCAAAACTCAAGAATGAATATGCTAATTATGGCAATTTCGCACAAATGTCTTAATAGGATGAAGTAATGAGTGAAATTATTTTGTATCCAAAAGGTCAACTTCACTGTGAAATCATAATGTTCTGCAAAATACCCGTATTCAACGCCATGACTCAGGAACAGAATGGGAGATTTTGACTATTTGGTTGGATACTGAATTGGGTTATACAAGATTGCTTTGATTTCATCCCTCGTCCTCTTTGCCCCCACTGCCTCGTCAATGTTGGCCTTTCTTAACAGCTTGTTGAGACTGCTGACCTCCAAGCCTCAATGCCACCACGGTGAAGTACCAAACATTGCTACACATAGAAGACTGATAGAAGATCTGCAGAAGCCTGTTGCCCAAACTGAAGGGTCAGAGTTTCCTTAAGAAGAACCGTCTCCTCTGTCCCTTCATTAGGGGGCTTTCTTGTTGGAAGTCTAGTCCCGTTTTAAATTGGACCCCATGTACTTTTATGAGTCTACCTTTTTCACTTCCTCTCCCAGGAGGACATGGGCCTCCTGTTCCTACGGTAGTCCCCCTCAGATCATTGGTTTTGCTGATACTGAGCTTGAGGTGATTGGTTTTGCAACATGTGACAAAGCTCTCTATCAGTCCTCTGTAGACTTTTTTTATTTGTTATTTATTTTTTAAACAAAGTGAAGATAGCAAGTTTCTCACTGGAAATTATTCAATGGAATCATACATATCACTATAGTGATTTATTTTGCAAGAAAAACATTTCATACTTTTTTTTTTAATTATTTTTTTTTTTTTACATTATTTCAAACTTGTCTGGATTTACATGGATGTAAACTGCAACTTGACTGGTAGGTGGAGGCATACAACTGTAAGACAGTAATTCAAGTTAAATTTTATTTTCATTTTAAAATGTTTAGCTTTTGATATTTTATTTAGAAATAAGAAATAATGTTATTTCTTAATTTCTATGGATGGACATGTTTTGGTGTTAATTATTTGATCTGTTTTTCTGGAGGGTTACAGTATCTGAACATATTTAATAAAGGGGGAGGGGTGTGGCTCTGTATGTGGATAGTGATCTGAAATGCAAACAAGTTGAACATGACTATTGTAATTGATGATTTAAAGGTCCCATGACATGTTGCTTTTTGAATGCTTTTATATAGACATTAATGGTCCCCTAACACTGTATCTGAAGTCTCTTTACCGAAATTTAGCCTTGGTGCAGAATTACAGCCACTAGAGCCAGTCCCACAATGAGCCCTGGATAACAAAGGGCTTACTTAATGAGAAAAATAAATTTGATGGAGATTTTTTTCAAATTTAAAACAAAATCAGCAGTGAGACAAGCCAAGAAATCATAACAAAATATTGAAAGAAAATCAAAATAACCAAAGGTATTTGGAAAATCTTGAACAGAGTAAAAGACAACACTGTCAAAGATTTACCAAGTAAATGTGTCAATGATAATAAGGTTATAAAAAGCAGGAGGGCAGTGGCAAATTAATTTAACATCTATTTTGTAAAGGTTAGGCCCAATTTGGGAAACTCTATTAATAAAAGTAATGGTGCACAACCTGAAGGTGGTTGGAGTGGGGACAGTAAAGTGATGCAGTCCATGGGTTTAGGACAAGTGAGTGAAAATGAAATCAGATCAATTCAGCTAAAGTCAAGAACGAGACAACTGATAGTGATCGGTTTGACGTGATTGTAGTAAAAAAAAAAGAAAAACTTGACTACATACTCAAACCTCCGTTTCTTTTGGACAGGTATTGTTTGTGATAGGATGAAAACAGCAAAGGACATCCCACTTTTTAAAATGGGAGATTAACATAGCCTGACAAACTATAGACCAGTGTCTGCTTTCACAATTTCAAAGGTGCTGAAAAAATTGTAAACAACTTTTTTGCTGAGCATATGGATCTACAGCCTTAGCATGAATGAAAATAGTTACAACTGCAATTGAATATGAGAGATATGATAGATTTTTAAAAAAAGTGTTAAATTCTAAATTGCAAACAAGATGAGAGATGTAGTTTTAAAATTAACAGTATGTACAGTTTGCTCATAATACATCTGAATGCAGGAAGATTGCATGTGGAGTCTTTCAAGGTTCACCTTTGTGGCCAAAAATATTTATTTTGTACATTATTGACATTTTGTGAAGCTATTTCTGCTGTTTGCGGATGACACAAATTTGTTTGGTTCAGGAGATGATCTGAAAACCTTGGCAGAAAGTATTGAAAAATAAATGGTTAAACTGAAAAAAATGGCTTGATGAAAATAAGTTATCACTGAACTTTGTTTTTTCTAATCAGAAGCAGGATGTAAATGTTTCACTATTAATTGATGAAACTCCTATTGGAAAAGTATTTGAGTTTAGATTTTTGGGTGTGATAATGGATGAAAAAATATATGGAATGGAATTGAAAACCAATATAGCACATGTAAAAGCAAAGGTGTCCAAGAATATTTTTGTTCTAAACAAAGCAAAGTATGTGTTAGGTTATAAGGCAATACTAATTCTGTACCGTTCACTTATTTTGCCTTACTTTAGTAACTGTGTGGAAGTGTGAGGGAACACATATGCAACTAACATAGAGCCATCGTTCATTTTACAGAAAAGAGCAGTATAATTTTTACATAAAGTGGATTTTAGAGAACACACCAATGGACTGTTTATCAAATCAGGATTAATGAAATTCGAAGATATTATTGAATTTCAGACTTTGTTGGTGATGTTTAAGGCAAAAAGCAGAGTAGCCTACTACCAGAAAATATACAAAAAATATGGAAAATTGAATAATGAAATCTTTAAATTATTTTTAATTATGATATTTTTTTAAATTTTCGTTTTATTTTCTGTTCTCTCTCTCACTTTGGATATTCAATTAATTAAGTTAACTGGCCGACAGTCTATATATTTCTTTTTGTTGAAAGAGGCCGGAAAAGTGTTGCCAACTGTAATTACCAGTAATTACTCTTTAGGGGTATATCATAAGGAATATTGGATTAGTAAACAAGGCAGAGACCATAGACTTTTAATATTACAGTCTGTGGGAGAGACTTTGGAAGCATTTTCGTAGAAGTAGTTCAGACTCCAAATCGTTAGAGGGCGGTAACGCGCCATTTGCTATTCGTCACCGTAATGAGCTTTAAAGAAGCGCAATGAAGAAGAACAGTGTTGTGATAGTTGTTATGAATGTATTAACATTTAACGTTAGTGTCATGTTATGATTTTTGGTTTTATAAAATATTGGGAATGAGTGCATGTATGTTTAGTATTTATGGTCAACAGGC
This sequence comes from Percina caprodes, assembly GCA_013375575.1. Classification (NCBI taxonomy): domain Eukaryota; kingdom Metazoa; phylum Chordata; class Actinopteri; order Perciformes; family Percidae; genus Percina; species Percina caprodes. The sequence continues at coordinate 2,592,830 of JABXJD010000024.1, forward strand.
AGTTGTTTATACCTCAAAGTTTGAAACGTTCATCTAACCTCCCCAGACGGCGTTCGCTGAGCACGAGGCGGTAACGTTACATTTGTAATTTGTACAGTAAAGTAGACCTACTGCACTTCCCTGTGCCTTTGTAACGTTACGTACATTTCCACATCAATTTTTGAGGTAGCTACTATTCTTGAGTATTTCCATGTTCTGTTACTTAATAATTGTACTCTATTCTGTATCTTGTTGACACTGGAGGGGCTGCTTCAATCTTGTTAAACCGGTATTGCACATGTGTATAATGACAATAAAGGCATTATATTCTATTCTACTCCACTAACGTTATATTTCAGAGAGAAATACTGTGTTACTTTTTACTCCACTACATATCTTTAACAGCTATATTACTAGTTAAGCTACTTCACCAGTCAAGTATTCTGCATACAAAATCAAATCTGTAAAAGACAAGGCATTATTACAGATTAAACTAGCGTTACTCAAAAGTATATAAAGTGCGGCTCAAAAAGTTGCATCAATGATCCAATAAAGCACTGACAAGGCTTTTACTTTTGATTCCTTCAATACATTTGGTTGATACTTTTACTGAAGTAAAAAAAAAAAGACGTTTAGCTGTAATTGCGAGTGTGATATTGTTATATATGTAAATAATCTTATTTTTCCACCACTGCTCTTATGTAATGAACTGCCATTGCTATTTACTCTTAACAATACTGACATTTTCTTCAAAGTTATTTAAAAACAGTTCACAAATATCACATAGCTGTTCAGTGTTTTGTGTCTGCTTGTTCCTGCACTTAACTGAAGCTGAATCATGGTTAGTAAAATAGTTTATAAAGTCTATACATTTAATGAATGAATTTATGTATTTTTAAATGGCAGCACCTTTGTTTGTCTGTGACTCAGTATGACCCATTTGGTATCTCTGGAAACTACTTTCGACAGAATTTCCTAAGCTCTTAGCAAAGCTCAGCTGCATAACATATGTGTAGTGATTGGTTCTGCAGTGTATAAGAGGTTTATTAAAAGATGATTCCCAAATTTACATTGAAAGAGTTGTGAGCTGCTGCAATTGAGAACTGAAACAATTAGGCTATACTACATTGACAGATTATTCTGCAGCCATTTTATTAACCAATTAATCGTCAAACAATCAATCAAACAAAAATGCAAACATTATCTAGTTTCAACTTTTCACATGTGAGGATTAGCAGTAAATTGAATATCTTTGTGATTTGGACTGTTAGTCTAACAAAACAAGAAATTGCAAGATGCTACCTTAGACTGCAGTATATAATGGGAATTCACTATTTGAACTATAAATCAAGTAATTGAGAAAGGAATCGCTATATTAATCAATAAAGTAAATAGTCTGTAGTTTTAGCCATACTGTAATAATTCCTCCTCTCCATACTGGCTGTGAAGAGATACTTTTGTAGTGCACAAAACAAAAAAACAAAACCCTGCACCCACATTCAGTATGCTGTCTCCCACCCACGCTACATAGTGTCTCAGGTTTCTGGATAACCAATGCTTTCAAGTACAACAAAGGAATGTCTTCTGTTTTATGTAATTATTTTTACAAGAAAAATTATCCAAAGAACAAAGTGTACTTGCTTAATTTTCAATAATCCCCATTTTCCCCCATGTCTCCTAGGGCCGATTGCCTTCTCTTGCTTTGCCCATCACTACTGCCTGGATGCAAGATCCTCTCACCAGCGTGACTCTGCAAACTTGAGCCCAAGACATTCCTCGTCATTTGTCTGCAACAGTCCCTTTTACTTGATCAGACATACAATAATTGTGAATTCATAATCCAAATTACCCTGCATAAATTTGCTAAACCTGCTATCACTCTCAATTTTTAATTCAGTGACTAGACAAGACGTAAATCTCAGTATTCCTGATGGTTAGCCTGAATGAATGATAATTAATTTGATTATGATATGATTTGTGTTACTTTGAGGTACAAAAATGGACTGCTAAGGAGAAAAACAAGATTCTAAATAGCAAAAAAGAGACAAATAAAAAACTACTGCCTATAAAATGTATTGACCATTCTTGGATTTTGGCACATTTGTTTTCAACATCATTAAATCAGTGGAGGCTTGATTGCATATGAGTGGATTTGTGGTTTCACCATGCGTCTTTGCAAAACTGCTCAATCTATATCAATTTGCATTGGGTAGTTAAAAGCCATTTCCAAGTCCTGTCACACATTTTCAAACAGATTGCAGGCTGGACTCTCATTTGGCTTTATGTTTGGGGTAGTTGTCTTGTTAGAAAAATAATTCTGGCTGTTTTACAGACTGAAGCAGTTATTCCTCAAGGATCTTTCTGTATTTTGCTGCATTTATTTGACCTCACAAGCCCGGCCTGCTGCAGAGAAGCATCCTCACAGCAGGGTGCTGCTACCATTAGGCCTACACAGTGTTTACATTAAATATTGCATTTAGTATGATAAACTTGTAGCCCATTTGAGGTTGCAGTAGGCCTCGTGGTGGCCTGCCACACAAGTGCCCTTCTCACACAGACTAAAATGTTTTGAGGACGGCCTGCTCAAGTTAGATTTACAGCAGTGCTATTTGTTATTCTTATTTTAAGGGATGGGCCCTGGGAATTTTGTCATTCCCTCTACTTTTCAGTCTTGTTATGTAATGGCTTAGAATGTTCCTTTATGTAGTATTTGTATTCAATTTAATTAAGTGACTTTTAAGACAATTGGCAGAATGGACAGCTGCAAATTTTCGTTGTTTATATTTTTACTTTAATACTAAAGTAGCATATTTTTATATTAATCAGTGTGAAATGTATAGTACATAATACACCCGTGTCAGTGTTATAAAACAATAAATTACAATGCTGTTACAAATTAGGTATTTTCTTTGATGTTTGCATAATTTTATAAATTATGAGCAACATTTTCTTGCCATTAAATTTAAGCTTGTGTGACTAACAAAAACCATGGAAGGGGTTGAATGTGCCAATCATGATCAAATAGGTCACAGTTGCACTTGTGCTGGATGATGTTTAATCATGTCTACATTGCTATATGTTTCTAAAAATAATAATTTTAAGTGTTATTCCCATACTAACATAGGTACTAAAATTATATTTATGTATTTTTCAGTCAATGAAAGGTGCACTATGAGTTCCTGCATGACGTCAATTCTGTTGATGTTCCAAGTAAATACCAAACAAAACAGAGCAAGCTCTCCCTTCCCCCCCATGCTCCCGTAACTGTCATGACTAACTGTCACTAACCCCTACCCCCTACCCCTACCCCTACCCCTCCCCAACTATCTTGTCGCCGATTGGCTGGAATGTGGTTTGTTGTATTTTGGTGCACAGCCTGTGCCCCTAGTGGTTGTTTGATGTTTATGACCCCTGTGTTGGCTTTTTCACAGCTAGCGGATCAAGGAGAGAACTCATAGTGCACCTTTAACGTATGTTATGCCTACTTGTTCTCCACCTGCTGCTCTAGCTTCATGGTAGCTTTGCAACACAGACGTTTTCAGTTCGGACATTCATTGAAATCAACCGATAGGCTAGCTAGGTAACAGGTGTTTCTCTTAACCCGGATTAGAACAACTCAGCCACTAAGAACAGATAACAGGACTCTTATTAGCTACCTCAAAATTTGTTTTGGTTAGTAATGTTCATATTTTTGTTTGTGCTTTGGCCGGTCGCTTTGTAACTGAAAAAATGACCACCAAGGTTTTAAATGCAGCACGGTTCGCTGTGGTTGAATTTAAAGCTTAACGCTCGCCAAAAGGCAACCTAGGATCTTTTTATGGATGTACCTGAATCAAACTTTTGTTTAAAAGCATAATTAGGATAGAGGCACCACTTTTAAGATTCACTGTATTTTCGATTTCGGTCAATTGGCCTTTTGAATGGGAGTGCTAGGGGCACTACTAAGCTAGCCTCAAAATCACTATTTTTAAAACACTAAGAAGGCTCAAAACAACATGAAACTTTGCTCCAAGTATTACTAGGGGCTCTACACATGAACTTGAGCATTTAGAATATTGTTTGTTTACACGTTGTTGTGTGCTGGAGCTGCATCCTCTGCATCCTGACACTGGATAAGCGGACAAAGATGGATGGTTTGTGTACATAGAGTTTACTAAAAAGCTGAGATGGCGGCTAGCGGAAAAACCAACTTCTAAAGTGAGTCTTTCGAAAATGTTCTTATAAGTAAACTTATATTTTTAGGCTACTGTCCACACCCTGTATTTGTTCATGAACCAGGGATTTAATTGGCTCCCAGATACGCCAATTGTTCTAACACTGAGTTGAATAAGTGCAGTGACCTGCACTCACGCTGTATTTTGTATAGGGTGAAAAATGGCATAATTATTTCAGTGAGTGACTGGGGGCAGCTTTACAGTGCCTCATCTCTCTGTGTGTGTCCTGGCAGCTGTAAAGCTCTGGTTGCGTGTCAAGCTTGGTCAGACAAATGACTGTTAAACGGAGACAAGACTACACCTCTCCACACTGCAACCACGGTCTCCAGAAGGGCTCGGCATGGATTACAGGCATTTTCAGATTACTGCTCAGCAAGACTGAACTGTCTGCTGCTCTGACCCCTTTTTTACAGGGTGAAATAGACAGTTCACTGATAATATGCAGATAAACAGCGCAGAGGGGAAATTGTGTCACAAGTATGAGGATGTGAGAGGGTGTAGATTTTTTGGGGCAGCATTGGCATACATAGATATTTGATATAATTGATCTAGTATTACTTTTTTTCTTTACCACATTTTTGCAGAGCTCTTACTGTGAAAAAGGAGGAAATTAAAAAAAATAGTTTTAGTTAAAATAGCAAATATTGCTAAGTGATGTGGGGGCAAAAGGGGCCACGTCTGTTCGGCTTTGATTACAGTAAACAGCCTCATGGATAAACAACGCACACACACACACACACAAAAACACACACTATCTTCCGGCCCATAATGTCACTAATCATGGATGTCTTAATCAAACTGAGCAAAACATAAAGAATCGGCTGGCACTGTGGATTAGTTGGCAGGGGTCAGGAATGTGGGGGAAGGGGGATGCTCCTTAACATAGGATGACTAACATTGAAGCTCTGGTGCCAGGAGTATGCCCTGTCCATCTGCCACTCACCCACCCACTGACACACTAACAGGTGCGTGCATGCAGATACACGTGTATTTTCTGTGCACACACTCAAATACTTTACTCTGCATTCGGGCCCTACCCCTGTCCTCACTTAGCCTGGGCAGCAGATGGTGAGGGGTAAGGCTTGTAGCCCCCCTCCCCCGTCCCAACTCCAAGCCACCAGCCCACCACCCCCTATGTCTTACCCCCACAAACACCACCCCACCCCTCTTTGTGTTGTTGAAGAGCGTGAGTGTTGAAAGGCGAGCCCCAGTTTGCCCCCCCCCACCCCCAAATCCTTGGCTGGCTGCCATTGGCGGGACTCAGTCAGGTGTCCTAATGCTTCAGTTAGGGGAGGAAACGCTGGTTAATCTGCCCATCGCGTGCCACTGGCCATGGCCTGGACTCTTTGTGTCTGGCACCCCTCTGATCAGTCCCTCCACCCCTTCATCTGTCTTTCGCCCTTCTCTTCCAACCCAGTTTCTTTACCCCAAGACTGTCGTCCTTCCTTAAAGATCATCCCCTCTTCGTCTCAATGATGTGTTGTTAAGGATGTGTTTTATCTACATTCTTTATAAGACTAATCCAGTTGTTTTGATGGTTGTACTACATGTGGTACATATGTTGATGGATCGGACTATTTTATTATACTGTCTGTCATAAACTCTTCTCTATTTTGTGCTGACTAATCACCAGTATACTTGAAAATGCATCTTACAGAAATTTGTGATTTTTGAATATTACACCATTACAAAGTTATCTGATGGTTCTCACCTACAATAGCCTTTCAGTGTATGTCATGTGTTGAGATATGTAACTCCAACCGTGATCACTTTGTCAAAGTTACAATACATCATTGCGAAATAACATATTTTATCAATGTTGCTCCTAAAGGAATACTTGAAGTTAATACAAAACTGCTACCAATGACACTGGTGTCATGTATGTGTATATAGGTGTTAATATATAAATTAACTGTAAGAATGGATTGAAATACACAATTTGAAATGCTTCATCTCTTGTTAAGCTTAATCATCTTTTTCTTGTTTCATATTTTGCTCTTGATCTTTCATATCTCATTATAGAGGCAGCTTCATCCCGTGCTCCTGGAAGGTGCACAGCTCTGATTAGGATGAATGATGCTTGGATGCTACTTGGAAGAGGCTGATACTGTGTGGTTGCGTAACGAGAGAGGGGTCATTACCATTTGACCCCTGCTGACCTTCTTTTTGATTGACCCTGGGTTTGGTCACCGCTTCAGAGCACAGGCAGGAGTTTAAGGTCAGAGTTCAAAGTATCCTCAGCTGTGCTGTCATGCAAACAGTAGTGTTTGCTCTTGTTATGGTCAGTTTTAATCTAAGGACATCTAATCTAAGGTTAATTTAAAATCTAATTTGCTATTATTAACCTTTGAAATGTTTGGTGTTTACTCCTTTTAAAAAGCCCCAAATCTTGTTGGACTGATAGATTTGGAAATATTGAATACATAATGTTTTGAGGATAATGTGGCTGCAAGTAGCATTGTGAACTGCTTGTTTACAGATGTTTTATTGTGCTTTAACCTGCTATTTTTGTATTTTACATCCTTGTATCCTGGGGTTTCCACAACGTGTGCTATGTGCAGCAAAGCACAGATCAGAATCCACTTCGGGATCCGCCATTGTGGTCAATCAAAACACACCCGTGGTTTGTTTTTCCACTTCCTGTTTGTGGACCGTTGTGAAGGGTTTCCTTGCAATCAGTGCTGCGGCGGGGGGTGGGGGGAATCAATACTTTCAATGTAACGTGTGGCCAATGGAATAAGGGAATGATTTATGTAGGGATGGCTACTCCGTATCAGATGGGATTTGTGTTTAGTGAGTAGAGAGGAGGGGTGGTGGCACAGAGACCCAGAGCAAGAACAACTATAAAAGGTTAAAAAAGTGTGCTTCACTGTTGTTGATCGTGTCACCACTCCTGTCCTTTTCCCGCTGTCCCTCCTCTCTTTTCATCTCTCAAACACACCATGCTCTCTGACTGTCCCACTTAATCTTAGCACTGTAGTATGAGACCGACGGGACGCGCACACACAACACACATACACACACCACTGAGTTTAGCAGGTTGTGGACCACCAGCCAGAAACAGCATATGCCCCTCTCCTCTCCAGATTAATGGGAGCATGTTAATATAACCGTATAGTCAGAGAGGAAGGAATAGGGGCAAGGGGTAGGGAGGGGTGCGAGATGAAAGGTAGAGGGAGTGTAAGACCCTTGCAGACAGACTGAGATTGAGAAGGAAGTATGAGGCAAGAGGACTAAGCAAATCAACGAGGGAAGGAGGATGAGAGCAAGTCTTGGAAAGAGACAGAAAGATGGAAGTGTGGAGGCGGGAAAGAGCAAGAGAAGCGAGGACATAACAACTATAGAAAATGTGTGTGTGTGTGTGTGTGTGTGTGTGTGTTGCTTTATTGCAGTGGCCCCACCTACCCCTCCATCCTGTTAAGGAGGCACAGTCGTAAGGAGGAGGGGTAGGATGCCCTCCCTCAGCCACTGACACACACACGCACACACACACACTCTCTCTCTCTCTCTCGCTCTCTCTCTGGCTCATACACATACTCTGCTCCGTGAGGGAGCAGTCGCTAAAGAGCTCTGGATAGACCATGTAAGGTTCTGCAGGTGTCCCACCCTTCTCTCATCACATAGATGCTTTAAAAGGTACTATTTCCATTTGTTTCTTTCTCCTTTCTGCCATTTATCTCACTTCTTTTTTTTTTCTTCGTTCAAAGATTTTCTTATTCATTATTGAGATAGAGTAATCTGCAAACATTGCATGTGTGTTTGTGTGAGACTGAATGCATGCTTGCAAGGTTGTTTACAAGCTCTGATGTAGCCATACTGTAGCCTGACAACTTTAGTAGAGTGGATTCTATTAGCTACATGTGGTTCAGCTCAATTTTATTTGATCATCATGTACTGTAATGCCTTTTTCAAAACAAATTGTATGGGGGTCATGGCTTTGGCTGCTTGTTGGATTATTTAGCCTTGCATTATATTATTTTTTATTCCCGCTCAACTCTTAAGGGTGGAGTGAGACAAAGCGCATTACGAATGCTCTGTCTACACTCTCTATATGCGTATTCATGTTTGGGTAGAGGCTTTTAGTTAAATAAAAGCAAAGTGTTGCAGTTTTTCGTGTGTGGTAGTGATGATGGTGAGTGTGAAAGAGTTGAAGATGTGAATTTTAAGTGGTTAATGGTTGTCACATTGCCCAGAATTTGTTACAGTAACACAATTAAAAAATATAAGTTGAGTTGTGGCCAAGCTGCGTATTGTTCATCTTTTATCAAAAAAAGTAGATTTGTGTTTCACGAAACTTAATTAGTTAAAGGCAAACCAGATTATATGCTTTGTTAGAGAGAAATAAGGGAGATGGCAGCGAAAATGGCTAATAATCCTATAATGTAGAGTGAGTGAGTGAAGGAGGGAGGGAGGGAATGAATGAAGGAGGGAGGGAGAGCACATGTCTTGCATGTAACGTGCTGTATTGGCGGACACCCAATACACTCCTCTTCTGCTGATATTAGAGATAGAGGTACAGGAGCAGCACTCTTCTTAATATATTAATACAATTTTTTTTTATAGATATTTTATTTCTATGTACAACTTAATCTTAAATTTTAAATTTGTTTTAATTCTACATTCCTACTTTATTTTTTATGTGACATATTTACAGGCATGACTAAGCTAAAATGCTTGCATTACTTTGTGTTGTCTAGAATTTCTTAGACATTTGGCTCACTTTCCTGGCTTTTGTGTGTTTGATAATGACCGTACGTGTTGTAAATGACAATATTTTTTAACAATGTTGAAGTTTTTAGGACAACGCTACTCTTATTGTCTATCAATAGTTTTCAAAATTTGTCCAGGTGATTACATCCCTGTTTGGAAATCAAATTGGTGGCCATTTGTTCAAACAGACCTGACAAACAACCTCCAAATCCATCCTGCAAATCTGTTACTTCCACAATATCTCCCCCCATCCCGGTCTTCTGCTCATTCTTTAGTTTAAAGCAGCGTTCTCCCCCCCTTTTAGGCTTGTATTGACCTGTTAATAGTATTATCCACAGAGCGTGTGGCAGGGCCAGAGTCACATCCCTCTAGGATTTGGACGGTCAGCCCTTTGGCCACAGTTTGGTCAGAGAGCGACCAATACGACCTAAGCTGTGGTCATCCTTCAATCTAGCTCCTTTCACATCAGAGGTCACACGAGTCAAAGGGTAATAAATTTAATCCCTCGAGGGATGAGAAGTCAGAGGTCACAAACAAGGATATAGGGAGAAGGTTTGCATCATCAATCAGTGGCACTCCTGGTTATATTTGTGCATATCGGTGACACATGCGCCCTTCTGCCAATCTCATTTGCATGGCTTGCCAAACACAAAGGGTAACCAATATGATCGTATACATGTGAACAAACATAACGTTGCTATGGTGAAGAGACTGGGTAATGTCAGTTTTTTTTCCGGGTTATACAAAATTATATTTCATTGTATAAATTGAACAAACATATATCCTGAAAATATTTTGATTAATGTTGGTAATGTCATCCACTTTATTAAATGGTAATGCTGATAAGTCAATTTTCCCCAAAATGCCTGTGAAATAGAAAAACCTATACTCTTTGCAGGAATCAGCTATCCTTTTACCATTTTTATTAATGCCTTACATGTTTGTAAATGCTAAACAACAATGATTTGATAGATTAATTGTTTTAATAAAACTCATTTGAACCGCTAATGTACCAATTTATCCAATACATAGACTGGTTATCTGTGTTATAGGTGTTTGTTGCTCCTGCATGCTACACCATTAATACCATGCTTCATTGAATGGGAACTGCTGAAAACAATGACTATATCAATATTTTGATCTGTTTTTCTTGATAGGGAAAAATAGTAGTTGTTGTTTGTGATGGCTTTATGTGAATGATAGTCGGTTTATTTGTATGGGTGTGGCCTTTTTAGTGAATTTTGTGCCAATGCACATCGTCTAGGCCTCACAGGTGTCTTAAAATACATGTAATTATTCAGCCTTTGAAGTCGATGTTATTAAAATAATGTCCCACAATGATAGTGTGACATTTTCTTAAATTCTATAACAGATGAGAAAGTGCATCTGAAATGGTGCTATGCTGATGTTTCAGCATCTCTCAGAGGTCTCCTCTCCCTGGCTGATGTTAGCGATGTGTCAGCATTAGGCTAGGCCTGCCTGCTAGGCTGCTGGGGCCATGGTGGCGACCAGCCCAGCCTGGCCAAAAGCCAGACCAGACATGTCTTGGCACCAGACAAGAGAGACGTGACAGGATTGAGCATTGGGGGGAAAATATGCTCATACAGTATGCAGTATTGGTGATCCATATTACCAATAGAGTACAACAATATGTATGTTATGCACATTCCTGAAGGATTTAAAAAATTAAAGATTGTTGTTGCCTGTTTTTTTTCTTTTTGATTCAACAGTGTACCGTGATGGGAGAAAGAAACGATGGGAGGGAACAGGGGATGAAAGAAGACATTGGACAAAGATCCCAGGTCGGACTCCAAACAAGGGTGTCGTAGCTACATGGTATGTTCCTTCCACCAAATGAGCCACAATAACGGTCCTAATGTGTATGACTGGGAGGCTCCACATGCACATTACTGTACATATATGGGTTGTGGTGCATATATGTTAAATTGAGCACACTATAGGATGTGTGCATGCCATTAAGTGTGTGAATAAGAGAGATGTACACGTTGCTCAGTCAGCTATTGCACAGACAGAGACCATCAATCACAAATGCATGGTGAGCCGCATTGCTCTTTTCCTGGTCCCTCAAGTCCTTTCTCTGGGCTGGAATTACACAGCACTTTACCTGCAAAACAGCATTTTTTTGTACTTTGTCCTAACCCTGCACAATAACTCAAGCAACACATTAGTGCGGTGCCATGTCTTTTTATACTATGACCAAAGGTGACATTTTATGGTGTAACTTATAAATCAGCCCAATATACGCTGTTTCTATCAGGTTTGGATTTTCTAGTTGCAGTATAATGTGCAGAAGGATAAGTCTATAATGTCCGTGGCTTTCACACTCTCTTAAAATAACAGTATGAGTACAACATATGTTATTAAAGGCCCTTCCCTTGCTGCAACTACTGTAAGCCTTTTATTAGCCTCACAGCAATGCTTCTCCATGCCTGCTTGACATCTTGTTTCCCAGCATATACCGATGTCAATTGTTAAAAAGCTATGCATGCGCCTCACCCACATTTGAACTGCTCGTTTCTTTTTGTCCTAATGTGGTCAATAGGCACATTTTCCCTATGCCTTGTATTTCCCCTTTTATTATTTTTATTTATCGTCTCACAAGTCAATAGATAACTCTAAATTTAACAACACATTTAATGAAACTAAGCAAGGACACTATCAAATCAGCTAAAGCTCTATGGTATGAGCAAAAGCCAGCTGTATTTGATAAATGAGCGTAAAGACCTTGGGCTTTGGATAAGACATGAGGGCCAGTATGCTGAGGGCTCTGTGCATTTTGCAATACTGGCGACGGTTTTGGAGAGCGCGTGTGATAATCAGCAGGTGGGCTGGTTATTGTTGTGATAAGAGGAGGTGATCGATCATGCAGTCAAGGTCTTGTCTTTCAGACATAGTTTGATCAGCTGAAAGGTTCACTTCATATTTGTCCCCTGAACTACAACAGTGACTAACTTACTGTGTGTGGAAAAAAGCACACCAAATAATTAAGTAGAGTTAAATTCTTTCCATCTTTTTAAAAACTTTTCAAATAGGTGTAGTATATTCTGACTCTGTGAAGTGTGGAAACAATCTTTTAATTCTATTATGGCCACTTAAACTGTATAGAGTAGTAGAAAATAAATAGAGAAAAGCTCATTAAAGGAATTCAATTTTTAGCAGTATTGTGAAGGTGGTAGAAGTTACTTTTAAGACCACCTACAAGGGCACCCAGATAGCTCAGTTGGTAGAGCGGGCGCCCATGAATAGAGGTTTTCTCCTTGACGCAGCGGGCCTGGGTTTGACTCTGACCTATCTTCAGCTGTCCTGCCAATTAAAGGCCTAAGATGTCCAAAAAATAATCTTTAACAAAAATAAAGACATCCTACAGATGTTTTTTTCCCCGATGATTGCAGAAAGAAACCTGCCCACTGAAAGGTTCTAACTGAGGTGATGCGAAGCCCGAGTTGTCAAGACATGCTCTCTGTAAAGGTCACATATTACTGCTTCCTATGTTGTGATGCAGCCAATAAAACAGCCAATAACTGACCCTGTCAAACATGCACTAATTAGAATGCTTTGTCAAGGGTTTTATCCTCACGATTGAAAATATGCCACTTAAAAGAAATAAAATAATCCTTCAGCCTATTTCAATAAACAAGCCTGCGAAACTATGCACTTAAGTAATGACTTAACCAGGATCTCACAATTGAGAAGTTATTAAAAAACAGACTTTGATAAGAAAATTTAAGATTAGATATGAATGAAATTTCATCTGCTTATGTTGGGGTCTGTAAGTTTGAAATTAAACATCTCTGTAGCCCGAGGTGAGCCATGTGCTAACATTGTGAACGCCTTCATACAGTAATTCACCCACACAATCGTACAGTAGCACACATCAGAACTGTGGTGTTTTTCTTTCAGCTCAGAGAGGAGCAGAGAAGACTTCATCAGAGAAACCTTTTTATATGGTCTATTCTTAAACATGACAACATTTTAAAAAGTGATACCTTTTGCATATAGTGTAATCTCCAAGTTTTCCCTTTACATTTATAAGGCAAGTTTATTATAAAGATAACTGCAATTTAATTTTGCATAATCACCTTTTTGTTCTGTGTATTTTGACGATTAAGAAATATTCGTACCACTGGAATTGATTACCTTTATGTTCTATCCAGGGAACTATTTCATAGATGTGGCCCATGTTTAAGAGCATAGGGGTGATATTCTTTTGGGGAGATGCTTGGAGTTGCCGTTCTATTGTTCCCTACTAAGCGTTGTAAAAACGAGTTGGTACTTTATTTAAGATTTGGTGAGACTGTAGTTCGGTAAGGAGAGAGGTTGGTAAGATGGCGCAGCCTCATTCTGTGCTGGTACCGTCTGTTAAATCAAGGTGAGGAACAGGGACCTTGAAATGACTAGAGGCCAATAACAGAATGCTTCCTGGGAAAAGGCCAGTCCTCCAGTGGGCCTAAATCGACTCCCCGCTCATTTAAATGAGACATAAATTCACATTTAAATGGCAGAAAATTGCTCGGGTGGCTGATACACTGGTGCATGTGAAATTATAATTGTAGTCAGCCGCGTGTGTGTGTGTGTGTGTGGGTGATATAAGATTGTAGAGATGTGTGTAGGAATGATGTGTCCAATAACTAAGATGGGATGTAAATATGGTCAGGACAGTCAGTAGTCTGATTTGCTATCGGTCCATCTCATCTGAGACTGCAGTGCAGGGGCTAAATGGCAGCCGGTCCCACACCAAACAAATGGCAAATTAAAACTGGTCTCCACAGTACTATGGAGAAGTGTTTTGTATGAAATGAATTATCTAGTCTAAATGTAGTGTTTAGCTGCCAGCAGAATCTTACCCTTTTGTATAGGTAAGATTAGTAGAGCTGCAACTAACGAATATATTCTATATTATTGATTAACCTGCCAATTATTTTCTCGATTAATCCCTTGGTCTATAAAATGTCCAAAATATTTTAGAAATATTGAAAAATGTCCAATAGGTGTCATTAAATATCTTGTCCTTTCTGACCAACAGTCAAAAACCAAAGCTAATCAGTTTACTGTGAAATAAAAACAAAACAACAAATCCTCACATTGGAGAGGCTAAAGCCAGAGAATGTTTGGTGTTTTTGCTTAAAAAAGTCACATTAATGGTTAGCAAGATAGTTGCTGATGAATCTTCTGTCCGCAAACTAATCGAACAATCAACCAGTCGTTGCAGCTCTAAAAAATAAGTAATTTTGGTGTATAAACGCACATGACCACTGACAAAAACCATTGAAGGAAATTTGACGCAAGACTAATCATTGAAATGATAAGTTTCATATAATACACCTTCTATCTGTTTTTATGTGCATTTCATTTCCCTTATATTTGGCATAAATAGCATTAACTGTTGCAGTTAATGCCTTTTACTCTGCCAAAGACCTCGTTGTACCCTCGTTGTCCTCATACTACTATCCCTATTTCTCTCCCTTTCTTTTTTCTTTCACCTCTAAAGTAGGGCTCCTCCAACGGAAAGGCTGGAACAAATACACATGTCACATCAGTTCATGGAGATCCCAATTGTTTTTGGCCAGTGTGCACCTCTGAGAGGTTGATGGGTTGCCTGTGTTTCTCAGCATGGCCTTGTATCCATGAACACAATTCATCTTATCAACGCATACATTGTACATCTGCATTTATCTGTATTCACTGTAACACACTTGTTTCTATCTGAATCCCACCACAACGCCATTCAGTCAAAACTGAACCATAAACAAACAGTACAATATGGCTCACCAGGAGGCCCCTTACAGGCCTGTTTTATAATTTGGGTTGCTCTGTCCATTGTATCAGCCTCCTTTGATAAATTTACCTCCAACTGATACAATGTGTCAGTCTTTTTGTTAGAGGAAGACAATTGCTTGTACAGCGAAGGTCCAGGGCCTTAATGAAGTGCTATAGCTACTGGGCACAAAGGTCATTTTTTTGCTCTAACATTAGATGACAGCTAACGGAGCAGACAACACTGTGGAATGATGGAGACTAAAGTTCATATGGTGATATCATTATTTCATTGTTCGGTGCCGTATGGGGAAGTCAGTAAAGCGTAAAACAAAATTGTTTAAAACTGAATTTGAAATCGCCATTGATGAGTCACAGTGAGAGACTAACTGAAGAAAACAATGAGTTGTGGTTTGAATAGGTTGTCAGTGTCAAGCCAATGTGCAGCAGACCCTCCCATGCTATGTCCTTAGATAAAGCCAAAAAGGGTAAAATATTAAGTTTGAGTAGCATTATTTGCAAAATGAAAACTTTAAAAAAACACTTTACTTTCATATTTTGTTAAGAAGTTATTTGTAGTCGTAGTAAAGCAAAGACACTATTCAGGGGTCCCCAGTATCAGCTTAGATTGACCATTTCTTCTTTCTTCTTTTCTCTCTCCCTTTTCAGTGCTCTGGCCGTTCTGCTCTTTATTTCCAGGTTTAACTGCAAGGCTAGTCAACACCAAAGAAAAGGGTAGGCAGAAAGAGATATACAACATAAGATAAGTTGTTTTTTTAGGTCATAAAAACCTGTTAAATAAAAATACATCTAAAGTGACTTTTTTTTTAAAGAAAGCTGCTTTGCATGTTCTGAAAATCTAATTATTTTGATTACCAGCACAGCTATTGTTTGCAAAGCATTTAACCTGGGAGGTGAGATAATATCAAATGAGTAGAACACTATTATATTCTGCCTTAATAGCAGCATTGCATGAATTTTATGCTAAAGTGTTGGGGGACAGGTTGGGGGGGCCTCATGGTGTTGGGACAGATGGCATTTAGCTCTAGCTGTGCCGAGCTCAGTGGGACCCGAAGCTTAAGAGGTTAGGCCTGTCAAAACCACTCTGTTCATTCACTGCCTAACAAAGTGTGGACTGTCAGCCTGTTCCGTTTAATAAACTTAAGATTTTTCTTTTGTCAACGCCTGAGCAACACTTTGCAACTCGATGACCTGAATATCCCAACATGCATCGTGGCTCAATGGAAACGATGGCACCTCTGGCTAAAGATTTTACAAAATGTGCAAACATACAGTACAACTGATATGGTCCGGTAAACTGCAAAAGCTGATGGTGTTTTGTTAATCAACACTATAAGGTTGGGTCAAGAGGCTTTTTCAGCCACATGTGTGCGTGACCATAATGACTATGTGGACATATTACATGTTTACATAAACAATTGTGTATTGTTAGAATCCAGCATGAAGTAAGTGGCTGTCTAAAAACCTCAAGGATGAAAGGCCATTCAGTATCTTATACTTTTGATACACCAGTGCAACAATTCTCATCATTAATAAGACAATATGTTTTTTGTCATTTTGTTTACACGGTAGATGTAGACAAGAAACATTGGCAACATGAGACAACATGAGACAACATGAGACAAAATTATTGGACTAGAATCAAACCAGAGTTGTTGTGGTTATATGGTATTAGTCTTAAACCCTAGGCCACCAGGATGCCCCATATTCTGCATTTTTATGCCACACTTTGAATCAAGTCCACAGAAAATTTGACAATTTCAAAGCATCATACTTTACCACAAGAGGGAGACATACTGTAACATGGAGCGTGATTCTCAACCATACTGTACATTGGCCACAGGACTACACTGCTGATCTGTACTCAAACTGCCTGAAACACAACAGATACATACATTTATCGGAATATCCTATCTGTCATGTGATTGGGCAGAATTACTGAGTAAATATGTTTAATTTTGACATCTCATCCTCCCCTCTCTCCCCCATCTCTCAATTTGTTTTAGTGTTTGTTGGGGTCAAAGGCTGAAAGCTGGTGAGTGGTGACCTGAGTGAGAGGCTTCAGTGACATCTGACCTCTAACTGGGTGTGCAGCTGACCCTGGAGGATACAGCTCAACAATGGGAGGCACGTGCCTTGGCCTTGTCACCATGGTAACACAGGACATTTTGGAACGGTGAGGGGGGGGGGGGTCAAAGCTGGGTCTTTATCCTGATCTGTGTTAACCGTCTGCTGCCAATTACTTTTATGTATATATGAACGTACCCACCACAGCACAGCACAGCATGCGTGCATAAGTGCGTGTGTGTGTGTGTGTGTGCGCGTGTGTGTGTGCTTGTATGTGTGAGAGAGAGAGAGAGAGAGAGAGAGAGAGAGAGATGGGGCACGAGTGAAGATAAATAGGGGCTGACTGAGTAATCTCTGCAGGCAACTGTGATGGTGCTTTAAATTCTCACAATCACCTGGAGAGATTCTGCAGTTTGTCTAATATTCCTTAAAAAAGTACATAATACAAACCTTGTTTCCTCTCCATTCTTTGTATCACAAACCAAAGAAATTATGACAAATTCTTTGCCATTGCATTACATTACATTTTTCATTTTAGTGTGGTCTGCAACATGTTGGGAGACCAAATAGTTTACCAAAGGTTGGCTCAAAAACTGTATGCCTCCGTGAAATGGTGATTCAAGAGGATTTTAATGCTTTGAGGTAATGATCATTGCACAATAGAAGAGATGTTACTATGACACTTTTGATTAATCTTTTTACACTTCACTATTACAGGTCAAAACTGTTGGTTGTTAAAAAATGAAAAAGGGGTAGGTTGCCACTTTTCATTTCAACCCCAACCGGCCATCAGACACCAACTACTAAGAGCTGTCCGAGGTTTCTTCCTAAAAGCCACTGTCGCAGTGTTGCTTGCTCTGGAGGGAACTTCTAGAACTGTTGGGCCCTTGTAAATTACAGAGTGTGGTCTAGACCTACTCTATCTGTAAAGTGTCTTGAGATAACTCTTGTTATGGATTAATACTATAAATAAAATAAAATAGAGTTATTGAATTACAGTCCTGAATAAAGGCCAACAGATGCAATCCACCTAGTTTCACACTTTATACTTTGCCTCTTTGATGCTATGCAAGCTGCATGCTCACCACAGATCACCACCACCCTGATCATACAACCATCATGCCACCCCCGACAACACAGCACTATACCTACAATAGTACTCTTCAAATTCCATGTAATGTAATATTTGACACATCTGCATTTTTTCTTCATTGCTACTACCAATTTTCTTGTCTCTTGCCTGGGTATTTTCCCCACTCTTACCCCTCCTCCACCTCTGCTTTTCCTGTCTCATTCTCTTCTCCTTGTGTTCTGCTGTGTTTTGGTGAAATCTCAGCTGGCAACTGTGAGTCGTTCACTAGCTGCTCTCACAATGGCCTCTGGGATTATGCTAAACACAGCGCCTCGGCTGCTCTCCCCATCGACCGGCGTCAGCAACGCCCTTTGGAGCACACAGGAAAGAGATGGAGGGTTCTCAATGAAGATGTCACTGCAATTACACAAGTGCCTTTCACAGACACCCTCTCTGTCTACTCACCCTCCTCTCGCATGCCCCTTCCCCACTTTTAAAAAAATTATTTTCGACAGTCTTTTGAAGTGCAGCCTCATCTCTTGCAGCTCTTTCATAATGCATGCCCATTTTGAATTTGCATGAATTCACTTTCCAGATGCTTCTGCTGCCATCTTGACTTAAAGTGATGTGTACTGTACAGTATTGGCTATTGAATTATGGTAGCGTGAAAAGAATACTAATAATAATAATAATAATGGCTTGTTTTTAGGAGTTTGGGTTATTTTTATATCACTTATCTCACCATTAAGAGATAATGCAAAAGGGTCAAAATGTGCTTTGAACTATTCAGCTTTTGTTGCCCCTGCACCGATGCCAGGTTGAAGGAAGAGCTTTCTGATGTGGATGATACTGCATCAGGAACTGATTGGCTGATGCTCAATAGCCAACAGTACCTGATGCATTGCCTTCAGCATCGAAAGAAACGTCACAACTACTGGCTCTTTTAATACTCTGAAAAATGTACCTACATATTTACACTAGTGTATTAGCCCTTTGTATATGAGTTTATTTTTGCTCGTAGGACTGTTAAGCAGTGATAATGAACAGATTCTCAGCAATATACCTTACACGCTTACCATGTGATTGCCCCAGAGCACATATATGTGCATGTGTGTGTATGTTAGTCACTATTGTGGACTGGGGGATTAGGTAATAATGATCTAAGAGATGTTAATCGCAGAGCGGTATTTATGGTAAGCTACTGTTGAAATTTATCATTCTTGCATTTAAATGTGTGTTGGTGCGATCTGGTGTATTATGTTACCGTATTGTTCACTTAAGTCTAAATTGGCTGCATGGTTGTTGTTTTTAGGTCATATGTTAGCATTTTTTTCTTGCAGGCTAACTTTTCTGAAGGAAGAATGTTTAAAGTGCACTTTTACACAGATGTTCAAATGTTCTGTATCAGAACAGTGCTTTTGTAACATCAATGGGAGAAGGCTCATCTGCTTTTACTTTAATAGCATTTCTGAGGATCCTTTCTCACACCTAGAGGTGCACCCAGTGGGGCGGGAGCTCGCCAGGGGAATGTTCTCTTATCTTCTCATTTATCAGTCTTGTATAAAATTTTCTATTTATCTCAATCAACTGTTTCAAAATGGCTTTGATTAATCAAGTGCTTTATCAAATGTCTCTGCCATTTTTGTGCATCTGTTCAATAGATTGCCAAGTAAAATAAACTTTTAAGTGAACAGTCAAAGCTTTGCGCATTTTTTGGTTCATCCAGGTTTGGACAAGTTATTTATATGCATATCTGTAGTTTATTTCTGTGCCATATTCTGGTTCATTCAGTCATCATGTCAGCAGACATGAATATCTGTTCAGTGCAGGACCAGAACTCTGCTCTTAAATTCCCAGTTTTAAAGTGTTTAACTTGGTTAGACTCTCACTGATTTCAATTTAATTAATCACATTAAAGATTAAACACTGGATTTGCATCTTTGAAGAGAAGAATCCAATTTTAATTAGGAAATGTTTGAGTTTGACTCTGCACCTACAGGATATTGCACCATGAGGAATCTATGTGCGATCCTCTTGTCATCCACAACCTATGAGGAAAGGTCAGAAGGTCAGCATTAAAGGAGGTGGTGCCAAATCTGTTCTATCCACTCATATCAGCAAACTGTTGGCACACACATGCATACACACGCACAAACACATAATCACTTGCTGTCTCTTCACCTATGGGAAACACAGGAAGCCATGCCAATTCCAGCAGATGTTTCTGAAGCCCAGGCTTCTTGTAAACACCATGAAATGTATTAGAGGCTAATGTAGCGGTTGCTGACAGAGGTCTTCAACACATGATTTGATTTAACACCTGCTGCACAAACATACTGTAGCTACATATATACTATTATACACAAGCACTAAAGTCCATCACTGCATGACAGGGTCTGCGTGTTACAACCCCAAAAGTTATGGAGGCTCATTCTTAAAATAACATACAGAAATAGCATAGGCCTTTAAAATGTAAATGGGGTATGGCTCCAGATTTCTTCAAAAACTATTGAAAACATGCAAAAAAATTTCACTTCAAACTCCCTAATGTGGTAGTACACCGGTACAAGGACAGACAGATTTTATTAAAGCTTTATTGAATAATCTGTAATTTGTGTTATTACAGCAATAAATTATAGCTTCAATGTTTACGCCATTAGATCTAAAGTTTACTTTGGTGTCTTTAAATGATGGGAATATTGTTCTGTGCAGCAATATAATGAATAAGTAGTATTAATTATTTCTGAGTTTAGGTTTCCATTGATAGCCGTTTCTTATGATGATTTCTTTTTTTATCACTAGTCATCAGTCTATAGAGGGAGCCACTGTAACCTGCTGATACTGCTCCCCGGTGAGAGAGAAACGCGGAGTTCAACCTGCCCGGTACACCGCCCCCAACATGTCATACAATACGAACCGCATGTTCATCACAAAGTGCTGCTTGCACTCCGACAAACACCTAACATCCACAGCGCCGTTTGCAGAATAAAGCCCAGCCTGTCACGCGTTCACACACACTCGGATTTGCAGCAAAAACATAAACCGGGGACATTTTCTTCAGCACGCCAGGAGAATTGGAGGTCCGCAGGTACAGTGATTGCAGGTACGTCGCCAAGGCGCCACAGGATGACAAATATACTGCATATACATTACAGCACTCTGATCAGTTAACAATGAGAGCAGTTACAAGGAGTGTGAATGTTGAAACAATTGAGAGAGAGAAAAAAAAGATATGCAGTAGCACTTGTTACTTATGTAGTTCGCTTGTTTCAGGGACTTGTCCAGTAACAAGTGAAACAAGGCTGCAAGGTGAACATGGCAGAATGCTATTTGATTGTGCAGCTTGTAGAATTAGATGTTTTGTGCAAATACAGGATTCTAATCAACATGAGCTCTGCATGGCTGATTAACTCGTTCATTTTCCTGACACTGAGTGACACAGGAGGGCATGTTTACGCACGATCTTGACGCGTATTACGCGCTAATCCTTTTGGAGAAAAACAGCAGAAAAACACTTCACTTAGATTTAGCTGGAACAGTGCCAACACAAACATCACGCCAGCAGCGGGAGATGTTGGGACTTGTTAAGCAATGCCATCAATGATGTAATAACTGGTATTAAACGTGTAGGCTTGTCAAGCGAAAAAATAATCTTGCACGCTCTATACATTTGGTTCCTATGCATCTCGTTACAGTGCTGCTCAGACGTTTGGTCGTCATGCTGGGCATCTGCGTGTGTCTTTTTGCGGTTTTCACACATGTCATCTCTCAGGAAGCTGAGGAGCCCGTCTTCTACACAGTAAGTGAGATAGTGTTGTTCTATGTAGATTTAATGCAAATTGGCATGCTGTGTAGGCTACTTTCATTTGCTGATGGAGGTTCATGTTTTTATTTATCATATGATGCTACATGACAGGACACTAAAATGTATATAAGTTAATGGTAATCATCTTTCCTTCACAGTGCACAGAAGGGTATGAGTATGACAGTGTCAGAGAGCAGTGCAGAGGTGAGAAATGACAAATTGCCAAAAAAATGTTTAATGTTAGGTTATTATACGTTTGTGCAGCTATTCATGCTTAATGACTTTAATTATGTATTTAGTTTTCATGTATTTTCAATTTAAGCTTAATATCAGTTGCCTTTTAACCAATCAAAATAAATCAAATACAGAAAATGCCAAATCTTATATCTTTCTTTTTGTCATACTGTTTTCCTTGTCAGACATCGACGAGTGTGCCTTGTTAGATGATGCCTGCAAAGGAGGGATGCAGTGTATCAACCACTTTGGCGGATACCTCTGCCTCCCCAAGAGCGCCATCATCTATATCAGTAAGGAGGGAGAGCAGATGCCGCTGCCGAACCCTGTCCCTGTTGCCCCTGCTGTCCCCGCTGTCCCTGCTGTCCCTGCTGTCCCTGCTGTCCCACCAAGCCAGCCACAGGTCATACTATCTTCAGGCAACCTGGGGGCCGCTCTGTCCAGCCGGACCATCCGCTGTGCACTTGGATACACTGCAGATGAGCAGAACCTCTGTAGAGGTAAGATTTGCTGCCCAGGCACTTTACCCCTCTCTGCTTAGCTATTTAGACTATATATACTATAGAGATAGATGAACAAAATACCATCGTACGAAATACCATCAAAGTAACTTGAAAAAAATAATCTTATTTTTTTTTTTTTACGGCTTTACACCAACACATGGAGACGGGTCTTCTTATCTCAGCAAGTGGTGTTGACAAGCTCCTTAGGAGAGAAATTGGACTCTGTCAGCAGGAGAGGCGGTGTAACAACAAAATATGGTCTACAAGGGATCGCTGCCTCACTCTCTCTATAAAAAGTTGCCCACTCATGAAATGTGGCTGCAGATTAAAATCCCACTGTCCTTGGTTTTTTTTTTTAATCTCATGAATAGTATGCTTTTGTTGCCCTTGGCCAAATGTAGTGCTGCTGCATGGAAGAATGTGTCTGAATGTGTCTCTAGCAGGTCTACGTAGATATTTGATAATTACTTGCTAGTGACTTTAGAGCCTTGATAAGTAGAGCTGAAGTTGAACTGTTCTCTCGCCATCAACTAAGCCGCACATAGGAGCGGATGTATTGCAAGCTTCTCGTTTTTTTTTAAACATCATGCTCACACCTGTTTTGTTTTTGGAGTTCGGCTTCTTCTTAAAATATAAGAAATTGTTCTTATTTAGGGTGTTGAGGTCCTCTGTTTCAGGGGCAAATCAAGGAGATTTTGTAATATTGTGGCAAGTTCTGTGCTCACAGATAGCCTTTATGCCTGCTGTATTAGTTCCCTGGGCCATGACCAGCTTGAGATTTTGGTAGCTATGCAACATTGTGTGGGTTTGATCCTGAATTTGTGCGAGATTCTTTGATCTTTACAAATGGGGAATGGTTTAAAGACACACACACACACACACACACACACACACACACACACACACACACACACACACACACACACACACACACACCAGTGCCTTTGTTGCTTTGTGCCAAATGTTCATAGCTGCACCTGAGAGAGAGAATATCTGATATCACTTGTAACTTCTTAAAGCTTTTACTTTGCCATCTGACTTGGTCTGTGAGAGTTCGGGAATGTGGATATGTAGAGTAAGCTGTAGACGTAATGTAAGGCAAAGTGCATTACCGTAAATTACATCTGTTCAGTGGTTAGGAGCTCCTCTTGCCTTGCCAATAGGCAGAGGTGTGTGGTGAGTGGCTGTGTGGTGAGGCTTGCAGTCACAGATCTCCAGTGAAAGTAACAAATTTAATTTTACACCTGGGGCAAATATATGTGTGAGGTGCTTTATGTGTTTCTCTGAATTAGAACCCAATTAGGTTTTATTAGAGTGTAAAACATGGCAACATATCAGCTAAAGTAACCACATAAGCGAGCTGGCATGAGTATAATACTTATTCATTTGCTGGTGGCGTGCTGTTTCAGTGCATGGGCTAAACAAAGATAGGCTGTTGCTGTCAGTGTGATTTCTTTGAAATGACTGGAGTTTTAACTGGAAGGCGTCTCATGCCGTCTCATGGGCTTATATTTTTGTTGGTGGAGTGATATAATCTTTGTTTACATCAGTCTCTGGTTTCTCTGTCATTACCCTTAACTCACTTCAATGAGCCAATTGTTCTTGGACACAGTATTGTCATTTCTATTTTTTTGTTCCACAGTGGCTGTTTTGCACAGCTACGTAGTTTGCTAGTGAAGGAATTCCCATTAACTTGCAGTGGGGTGGGAGGGGGCTCAATGTATCAAATAGCACTTACATCAGGCTCCTTCCCTGCTAACCCACCACTCTGTGGAGGAAACCTAGAGTGCCAAGTCAGGTAAAGCAAAGGGAAAGATGAAAGGCTGACACTGACTAAATAACCACAGAAGTGCCGGAGCACTGACCAAGCCAGGTTGGACCAGCGTCATGGGTTGTGCTGCTGCTGAGTTGTTTTGGTGACTTACTGCTGAGTGTGTGGTGAATAGTGGAGAGATCAGCTAAAAGCCCTGGAAAAAAAATGAAGCCAATTTTCCAAAACACAACTTAAATAAAAAAACAATAACAAAGAAATAGCTTCTCTTAAGTGCACGATTATAAAAAAAAAGAAAAGAAAAAGTACACTATTATTAATGCTGATTAAAAGCGAAGCAAACCCCAATATATATAACTATAACTATATATATAACTATATATTTTTTCCTTCTAATCCTGGGCGTTTTAATATTCATTCCAGTTTTGCAAATGGGCAATAAAGACCTTTGGTCCTGAAGTAAGCCGAGCCTAAGTGTGTGTTGTTGCAGTGACACATTGGGGAAGTTGGCACTCTATTCCAGCCCTGGCCACACAGAGACACTATGAACCTTTACTGTATGTGTGACAGCTTAATGATGCCTTGCATTTCCATGACCTCCCCCCACCCTTCAAACATACACACATACTTACTGTGTTTACCCCTGGGAGATGCCTACAAGTGGCTGGTTGTAATCATATGTAACCATATGAACTCTTATTTTCAACAGAGGTGAGATCACTTCCTCCTAGAAATGAAGGTTGTCCATCAAAAGTGATCGATCAGTCATTAAATCTGATGAAAAGTGGAAAGCAGCTATTTTTGATCCTCATTTACAGTTGAACACTGTTTGAGATTACTCATACTAACTCTACACTAACTGTACTTTCAGTGGCTTCAGGGATATAATGTTGGCCAAGGGGAATGAAACACATCATGTTATACACTTTCTGATATTCTCCTCACAAGTCTTGAGTTTACTTATTTTTCAAGTCTGAATTAGATACTCATGCGCTGCAATATGGGACATGAAAGGACATGCCACTCCTGTTTACCTGTCTGGTTTTCTGAGGTCATGCAGGCCACATTACCACCTGCATGCCTGACTGATTTTAGCTACATCTGGACGCTCTTCACCTGCAGTGGCTGGAAATCTTTCCTAACTATGTTCTATTAAGGCCTTTAATCCCTGTGTGACAGAGAACTTGTGTACTTTTCCGAACAAGGCCGAGTGCATGCAATAACATTTTTCCACACAGATGCAATGCACTTGGGAGGAATATCTCTGGAATGTCAGTGGTGGTTGTTTTTTTCCATTTGCTCCCATCTTTTGTGATGGTAGGAATTACTCACCACCTTTGACAGATAAGCATCGGATCGATCTGTGCGGAGCAGGAATGCAGAAAGGAGAACAAGCAGAGGGAACACAACATGACGCTGCTACATGACTTGCCCTTTACAGTTTATACTTTACAGCTCTGCTTGTTGTCATCTCATACTGACATTTGCACTTGAAGAAACAAGCCACAGCCACCCAGTCTTTGCTCGTCCACAGGCAATGTGAAAAGATGTGAGCACAGAGAGCGATTACAGTTGTTCAGGAAATTCCTTCAGATGTTATCCTGTCAGTGTTTGTTTTTTCCAAACATCCATCAGAGATAAGCAACACAGATTAGAAAAGGTTGTTGCACAGAGAAGGAAGACCTGAACAATGAGGTGAATGTGATACAGGATACACAGGATGTTATATTTAAACATTTTGCTACGACTTTGTTGAGGAAGTTGGATCAACACAAGCAGACCCACTTTGTTTAGGGTTACTCAAACAAAAAGACACCTGAGGCGCACCTTTGTGCCTGTTGAACCCTCCTATTACTAGCTAAGCTCTTGTCTTCCACCTGTTCTCAGACTGATGGTTTGCACCGTCCTGCATCAGTGCGTCTTTATTATGTGATTGTCCCAGTGCCCTACAGTCAGATTTTCCTGGCCAATTCATGGAACCTGTTGTTTTTAATTATTTAAGGCTCTTTTAACTACTGGATGTATTTTGATGTCAGTGTATCTATGGCGATAAACAGTTTTTAATCTCCTCTTCTAATGTCAGAGAATGACTTCCAGCCCTCCTGTGTTTTAACAGGCTTAACATGGTTACAGTATTTCATCAGTTTACTGACACTGCCAGAGAAGTCCAGAGTATCTTTCAGACTGTGAATATAATCCAACCATCCTGCAGGCAGCCTCTCCTTTGGCCTGTGCAGTGTTGCTGTACAGTATGCTGTTATTTCTTGTGGTTTTGCTGCTGACTCTTTGCTGCCATCACATCAACGATGGCAGAGAGGTGCAGGAGAGGAAGCAGCTTTGCCATGCCTCCTCAGCGTAAATGCTTAATGTTGTTGTTATTATTCTCACTGAGGTCGGTGCCTGTCCAACGGCCAGCTGCTTCCTCCTCTAATGTGCTTACATGTGTTGCTCTTTCCAGTTACCTCATGATGGAAAGGGACACAGGGCTGCTATAAATCACTATTGCGCTCAGCTGGGTGACACTCACATGCGATCACAGGGTTTATGTTTCTTAGATTGTTTCTCCTTTCTTTTCATTTATTTTGAACAGATAGCAGTGAAAGTGACAAAGACGGACAAAATTCTCTTGCTGGTAACTGAGGCATTTCTTGGGCATGAAATTGAAAATATGAACTATAGTTTTCTATTTCTTGGCCCGGTTATTGGCACATCTGGGTGATGCATGGGTTTCTACTCACATACCTCACAACGGCGGAGCCGGGACACACCGTCTACGTCTTATACACAGCTCTCCGTTGCTGCGCTTTATTTGCGCTCACCATAGTGTGACTGATTTTTCTTGTTTTGGGCATTTTAGGCCTTTATTTGGATAGGACAAACCCTCGGCCGCTGCATTGAAGAATATATATGGGCGCCAGCTCTACCAGGTGAGCAAAGTAGGTGCCCATGTTCTTTTAATTTGACCCTATTTTCAGGTTTCATTCCTTCCTTGCCACTAATTTGCTTTAAATGTCTACAGAGTGACTACTACCATGTCAGGTTGGCAGAGTGATTGATAGTTTTCACATTGAATAGCAGGAGAGTTGCCCAGCACTTTCCAAACATTTTCAGAGCAACAGGAAGGATTATTATCAGTAAGGAATGTCGCTGGCAAACTGGACGGATTTTCAAGAATGTCAAGACTCTGCCCGACCTTTAGATGAATGTGGAACAAATTCAGAAACTAGTTAGTAAGTGTAAGCATTAGTGCTGTCAGTTAAATGTGTTATTAACGACGTTAATGCAAAACCATTTTTAATTTTTTTGTCGTAAGATTAAAGTCTTTTTGGCCTAGCAAACTAGTTTTTTCTCATGCTGTTACAACAACTAGTAATGTAAGAAAAACTACAACACCACACCGGATCACGCTAGACTGGAAACAAAAAAACAGGCATGCTGCACACACTTGTTTGGGCTTTTGAGCTGGCCAAAGAGTAGATGGCGAGCGCT
Source organism: Percina caprodes (assembly GCA_013375575.1). NCBI lineage: Eukaryota > Metazoa > Chordata > Actinopteri > Perciformes > Percidae > Percina > Percina caprodes. The sequence goes on from JABXJD010000024.1 coordinate 2,620,470, forward strand.
AGCCGCCGAAATGGATGCCAATAGGATTCTGAATGGAAAGTTTACTTTTTAAAAGTTGCCAAATGCTTCCATTGACAAGACCAAAATGAGCTGTGTGTTTTGTCATTGTGAACTGAGCTATCATTGCAGCACCTCCAGTCTGAAATAACACTTGATGGCCAACTGATGCGGATTCTCCAAAACACAACTTGAAGGGAAACACTACCATTCCCATTTGTCCTGCGGTGGAGTTCAATTCTGTGATAGTTGCATTTTACACTGCATTGCAGAGAGAATTATAAACAAATTAAACAATGTGCAATCCAGCGTTTGCCAGGAGGGGTGATATGAAGGTGTTTGAGGTTAAGCAAAACCAAAGACTCAGGGTCTGGTGTATGGCATGCTAATAAAGTTGACATTGTGAAATTTTATGGGCTATTAACATCACACATCTTGCCCCCTGCTTTCCCAAAGATTGAATTATCCAATAATCAGAGGGAAACCGAGATGCCGTCCAACAGCAGGATGGCTCCAACTGTTCTTTGGAACAGCGCCTGCTTTCCATTGCAGTGGTTACAGTAAAAACAAGACTAAATGCTCTCAAGTGATAATTACAACAAGCCCTATCATGTCAGTTTAAATCTGGAGCAAATTCTGTTCTGAATTCTGGCGAAATAATGTTTGTCCCTGTTTTAGACACGCATGCTGTTTCTTTCTCACCCATATGCACGCACTAACACACTAAACAAGTATTCAGTGTATCACCCCAGTCTGTAAAATATTGTAAAAGACCATTTAATGTTTGAGCACCTCAAACAGGACCTCTGATGCACACACACCCACTTGTCCATTACACACACTCTTGCATTCTTTGAACTGCCGCCATCCCCGTTACTCCTCCTTAACTCCCACAAGGCATTTAGTATTAATCTCACTGAAAAGCAAGGAGTTTTTAACTCTGACATCACATATGCACACACGGCCGTAAATCTAACTTCAAATCTTAAAAAGCCCTTTTTTGTTTAAAAAAAAGCCTCCACCCTGTCTCCTCATTCTTTCCTTCCACATCTTCCACTCTCCTGCTGGACAGCCTTATCTTTCCCTGTGATGTTACAGCAGGCTCGCTCTTAGAGTAAGTTTGTAAGCTGTGTTGAATAAATTCTGGAAAAAATCTGACCTCAGAGAAAAAAGTGACTTTTCCCCACACGCAACACATCATCACATTTGATGGTAAAATCTGTTTTCTTGGGTAAACTATATGGACTTTACTGCATGTGGTAAGCTGTGGAGGCTTTATGGGACCTAAGAGCCAGCCAGTGTGGGATGCCCTCCCACACCACCTAAACACACACACACACACACACACACACACACACACACACACACACACACACACACACACACACACACACACTTGTACACTTTGTATTGGCAGCATCTTAAAGGTTTAGTGACAAATTAGCAGTTACCACAAGATATTCCTGTAAATTAACATTTGGATTGCATTCAGCACATATGCTTTTATTTAGAGCTCTCAAAGCTTTCTTAAAGGGAGTGAGGATGACTTTTCCGTACACAGAACTTCTCCGGAAGCATCACTGCATTCTTTACATCTAAACAATTTACAGTTAGCCATGTGCACTTACTTTAAACCAACAGTTGGTTTCTATACCTTACGTAGGGAAAGTGTTGATACATCCAGATTATCTGCCCGACACCTGGATGATGGATTCATGTAGAAAATAATTGCTTACACTAATGGACTGCTCACTGTTCAACCAGTGACAGCAAAACGAAACAAAAACAAACCAAAAATCAAACAACAACAATCTTAGCTATTAAGAAACCTTTTGAATAGCTATTGGTGCTTAGCCACACTTGGCTATTTGCCATGAAATTGCTTGACCTATAGAGGCTGAATCTCAGGATGAACTGCTAAAACGTTAGTGATTCCCACACATTTTATTGCCACCGTCAGATTACATTCTGTCCAGTACTTCTGTCAACCAACATACCTGCAAAAATAACATTCCCATAAATTTATGTTTAGTGCTAATTCGCAAATGTTTGCTCGCTAACATGCTACTGGTAAACATTATAAACAGTACTAGCATTCTTAGAAGGCTAGCATGCTGATGTTAGCATTTAGCAAGGTGTTGCTGTGCCCGATACAGTGTCACAGAGCCCAAGTGTGGCTGTACACTCTCAAGTCTAATAACTGTAGTTTATCAGTGTGGTGGCACATCAGTGAAGAGGACGACTAGTTCTGCTTTCTGTTACTAAAACCACAACATTTCACTGGCATCACAGTTTGGTTGTCTGCTTCTTGGCACCATGACAGCATCAACACAGGACTTTATTTTATGAGGAATTAATCTCAGGCTTGTTTTGTCTGAATATACTGTCGGAAGGCAGGGCATTTCCAGACCCAATGAATCACCAAGTATCTCCAGTAAGTAGGTGTGGCTCTGAGTCACAGGGCTTTGATCCCAGCTCCAACTATTTGTTGAAATTAATTTAAATATTTCATTGGTACCCTATATACACACAGGATTTTACTTCTTCTTTTTCTCTGTTATTATTTAAAAGGTTAGCTTGTGTAGCTATCAAGGCTAGGTAATACTGTGGCTTCTGTATTGTTTTCTCCTGTCACTGTTCTGCATGTTCAAACCACAGCATAGATAGGTGTTGTTTTTGTATAGTTGTTTCATCTCATTGTGTTTATTATGACAGTTTCAGTGACCTGCCAGCAAATATTAACCTGAATATACTGTATTATTAGAATAGATGGCATTAGACATTAGCTATTGGTATTGTCACCCAGACAGATACACCCTGATAAACCTACTCAAATCATACCTAAACAACAATGGTTGAGTGTGAATGCACCTGCATATCTGTGGCCAAACACCATGTAGGGGAAATATATCAGATGTCTTGACCTAAGAGGCTGAATCTGGATGCTGCAGGTCTACCACTAATAGTGACAGAGACTCTCTGATGCACCGGGGCTTTTTAACAGCCATGTCATGAAGCCTTTGGGCTGTTGGGGGGTCAGTGAGTCTTGTCTGTGCATTCCTCCCTAAATGCAATTCACACCTGTTGTCTCTCAGTGGTACTTTTGTAGATAAATCCTTGCTTTTTTTTCCCTAATGTACTTAGTTCATCTTATCATTGTGCTCCCAAAGAGTAAAGAGTACATTGAGTATGTTTGTCTCAGGTGCATTGATTGCATCTAAACTTGGCAAGAGGGATAATAATACAATCATGTAATGTCTTTCAAGGGTGCACAGAGTTCAACTTAAGGTTTTTCAGTCAGGTTCTTCTGACTATTGTTAGGCTACTCGTGTCAAATCACAATGCTGTAATAATACCCTCCTTCCTTTCCTGTGTGTGTGTGTGTGTTATTGAGGATAACCGTCTGTCATGCTTTTAAACTGATGCCCGCTGGCTGTCTGCATATGATAGGTTGTGTCAGACCACCCAAGAGGACTGATGGTGGGCCCATAGGGATGAGAGTATAAAGTATGGGCGTATTTGTGGTGTGTGCGGGGGTGTAGGGGAAGTTCAGAAAAAAGGGGGCGAGGGAGGTTATAGTGAGAAAAGCCTTTTTTATAAACGCTCTGACTCCAAACAAACAAAAATTGAGAACATGTTTACAGGGGCGAGATAAAAACGAAAATCTTTCCACTGCTGTGTCGTGTATGGAAAATTCACATTTCTAATGAAAACATAACTATTGTAACTTGAGGGGGAAAATTCTTTTCTGGAGGTTTTACACCAGTCATAACTTCACCTTATCATCACTTCATCGTTCCAAGACATACACTGCTGATTATATGTACAGTACCATTAATATGAGTCAATCTGGACAAATTTGAGTGGGTAATTTCTGAAATCACGTTTATTATTAAGTTTATTAAGGAATGATTAAGTTGGTCAGTGAAAATTGTGCAGAGTTATTTAAAGTTTAGATATCTTACGCTGCAGTAATTATACTCCTGGCAGGAGCTTTGTGTTTTTAAGTATCATTTACTAACATCAAACTATTGCTTATCATGTTATGTAATTTATTAATGATGAGGGAAAGGATACAAAGTGGATCTGTGGGCTTCTGGGTTAATGGATGTCTGATAAGAGAGTGTTGTGGTAGAAAGCACACAAGTTCTCAGTAGAGCTCTCTCTCTCTCTGTTTCTCTCTCTCTCTCTCTCTCACACACACACACACACACACACACACACACACACACACACACACACACACACACACACACACACTTCCCCATTCAAAGAGATGTCCTTTTAGTAGAGATATGATCAGTGTTTTCCCCTCCACCTGCAGCTGCTGAATAAAAGCCCTCTTTATTTAAGCGCCTCCTCTCTGTATAAGTATGTGTGTGATGTGATGGTGTCAGTGATCACAGACTTTTTTTTTTTTTTTTTACTGTCCATGGAAAGTAGTTTAGACATCACAGACTACATGTAGTCCAGACAAAGCTTTGCTTTGTCTGCCACATGTTCCTGCTAACAGTAGGCATTACTGGAACTTTGTGTCGCTTCCTCTCAGTGTCTGTTTCTGTGTGTTTATTGCAGACATAGATGAATGTGCAATAGGCAGACACGCTTGTGGCCCTGAACAGACGTGCTACAACACCAGAGGCTCCTACACCTGTCAGTGTCCTCCAGGCTACCAGAAGAATGGAGGCCACTGTGTAGGTCAGTTGTTGTCACAAACACACGCTCTGCTCTCGCTTTATTACATGATTAAAACTGGTGTCAAACTTTTACAGTAAAAAGTTGATCAATCAACTTAAATCAACTGATTTTAAAGAATTGCTTTTTGCAATGTATCGTACCGGTTATATCTTCATGATTCCCTTGTAAGTGTGTATGTTTCTGTTTTCCTGCAGATAGAGACGAGTGCACCCTGACCCACTACTGCATGCACAGATGTGTGAACACACAGGGCTCATACTACTGTGAGTGCAACGCAGGTCACAAGTTGGCCAGCAACAACCACAGCTGTGTTGGTAAGTACACTGTAAAGCCATTTGTTAGTGTGTACAACAAACATTTTGTTTCAATTCTTTGTTATTCAATGGCAGCCTGTCAGACATTTTGTGTTGGTATTGCTGATTTTTAATAGATTTGGATGCTCAATGCAAATGACAAGGGTTTATTATAATAATTATTTAATGTACATATAAGTAGAACAAAACCACACACCAGGGTATATATACATGATAAAACATAGTAACAAAAATAACAAATGTAATCGATAAAACGCATTAAAAATAAGGTAGGTATAAAGAGGTGTGGTGTAATAGACAGCAGAGGATGTCAGCTCCAGTTTAGCTCATCAAAGTAATGAACTAGTGCTAAGCCACACTGTTTCTTTTATTCCTCAGTTTTCTCAGGATGCAGATATTTTAAGGTCAGAAATAACTTTAACAAAGCAAATGGTGGTCGAGCTGTTATTTTTTATGCCTGGAAGCTGAGAGCTATCATGAGATTGTCCATGGAACCTGAACCCACACAGCAAACCTCCTGTGAAAGTCAAAGGAAGTTATTGAAAAAAATTGTGTGTTGTGATAGAGCACTGTTTATCTCTGAAACACATTTAGAAATCCATCCAAACCTGTGACTGGCTCCCAGCTATCCTGAAACATGGGTGTCTAGTTAGTTATTTCTGAAAGTACAATTCCAGGTTTATTACATCTCATACTTAGATAGTGTTGGCCATCAAGCGTATTCATTATGATAACATTGTACTCAACATGCTAATTGCTGACATCTGAGTTCCCAGACCTAAGTTGGTGAGTACAGGGCCATTAATACCGAATTGATGTCCAAAACTAGAATAATAAGTTCCAAGTTGTAATAAACCAGAATTATCCTATGACATCCATGTATGAAAAACATCTGCTTTTGTTCCAGATGTGAATGAGTGTGACGTGGAGAATCCCTGTCAGCACCACTGCTACAACCTGATTGGCTCCTTTCTCTGCCAGTGTGAGCAGGGCTATGAGCTGGCACAAGACACAGTCTCCTGCCAAGGTGGACACACACACACACACACACACACACGTATATATATATATATATATATATATATATATATACAGTAGATATATACAGTACACATACACAGATATACAACTGCAGATAGATGCATGTTTGTAAACACCCATTACATGCCTATAGTTTTCAACATGCCCTGCTCATAACAGTATCTGTGTTATTTATGTTTGTGTGTGTGTGTGTGTGTGTGTGTATATTCTCTGTACAGACATTGATGAATGTAGCTTCTCCAGCTACATGTGTCAGTACCAATGTATTAACAGCCCAGGAAGTTACGCCTGTGAATGTCCAGAAGGCTATCAGCTGCAGGGAAACAGGTTGTGTCAAGGTACCGCAGCCTTCATTTTTCCTCTCCCTTTTTCATTCCATCAATCTTTTTTTCATCCCTTCTTAGATTATTTATTTATCTGTCTTGCCCTCCTCTCTAATTTCACACAAAAAAGTTATTCCTCTCTCCCTCCTGTCCTACTCTTCCTCAATTCTTTGAAGATTAATGTTAAGAGGAACTAGATCTTTCCTGCTATCATCCACCATTCTACCTCTCAAGCAATAATGAAAGGCACTCTCAACCGGTACTGTCATGGTAAGAATGCAGAGGTTAGGCAGCACAAACAACGTTGTGTTGCCCCGCAAAGCCACCTCTGTTAATTTATATGCATGATGTTGGTTTCTTGAAGTGGATTTATTTGAAGCTCCGGCACTCTCTCAAAGGGAGAGCTGTTATTTTTTCCTCTCCCCCTCGGTCAGGTGCAGGCTTTATAGGGGGAGCCATGAATCCGGCCGGTTGTGTTAAAGGAACCTTAAGGTGATGAATCCAGGCTGCTGTGCCAGAAATAGCCCTGTGGATTAGGGCATGTATGATGGGGTTATTTTCATGGTGATCAGAAAAAAAGCTGCAGTTAGGCCTGTGTAGGGTTGCATTGGGGGCTTCCCTCAACTACAGATCTGCAGGCTTTCCTCTTTGGTTTTCCTGTTTTCCTGTTTTTTTCACCTCTACAGCTACTGGAACAGGGTTAGCTAGGGAACAGGGAGCTACAGCCTGGAGATGAAATGAAATAGAGCTACACTGTTCACAAAATTGTACACGTCCTGACCTGTGTTTTCACAGCTCTGTTTCATGAAGCGTGTAGAGTTTGTGTGTGTTTTGGAAGTGGGGGGATACTAAGATTGTCATCCAGCTATTTTTTAGTACTCAATACTTTTGTTCTCTCTTTCTGTCTCTCTGCCAATCACAAGACATAAATGAGTGTGAGACGGGGACCCATAACTGCCAAGATGATGAAATGTGCTGGAACTATTATGGAGGCTTCCGCTGCTACCCCAGAAACCCCTGTGAGGCACCTTACGCCAAAACCTCTGAAAAGTCAGTAAACATCATTCAGTTTTTTTCCCCCACTATCATCAGTGCGGCCAGTTTAACAGAGATTCTCTTAATTGTTTTTTGTTTGCAGTCGCTGTATCTGCCGGTCTCAGGCTGAGTGCCAGGGTCTCCCCCCGTCAATTGTCTACAAATACATGAGCATCCAGGCCGACCGGACTGTGCCAGCGGACATCTTCCAGATTCAAGCCACCAACATGTATGCCAACACACACAACACCTTCAGGATCAAAGCTGGGAATGAGGCAGGAGAATTCTTCCTGAGGGTAAGTTGATAGGAATGATTTTTTGTGTTGCAATAAAGGCTGAGGCAGGGTGTAACAGGTGATAATAGTGAATCCATCGCTGTAACAGTGTCATGATGCTGTCAAAACCTGCAGTTTCATGCTAATCCATTAAGTTACCCAATATTATCACCCTCCTTACTCCACCTGGTACAATTGCCCAACTTTTTATCAACATATTGCGCTTGTAACATAGTAGTTACAGTTATGCTGTATCAAGCTATTATTTGACATTCTAAGCAAACATTACTAAGAATATACAGCCATCCTAGACTTAGACATAGACTGCTTTGAGCCAAATGCAAACGTCAGCATGCTAACATGCTCAAATTCACAATGCTAACATACTGATTTTAAAATATTATAATGTTAACAATGTTCACCATCTTAGTTTAGCATGTTTACATGCTAACATCTGCTAACACAAAGGCTGGTGGGATTGCATTTAATATCACGCCTATGTTAAACTGTATTTTAAAAGATATGTGATCAATCCTAGTTTTATAAACAGTCTATGGATACAGTAAATCTGTATTCACATGTGTACATATTGACTGATGATATTTTTTTGCAGCGTTCCAGCAACGTGAGTGCCATGCTGGTGCTGACCAAGCCTCTGTCAGGCCCCAGGGAATACGTCATAGACTTGGAGATGGTCACTCACCATTTGACCATGAACTACCGATCCAGCTCACTGCTGCGGCTCACTATAATAGTTGGGCCATATGCCTTCTAAACACCGTAATCCCCAGCAGCTCGCATAAGTCTGGTTCAGCACGCATAGCAGTGTAACACAAGAGATGCCTGTATCAGCAAAACAAACTGTACATTTTTCACACAATACAACACATAACTTAGGCTGTCCCAGACTCATACAGCAGCACAGCAGTTCCAATAGGCTTGCTCATGACAGACCAGCCCATGCTGTAACGTGACCACTGGGCATCTTTTTCTCTCAAGATGCTGGGAAGCATTGTAATGAAGGGATTTTTAGCGTCCTTACGAATCAAGCACTGTGTTTCAACAACAGCACTTAACAATAAATAATTTTTCATCTTTAAAGTTGAAACATTTTTGACTTTAGGTGCCTGAAGTGGACATAAAAAAGAAAAGCAGGTTAGCATTTTCACTTTTACTGCTACCATACTAAAAAACAAGTGGGAACAGAGCAGTGGCACTTAGGAAAAGAAGCCTAGTGGACACACATCCTAACTGTGATGGATGTTTTGATGCAGCTGTACCAACATTTATCATTTTGTTTCAGACCAGAACTTACAATAACCTGTGTGTGTATCAGTGAAGCAATCTGTTGTGAGAAAAAAGAAAATTCATATTTTTTTTGTATACTGTAAATGTACTACATGACAAATATCCAATATGAGCAGCATTTGATACAAACATTATTGACAGACCTTGTAAATCACATCTTCTGTGGATGTTTTTCGGGGTTACTACTGCTGCGCCACGCTTTTTGTGCAAGTTTCTGTATAGTTGTACTCATGAGTAATACTTTCCAGAGAGGTCAGTAGTGTAAAGGGGAGGGTGGGATTTGCCTGTTAGTTAAGAGCGTAAACTTTGCATGACAACAGGCTTGATGCTCATAGACTTTACTCACAGGAGTTAAGCATGTACATACCAAGTCAACAAATCTGTGTGGATGTGTCTGTGTGTGTGTGTGTGTGTGTGTGTGTGTGTGTGTGTGTGTGTGTGTGTGTGTGTGTGTGTGCATGCCTCGCATTTTTTATGCATGCAAGCAAGTGAAAGTGTAATACACAGAGGGAGAGAAAGGAAAAGAGTGAGAGATAGAGCTAATTCTCTGCCCCCTGGTTTGGTGGATGTGGTTGAGCTGTTTATGTGTTTCTGTGATGCCATCCTTGCAGCCCTCGGTCACAGAGACAATAACAGAGTTTTTTTTTTAACTAGAGAACATTCACAGGAAATGATGGCTTTCATAACACACCTTGGCCAATTGACCGCTCACTGGTGCCACGGCGATTCTCCAGAGAAACAGCTGAGCTTTCTAATGTCGGTCCCAGTCAAGAAGTCACACTGGCACCAGGCTGGCTTGCGTGATAAAATAATTACAGTGCTTTGCCCCGTTACTGGTTCATGTGTGACACAGGGGATTATTAAAGTGTCAATTCAATGCCACCACACTTTTGGCAGAATGAGAAATCTTTCACTACCTTATTTGCCTTTCGTGTCTGCTCTGGCTTATTGCTAAAACACTGTACACTGTAGACACAGCACTGAAAACCACATTGGAAACCGTGTTAAAAAGTTGTCCATCTTTTAAGTGGTTTCAACAGCGATCATAGTGCCTTAGATGTATAAACACAAAAAAACACTAATCTTTCATGCTGTTAAGACTTCCTTCATTGAAATGCCTTAATGTTTTTCTCATTTATTTAAAATATATTTTGTCATATGTATCTTTTATTGATTGTACTCTGAAGAACAAAAGTTATATTGGTAATAAAATATGATGGATCAATGGGGCTAGGTTGTTCTGATTTTTTTTAATAGCCAACAACTTGTGTAGAAGAGAGAAACAAATGTGTGGGGAAAAAGGCTGCTCTGCACTGTGCCTGCATGCCTGCAATGAGTGGACTTCATATACAGTAAAATGGAAAATGCAGCAGTTATGTGAAATGCTCCACTGCTCTGCCAATGCAATTGGGAAAATGTGAGGATGATTTCATCTGAATATAACAAACTGAATATAGTGAACATAAAGCCCTATAGCCATCATATATATATATATATATATATATATATATATATATATATATATATATATATATATATATATATATATATATCTTGTTGAAAGAGATCCAGAGGGGTATGTAGTAATATAGTTGGCTATGTTGAGTCAATGTTTGCTGAGGGACAAATGTGAAGCATGCACACACACACACACACACACACACACACACACACACACACACACACACACACACACACACACACAACATATTTAGATGTGAAATTGGTTGGGAGGGGTTTTATGGTAAGATGTTACTCAATCATTCTGCTGTTGAGAGCTTTAGTCAGAGCAGTGTTAGGAGGTGTAAGATGATACACGATGTGTCATTGTTCCCCTAACCCCATCTTCAGCTCAACACTCATTGGAGCTCTGTGTTTTTGCTGTCCATGCATGATTCAACCCCCAGGAGAAAACATTGCCCACCCACTTTTTCTGTGACTCAACTATGTGCTAAACTCCTCAAGAAGATCTCCCTGCATATAGCTAGCCATTTCATTAATCACTGTTAGTTTTATTAAATATATCAAAGGCAAAGCCTTGAATGTGTGTTACCCTCTGTACTCTCCTCACAACTGGAGGACCCAAGTGCAGAGATTGTAGGCAAAATAGAGCTTGAATATTCAATAACGAAAACCCTTACAACAAAAAGTGTCCAGCAAAAAACAGCAGGTAAAGAAATCCAGGAATATGTAAAAGGGATCAGGAACATAGACAAAAAACAGGAAGACTGACATAGATACTCCAAACTGAAATAATGATCTGACACAGGACAAGGGGAACACAAAGATGGGAAACAGGTGGAAAACATCAGACAATCACAAGGGCGCGAAAACTAAGGCAGGAAGTAAAACTAAACAAGACAGCACAGAAAAGACTATCACAATAAAACAGGAAACAGAACAAATACAAGATGACCAAAAATAACACAATCACAAGACATGACAGAAAACCAGGCTAATAAATTAAGACAGGAAACAGACTACCACAATAAGACAAGACAAAAGACCCAAACTATAACAACAACAGTGTCCCAGTGATGCAATAGCTGTATTTCTACTGTTTTTATACTCTGAACATGTTTGGGATCAGATCTTAGAGAACTGTTCATAGTGAGTCATTTATTTACACAGTCAAATTTTCCAAAGAGCAAGTGGACATTTTAAAATCAAGGAATGTAACATAAAATCATCAGTGAAGATGATAAGTTGGTGGAGGTTAGCTGATGCTTAATTTATATTATACAGATTTTTTTTCAGGTTCTCTATTTCAGTTAGGGTATAAATACACTACAACTGCATTAGGAATACACACAGTATGCAGATACATTATATTACCAGGTTAGGAGGCACTGGCGTAAAAATGAGATGTGGGCCCCAACTGAGCTAGGGGTTGAAATGAATCATTGCATCAAAGCATCGCGATGCGGACATGGACGATTCTACATCTAATCAGTGACAGACCAGAATCAATTATTATTGTCATCTTCATCCATGCAATATATTCCGATATTTCAATCAGGAATCAAGTGGACTGACACATTGTTATCACTAATGCCATGCAACAATAAAAAAACACAAATGGGATGGTGAAACAGTTTTAACAGTGCAGCAGAATATTAATTTAGTCATTCACTGGCCTCAGAATCATCCAGGTTTCACAAAAAAAATTTTAAAACTCAAGCAATTAATCACATCTCAATGGGAAATCAATCACAATCACTTCATAGCACGCAGTTGCTTCATGTTGTCCTGTCGTGAGCTTTTTCAGAGTGAGTGTCAAGGAGAGAAGTAAGAGGTGTTTTAATGGCAGGGAGAGAGTGTGCATTAAGAGGTGAGAGTAGTTTATTGGGCGGCATTTGAGATCGGAACAATATAATGGGATGAAGTCACTTGTTAACACTGGCAAAAAGTGCCACAGTAGGGTGGCATAACCACACAAGGGCATTCACAGGGAGAGACACAAATGCATGCACGCCACTCAAGAAATTGCTCTCAAGGTAACAAGAAAATACACACGTCAAACACATTAGCAGAACCAGCCGTCCATGTGTGCATGTTTGTGTAAACTGTTAACTCTGCTGGTATGGTATGCTGCCCGGTGCCACTGCATGTGGCTGTTGAACAGGTGCCAGGTCGTAAACACTCCCTGCCTGGTGCCCAACCACAGATGTCATTTCAATCCGCCTTCAGTCAGGCTGAAAAAATAAATCCTGGCGGTCCATACCTGTGTGATTACATTCTGTAATTATAGTTTGGAGCAGTAACTCTGAGATGACTAAACGAGATGGGCCCTCAGGGTATTGTGAGTGTAATTATATCCTGACAATTAATAGGTCCGCTCCTCAGAAAAAGGTTTGTTACATGATGACGTACCTGACTGTTTTTAGCTCACAGGGGAAGAGTTTGAAATTATGACATAATTACAAGGAAAACATGATATACAAGGATGATAATTATCCCCTTTATGATAAAAGTTCATATCAAAGAAAAAGTTAATGTTTCTCCTGTGAGGGCCTGCTACACAGTAGTGTTTATCATTAGCTGCTTGGTCAAAAGAGGAATTAGTTTGGACCTGGAGTGCATCATGTTATCTCACAGCTTGTTCTATGGAAGTGTTTCTTTATTCAGAGGATGCTTGAGCTGTTGCTATAGTACATAGAACACTAGCAAAGAAACATATCTAAGGTGCTGGGAGTAAAAATTAGAAGATAAAGGTCAACAGGTCACGCATGCAAATAGTGGCAGACTAATTAACACACATTAAGAAAAGCACATTTGAAAAGAACATGCTGCAAGAAAATTATTTATTCTCCTCATTAACAATCCAGTACAAAATCATAACAAAAGAACATAACTAATGATAATGTAGTATCATTATTAACGCATTTAGTTATGACTTAAGGTGTGGCTAGAAAGTCTTACTGACTGATTCTTGAGTGAGGGAGGGTGAGTCCACCAGCTGGGCTCTGATTGGAAAGTTAAATTGTTGACAATTGTCAAGTCATTAGTTCGAGGGAGATTATTGTATGGAATTGAGATCATTGTAAGTAATACGGTGGCTGACAGGGGTAAACACACTGCAACTTAATGAAAGACACAAGCAAATTAACAAACGATGCAAAAAGAAAAGCACACAACTCAAAAAACAGATACGACGCAAAAGAAAAGCGCACATATATATATTATGTGTGTGTGTGTATATATGTGCGGGGTGGGTATATGTGTGTGTGTGTGTGTGTGTGTGTGTGTGTGTGTGTGTGTGTGTGTGTGTGTACAGTATGTGCAGTATATGTATGTGCTGTATGTGTGTGTATGTGTATATATATATATATATATATATATATATATATATATATATATATATATATATATGTGTGTGTGTGTGTATATGTATGTATGTATATGTGTGTGTAAATATTTTAACCTTACTTTTGTCCTATACACAGATCACGATTGAACTGAAAATTGTTTTTGAAAAAAATCCCCAAAAACAAATGCAACAAAAAAACGCTGCATACTACACAACGGACGTTCTCCAGGCCTCAAGGGGAAGCGCTAAGTGAAACAGCTTGATTTTTAACTCCACAGGGAGAGAGCGCTCTGCCTTTTTATCAAGGGGGTAAGCCTCTCCTCTCTAAGCATAGCTCCTACGGTGCCATTTTAATGCTACGAAGCACTCACCCACTGTTAGCATTCAATTGACCGCCATTCATTTTTACGTCACTTTGAGAGCGAATAACTTTGCGTTTAAAGCGTTTAAAGACTCTATTTGTCCATTGTCTATTTCTAAAGAAACACGACAATGTATAAAAGGCTCCATTACCTTGTATCTCAAATTTTTGTAAACATAGGCTAACGATTGTGTCATAACCAAGGAACTTACTGTTGAATAGTCGACAAATCACCATATTGTTAGGAGAAGCTCGCAAACAGTTTTGACTTACATCAGCTGTTTAGGTTTAATTACTAATGTTAACTAGCATTTTAGTTAGCAATAATTAGCCTGTGCCTATGTTCTCTCCTTACATATACCTACACTCTCCATCTCTTCAAGATTGGTAATGATTGAGATTTCTCTTGGCACAGCTACCAGAAGACTTACAGACACGTTGCCCACGTCACATCTATGTTGTCAAGCTCAGTTGGAGGCTGCTCAGTAAGCCATCACCGGAAAAGTGCTTCTAACATCCTTCACTGGTCTCCATCCAAAGCAACGGGATCTGTTGGCCCATTTCTTTAACTATCTGTGCTTTTTATTACCACACGTTTACAGACACTCTGCTGATTGAGTATCACCTGTGACCTGAGCCAATAAACTAGAGACACACCCACCAAATGAGAGAAAACATATCTCAAACACTGACTTAATATTTATTTACTGTATGTGATCTCAAAAGAGTTGCACAGTTCTGAGATTGAACGTGCTCTCTCTCTTTCTCTCTATCTCTCTATCTCTCTGTCTCTCTCTCGCTCTCTCTCAGTGGGTTTGAAAATCAAGATGTTCTAGCGTTTTTTTTGTTGCATTTATTTTCGGGGATTATGTGCCTTACTATTTCATCGTTTCTTTTTTCGGAGTTTGTGTGCTTTTCTTTGTGCATCATTTCTGTATTTGTAGCACGTTTGTGTATTTGGTTGTGTTGTGTGTATTTGCAGCGCATTTCCTAAATGCTGCACATGTGTTAATGATAAAATTAATGAAGATGGTTTCTAAATTTGCTTGTGTTTTGTCTATTTGCGTGTGTTTTGTTAAGTTGCAGTGTGTTTGCCCCTGCCGGCCACCATAAAGGAAAGTCACGGCTACAAAGGGTCTTTCTCACACATTCTACTCCTTGCGGGATTAATAAAGTATACATTGTTACATTATTATTATTATTATTATTATTACCCTTTCCTTCATACTTAGCTGGATTAAAGGACATATCTGGCGCAAAATTAATCTAGGACTTGTGTACATAGTTGACCGTTCTCTGGGATTTGTTTTCATGCTAATAGAATGTGACCAGTTTTAGTTTTTGAAGCTAATGTTCAGCAGTCTGAGTTAGGCAAATCAAGTGGGTATCTTCCTAAATTAAAGTAGTTTTAGTATGAAATGTATTGCCTCATTCCCCAACAGTGGCAGAACACAGAAAGCAGAAAAGACACAGTTTTGCAGCTAAATCTAGAACTTCTCACTTACACCATTGCTCCCGGTCCACTTCCATCTCTCCCGCCCTGTCAGCTCACTTCTGCCCTGGATTTTTAAGCCTTTTCATAGTTTCCACTTCCCTGCCATCCTCCCAATACAACATGGGAGAAACCAAGAAGGTGCATGATTTTCATGATGTGTGTGTGTGTGTGTGTGTGTGTGTGTTTTGGTGTGTGTGCTGTACGTAGTGTGTGTGAGCACATGCATGTGTGACAGCGATGAAGACAGGCAGGTGAAGGGGAGGCCAAGGGTGGGCGCGGGCTGTTGACTGCCAGTCAGTAATACTTTTCCTCAGGTTGAGGTGTGCTCACTGGGAGGGTGTGTTATTGCTGGAAAGCTCTATAATGAACAGGAGGCTGGCTCTCTGCCTGATCAAATTCCATCGCAGCCTCATATCTATCTTGCCTTCCAAAAATGTTCAGCATACCAGTGGGTTTTATTGACTTGTCAGAGCAGACAGCCAAGTGCAAGCTCTGCCTTGTAAGGTGTGCAGTTAACAGGTTTCTAAAGCAGGAATGTCTGCTGATGACTTTTTTATCAAGAATACATTTTGTTGTGTTTTCAGCTCAGATAATGAATGATGATTAGAGCTACAGCATGTGATAGGACACTGATAATTCAGAATACAGCCTTCGACTGTATTCAGCCAAACTGTACTAAATCGTGTTTTCATGTGTTTCTTTATAATAAACTAGACCATATCTAATTCCATAACTAATGGAAGCTAGCCCCAGTTTGTGTCTCTTATGTATTACCATTACATTTAATTCACAGAGATGAGCTACGCTAGTTTTCAGAAAAATAAATACCCAGAATGTTGTTTAAGGCTGTTCTGAAGATATTCCTAGAATCCTCAAAGGCTCAAAATATTCTGGTTGCTACATGATAAAACAAAACTCTGAATATCTTTGTCTGTATTGTCGTTACTCTCCAATATTTTCATACAAAATAATGCCTTCACGTTTTCTTGTGTTGCACAAACACAACGGAAATGGCAAGGATGAATGCCATTTCCACAACCTGCATAGGAAATATTGTCACAAGTATTTGTTATCGTGCAGTGGACGAAAAATAATTTTTTTCATTAGGTTAAGAGTCTTTGATGATTTTGATAAAAACCTTCAGAAAAGCAGTAAGGGTTAAACTATATTCTCGAACATCATCAACATCACAATTTTTCAGATGCTTAGGTCTGTACTCGAATGTAATAGTAATACATGAGAGGCACAAACTGGGACTGAATGTGAGAATGCGAAACTCTACAAAACATCTTCCTTCCTGAAGAGGCTTCTCATGGTATTTCCCACACTTTTGCAGGATGTGTGCAAACATTGTTACTGACTGGAAAGCATGGCTTGACTTTCACTGGTGAAACTGAGTCAGGCAAAAAGAGCTATGGTAAAGTGCCAATGCTGACAGATGCTACTCCACTATCTGTCTCATAATGAGTTTAGCCTCCAACCCCCTCTTTCTCTGTCTAGCTACTCTTTCCTCTCACCCCCTGTCCTGCAAATACAGTTAACTGCATGACCATCCGCAATGAATGGCGGCTAACAGCTGCCTCTTTTTTGATGATTGCCTGTGAGAGCATGTAATTGCATTTGGCCCTGGGTGTACATGCACTCATTAAACCAGTGTCAGTGCCCATTACATTCCACAGCAGTGCAACGCAGGTACAGAATGCAAATCCTAGGCACGAACACTCTCTGTGAATGCTTTAGCACTGAGGACGAGAGCACTAAAGGCCTTAGCTCAATATAAGCTACAAGCAACTCAGTTGCATTTATTGTTTTTAGAGTGAATTAATTTATTTCTGTCATTGCATAAAAACTGATCTAAAATAGATATGAGCAAAACAGCCAAAATATCTAACTATTACTAGTAAGAGGATGTGTCTTGGAATAATTTAGCTGGTCCCAGTTGTTAAGGCTCACAGAGGATAAGATATGCTATGTTGGGACCTGATCCATGCTGGGATCCAATGCAGAATTCCAAAAATGCCCATCTACATGCCAAGATTCAGTGTTGGACCCTTTTTGTTTTGCTGAACCAATGTTATCTCTTTGCATATTGTTCTAGTAGCTCTCCTTTAAAACATGATGAAGATAAAACATGTTTTTCAATTATGTTTTGCATTCTAACCTGTTGTGAAGGAGGGTGGTGGTCTCTCTAAGCTGCTGTAGTGGAGCTGAGTTTGTAGTTGGTAAAAAAATAAACTACAGATTCCTCAAAACCACAATAACAGAGCTAATGTTCTCAGTGGCTTTCAGGTCCTATATCCATCAGTTATTGTGATACGGCATGTCATGCTGTGTCCATTGTTGGTTGTGGCCTCTGTGTTTTGTGAGACAAACCATCAGTCATGTAACGCCTAGGAAGGTGCAACTGTCTGCCTGAATTTCCCAGTAATACTGAAGAGACAAAGAAGATGTGGCTCCTCATACAAGAGACTGAGTAATGGACATTAAATCCTGTTGCACTGCATGTTCTTCATCACAATATGACTTGTCAGTGCATACATGACTTATGAGACAGAGAATAAAGCTGAAGGTAATTCATGCAAAAAAAAAATGAGCAATGGCATTATTTGTTTGGGCCCCACATGTCAAACACTGCAGATGTGCAACATACTGCAGGTTCAGTCTGACATCTAGTGGACAAACTATACATGCACATACCCATATATCATCACCACACCCAGAAAACCCCAGGTAGTAATGATTTTATGAATGAGAAACACAAAATGTGTCTCTTAGTAGCAGACAGTCACTCATATTATGTTCCCTGCTCACTCAGAAAAAAAATAACTTTTAAATTATCAAACATAATTAAAGGAACAATGAGAGGTGTAATGATTTAATTGTCCAACAGATGGCAAAGTATGTCTAGTTTGCGGTGTTATGAAGGCCTCACCCTTGAACCAGGCCTCTTTCTGGACAATCTTTACCAATTCATTGTCATTTTCAAGCACCACGTGAAGTAGTAACCCACTGAGCTGTTAACCCATATTTCCATCCATAATGTTAAACTAAGGAGATCACACATCCAGGAAGATATATTTATCATTTTTAGACAAAACGGAACCTTTTATTCAGTCATACTACAAAACCACCAATTTGTCCTTAATATCTTGCATGATAAAATATTTCTTCAGGTCTGGCAGGATGGGCACGCCCTACAGTTAGATGTGGCCTATATCTGACGGGCACTGTTCTAACTGTGCTTAACTGTTATCTGGTGACTTGAATAATGAGCTATAAAGAGAGGAGACAAAGGGAGAGTGTGTGTGTTAGAGAGAGAGAGAGAGAGAGAGAGAGAGAGAGAGAGAGAGAGATATCCCTCCATCCTTCCTGGTGGGAGGTTTGAGATGCGCTGCGCAGACCCGTCCGCTACCGACGCATCTTCCTGCTAGCCTACCCCCCTCCCCCCTCCTCTCCCTCTCTCTCTCATTCTCTTTTTTTTCTCCTTTTCTGTCTGCCACTAGCCTACCTGAGGGAAAGTGCACAAAGCCAATAAGAGTAAGACAATCTGGCGTGTCGGCAGGGCCCTGTGCGCGCTATGCTTGGGTAAAAGGCCGCTGTTTGCGGCGTTTACAGGGGATGTAGAGTGGGACAGAGGCACCGCTCTCCCCGACGGACCGCGCCGTGTCTGCTGCTCTGCCCAGCCCGCTGCATCGCTGAGCGGCCTGTGAAGCACACAAGATGTCGACCAGAACGCCATTACCCACGGTGAACGAGCGTGACACCGAAAATGTAAGTGCTGTTATCCAGAGACGCCGGTGTTTTACCGGACGTGGCAACGGAATAAAAATGACCTGGCTATTTTGCGCACTGGTCGGTGCAGGTTTATGGCAGAGCTTTTTGAGCTAGTGTTGCAGAGCGACTCGACCAATAACCGCTCCGGCTTTTTTTCTTCTGTTCCCATCTGACGGGAATATAAGCACCCAACGTTAGCCAACAATAACCTAGAATAGAGGTGCAGTTTGGTTGTGTCTGCCCCAGTTTCTGTACACAATACGGCTAGCCTAAACAACGCACTGCGTCAGTATGCTGGCTTTAATGATAGCTTGAATGTTAAATGTTGAGAATGGAAACGTTTTTGTGGCCTGTGAGGAAATTGTGTTGCTACACTCGTGCAACTGGGGGTATTTTGTAGTCCACAACGTCAATATTTAGGGAGAGTGGGGGAGGATGTTGCCCTACTTTTCAATGGCAACGCTAGCATCGCAATGTTACATCCATCACCTATTGGGCTCTGTCGTAACTGCACGTTCAGTGCTGAAGAGGAGGGAGCGTATTATTATCACCATTCTGCTGGGTATCACCACGACACTGATACCGTATTATAAGGCTAAAGAAATGGCTTAAACTGCTGGAGATGTCTCGTCACTGTGTGAAGGAATGTTTGTGAACTGCCACCCCGCTGCTCGCGCGCTTAAACACTCACGTGCTCACAAAGAACAGCATAATAATACAAATCTTATGAGATATGTCCAATTAAGGACTGCTTTATGAATGCTGACAGACTCTGACATATCTAGGTTCGTCTGATTTCTCGACCCCCCCCTGGAAACAAGACGAGACACAGTCAAAACCTCCTTGATTTAGGCCTATATTGTGTTGCTGTGTAAACAGCTGGAAACCGACTTTTAAAGGTTATTCCCAGATTTAAAAAATACGACTTTTATTTCGTCTTTCCATTTTAGAATGCATGTATCTTGATTATTCCTCTTCAAGTGATAACATTTAAATTGGAAAATGCATTTCCAAAGTTATTTAAACCCTAAAGTTAATATCAGCTGTCTGGTTATTCACTGCTGGTATTCACGAATGCATCAGTGCTAATGTATTCGTCTAATGCTGCTTTAGGTCTTCTTTACATAGTATAGATATTGACTGCTAGGCGGCTATTAAAGCACTGCCTTAGCAGCACTGGCAGTAGCCAGCCAGCCTAGCCGGCCTCTGTTAAACTCCATCATGCAGCCTCAGGGCCCACTAGGAGCTGAACTGCATTGCATAACAGCTTATTACTCAGAGAGACAAGTGGCTCTAAGTGCAGCAAAATAGAAGAAGCTCTCTCTTGGCTGGTATGTGTATGTGTCTGCCCAGGTTATTTTTCAATACGTCTCTAAAGACCTACTGTCAGTTGTTGGGAGTAAATGGATGGGCGAGTGAAACAAACTTTGTGTATTGATGAAGTGTTCCAAATCACCTGACTGTCCAGATGCCCCTCAGTTAATTTACAGAATTTGGAGCCAGGCCAAGTGTGTGTGTGTGTGTGTGTGTGTGTGTGTGTGTGTGTGTGTGTGTGTGTGCCGGAAGGAAGAACTGGTCATATGACAGATATTTAGAAACAAGGATGTTGACTTTGACAGGCATCTAATCAAATTTCTCCTTGCCTTTTATACACACACACACACACACACTGGGGAGTGTTTGAATCCTGCAGTGTAGTTCTCCCTCTGTCAGGATGTATGCTAGCTGAGATGATGTGCACCCTGCAGGGTGTAGCATTTCCCAGATGAAACGGGAGCAGGGGAGCCTGGGTAACCAGACCAAGGCTTTATTCTCCGGCTGGGTGTGGTGCTCAGGAGGAGAGGATCATGGGATTTCTGACCTGGACTGACATCAGCAGCTGTCATGGAGGAAAGAAAACAACAGACCAGCAGAAACCGAGCATAGCCTGTGCCAGTGCTGTATTTGTAACAAGCTGTTTCTAATTCACCTTCACATGCCATATCACAGGGACACTTGTTGTTATTGGGTTTGGCAATGAAGCCACTGATATTGTCATATTGACGCTGTACCGCACATATTCTCAAAGGCACTTAGTTTACTTCAAGAATTTACTTTCTTTTGTCATTGAATCTTGTCTTGTGGCTGATAAGCTCTTTTTGAGGTTAAGGTGTTAGAGGGAGAAGAGGGAAACTGACTCTTTCCCACACAGCTCCTCTTTGGGCTTGCATACAGGGTACTACTGTATGTGTCTGAATGTAAATGTAGCTGCACATGTAGAACACATGCACATGTGGAACATACATATGATCAGGTCCTTGAATCTGGGTCTAGGTTAATGGATTATTCTCTGTTTGTACATCAAATACCCCACCTTCGGCACACACAAACCTCCACTGCAGCACTCTGCTGCATTGTTTGTATGTGTGCAGCCAATGTAGCAAGAGGAAGGAAATCTGTGTCAAAAAGCCCGAGAGGTTCAGGGACCTTTAGTATTAGTGTCTATATGAATTTCTATAAAAATGTTTGTGGATGTTGCTAATCTCGACATGTGTGGCTTTCCTGCAGCACTCATCAGTGGACGGCTTTGTTGAACCCCCAGTCCCGCCGACAAAGTCTGCGAGTCGCCACAGCCTGCCGCGATGCCGCAACTCTTTTACCTCCACAGAGGAGCACCCCCATATTGGCAATTACCGCCTCCTCAAGACCATTGGGAAGGGGAATTTTGCCAAGGTGAAGCTGGCACGACATGTCCTGACTGGACGAGAGGTAAGACAACTTTAAATATTTTATAAATCATTTAGGTATAATATAATTGTCCATATACAATACATTGGTAGTCCCAAAACCTAGTTTTCAGCCTCACTCTTTTATTGCAACATGTTAACAATTAGGGCTGCAACTTACTATTATTTCATTATCTGGTAATAAGCTGGTGATTATTTACTCAATTAATTGATATTAAGTCAGAAGAAAATCATCCATCACAACATCCCAGAGCCCAAGTTGACATAGTACTTGTTTAAGCTGACCAAGAGCCTAAAACCCAAAGACATTGAAATTAGCAACAAATAAGACTAATAAAACAATCTATCAATATTTGAGAAGCTGGTGATTTTTTTAGTACTTTGGTTAAAGAGTGAGTAATTAGTCTTTTCAACATTGGTAAAGAAATTGAGGAGATTTAAAGTGTACATGACCTGTCATCTGCTCATTTCTCATTTGAGTTACAATTGTATGCATTCACCAGAGAAACAAAAATGTAACAAAGATGGTGCCATATTTATTTGCTTCATCAACTCTTTCACAGAAAGATTTTGCTTGAACAGGTAGAATTAATGATTTCCTTTCAAGCTCTCTCTTATAGTCACACACACACACACACACACACACACACACACACACACACACACACACACACACACACTTCTAACCTGTCAGAGTGATAGACATCCTGCTTTGGTGTGTCGGTAATTAAAGCTCCTGTTCCCTCATGGAGAAAACAATGACCTGTGATCTGCTCACTGTCTTTCACTCAGCAGGACCCACAGTGCTCAGCTCTGATCCACCTCAGATATTTTCTAATGTCTGTTTATTAGCCACTTGCATCATTTAATCCTCTTGAGTTTGTTTGGTTATATCAGAGTCTGAAGTCCATGAATATTCTCTCAGGTCAAAGCAGTAACAATTTGATCCATCCTGCGTCCTTTAATGCTAATGTTAAACAGGCATATTGGGTATGCTGCCCACTGTTTGCGGAGAAGGTCAGGCATTGCTTTGTGTGCCTGAGTGCCCTTGCTGGTTCATCAGAATGCAAAGACATGGATCAGAGTGAAAGAGAGAACAGGTGGAAAGAACATAACCCACTAAAACCAACGCTATCTGAGCTTGAGCCTAGAAAGCCATCTCTTACCAGCAGCTAACAATATTTCTTGCAGCTAAAACAAAATAAAGTTTACCTCTGTGAAAAAACAGCACTAATTATTCCTACATGTAGGTTACAGAGTGTCCTGTCCTCTGTCTGCCAAAGAGGTTGACAATAAAGGATGTACACACACACACACACACTGCCTCTACCATATGCCCTGCTGTTCTACTCACTAGGGAGGGGCGTTAATAAATTATTACATATTTATCAATTTTCAGTGAAATTTTACTGTAATGACATGACTTTATCATGTTTGAATACTGTCTAAATCAACTATTGCCCGCCCTTTTGTTTTAAATGCCAATAGTTTTATCTTTGACTTTGCGGACATTTTTCATATTGTGATGTATATGTAGCAGAATTAGATAAAAAGTGATTAGGAATGCAACTAACGATTATTTTCATAGTCAGTCAGTAGATTGCTGTATCAATTGATGAACTTTTGGTCTATCTAATTTCAGAAAGAAATTGTGAAAAATGCCTGTCACAATTTTCTTAACCACAAGGTGATGTCTTTAGGGCTTAAATGGTTTAGGGTCAAAAGACATTTGTGATATGCTGCTACACGATGAACCACCCAGACCTCTCAGGTTGTCTGGGACAGGTTTGCTTTCTGTCCCCAAAGTCAGAAATAAACAGGGGGAAGCAGCGTTCAGTTTTTATGCTCCTCATATCTGCAACAAACTTCCAGAAAACTGCAGGGCCGCCGCATCTCTCAGTTCTTTTAAATGTCCCATGGCATGAAAATTTCTCTTTTATGAGTTTTTTTTTTAACATTAATATAAGTTTTCCCAGCCTGCCTATGGTCCCCCAGTAGCTAGAAATTATGAGGTCATAAGGGGCAAGGTTACCTCCCCTTTCTCTGCTTTGTCCGCCCAGAGAATTAGGCCCACCCATGAAAGAGAGACATCATGGATTTCAAACAAGAACAGTTGCAGTTGGTCAAGGCCACATATACAGCTAAACAAAGACAACAAAACTTAACAGAGACAAACAAAAATTAACATACAGATGTTATGTGGATGGGTGTTATGAAAACTAGTGACATGAAAAAAAAAGTTCAATCTAGTCAAGTCGATTTTTATTTTTAGAGCTCAAAAATCACAAGAGGAAATCTGTATGACATCCTCTATTTTTAGACCCTCAATCGGAATAAAAAAAAACTCATACGCAAATTGATTTTGTATCTACAGAGTAGACAGAAATAGACATTCATAAATTATCTATTGTATATGCAGGTTAAATTGTTACTGTATACTGTATTTGAAGGGTTCTGTATAAACTGTATGGTAGTGTAAAGAATGCTGGAACATATTTTGTATGGGTAATTATAAGATACTCTGTATATAGAGGTAGTTTGTGTGTTTATTGATGGAGTATGCACAATACTTGCTCATTAATACATTTGACAATAAAAAAATTGTGCACATTCTTATATTCTAGCAACAATAATGCCTTTCTGAGATACAACCTTATACTCTGTTACAATAGTTCCCTTCAGCGCTCCGAGATCATGACCCTGTGGTTGTGTAAAAAGAGCTCAGGGGGAAATAAAAGTGTAGAGAAACATGTAAAGCTCTTCAGCGCACTCAGATGTTATGACTAAGTTTACCCTCTGTGTCCTCTAGCTGAATATTCACTTACGTACGTGTTTGAAATGCGTGCGCGATCACAAGACCTGCATACGGTGAAGAGCATATGGGCCGTGTGTTACGAACGTGCTAAATAATTAACAGGGATGCACGTTGCCCTTCTGTCACCATGGAACTGAATTATTCACCCTCAAATCCATTAGATGGAAAACACACTTGCACACAGACACTAGGGTTGCACGATATTGACAAAATATGATATTGCGATATTGATTATGAATATTGAAGTTAAATATTTTTAAACATGTAAAATTACAAAAGTTATGGAAAAACGCATCAAAATAGATTTGTAACAAATTAAACAAGTTTTCTTACAACACAAGGTTTGTTTCAACTTTGTCATATTGGACTGGTACAACATGAAGAAATAAATAAGGACCATGTCTACAGAACAGGACGTGTTCTAATGGTTGTACAGTATAAAATAAAGAGAACAGGACACAACTTTTCTTTTGCTTCTCTGATTTGTTTTGTTTTGTTGTCTATCTATTTCTTCACTTACACTGTCACTCTGTAAAAATATGCACACATGTGGTACTATACATAGGGTTTTTCACGTAGTCGAACTGTGCGCTGACGTGCACTAACATGTGCAAATGGCACAGTAACAGGCCAATAAAATGGTGATCATTATATTGTTTCAAGCGGGCTCTAAATTAAACACAACTAAGTCACACAGTCAACGGACCTTGATGCAGCGTTCCACAAAATAAAGAAAATATTGCATACTTATCAAGACACTTTGGATATAATATTGCGCAACGTGATATTGCAATGACAAATGTGAGTCGATATAGCATTCACCCCTAACAGACACCGGCATATAATGTGATGCCATCCGCTTTTTCATCAAATCTCTCAGTATGAGAAACAAAAAGGGAAATATTGGGATAGTGTAGAGTAGAGGATATGTAATAAATATCTCTTACTAATGCAAAGAGAAAAGTGGAAGTTATAACAATAGAGTGACACACGATGACCGCTCAGACACCTGCAGGCATACGTCAACACACACATGCATGCCTCAACCTGAGTTTTGTCCATGACAGGAGGAAGCAGAGAGGAGGGGAGTGAGGTCTGTCTGTGCACCTGCCCACCTAAGACAGGCTACAAATAGACACCACCTGCGTACTGCGTGTCCACACACAGCGAGCCTCTCTGCAGTCTTTTACTCCGCTCTCTCTTCTCCTTGCTAGACGCTTTTCCTTTTACTGCCACCACATTGCTGTCATTATGGAGTTTTAAGTTTGGCTGAAATCAAATGCAACTTGTATTGTCTCAGGGAAACCCTGCTTGGCCTGAATAATCTGCATTTTCTCTACTGTGACTCAGCATTTGCTTCCTGGTTTCCCCCTAGCTGCTTGGGATTAGAGCCTGTATCCACTGATGCATGCTTATTAAGCTCTCATAATGCTGGAGTCAAAGTAATGCTGAAATGAAAAATTGTAATTAAGGCTTTCATGGTGTGATTAATCTCCTAAGGCAATTTCTCCCCTGCCTCCCTTCTAAAGAGAGTACAGAGGTCAGGATTGCAATATCTGTGTCAGAATAGTATTGAACATTTGAACATACAGGATGACAAAAGACAAAATGGGCTAAGTTTAATCAATTCTGGAGTTTCACAATGCAACACATTTTAGAGATGGACGCCTGTCTAACTATTGAAAAAGAGAGACCATGCAGCAATCAGTGGTACAGTGACTCCTGGTAGCTTAGAAAAAAGCTAATCTATCCTTGAAAAAATGTTTAACAATATTTATAGACCTATGCCAAGTTTACAGAAGCATGCGTAAGCCTGATTTTGCTGTTATATATAACTATGTTTTATACTAACAACTTCTTTGACCAATAGGCTGCTGTGACACCTTATCTAGGTTGTTGAGCTGCACTTTCTCATCCCATACATTATACTTTTACTATAAAATTATGTAATCTGTATTAATGACATAGTGGGCCCTATTTATCTATCTAAGTGCACAGCGTGAAGTGCATGGCGCAGGTGTGTTTAGGGCATGTCCAAATCCACAAGGATTTGTACACCAGGCGCATGGTTCAAAAGGGTTGTACTTAGTGTTTTCGTTAATCATAGGTGTGTTTTGGGCGCAACATGCAATAAACCAATCGGTGGCATCTCCCATTCCCTTTAAAAGCCAGCTGCATTGCTGTTATGATGGCAGATTTACACCGTAATATTTTTGTTTTTAATCTTTTGCATGTGTGTGTAACAACCATAGTGTGCGCACGCTGTGCACGAGCCCATGCAATGGCGCAATCACTTTCTGCTTCTGCAAGATAGCAATTCGCCAACAATTCACCTAAACACACCTCCCTGGACCATGGGCGCAAAGATAGACGCAGGTGTATTTCCTATGTAAACGACATGGGCGGTGGACAGGAAATGAACAACTGCATCGGTCTTAAAATAGCAAAGACCCTTGCGTGGGGCTTTGCACCGCGCTGTGCCGGGTGCAAGATAGGGCCCAGTATGTATATAGTACTAATTGGCAATGGGGTTTGGGCAGTTTGAAGGTCCCCTGTGGAGTTTTATTTTTTTTCTCTAAGTGACTTACAGGGGACGCACATGTTTAAGCGTGACGCGATACACAGTCCTTCCAATGGTTTCACACTGGTCAAAAGTCAGCAGTAACATGACATGCTGTAATGCGCCATGCAAAGGTAGGGAGAAGAAAACTGCTAGCTAGTAAACATGGATGTAAAAGAAAGGCTGGATTTAAAATAATTTTTAAAAAATTGACTGTGCAATTGTTTTATAATGGTGGAAATGCATTGAAAACATTTGTTTGAGCTAAGTATACACACCAGCGAGTAAAAAAACAAAATGTCAGTGACATCATACATATTGTATGGCCAGAGATACTGCTTTAGAGCAACATCTGAGTCACTTCCTTTTTTCTCTCGAGGCATTGACAACACAGCTGACAGGTTGCTCTCCCTGTCAATACACGTGCTAGAAAGAGGTTTGCTATTGTTTTAAAGACCACGCTGAAATATTCACTCTGACATTCTGGTCCCGCTTTGGGTGCCATCAAGTGGGATCTCTGGTTGTAATTAGTCTGACCAATCATCATTCATTAGCAGAATGCTAGTGTGTTATGGGCAACAACGACTCAACCTGTAAGAAATCAGAAGAACATAAGTACTCCTTTATGCAACTTTCAACCTATAATCTAATTTGAACTTGCAAAAATTACAATCAGATCTGAGATAGAACGACAATCAGACGAAAGAGACAAATTTAGCCGTCGAGCTCCATAGAGTCCCATTCATTTTACACTTGCCTGCGATCACCCCCAGTGTAACTCTGGTGGAACTGCAACCAAAATCAGTACAATGGGGCTAAATAGGGAGTGAAAAGTGAAAGATGGGCTTTGGTAACACTAAATGTAAGCATAACTGTTTGTTTACAAGAAAACTACACAGGCACATAGCCACACTACCAGTACTACCTTGGCATCATCATTGTCATTGTGATGCATGTTAGCATTTAGCTCAAAACACTGCTGTGCATAAGTACAGAGCTACTAGCAAAAACTCTGTTATAAGCCATGAATTGCTTCTCCTTTTCAGTTGTGTTTATAATATCGAACAACAGTGTTTAATTACATCAACACCACACTCAAACACATCAGCGGGCTTACAAAATGTTCTTGATTTTTGAGTATATAACAAAACTAAAAACATGGGAAAAATCATTTTGTAGACAATTTCATTGGAACTGCATTACTGTCAAATACTTGGTTCTGGGTTTATTTCTACTGACATTAACAAACACTACAACAGACAGTTGAATGATCTGTAAGGACACAGTTGAAGGTGTTTCCGACAGCCTTTAGTTTGGTTGATTCGAACTAGAGTTTGTTTGCCCCGCTAGTGTGGTTCGTTTGGGCAGGTGATAACGCAGCAATCAAACTCTGGTGCATACCAAAAGTGGACCAAACAAGTGCTTGAAGAGGTGGTCTTGGTACGCTTCAATCGAACTCTGGAGCGGTATGTTTCTGGTGAGAACGTGATCCGTACTCAAACCGCACCAACTACTCATACTCCGCAAGTCTGAGCTAATGTCTCCTATAGTCAGTTGTGTTTAGCAATCTGTGATGAAGCAGAGCAGCAAGCTGTAGCAGTTTGCAGTGTTCCCATCACAGAAAGAGACTGCGGTCAAACTTGTCGTTCATCACTCGTATCTCCGTGGTCAAACCAGCTGCCGCTAAAATTGGAGACAGACGCCAAAGCAGATGTAAGTCTCTTGCGAAACAATGTCTGATAATATTAATGAAATGAGCTGGTTTGACCACTAGACAAGAACACAGGACCTCATTGAGGCCCATAGAGTCCATGCAGCTCTGAAATGGTTTGAACTAACTACGTGGTTGGCCTTCCTTAGAGCATCCGCTCTTTAGCAAGGCTGAAAAAAAAAAATCTTGTGGTAGTTGCCTTTTTGTTCAACCACAAACTAGTGAC
Organism: Percina caprodes; assembly: GCA_013375575.1. Classification (NCBI taxonomy): domain Eukaryota; kingdom Metazoa; phylum Chordata; class Actinopteri; order Perciformes; family Percidae; genus Percina; species Percina caprodes. The sequence goes on from JABXJD010000024.1 coordinate 2,649,939, forward strand.
ATTCATATTTGTTCAGTATGTAAGTATGTGTAACAAAACTAGAATTAATGTTGAATGATTTTTCTGCAACAACAAAGGGACACATGTAATTTTTTCAATGTAATTACATCATAAAACTGCTCTGTCAATCATTACATTACATGCCATTCAGCTGACGCTTTTATCCAAAGCGGCTTACAATTGCTATATATATGTCAGAGGTTGTACGCCTCCAGAGCAACTATGGGTTAAGTGTCTTGCTCAGGGACACATTGGTTGATGTATCGCAGTGGGAATTGAGCCCAGATCTCCCACACCAAAGGCATGTGTCATATCCACTGACTGCACCATCACCACCCAATCACTTATCAGCATTATGAGCTTGTGGTGAGTCTGCAGTGCTCTAAGCTAGTTGCATTGTGAAAGCTGCTGAGCTCTCTGAAAGTGAGGAAGCAGTCCTGTTTCAGTGTGCACTTTGGGGTGATTATTGAGATGGATGGTTCAGACTGCTGCCTAGCAAGACCTGCCAAGCAAACAGTAGATCACCGACCTGCAGAGTCATATACTAACTAACTGGCCTAGCTGCCACACGGGCAGTTGGACAAACTCTGTGGATGCATTTATACATACTGTAAGTTATTCTATGTGTAATGGGTTTTATGTCATCAACAAATGCATCTGTTTTTATCTCTGCCAATCAAAGCTTCAACTCTTCAGATTTTTAACTGAATACACAAGCTTTGAGGTATGTACAGATAAACCGATTCAGCTGTGACATGTTTTGACAAAGCTGCCTCACAGCAGAATAGTGAAATAATGAGGATAAGTCATTTCAACACAGACTTTCACTGTACAACCAAAACACACATACAAAACTAGAATTAGTTTTGACATCCTGGTTATCTTTTATCTCTATATCCCCCTCTCTCTATCTATTTCTCTCTTCCTTTAATCTTCTGTTTTTGTCTTCCTGTCTTTTCTCTCTCCAGGTGGCGGTAAAGATTATAGACAAAACCCAGCTGAATCCCACAAGTCTACAGAAGGTGAGTTGGTGTTTGGCCACATGGTAACATTAATGTCTTGGTTATAGCGCTTTTCCATTAGTCATTCCTGAGTTGTTGGCACTATTGATTCTGTGGTCTTTGAACTCAGGATGTGCTGTTTTACATAATGTTAATCAGATGAAGTCAGGAGAGACCACAAGCCTTGTTTAATCCAGCCCCCTCCCCTTGTACTTTTGTGTTGGTATATGGTTAGGAGCTGCTAAAAATACCTCTGGCTGCCTGTTTGTCACTTACCCTTGTCTAGCAGTCATAACCAATTACAATGAAGGATTTGGGACTGTTTTCTGATTAATGAATTCATATCCAGCTCTTTCTGCTGATTAAACCCACTCACACACACACATGCATACAATCCTGTAGATTACACCATATGGAAAAATAAGAACACTGCTATAGTATGAACATGCATCACTTACTGAGGTAGGTAGACAGGATTTCATTTCAGTAATCATGACATAGCATGGCTCACCATAGCTTCTCTTTTAATTTTAGTGTTTTGTAAAGGATGAACAATATGCTAAGCAACCACTGCGGTGGCTATCAGATTGTAATAAAGGACCATTATAACCACCACACCTACATAAACGGCAGTTGATGTGTTGATGGGCCTCTTGGCCTCTATCTCATTGTAAGCTGCCGGGGTGAGAGAATATTGTGGCTGCAAGCAGTCTTAATGGCAAACTAATAACAATTAGCTTCCCAAAATGTCTGCCATCCCAAATTAGTCTGAGTGGAGTGAACTCAATGAGTGTTACTGGAGGAAATGAAGTCTGGGCTAATCAAACAGGGTGTAACTGTTAAAGGGCATTGTTAAAGTGAGACAAATGAAAATGTGGTTCATGCAATTGATATTTCTTATAATTCTGTAAAACAAGACTATTGGGGCCATTCATAGCATGATTCTGCTCCCTACATTGTTCTCCAAGAGCAAATCTGTAATTGTCTTGTATCTTAATGGGATCCGACTGCAATTCTTCAGCCAATCAGTGCAAAGAAGACGCTGTGAGAATTTCAAGTTACAGAGTTCAGTACTCAACAAATCTGACTGAGATACATTTCATTGTACAAGCTCTTTTGTCTAACAGCCTATTGTGTAGTTTCTTATCTGCACACACACAGTGGGGTAATGCACATTTAGAGGCATGTATGTGTGTGGCATTAAGATACATAAACCGACTTCACCTATTTGGGTCTTGTCTCGGTCATGAGTGGTTACACACCCAATGGGTCGGGTTGTCTGCTGCCTGGTGATGGGCAGGGCAGACGTACCATGTGAGACTGCAGACCAATCAGGATCTCTCTGATCAATTATTCAGTGAGCCTTTTAGATGTCAACTTCAGTAGATCTGAGCTGGTCAATATGGCGAGATCTTATGGCTTTTCATGGTGGATGAGCTATTATTATGCTTTATAATAGCATGTATGAACGTTGATGTTAGTGTCTGCGTGTACATGTGCATTCATGTATTACATCTGGTTTGTATATCTGTATCTGAGTATAGACATGGTATTGCTGTATGGTGCTTATATATTGTTGTATATTGTAATGTTCTCTGCTCTGCACTATAGATTGCTGTAATGGTATACATTAGTGCCATCTGCAATGCAGAAGCTCATCTTATAATTCAGCAGTCGTCTCCTGGATTGAATCGATGATCTTATTGACTTAGTGTCCTATATGCTATCCTTGTGAAAGCTTTACTATGGATGCATTAAAGGGTCCATCCACCTTAATACAGTTTTTGCTTTGTTACTCTTGTGACATTGGATTGTCCAAATAATATCTAGGAGGAATAAAGGGGTTCTCATTCCTGGTATTTGGGGTTCGTAGTGTGTCTAAGATGACCTTGTCTCCTTCTCTTGCTCTGCTTTGGAGTTGAGTAGACATTTTGTACTGAGGGTCAGGAAAGGACGCTCCCCGAAACGTCCCTTGTGTAGCAAAAAAAAGTATCAAATTTGAGTGCTGTCCTAGTACTAAGGGTAAGACCTAGAGAAGAATTGAACCATGCATACAATTCACCATACACTGTTATAGAACCGTTTTTATTTGTGACCCTGTTTGTTTGACAATGTGAGCGGGTGAGGTTTGAGGTATTTGATCTGGCTGTATCACTCTTCCACTTACTGTTAACAGCTACTCTTTCATGTTAACCCATCAAAATGCCACTGATCTCTCTCTTTTAATGGTATCAGACGTCCCACACTGTGGGTGACCCATCTGGAACTGTAGGCACAGCCAGCGCTCTGGCAGATCCTATATAGCCACAAACACTTTGATGCATTCCTGTACCTGTGCACAGCCATTAATTCACTCATATACATATACAAACATCCTCTAACTTATCTCTGAGTAGGATTTAGAGTTGGGTTCACCTCGCGGAAACAAAGAGATTAAATTAATCTTAAAATCAGTTTTTTTTCACTTATTTTCTTGAGTTTATCTTTGTCAGTCTGGTGCTTCCCTCTGATTTTTTTTTTTTATTTCACAAAGAGGTTAGCAGAGCCCAGCATGAGTCATGAGGCTAAAATGAAGCTCTGGTCTGTTCTTTTATGTCCAATTGGCGCTCTGTACCCTGGTGTGACTTTGTGGTGGTTTCAGTGTAACAGGAAATGAGGTTAGCTGAGCTTCCAAAGCACATCCTTAGATCTGCCACAGGAAATCCACCACATGTCATCTGTGGTCAGGGTTGTTGACGTTGTAAGGGTTTTTAGGCATTTTAGCCCTAAAATAGACCTCTCCGTTAATCCCCTCTTTCACTGAGCAAACACTACTCTCATCCCACCATGCCATTGCTGTCTATCTCTTTTTAATCTGTAAATAAGGGTTTTCATTGCTTCAATAATGACATCATTGACATATTATAGGTTATATAATTGACCAGTCAGACATGATAGATGTGCTGCTTCAGACAAAATTAAAACCTGTGCTGTTAAAACACAAGACACATTTGTATTTGGAAAAGGTAGAGCCGTTGTGCAAAACAGGCCGCAAAGAGTAAATGAAGCGACAGAAACACTGGCAGCTTCTCCGGAAATTTATTTTCCATGTGGCTCAGGTCCACTGTGTTAACCTTCAATCTTACAATCTTATATCTGAGTGTCGCATTTTAAAGACAATTGGAAATCGTTTAGGACAACATACGCTGACTCTGTTTGTACATTACTGTATTTGTCATTTGCAAAAAGCCCACCATGGGGTCAAGCTTTTTTAATGGTTATTGTTTATGTCTGTCTTGCGCCTGCCACTGTGCATTAGTCAATGAAATGCTGCCGAGCCCCTAGGCTACAGGAGCTTTGGTCTTGTTCAGATGAGTAGAATGTGATTGGACAGGCGGCACTGTTGTCCGAGGTGAATCATGAAATAAATCAAATGTCAAGGCTGCTAAAATATGCATGCGTTTACATTTTTACAGTGGTGTCAAGGTTTTGATTAAGAGTTAAATTTGTATAAGATAAGTGGTGCCTTGTTGTTGTAGATAATAAATATAAGGTGGCAGAGAGAGATAGTAATGGGGGTTATTTTCAGCACCTCAGGAGTCGAGGGCAGGACAGGACAGCTTGTCTGAATGTCAGTGACACTTTCGATCCCTCTTTCTGTTTGTCTTTCTGTCTCCCTTCGAGAAACAGCAAGCAGTGGTTATTTACTGATATGCGGTTTTGAAGTACTATTTTTGAAAACATGTATGCACACTCACTCATGAGGGCTTCCAGGCTACTCATCCTATCAATAATCTCCATGTTGAATGAGCAGCTGTGCTGCTGTGACTGAAATAGTCCAGCCAGTTCCTGTAAGTGTTCCCAGTCTGATATCTGCTGTTCTGCTCCTTCTGCATGGGGACTCGGCTGTAATTAAGGCTAGTTTGCTAGTTTGGGAGTCTGGGTGCCCCTGGGTGGCTGGAAGTAGGTCACTGGCGCAGACTACTGAGGTTCAGGCACATTGGAAATGGTGGGTGGGTGGGGGAGGGGGCAATCATGTTTGTGATAGACATTTTGTTTTTTTCAGCAATTTTTGTGATCATTTCCTTCAATAACTATCTCAATTTATTATCAATTTATTACCATTTTCATTCATTTTAGTTTGAAAGAAGGTATGTCTTGTTTCAAAGGAAGTTTTGAAATATTGAAATATTCAGTACACAGCCACCCTCTCCAATACTACCATAAATTCAAATATTTGTTCTTAGATTATTATTATTATTATTGTATGTATATATATATATTGTATTCTAGTATTTCATTTATATTTATATTCTGTGCTGTTGACTGATGTATGTTTGCTGCTGTAACACCATCATTTCCCATTTTTTGGGATCAATAAATATCTATCTATCTACCATAAAAACAGCTTTAAGCCACGCTGTGACTCCCCTGTGTGACTGTAGATATTATTGATATTAATACCAGACTAAATGTATATGTCATACTAATAATGTAATACTAATGTATTATCTTCTGACAGCCTCCATGGTGGCTACACCCCTATTGAACGTTTATTGACCGGTAGTTGCTGTCGTTTTCCACAGCCATTCTCTGATTTGTTCTAATTTTTGTTTCCAAGTGGCTGCACGCGTGCTTCCCATGTGCTTTAGGGCAATGACGCAAGCGAGAGAGAGGAAGAGGGAAAGAGGCAGAGAGGGGAAGAGATGGGGATAAAACAGTGACTCTTTAGTCCATCACTCATTCAGAATAATAAAGAGTCCTGTCTTGACAGGTGTGTCACATGTTAAACCACATGAGTGGAAGGATGCATATCTCAGGCTGGGACTTATATGTTTATTCTTGTGTACTGCAATCTTCTGGTTATTGTGTCAGTGTGTTTCCACTCTAATTGACTTTGTTACCATGAGGGAACCTCTCAGGCCAAGATAGCAGCTGATGAATATGGAGCAAGGTTTGCCACACAGGAGAGACTTTCTATTCTGAGCCACTCAGAAATGGAAGATTTCTGTTGTCAACAACATGGTGCCATAACAAATTAAATCTAGAAAATCTGCATGCACGCACATTCCTTTAAAATGTCAGATTTAAAAATAGACAGATTACTTTATTAATCCCAAATGGAAATTGCAGTGTTGCAGCAGACAAATCACATGTAAGAACTTCAAAACAGTCAAATCAGTAGTTGTGCACAACTGCTCTCTGTTTCTTCATACTATGACTACATTATTTTTTAACTATGACATTATTCTGTTTGCATTTATAGTACAGTTGTATTTATTAATTTTATATATTTCTAAATGTCCTCAACTCACATGGAAAGACCAAATCTAACAATGTGTTAATTCATCTCATATACTTTATAACTTACCTACCCTGTATGTGGCACATTAGTTTCTAATGAAGATTTAACTCTTTAAAACATATTAAAAATTAGAGGAAAAAAAAACTAAACTGGCTGGGTTCTGAAGATTGTAGCTAACATTACTTAAACAAGAGTAAATTAATTAGAGTTAATACACATTTGGTGCTATAGTGAAACTATTAGTAGTAGGACAGTACTGTATATGTGGGATTGATTCAAAATAAACTGAACTATCCATGTTCATTGGAATGAAGGCAGACATCACACAGTGCAACAGTGTGGCTCACTGATGTGTTATGTCGGACAGTACTTCTTAATAAGAAAAATATCTTTTTTGGTTTTCTTATTCTTGTCTTTTTCTGGTATATTTTGACAACAGGAAAAATAAAGAAACCTTATTCTTTAAGATCTCTGCAGCAGCTCGCTGTACGCCTGTGTGTGCTAATGAGATAAGAGGTGTCAGAAAAATAGAGGCAGGAGAGCAAGTAGAGACAGAGAACAGGGCAAATAATTAAAGTGAGAGAGTACCTGTATTTTGTTGAACCAGACTGTAGCTTAGAGGTCCCACTGTGTCGGGCATGCTCAAAATGATATAATGGTTGTGTTTAATACCCTAGAAACCTAGACTATCCCAGCACTTATGTAAGACCTAAAAGGCCATTAAAAATGTTGGCGACACACACACACACATTCATTTGACATGTTTGATAATGACTTGTAGAGTTAGGGCTCCTGCACAAAACCTGCGTGGCGAGAGCGTGTCAAGCTGCGTGGTGTGTCCATTTTTATTTTGTCTCCCATGTTAATAGGTTAGAGTTTGCACACTGCCACACGTCTCAGGCGCGCCTCAAGCCACGCCGAAAACGCGTGCATGCTAGGAATAGGACCAACGCCTATTTTTCGCAGGACACACAAGCTTGTTGGAAGCATTTCCAGGCAAACTAGATTACGAAAAGATGTTTATGTCATTTTGACACAAATACATTTAATTAATGAGATTTTCTGTTGAACTCCTTTTTTGTAAATTGTACTTTAATTGGATACTGATAAAACATTAACATTACTTTATTATCTCATGAAAAGGAATTTAAATATAAAAATATATATATCAAAATATGTGCAGACAAATTCAAAAATATTGACAAAATAAAGTTGAAGAACATGCTATTATTTTATTTTATCAATGGGAAACATACATGTATACAGACAAGGCTAGCAGCAGCAACTGCACCAGGTCAGAAACGTTTCTGGTGTGCAAAGACAGAAAATGACACGCTCACGTCACGCAGGCAGTGTGCAGGAGCCCTAAGTTTCTCTTTTTAAAAGAGGACAGGAGATGGAAGCAGCATCCCTTTGGGTATTTTTGCTTTGTCAGAGTGGTCAGCAAATGGCAAAATCTGTGTTCTGTCTCAAGTAGCAGTAGATCCTGAATCCTAGTCGAGTGAGTGTTGAAATAACACTCCAAGTCTTAGCACGACTTGGAATTAACAGAATGTAAAAGATTCAGCGGCACCTCTAAGTGGCTACGGTAGCTTTTCTGATATAAACAGTCACGCCAAGAGTGAGTAGACACAACTTTAAAAGATTGTAACTGAATTCTGTCCTTTCTGACTCCAAACTGCTTAGTTAGACTTAGTTAGACATGGTGCTTGGAGAAAATAGACTGGACAATGTGTGATTTTCTTTTTAGGGCTTTTTTCTCATAAAGGCTGGATAGAAACTTTTCCCATCTGCAGTAAAGAGAATATTATCATAATAAACCTTCTAAAGGAGCTCGGATAATGCTTTATTTTCTATAACTGTAGGACAAAATCATTAATATGACTTTGCTACTCTTTTTTGCATGTTCATACTAAGTTGATTACATTGGCAGCCAATGCCTAACTGTCTGTAAGCCTGTGTACTGCTGCTCTGCAGTGACTGACTGCTGACTGGGTGTTTGGAGGGCCAATTGGCCTGATGGCTGGACTGCAGTGTCAGTGGAGTTGTAATTCTGCTCCTTATCTGTGTAGGGCAGAGTTTAGTGCAATGTTGTCACTGTATCAGTCCTATTGCTTTACACAGTACAGTAGTCCCATGATCCTCAGTAGGCTACCTGTCATGTTCCTGCAGAGCGTGATCCAAACACTTTGGTGCTTTGGACTTAAATGTGGCTCAGTTCCCTTTGCTCAGGTCCTTAATGAGTGCTTGCTAACATTTTCTAATAGTGCTTTCCCAGCAGAGATAGAGCTAACACTCAGGTTCACTGCATGTAATGTCATTTGATATGTTTTCAGACGAATGTACCTCTATGTCTCAACAGCTCTTCAGGGAAGTCCGAATAATGAAGTTACTAAATCATCCAAATATAGGTAAGTTAAAACAGGGGCTTGCAGCAGCTTGATGACATCTTAGCAATACTATTCCCATTTCATTTGGATCAGTTTTAGAAATTAAACAAACACCCAGCACAAAGCTAAACCAGTATGACTTTTATCAAAGAAATTATTATTATTAATTTAAAAACAAAACACAATAGTTGATGCAATGTATTTCCTTGCTGCTGCTTCTTTGTGCAGTAAATTAATATGATTTATTTATGTATTTTTGAGTGGAAACCTCTTTTTTCCTGTTCTCAGATTTTTATTTTCAAAATAAGAGCATTAACAATATAACTTCCCTCTTTGACAAAGTAAATACCAAAAACGGAGGTATGACCCAATAGTTTGAAGATCTTAACAGTAGCATCAGCTTCATGAAAATGCGTGACTTCCTAAAGTCCTAAAGATTTTATTCAAACTCCAATATCCATTTTAATGCAAGGAGGAAACTCTTAACAGACCGGTAAACTCAGCTAACACCAATGTTGAACCCCAATTGGTAAAAACTATGTTTTATAAATATCTAATTTATTTTATCTCCACCTCCTCTTTCCTTTTCCCAATTTCTGCCGCAGTGAAATTGTTTGAGGTGATTGAGACGGAGAAGACACTTTATTTGGTGATGGAGTACGCCAGTGGGGGTGAGTGAAGCGTTAATTTCTACCACTAAATGTGTGACATCTGGTTAATTCTGTGAGTGTATTCCTTGTTTTTTTTGTTTTTCTCAGTATCGGTTGTAGAGTAATTGAATAAGCTCACAAACAGACAAAAACACTCAGTACTGTACATCATGAGGTAATGTAATTTGAAGCTGCATCTAATGTAATATTTATAGAAACATCTCAACTATTTAAGTGCAAACCACGCCATAAGAATGCTTTTTTTTCTAGAAAACTCTACAACCTGAGTGGCTACTTGATTATGATCACCCTAGTTGTGATAATGGTAATATAAAATGAGAATATATTGATTGATAATTGTATATTTCCTTTCTCTACTCCAGGAGAAGTATTTGACTATCTAGTGGCTCATGGCAGAATGAAGGAGAAGGAGGCCAGGGCCAAGTTTAGACAAGTGAGTCATCAGTATTGCACTGCTCACACTTCTGTCGTCATGCCATTAACTGTTTTCAGAGGAAAGACTGCATGCACCAAGATCAAGCTTCGTCACTGACTGCAGAGGAAAGATGTGTAGATAGTTTGGCCTGAGAAAATAGGGGGGTTGAGAACTTCCTTATACATGCTGCTCTGACACCTAGTGGTGCTACAAGAGCAAAAATGCATCTACAGCAGTTTATGTAGCCTATTTCATGCTTAAATGTACATATACCATAAAAATGAACAGGTTTGACCAGTTCTTTCACATCCATGGCACTCATATTTAAAATCCCTCATTGATGGTCAGAGGAACTGTGTGTGACACAGTGTGGACAGCTTGCATGTCTCTGTGTGTCCAGATAAAGTAGTACAGATAAATCAACATTCAAAAAGGTAAAAGTGTTTGTGCATGTGGCTGAGAGCAGGCGGGTTGGCGGCACTGTTTGTTTTCTATTTGATTAATGCTTTCCGAGCATATGTTGGTGAACCGTCATTGAAACTGCTTCCTCTGTATCACACAATTACAGTGGCTTTGACATGAGACATTTGGGCCTGAAAAATCACAAAAATGTTCTTGCATGAGAAATACAGTTCATAGACCTTCGATAAAGATTACAATAGCCTCAAACATTTCCTGTTTTGGAAGCAGAAACATATGTCATTCCCCCATGCCTTCATGTAAACCAACTTAACTTTTATTAGCCATTAACAATATTGGATGCTGGCAGAAGTTTGCTAAATGTAATGGTATTTCCATTAGCATTATGCAAGGTAAACATTTGCACATAGAGGACATAATCATCTAAATTCTCCTGCTATATTGACAGTGAATCTGAGTAATTAGTTGACTTCAATTTAGAATAAGGTGTTTGCTTGATGAAGATTACCTATATTGCTTTTCTTACCTGTGAAATAATGCCCATGATTAACTATTTATTTGGATGCTGAAACAGTGCTAACTGCTAACATGAAGGTAATGCGAAGACTTGCTAACATGTAAGCGCTCTTCTATGTTTATTGCCCCCACAAAAACAACCAAGTTGACAAAAGTGCTGTACATTGACATGAAACAATAAATAGACAAAATACAACATACAGTTCTCATGCCGGATTAAAAGCCAAGGAATAAAAATGTGTTTTTAGTCGTGATTTAAAAACCCGAAGGCTGGGGGCCAGTCTGACATGAAGAGGCAATTTATTCCACAGTCTCGGGGCTGCAACTGAGAAAGCCCGATCACCTCTACTCTTGAGTAGCGATTTAGGGACAACGAGAAGAGACTGGTTTGCAGACCTTATAGAGAGCCTAGATAACCTAGATAAAAACATATGAAGTTGTAACCTTGCACAACAATTAATGCTTTTATTCATATTTGGGGTTTGTGCCGTAGATCTCCAATGATTAGGTGATAATTGCTTAATCTTTATTTTTCAAGCAAAATTGCAAAATGTTTTCTGGTTTCATCTTCTCAAATGAGATGGTTTACGATTGGATTTTGGACTGTTGGTCGGACAAAACAATTAAATTGAAGATATTACGTGAGCTCTGCAAAATTGTTGATTGCCCTTTTTGACCTTTTTATAGACTTAATCATTAAATAATCAACAAAATGAAAATAATTGTTAGATGCAGCTCTTTTGAGTCCATCTTATTCTGTCTTTAATACTCCTAAAAAAAACTAATATTTGATACACCTGTGGTGTCCTATAACTTGTGTGTACGTTTGTATTTCAGATTGTGTCTGCAGTGCAGTATTGTCATCAGAGGAGGATAGTACACAGGGATCTAAAGGTGAGGATCTCAACTCTTAATCTTGCCGGTGTCTGATTTCTTATTTGAGTAGTATCCATATCTGGAATGTATATCTTGGAAGAAGCCTCTATGATGCACCATGTTCTGTTAGTGCTGATACATTTACAATCAACATGATGATTTGCCTCATCTCTCCCCAACTCAGGCAGAGAACCTGTTGTTAGATGCAGATATGAACATCAAGATAGCCGACTTTGGCTTCAGTAATGAGTTCACTGTGGGCAGCAAGTTGGACACTTTCTGCGGCTCCCCACCATACGCTGCTCCAGAACTCTTCCAGGGAAAGAAGTACGATGGACCAGAAGTGGATGTCTGGAGCCTGGGGGTCATCCTCTACACACTGGTCAGCGGATCACTGCCCTTTGACGGACAGAATCTAAAGGTGTGCACTTGGTTCTGGTTCTAGGATGTATATAGAACTGGTTACGTTTATGTAAACAGTAGAATGTATTGCTTTACAAAGGTCATACACAGTTATTTACATAAAACTTTGATAATGTACCTTCTGATTAGCTATACATAGTCTATATCCTTGACTTTCCACTTCGGGATTGCTCCGTGGAAATTCCGCCAGATTTCACTCATTAATGCCGGATATCCGTTGTCTTAATTGGCATTTTAAATTTGGACTATCTGTCCAATCTGAGTTTTCGGTTGCACAACTAAAGCAACTTTTGAATGTACACATGTTCCACCAAAACAAGTTCCTACACAAGACTATTTTGCAGAGGCGCCGTTGCTCTTTACGTAGCTTAGCGCGGCCCAAAATCATTGTGATTGGTTTAAAGAAATGCCAATGAACCAGAGTATGTTTTTTTTCCCATTCTGTAATGCTGTGGGGACTAGCCAGACCCTGCTCTGAAGCGCCTCTGTACAGGAAGGTCTGGCAAAGCGAGACTAGCCATACGTGATTAAAGCAGTTAACACGTCACTGCTTTTCACTTCTGGCAAACACAAATTGATAAAGGGCACAGTATGCTTCAAATTAAGTGACTGTCCAGTCGAATCGTCCAAAGGTATGGTCACATTACACTTCCTGCTTGGAAATAATTGCTCTGTCTTTCATTCACTTTTCACTATTGAAGCCTGCATGACGGACACATTCAAGTTTCACCTTTTATTCAACTTGGACTATGTGGATGTGTTCGGTCTGACAGTAGATACGCTGATGCAATGTGTTTGGAAATGGGAAGTTATTTTTATAGTTTCATCACCATGTTCAGTACATTACATTACCAGACAACAAACTGTAGCATTGCTCTTATATTCTGTTTGTGTATCACTGTGATATTTATTTATTACCCACATCTGAGACCTTTTTTTCTATTTGTAAAACAAAAAACTAATGTAATTGTATCTAAACATTGTCTGAAACCTTTCCAACAGATAATCTCAGTCACAACTATGTACACAGCCAAGTGTGACTATGGGTTTGAATTTCACACAATAATTGCGGGTGAACCATAGGGTGACCAGGTGTCCCGCTTTATGTGGAACTGGCCCACATACTGTATTGAAATGATGTCCTGCAATTTGATTGGCTTTAGTTTTCAAAGGTCAAACCTGACAAACATACTCTTTGTCCCACATTTGGGAGTGCATTTGTTACATTTGTTGTGTTGCAAGTGCAACACAACAAATGCTTTTGACAGAAGACTGTAAGAAAGTATGCAGCGTTTCCACCCCTTTCTGTGATGGCAGACGTTTTACCCCACTTTCAAGTATGGTTGTTCAGAAAAGGTATTGACACTTATTTTATATATATATATATATATATATATATATATATATATATATATATATATATATATATATATATATATTCAGATGAAACATTGTACAACCTAGCTCATTTGAAACACACATATTTAATATGTCCTCCAAAAGGGGAAAACAATTGAAAGTCCCAATAGTAAAAGTAATAATAAATGCTACTCTGAGACACTTTCATTACATATATTAAGAATTCTGTTTCAGTCTGAATCTGCATAGACAGCAAAAGCCAAAGTAAACAACAAGTGCAAAATGAAGTGCTACGGCCTGTTATCTTCTTATGTATCCAAGCGTCTTATAAGTGGGGTATGAGCTATTCTGAGTTAGGATGTTCACATGCAAAGAAACCTACAATTGGGTTACTTTAATAACCAAATTAAGAGTGGAATTTCCTCTCTCTCTGTGTATTGTTTGGAGTAAGACATTGTAGAAATTCATCTGCCCTGCTTTAATTATGCAGCAGTAAATCCAGCAGGTCAAGAAAAACTGCACTGGGCTGTGTTATTGTTGCCTTTTTAAAGCTGCAGTAATCAATACTTTTTATATTAACAACTACTTTTTAATGTGAGCTTGTGATGGTAAACCAACAGAGAGCATTTTAAGTGCTTTTCAGCTCTGGGGTTTAGTTTTACAGCCCACAGCGATCTGCTTTCAGCCCCGGCAGGCAGTTTTTTGAGTAAAAAAAGCAACTAACTATGGAATATGCAATTAGCAGCATATTTGCTGGATGAGTGTATACTGTAGGCAACTGTTTGCTAACAATGTAAAAACTGTAAACTGTGATAATGTTGTATGGCTTGGTCCACCGTCTGCTGCTCTTTTGTTGCTAGTTGTTACTAATTTCTTATTTGTTTACATGTCTGTCTGTCTGTCTGGGGCTTGGTGTGTAGGAGCTGAGGGAGAGGGTCCTACGGGGAAAGTACCGTATTCCTTTCTACATGTCCACAGACTGTGAAAACCTGCTGAAGAAACTACTCGTGCTTAACCCTGTCAAACGAGGAAGTTTGGAGGTATTACCGGCGTTTGCATTGTTGCATCTTCACAGACATTTGCTCTCCATTCAGAAATGTTTTGCACAGCAGCCCAAACAGAAAATCCTAATTATTCCTAATTGCGGCTGTTGTTAATTATAAACCAGCAGAACACTTCACTTTACAGTCTGTGAGATGGAAATTTGGAAACATTCATCTAAGATTAAAGACTGGTCTTACATAATTATTTGATTAAAGCAAGCAGACATAATAAAGCTGATTGGAATTTGTTGAAGCATTATAAGAAATAAAACTTGATTAATTAAATAGAATCCTTATGCTCTGCACTTTCACTGCATTGGCGATATCAGGAATGGTTGTAGCTTGTTTCCCCTTTGAAAGCAATATATATTTGTCAGTTCAATTCAAACTCAGGCTGTCCAGAGTCAATACCACCCCTGCTCTCAAAACCAGACTAAAGTTCAATAATAAAGATTTCTCCACTAATAATAACAATTGATCACAGTGTTGTTCAGCCCCGGCTGATTTCATGAAGAAGTCATAAGTTTTTCATCTGTCTGGCCATTTGCCTTGCACGTAACTGTCATGTTGTATAATTAAAAGACATGAGTCAAGAGTTATTATCTGAAATTGCCGTTGATCTAATTGCACTGTACATACATAAACTGTAATTGTCTCTTTATTTGTCAGCAAATCATGAAAGACCACTGGATGAATGTGGGTCATGAGGAGGAGGAGCTAAAACCTTACATCGAGCCAGAGGCAGACTTCAGTGATTCATCCAGAATAGGTGTGTGGGTGTGGGCGTGGGTGTGTGTAAGACTACATGTCATGGCCGGTAGTTATACTGACTGTGATTCCTGTTGACTTCTATCCGCCATCAGAGCTCATGGTGACGATGGGCTTCCCTAAAGATGAGATCACAGAGTCTCTACAGAGCCAAAAGTACGATGATGTCATGGCAACTTACTTGCTGCTCGGCAGAAAAGCTCCAGAGGTCAGTTTGTTTGACCTACATCATGTTGACATCATCACCAGTAGTTAATGCTAGTGGCCATATCCCTCATCCTGTGTTATTTTTCAGTTTGAGGGGAGCGAACCTTTGACCAACAGCATCCTGGGTCAGCGACAGCGACCGACCAGTGACATCAACAACAGCTCCAGCATTTCTCCTGCCCATCCCAAGGTCACACGCAGCATCTCGGGCAATCAGAAGCAGCGCCGCTACAGTGATCATGGTGGGGATGATGATGGTGGTGGTGGTGGTGGTGTCGTAGAGAAGCCAAGTAAAGTAACCTCATCCTTCCCAGCTCTGAGAGTGCGGCTGGCTGCATGCTGTGTAGGGGGAAGTTACTCATAGTCACTGAGGGTTGGCCACAGATCAGATATCGGTATCTGCCCAATTTACCAGCTTCACTGGTAAATAGCTGAATAAAGCTGATAAAGCTTGAAAGCTCCTTTTGGGAACAGTAAATAAAGCATATTTCAACTGTTTTTTATTTTATAAAAGGAAAAGATGTACATCAAACCTGGACTAATTTGTTTGTTTGCTTAATGTTTTTTTTCCTAATCAGTCTATTCAAATTTACAAATCAGTGACTCAACCTCTACACTGCACTGGTTGTGTAGCAGCTTCCTCCTCTGTCATGTGGGGCAATTGTGTCTGGCGCCTTCTGCTGGCTGGCTGCCTTCCTGCAGCTCCCTGAGGAACATCACCTCAAAGCATGAGGGGCGAACAGCTTTGCTTACTACCTTCTCACCTTGACTTCTATAGCTGTACGGATTCTTAAACAATGTGTTGGTGCAGTGCTATATTTAATAGATGGGGTGATGTGAAAATCTTGGCTTTGAGTGGCTTTGCTTGACGCTATTGTAACAAAGACACTGTCCTTGTTTGCTTGTTCTTTTTTGTCTGAAGATTCCTAATATTGGATCTGTAATAGTGATATGTCCGTTGGGAAATTTTATAAGCATGCTCTCATATGCCTGTCTCTCCTAGTTGGTCCGTCTGTGCCGCCCACGGTATCATACACAAAGCGTGGCCAGGCCCTTAGTGTGGAAAGTGACCACAGGGAGGAGTGGGACGGTGCACGCCGGCTGGAGCTCAACACTTCTAAAGGAGATGTTCCCGCTTCACCACTGGGGGTGCAGGAGAGAAAGAAAGCTACAAGTGCAGTGGGGGTGAGGAAGTATTTGTTTTACATTTTTGTGCCTCATCATTGTTCTATTTTCACTCCTTAGGTGACCAGGCTCCGCTAATACTCAGTCTAACATGCTTTATCATGTTTTCTCTCTTTCCATGAACAGACCAATGGATCAATGACTCGCAGGAACACATACGTGTGTGAACGATCCTCTACTGACCGCTATTCAGCTATTCCCAATGGCAAAGACAGCAGGTAAACACATTTATAGTTAACTGCAGGGTGAGATCTAGCTCTCCACGTTCTCTTTGTTTTTCATTATTGTCCAAGTCATTTTTCTGTCAAATTTAAGAGCTGTACAAATGACAAAGTTTTGTTTAAAAAACTTTTATCCTTGGTCCGCAGTTTAACCGAGGTGTCAGGGAGCACCTCATCAACTGCAGTGACCTCTACACGACCTCGTCACACTAAGTCCATGTCATCGTCAGGGCATCCTTCAAAGAGCACACTGCCCCCCATCGACGACAACACAGAGCTGAAAGCCAGGTGAGCATCCTGATGATCACCAATAACTGTGGCCATCACAACTGTATTTTTGATGTAAAAGTCTATTTGTGGCATAGATAGTGATGCTGATAGTGTGATTCTAAACTACTTCTAAATTCCAGTATATCTAGCGAGCATGCTGATACAGAATCTTTTGCCACATGTAGTGATTTCTACTATAATATTTATGTTGCAGCTCCTCTCCTCGGGGTCCCTCCACCTCTCCATCTGCACACAGTATTAGCACCCCAGAAAAGAACCGTTTCCCCCGTGGTACCACCAGTCGCAGCACCTTTCACGGTGCTCAGCTCAGAGACCGCCGCAGTGCCACCTACAACGGCCCCCCAGCTTCGCCTACATTGTCCCATGATACAGGGGCTCTCGCTCAGCAACGCAGGGGCACCTCCACTGGGATCATCAGCAAGATCACCTCCAAGTTTGTCCGCAGGTTAGTGAAGACAAACGGCTGCACACTAGGTTGTACTTACCACTTCTTGTACCTAACAGTTAAGGTATTCTCATTCCCCTTTGACTTCTTTATACTGGCATTTATGAGTGCTTCAGTTTTGAAGGAATTGTTCTTTTGCTACTTAGTCATACAAAGTCATAGATTTCGTTTAATGTATCTTCATGCTGTCTAAAGGTACGACTGATCTTTGCGTAATTACTAATCACACTAAATATCAGATGGATCAAGTATTGGCTTAGCTCAGATTAGGGAAATTCCAATTTAGACTGGTCCAACTACACACTAAAAGTGTAATTTTTGAAACTATATGTCATCTGCTGTCATTGTTAAAAGCTTTCTCTTTACATGCACCCGCAATATGTATCTTAATATCTTATTCCTAATGTAGGCACTGCAACATTTTGAACAAAATAGTTCCATAAAACCAAACTAAAGAGATTTAAGATTGTGTTTAAATTACTTTATGTAAACTTTTTCAGCAGTGATAACAAACAAAGCATCACACGCTCTCTGCCTCTTTAGTACAGATGCACTCTTTGATCTCTGCCCGAGTCCTTAGTGCTTATTATACATCCAAACTGTTACCCTTTGCTGTCAATATGACAAGTAAAGGATAGGACCACATCATGCACACAGCAGTTAGCTCCTTGTGTCACCTTCACGCTGGCCCATCTGGTAGAGGCTCACAGCTTTCTCTCCTTTTCTCCCCGCATAGAGCTATGTCTTTCAGGTCCACTCGGAGGTAGGAGAACACAACGCTTGCTGCACCTGTCCCCTCTGTCCAACAAAAAAAACTATTCCCACTATGACCTTGGCCCGTGTTTCCTCAACCCCTTAGATATTTGCCCACTACACCACATCCTTGCCTACTGACACCCTTGTTATGCCGTGTATTTCCCTCCCTTGTGTCCACTGCTTCAAGAACATACCTAACAGCTCACCAGCTTTTCCTGTACTAAGTTAAGCCACAATATCGGCTTCTTAAATCACTGGCTTTCCTCTCCTTACTCTCCCCCGTCTTCATGCTAAGCTTAATAGAAAACATCAGGCATATTATGGAAGCCAAATCAAAGATTTAGAACCACTTCCACTCCTTACAGATCAGTGGGGATTAAGGAAAGGTAGCATACAATAGACATGATGATACATTTGGTTATTTTGAAGGGGCTACAATAGTATGTGCATCAAAAAGTCACAGTCACCTCATTGTGTGCTGAACCCTGATACTGAGGAGTGTGGAGTCTTTCCTGGCATGATGCCTGAAAACCCTCTCTGTGTCCAGTGATGATGGGGCTGGTGTTGGTAGTTGACATCAGCGTGTGGGAGTAATACTGTATTCTTGGTTTATTTCAGGGTGCCTAGTGAGGGAGAGGCCAGCACCAGGACAGAAACACCAAGGTGAGAATTTGATCAATACATAGATTTCATGGAAAGCCTGTAACCAACCTCTGCCATCATTTAACGTCTCACTCCATATCTCTTTCTGCTCTTTTTCTCATCTTTCTGTCTTCTTCTGTTGTTGTAGAAGTGCATCAGGCGATACCAAGGAGGACTGCGGTCGGGACTCCAAGCCTCGCTCGCTTCGTTTTACCTGGAGCATGAAGACCACCTCCTCCATGGAGCCCGCCGAGATGATGAGGGAAATCCGAAAGGTTTTAGACGCCAACAGCTGCGATTACGAGCAGCGTGAACGCTTCCTGCTTTTCTGTGTCCACGGCGACGCTCGCCAGGACAACCTGGTCCAATGGGAGATGGAGGTGTGCAAGCTGCCCCGCCTTTCACTCAACGGCGTGCGCTTCAAGAGGATATCGGGCACATCCATCGCCTTTAAGAATATCGCCTGCAAAATTGCCAATGAGCTCAAACTGTGACAGCAGATGGAGTCCCAGTCAGTCTTCGGTGAGCTCTGGTTCTCATCTCATCACTGGATTAGTGTTGACTTACAGGACAACATTCAGCACTGAAGGTCCTCACCTCGTAGAATCAGGGTGGACTCGGCTGGTAACGTGCAATACTGGCCACGAATGTACTTTACAGGGTAGTGGATCAGAGAGATAACGCAAGGTTTAAACTCTGTGACGGAGAGATAGCAAAAACAGCTAACCGCCCCCTTTTTTTCTTCCGTCCAGCCCTCTCTCTCTCATCAGCCCGCTGCTCCTCATCATAGCACACATTCATGAAACATATGCAGTATGCAACTGAAGATGACCATCCTGCAATAATGTTTTCAATCTCTTTTTCTAAACGCCTACTACAAGATCTACTCTCCTCGCTGAATAACCATTAAAATTACTGAAAGCTAAAAAAAAAGCCGCTTTTCCACCTGTGTTAAGTCAGTATATAGATCAGGCTGGAGCCCATACTAAAACTATGTAAAAGAGAATTGTACTGTATGCATAACATCTGCAGGTACTGTATTGTATATTGATTTTGTGTTCTGTACAGAATTTTATTGTCAATACTGTCTTTTTTCATGGGTTTTCCGTTCTTTCCTAATATAATTGATGTCTCTTAAAGCATTATCCTTTCGGTCTGAGTTGGGGTTTTTTTAAGAGCCACCGTATGAAAATAGTGTTTTTACTTTTATTTAAAGAGCACTAAATTATTTTGTGGAGTATTAAGGGATGTGCTCCCTTGCCTTTTACATTGTATTTTATTTGCCTATGGAAAAAACACTAAGTTGCACCACATAGACTTGAGTAGTAACTTCAGTTGAAACTGAAAATGTGTTCACTTTATTTTCTCTCAGCAGTAGGTAGGTGATTTGGAGATCCTGCTGCAATTGCACAAGTTTTCCAGGATGATGTGTATGAACATGAGAGTATGCACCTGTATTTCTTTCATGTTAGTCTGGTAGTCCTTGATGACAAAAGAAGCAGGGTTAAATTGGTTTACTTTAGAAAAAGAAGAATAGGATGTCTTTGACCTAAGGACGGACGATGCATGAAAAGTCAAACAATCACCATGAAAGAGGCAGTCTGTCTTGAGGAGCCTTTCTAAAGAGCCTGGTTTAGTCCTGTGAATGTGTGATTGTGCAGGTACTCGTGTATCTCCTTGCTTGTGTTTTTTTTTGTCAATTCAGCTGATTTTATTGTATTTATTCCATTACATTGTAATGTGCTGCTTTGTAGAATTGAGGCGTGCACTTTGTTGGAGAAAATAAAAAGGATTTTATTTGTTTGTATTTATTTTATTTTATTTCTTAGATCTGAATCCATAGTTACACAGCTAACTTAAAAACGACAATTTCCCTCAAGCAATGAAGTAGATGTGTTAGTGTGAGTTGTTTTGTTTCGAGGACTGGGTGTTGTCATTCACTCTGAAGCAATGTCAGCAATGCTACACATTGCCAACAGGGAGCTCAGATGAGATGTATTAGTTAATAATGTAAACTTTTTTTAAATCTAAATAGCATTATATTAGTAAATAACTTAATCCTAATTATGACACAATTGATATGTTTTGCATACATGTTAGTCAAAGGTAAAGCACTATGAACAATATCCTCAGTTTTTCATTTCAGGTCCTTTTTAAGTGTGAAAATAGTTCTTGTGTGTGCCCAAAATGTTTTCCATACTTCTTATGAAAAACTATTAACAATAAAAATGTAAATTGCAAGGATTCACAGGTAGATTCTCACACAACATTTCTGTTGATATTTTCCAAATTATAAACATAATATTTTAAATCATTCTCTCTAACAATATGTATCTAATCAGTGTGGTCCTTCTTAAACTTACAAAAACTTCATTTACAAATATTTTAGCGTACAAGTGGAAAGACAGAAAAATGTAAACATTTTGTTTGGCAAATTCATTCAGTTAAATATTAATAGGTTAAAAAGTACTATTTCGTTATTACTTTCTGTAGATAAATATATGAGATTACAAATGTATAAACATTGCTGAGTCACATGAAAAGCTGAACACAAAAAGGAACCTACTGGCAATATTCAATGGATTAATGAGCTTGGGTGATGCATTCATCAGGATGGGATGGCCTGTGTAAGGCCCTGGTCATGCATTAATGTCCTGACAACATATTGGGTCTAATCCTAACTTGAGGTGCATGCATTAAACTCGACATGCATCTCAGCCAAGTAGCTTCGGTTGAGATACATGTACTGTAGTTATCTTTACATGATTCATGCACTGATTTTAATGGAAGATAAAAAAGAAGAGTAATGCCTGCCTTGCTCAAGTTAGGATCACCTAAGTGTTGTTGCAGTGTTGTCTGGATCTGCTGCAACAGCCATCCCTAAACACAGAAACCACTCAAACAACCACCCAACCAGTCAAGAAAACAATCGCTCAGTTGCTCATATCAATGACCAGGTGCTCATAAATCTGAGTTTTCCCTTTGAAACTGGAGGCCAGAAGGAACTGCCGGTTGTCTATGGAGACTGGAGAGAAGGCCCTTGGCGCCTGGATGTTCACCTCCTGGAAATGGACAAACTCACCCTTTTTGGTATCCCAGCGGTACACCTGGGTGAAAGAGTAATCGCTGCCCAAAATTGCATACTGCCAGCTGGCCACAGAGAAGGGCTGGAACACCATGGAGCCACGAGAGGGCATGGTCTGCAATTCTCTAAAGAGGGCTCCATCCCAACGCATCACTTTGGAGTCACCTATGAAGCGTGTCAGACAGATGAAGAGGTCGGATTTGACCTGAAAATGCTTCACAGCGTAGACGTCCTCCATCTCTGGGATGTCGGTGCGTCTGTCAAACAGCTTGGTGCTTTTGTTCCACTGGTAGATGACTGGCCTCTGAGAGCTGCTGGACAGGATCAAGTGAGGTTTGGAGGAGATCTCCATGTACTCTGCATCGGTGTCCCGGTACCAGCGGTGGAGCGATTGGTGAGAGTAGAAGCCATTGCCGTTCCACTTGTAGATGGTGGTGGAGCCGGCCTTGGAACTGTCTGCTATGACGAAGAAGGATTCTCCATCAATGCGGAACGTCTCCACATCGTTTGGTTTGCGGATTTTGAGGATGTCAATGCCTTGGAGCTTAATGAATTTGTTGGCAGAGGTGTCACGCTTATAGATGTGTGAGCCACCAAACAACTGAGCCACAATGACAAAGAGCTGGTTGTCAATAACCAGAGGTTTGCAAATCACTGTGGATGTGCCTGGTGAAGAGAAAGAAAGGAGAAAAACCTTGCTGTTTCACTTTGTCTTAGATCTATGTCTCCATCTAGTGGCTCCTCCTCCAAGCTCACCCCTTCCTTTTGGACTCACAAAGCTCATTCACAACCACATGATAGTATATTTGAAATTACTTTTACTTACTGTCAATGTCATCAAAGTTTCTAAAGACCATCTCCACATGATCCCATTCTAGAAAGCTGCATTTCCCAATGAAGGGCTGGGCAAACACCACATACTGGTCATTCCCAAAGGAAAATGCCTCCACAGATATGGATTCAAACTTCAGGGACTGGTAGGAAGCAAACTCTGTGAGAGAAACAAAACCAATCTTTAAATAACATTGAAAAAGTCAGGATTAAAAATATAAGTAATAAAAGTAGTTCTTGTGCTCCACCTGTAGTGATGCAGTCGAAGGACTGCGGCGCCAGATCATTGATCTTCTTGTCCAGTTGTGAGGCCGGGCCTTTACAGTAAATCTGATCTACTGTAGCATTGGTGCTGTATATCCACTCCACCAACCACTTCAGCTTACAGTCACAGGTGAACTGGTTCCCTCGAAGGTCTCTGAAGGGAGAAAAGCACCACACTAACTTCCAACAGGAATGGCCTCAGCTTTTTAAATTGATTTTATTTTCAAAAGCTGCACTTAAGTATAACTGCTGGTTTTGCTCTCTGGCCCTCACAGCTTCATTCTGTGCTCTCATTCATATCAAGAGGGACTATAAAGAAGCACTGAACATCTTCATTGGGTTGCACACTATCTCTTGTTTCCTCACTGCAGCATGTAATTTCATCGGCGTTAAATGCACCACCCACACATTCTTCAAGCCTTGGGTGAAGTGGACAAATGATACAGAGTTCTATATATAGAAGAACTCATAGTCCACAATAGCATACATTATAATTTTAGTTATGTAACATTATGTAATGTATCTCTTTGTTTCCAGATGATGCAGGATAGTAATTCATGCTTACACTTTTGTCAAGGCCTCAAGACCTTTGAACAAATCTTTGGGCAGAGTCTCCAGATTATTGTAGGCCAGACTCCTGGAAAAGAAGAAAAACAGATTAGAAATACTGCATATTGTCGTCATCGTTGTTGTTGTCGTTGTCGTCGTTGTCGTCCCCCCACTGGTTACACAGAGCAATGTAAGGATATCTGTGAAAGAGCTTAGGCTTGTTAATTTGAGGAAATTTTTAGAGCTGCCTCCCCAGCCATATTATGTCCCTCTCTGCTACAAAAAGGACATTGCTGTGTTGAGAAGGTTGTTGTTCTTTATTTTCTTTGTCTTGAATTTCATGACATCATCTTTTGTCCATGCTCAACAGATATCTTAGTTTTAGAGTGGCTAACTCTACTTTGTGATAGGTAATTTTAGTTGCTGACATCTATTAAGAGTGGAGTGGAGTGGAGCAGACGGGTACAACACATTCTGCTGATACAAACAGAAACAGAAAGCTTCCTTACATTCTTTCTTACAAAGAGACCATCAGTAAGAAGATTTTATTTAAATTAAACAGAAATTAAATTAGCATCCAATTGTAAGTACTATTATTTTTAAATTCTTTTGCATGAGAAGCAAGAAATACAGTTTATACTTACAGATGCACCAGAGTTTTCAGTCCACGGAAAGCATGTGGTGAAATCGACTTGATTTGGTTGTTTTCGATGAACCTGAAAAAAGTGTTGAATAAATGCATGAGAAGGGAGACAATCTTTTGGAAACTTTTACAGTATAAATTTGAACCTTCTACTCACAGATACTCCAGATGAGGAAGACCAAGGAAAGCATCTTCATTTATAGATTCCAGGTTGTTGGCTGTGAAGAGGCTGTGCAGAGAGATCCATAACATTTCACTATTCCTGCTCACAAATTATGTTAACAACAAGCTGTTGTCCCACATTAGCAGCTGCTCTGAAAAAGATGGACCTGTGATAGAAACCCCCTCCTGTATCTGTCACAGTAACCCAACTACATCAATGGATTCCTGCAGTCTTACATGGTTTTGAAGGGCATTGTGACTCAGTCAATACTCCACCCCAGTAGACAGGAATGAAGGGGGATTCCCTCTTCAAAAGAAGGGATTCCCCTTCATCTCCTTTTGAAATCGTCTGATGCACAGATACATGTTGAGGGAAGACTTGGATGAATGCCCAGCAAAGAGACTATTCTACCTTGATATAAAAAGGCATGTAGGGAAATCATTTAGAAAGGTAATTTTCTCCAACGCAGTTATTGTTTGAGCTCCCCAGTCAGATGGCTACAGCAAGACCCATTTCATTAGGCTATAATGTGTAGTAGCATCATCATTGGGGAGATGTCTTTGCACGTTAAACATGGCGTTGATCACCTCACTGGGGACTGACAGCATGCAACAAAGACTGAAGAACAAAAAGCTCCAGAGATTTCTCACAGGAGATGCAGGGCAGGTATGTGGGTGAAGCTCTCTTTCGGGATTTCAGTGAATTCAGACTTGACGAATGATCTGTGGAGAGGGGAGCACATACGACAGACAGACAGACAGACAGACTGGTTAGCTTTAAAGAATAGACTGTCTCATACGAACTGCTATTCCAGTTTGTTCCTTGGATTAGCTACTGTGCCGCAGCAGCACAGAAATACACGTCTTATTCAGCAGATACGAATATGTTCTGTAAATCTATTCAAAAGCTATTCAAATAATAATACATTTGGACTTACAGTGATATGACATCGGGTGGAAAGCTGCGAGGGATCAGTCCTGCGCTTTCGCACAATGCGTTATCTTTGGTACATGTACATGATGGGGGACAACGAGGCTGTCTGGCTCTCTTGCTGTCCACTACAAGTAAAACAGACGCCACTACAAGTACGCAAAGCCAGGGCGATCTTCTGGGAATCTTGCGTGTATTTTCCATCCTTGCGAACCGCTGCGGGCACGACCTGCGAGTCGAACAGCCCTACACATGAACCAGGGTCTCCGCTGTGGTTCCTTTTCCACTGCTGCGGCTGCCTGGAGGCCAAGCGACGCGCTGTCCACTTCTGTCCTGCACGCTTTGGAGGTGATTAAACCGTACGGCCACGGCGCTGTAATTACACTTCACCCCCAGACGAAAAATCAATGTCCCCCCGGTGACAAAAATCTGGCTCAAACTCAGAAAAATACCAGCTGGTGCGGTGACAAACGTGGTGTGAGGGCAGGTGGAGATGCCAGCGGGAGCAGACGGAGCATCTTCTCCATCCAAAACCACGCCTATGGTTTCAGCAAACGTTACACTCTCCGTGTAGACCTCGCGGAGCCCAATAGGCTAAGCAACGGAATGGTATAAATTTTCGTGAATCAGCTGGGGGAAATGAAGCTCTGACATGAGCCAGCGGATTGCTGCCTTTGCGCAGACGCACGGGCTTGCGGGAAGCGGGTGGGAAACCCGATTAAAATGAATTGTTATCATCATGGAAATGGCTGGAGCGGTGCTATTGGCTCACATTGGTCCACTATATGCCATAGCTTGTATTATTATTATAATTGTGATTGTAACCTTGTGTTTTGCTCCAAATGTTCTCATATCTTTGTGTGGACATTTTAGGTTTGTTTCCTGGTTTTCCCGCGGTTTCCATGGCGACTGCTGGATGCAAATGTGGCTGCCCTGTGATGCAGGGGTGTGGGGAAGCCCTCCTGTCACTCTGACATCTGCTCTAGCTCAGTCAAATGAACCCCATCCCCCTCACAGACAAAGGACTAAGTCTTTTCTCACATCCTGCTTCTCTGCACCATTATTTCATTTCACAAAGCCAAATAACAAAGCTCCTTTTTTCTTATAGTTTATTGCTATTATTGCTAATTATTAATTGCCTTTATTGCTATTATTAATTGCCTTTTTTATTGCACTGTTGTATGTGCCAAACATGATGGGAGACCTATAAGGTCTTCTTATTCACCATCTAATATCGCAGATCCCTCCAGAGTAGATTAACATGTTTATTCAATGTGCCTTGCAGGGCTGCATGCGTCAGGCCTTTCTGGGAAGAAGCATGAGCAGGGAGTTTGAAAAGGTCTCTGAACACATAGTGCTCTGGACCTACAGTCTCTCTGAGCCTGATGGGATTACACCATTTGATATCCAGCATCTGTTTCTGGTGATAATATAATTTCTCCTTTAAAAAAGAACGCTGGACATGCTCTGAGAGCCGTCTCATTTTATGCTGCTTTATTGTTTAAAGGGGAAGGGATGAAGAATAAAGCAATTACAAGTGAGGAAGATAAAGGAGAATGCTTACTTCTGAGAAATTCAGAGGGGAATTGTGGACATGGAGGAGTTGGAAGGCACAGAAAGTAAGAAATGACATTTTTTTTCATAAGCAGCTTTTGAACTAAATGGACATGGGATAACAGTGGATATTATTGTTGTGCTGCAAGATGATGGGTAGTCTTTGCACTTCATAAATGCCTCATTCATCGCCAGAATAGAACACACACTGTCCAGAAACTATTTGACCACAGCAATGTCCAGAGCTATTGATACGCCTGAGCCTTGTGTTTCTGACTGGTAATGGACTTTTGATATCTGTGTTATTGGTTTTCTGTAACTAAAAACAAATATATGACTATATGTAAGTGCATGCCTTCATTAACATGTTTTTATAGCTAAAAAAAGAGAATTAAAAATAAATGTATTTCTAAAGAATTCAACATTTTCATGTTGCAGATATAAAATCAGTGACTGTCTTTCCTGATGGTCTGACATCACCACTAGAGGGAAATGAGGAGCCAGTAGAGCCCTGTCAGAGGTGGACTGATTTATGAGCTCTCATCTCAATAAAGATATTTATAAAATTAAAATAAATAAAATTCTATATTGCATCTTTTTGTTCTTATTTTTTCTTTACGAATGTTAATCCTAAATTAGTTGTTGTGATTAATATGGTTCTAAATTGCTGTAAATTAGAATTAACATTAAATATCATTATCTGACAATCATATTCATATTATGGCCACCCTCTTGCTCACCCACTACACCAGTGAAAGCAGCACCATATGTAAGCATACTCTTGTTTTGCTGTTTGACCTCTGGACCTAGATGCTGTCTTAAGGTGTCATGTCAGTCCACAAAGCTGGCTTACCTTCCATGATCATGATGTGACTGCAGGCTTTAAAAACTAAGATGAACTCTGGTTCCTGTATGTACTATGACGCCTGCATGCCACCTGGCAGTCTCATATCAAATGGATGATTACTTATGGCAGTGACACAAGAAAACACATCTTCTTAAATTATATAATAACTATCTGGCACACATTAATTTACCAACACTGTAGAGAATTATGTAAAATGTTTTAATATATAAAATTACACATTAAACCCAATGCAAACCTTTGCAAACTGCAGCTTACAAAGGGTGATACTATATATTTTCTCATTCATGTATTGTTTTAAACTGTGATAATAAAGTTAGTGTCAGGATTCACAATTTGTCTAGTTACAATACATGCATATTCCTCTTGCTCATAAGGATATACATTGACATTTGAAGAATGAATAGCTGAAAACAGAAACCAGTTCCAAATCAGTGTCACAGGTCTCCTGTAAGCTTATTAGAAGTTGAATAAAAGATGATGTTTGTTTGGTCAGTCCTGCTCTCCATTAGTATATGACGTAGTGTATACGTAGACATGTTGGAATCAATATGGTTGTAAGTCACCATCAGGAAATTCATTCTATTCAATTATCTATGTGCTGCTGCAAATATACCTTGACATTACTGTAGTCAAATAGAACCTTATTTGTCCTGAGAGGGGCAATTGGTTTTACATCCATGATGCAGCTTAAATGAAGCATGACATGACTGTTTTTAAATTTGTGTATTTGGAGTGGGCTAGAATATAAAAATGCACAAAAAATGCATGATTTGAAAATAAACTTTATTGAAATTCATGATGCTATTGCACATATAATTACGTATTTAAATGCTATACATTCATTTTAGTCAATTTTCTTTGCAAAGGTTGCATTCGCTAAGATGTAAAGTTCTTGTGTTTAACTTTTGCATCAGAAAATAGAATTACAAGCTGTGTTTTGAGAAATCTAAACACATTAAAATTGATGTGTTGTTCATACTTAAATGTCATTTCTCCTATACATGGTGCAGAGTGTTTTCACATGACACCTTCCTGTCTTGTTAAATGCCACATGTACTCTGCATGCGCTGACTTATGAGCAGGACGACAGTATTTTTACTTTATGTAAGCAGGGGACTTAAAAAGAAAAGCCAAGGGACTTGACGTGGCTTATAACCAAATCCAATTCAGTTAAATCTTCTTACATCTCTCACTCGTTTGCCAGGGACATATGCTTGAAATTTTGAAAGCACATACTTGCACTTAAAAAAATGCAGCTAGTATTTTGTTTAGTGAGCTCTTTCTCTACAAAATAAAAGCATTTTACTGTAGTATTTATATACTAAAAGTATCCAGATATAACTGCATCATATTTGCAGCCTAATATTTCTACTCATATTAAGTCCAAAGCAAAAAAAGTGAGCTAAATATACGTATATTATATTCAGTATAAATAGTTATATAATAATGTTATTATAATGTTTACATAGTATTACATACAAACTGTATGTGCTCAAGATGTCAACTAAAACAGCTTCCTGTATCAGAGGATATATACAGTATATATACAAATATTAATTTTTTTAATTTCCTCACCTGTGAACACATGCTTGTGCACATATACACACACTGTACAAATACACATCCAGACAAACATTCATAAACTGGAGGTCTAGAAGATAACGCATGTCTTTGAATTCCCACCATCTTGACCTGTAAAAGGAATAAATGAGAAAGACGGTGAGAGGACAGTTGACAACGCAGATGCAGAATGAGCAGGAAGATTGAGGCGTTCACCTTGTTCGCCTCCACCTTCCAGCTTTTTCTTCTCATCTTCGATAGCCTTCATCTTGGCCTCGTAGACATCTGCGAGAGCTCTCCACTCGCCCCTGTTGATATTCAGCCCATCAAACATGGGGGTAATCTCTGTGTGGAAGCGAGAAAACTCCTGCAAACACACAAATGTGTGTGTAAGTACAGATACAAACATACAGATTGCATAACAAAAATTAATTGGAATATACATATATATATATATATATATATATATACACTGATATGATGTAAGTATTTTAATATGTATCTAGGTACCTTGTACACAAAGGAGCAGACAAAGTCAATGAAACCACATTGCATCTTAGGCAGCTCATCAGCATGATTTCTGTCCATCATTGGCTAAAGAAGACAAAGCGGGAAAAGGTCATTATTGTTATGACTTTATGACAACATATACAGTGCAGGCAGTATACCACAAACCATAGTTTAAAGCTCTTACAATAGGCTGCTGGTCTAGGACTGTCCTTTCGAGGTCTCCCTGCTCCCAAAATTCTGCTGCCACCATTAGTGCAACCTAAGACCACAGAACCAGAAGAACATAAGACCAAATGGGTTAATGATCACCCATTATCACTTTACAAGGCTGAAGAAGGGGACATACCTTGCTCTGAACCTCCCATGGCTTTGTAATGGCTGACAGGTCACAAGCTGTCATCATCATTGCCCTGCGGAAAACACAACACCATGGAAGAACATTTTAGAATTTAGACAGCTAGAGCATAAACACAAGACAATATAGAGAAATGACATAACAGAAATGCCTATTTCACATGATAAACTCTGCATTTACATGATTATTTCCTTTCTGGTTGCATTGTTGGAGATGTAGTTGATCTTGTCTTTCTCCTCTGGTATCACAGCCACATCATCCACAATTTTTTGGAACATTGTTCTCTTCCTGAAAGATGAGAAAGCTGTCAGATCTTTTCAAAGGTCCTTGGAAAATCATAATCAGGTATTAGTATAATATAATATAATATAATATAATATAATATAATATAATATAATATAATATAATATAATATAATATAATATAATATAATATAATATAATGTAATAATAAGTGTTACTATGAATGTAGATGGAACTAAACTCCTGATATGTCTTACTTGAAGTAAAGGGCGAGATCAGTGGCAATTATGCAAACTTCAAACAGATGCTGCACCGTCTCAAATTGACGCTTCTGAAGGTTTTGGAAGATATTTAGGTTCTGTGAACGATAGCAGATAAAGAGTTTAGACGGCAACCAAGAGTCCTTAAATCTAAAAGTTACAGGGTGAAAAACATTTGCAAACAAATCTGTGACAATTTCAAACCACAACTACTGTTAAGCACATTCATGTAAACACATAAGGACCCACCTCATTCTCCATCAGTGTCTTACTGTACTCAAGATGATGCCGCTCCATAATTGAGGAGCTGTGCAGTTTTGCCAGTGGGGATAAACTCCTATAAGAGTCCACCAGAACATATGAGTGTTTTGATTTTGATCATGTTTCTCACCAATGAATTTGTCACTGATGTCACCTAAAAAATGACACACAAAAATCTTACTTGGTCTGGTAGAGATTGTTGGTTCCTCTGTGGTCAATATCGTGGCAGAATCCGGCAGCTACCATGGCAAAGGCCTCGAGATCGGAGTAATACTTCTTCAGTTTGCCTGTCTGATGAGGAACAAAGAGGACAATCCTGTGTTATAACAAATAGTAGAACGAGAAATAAGAAATGAGAAATCTGACTTACTAGCAGCAGAGCAAACATGGTTTGTCCAACGTTGAAGCCGTGCCTCCAGTTGTGGTAGGTAATGTCACGGTATCCCCTGCGAACGGTGTACATCCATCGGGTCAGGATCTACAAAAAAAACAAAACAGAGGTGCAATGAATCTTTGTAGTTGCACTGCTGGTTCAAAAAGTAGATTCCAGTTAAAACCTTTAACTTACATATTCTGTAAACGTCTTTTAAGGTCATAGAACAATTGACGTAAGCCATAGTCAGCCTGGCAAAATATACAATCAATGATTGAGAATAAAACTCTTCACACTCCGGGGGGAGGTAGTGAATACAGGTATGTTGCCGGACAACTGTGTACTGTACCTCAGCTGGGACTTTGAACTTCTCTACCACTCCCAGCTCAAAGAAACAGCGAATGCCACACTTGATGAGTTCCATCTCTGACAAGGGGAAGTCACTAAAGCGAAACTCATGCAGCTCCACCTTCTTGGCATCAGGGATCTGGCTTCTCTGTGCATTGGAAACAGTGCAAACACAGTCAATGAGCCATCACAAACAAACAGA
The DNA here is from genome assembly GCA_013375575.1 of Percina caprodes. Taxonomy (NCBI): domain Eukaryota; kingdom Metazoa; phylum Chordata; class Actinopteri; order Perciformes; family Percidae; genus Percina; species Percina caprodes. The sequence goes on from JABXJD010000024.1 coordinate 2,681,850, forward strand.
GTTTATTTGGAGTATTGCACTCCACACATCACTGTGCTTACCAACAGTTTGTACATCTCCTTCTGGTCACAGTCCTCTGGTGCAGAGCCAAACTTGTCTTGAGTGTTCTGTGTGGAAAAGCTCATTCTATTAATCTTTTTTACAGTCTGGTTGAATTATATAAGTCGAGTGTGGCAGCAGCCTACCAGAATGGTCTGCACGTCATTTAGTGTGGCTGTTGTCTGGTACATGAGAACTTCTTGTGCAATATCTTTCTTCCACTCTGTCCTGTTCAGTTTGTCGTATGTGTCGCTATTCAGAGTGGACCAGCCAAGGAACTGGGTTAGAGCCTGTGGACATGGACAAATACAAAACTTATCTTCCCATATATGACAGTAGTAAAAAATGAAATTAAGTAGGTTGGGAGTGTATTATAACAGCATAAGAAAAATATAATATTTGGAAGCCTTAACAGTAAAACAAGATAAAATAAAGAGCTACTCAGGACAGATAATTATCCGTACTTCTGTAATTTGTTCATCGTTCTCGTCAAATGGTTTGCCATCTCTTCTGTTGTAAAAAGTGGCAACACCAACAATTTCTTCCTTTTTGTTGACAATGGGGAGGGACAGGACGTTCTTAACCTTCCATCCAGTCTCATCCACTGCTTCTTTCTGTCAAATAGAATCAAATAGAATATTCAGATTATTTTAGTGAACAGTTGTAAAAAAAATGAATTCAATTAAATATCAGTTGTCAGTGAAGAGTGTTTCACCTGAAATGTGAAGTAATCATCTGCTCCAACATTCATCATGTTGCAGATCTAAGAGAAGTCATCACATGTGTTTGGAGATCAGCAGATCAATGATTGGCACTGATTGTTTAACTATTGCAGCGTTTGCATAAAAAATGGCAAAAGTGGAACTTACAAATCCATTTTCAGCCACATATGTTGGGAGTCCGCTGACCAGAGCCCAGTGGTCGGCAGGAGGGCCGCTGTGAGTTCAGCAAGGATGAGTAACTGCATGTCTTCTTATTATCAGTTAACCTCAAAATATGCAAATAAAGCCATATAACACTGTTGCTACAGTGCATCAGGATACTTACGGGATAACTTTAATCTCCTCTTTGTCTTCCAGCAAGTAGTCTATAATCTTGTAGAAGTTGACTTCCTGAATGTTAAACATAAAGAGTGTTTTGAATTGGTGAATAAGAATAATGTGAAAATAGAAAACCCAGCATTGGACTTACTCTCCCATCAGGTGTCTTGGGGCCTTTGTATGGCTCCTGATCTCCTAGTTTGATTGGCCACTCATCAAAGAATTCCTGGTGGAGAAAAGACCAATATCCTGTTTCAATATACTGTATTATTAATTCAATTAATTAAAGCTTTTTTAGATTTTCCAGTACGCACTTTTTCTTTGGTCATGTCCAGGAGTCCCACAGAGTATCTCTCACACTTGATATATGGCCTCACTGTGTACAAGGCTTTGTGAAACTGCCTCTCAATATCCGTGAGCTCTTCAAATACTTTGCTGGCTGACCACAGCAACACCTATGGCAAAGAAATGTATCACTGCTCAGAGTTTGCACAGGAACCTTTGATTATCTGTCCTATTTATTAAATGTGAAAATATTTTCAGACTGGACAAGTGGATTCATTACTGTGTATTTTTACCTGGCTTCTCCTGGACTCTACATCCCACATGCATGAAGTGTGGGCTTGGAGAGCGACCACAGTAGCAAAATTCACATATTTATTAAAGAGCTGTAATGAAATAATCATATTGGTTCATGAATGACATGTTCCTTTTCAATGTTCCTTAATGAAAACAGACTACAGTCACTTTCTCCAACGGATTTTCACATGGATGACCTCTAAATTCAGAAATAGGTATGGGACCAAGGCAAGAAAACATTTTTCTAAGCTTTGCCTTCCTAAATGGATTATAAGTTGAACTGTCATAACGGTGACCGAAAGTCAAGCCTTTAAATATCTGGTGGGCTAAAATTGGAAAAATTATGAGACCCTTCTACTGGATTTATCTGCCTACTACAGCAGGTAAAACCATGCAGCCTTAACAACATACTTTCAGTTTCTTAGCCCAACTAAGAGCAGTCATTATAAATACCCTCTTATATTTATGAACATCCTGTCCACTCACCTCCTGATCACTCTTTGAAAATTCATCAGCACCTTGTTTGTTTAGTGCCATGATGACACCAATGGGTTCCTTCTCATACATAATGGGAGCAGTAATCATGCATTTTGTGGTATATTTGGTGTTTTTATCCACAAAGTCACTGAAATGAGAGTCCTGAAAGTAACAGGAGAACAGTTAAAAGTTGTGTGTTAAAGATAAATGTAAATGAACATTACAGATAAACACACATGCATGCTATTATAGTATATTACTAAGTTACTAATCAGCATGAAAATGTGAGACACACTAAAACAGAAAATATAAATAATTAATTAATGGTAATTGTTCTGCCAGGGATCTTCAACAGGGGGTCCGGTATGTTATACAATATATGTAGTAGCGGTCCCTGCTCAGTCTCACTTTCAGCTAAGGGGTCCTTGGCTTAAAACACACTGAAGACCCCAACTCTATGCAGTTTAATAAGTCATTCTAGTTCATCCCTAGTTTAGCTACACAGTTTTAGTGCAGTTTGAACTGCACTGTATCTCTCCAAAGATGACATGGAGTTTTTACAGTTTAACAAAACAGAATTACAAGATGTATCTACTGTATGTTTCCTCAGATGTCTCATCCATAATGCAGCCTGGTTTAGTTTGTTTGCTCCACAAAGCCCAATTCTTTTTTTTTAACTACCAGAGTATTGGTTTGTTTTCATTAGCTTACCTTCTTAACATCAGCAACGTTCTGAGGCTTCTTGGAGTGTGCTGTCCATCCAACAATTCCCATGTCAGTGGGAAAAACAATCTCTGCATTGGGATCCACTAAATTCTTTTCAAATGGAGAATTGTGTGACACGTCGAAGAGGACCGAGGTAAGCTCAGGACACCCGTTGCGTGCCCTGTAGCCAAAGTAGCTGCAGCGATCGGCCTGGACCAGCAGAGCAATCCTCTGGAGAATTTCATGCAGAATTTTTTCCATCGGGGTGTTAGCTTCCATCCCCTTTATGAGCTTGAATATGAATTCAGCCTCCTGGATGGTGGTGACATCATTGTAAGAGGTTGGGTCTTTGACCTGGACCTGGTTGTTGAAGGCAGCAATGATCACATCTGCCTTGACTTTCTTGTCGTAGTACTCCTTAGCAAACTGTGGGTTGTTGTCAAGGAACTTCTCTACTGTGTCTTTGTCTGCCATGTTGTCCAAATTTGGATGAATGATCCCTTCTGCAGCTGCACAAGGCTGCTCCTCTCAGATGTGTACAGCAGAGCAGTAAAGGTGGCCTTCAGAAGATGTGGCAGCGCTGACCCTACTGTGGCATTTCCAAATATCTTATGTGGACACAGCTCCAAACGTTTGCTCGGTAACAGAAGGTAGTGAGTGGCTTACTGGGTAAGGGGATCCCAGTGGAACTAACGACGGTCAAGCAAGGGTCATAAAGCCCCTGAGCTTAACTCCTAAATCCAGCCACTGGTCATTTCAGGTGGCCAATCCTATCACAGGTAATGTTAGCGGAGTTATGGCACTATTAGTATGACCTGCAATGTAGAAGAGGGCAGGAAGCAAGTCTGTCAAGACTGCAATAATTCCTGGTTGTTTCTAGATCCAGGGCAATTGCAGGATTAGACCTTTAGGGGGGCTCAGCCCCTAATGAGAATGAAAACTATGAAAGTCCCTTTATGGACAACCAGAATCAAATGAAATGATAATGAGGTGTAAACAATAAACAAATAAGAAAAAATAAAACTTTCCTTAACTGGGTTGCAGGTGCATAGCATTGGCGACACAGGATATTAAACATGCCTCTTTGCATCTGCAATTGTTTGCCCTCTGTCACTAACAGACAAGTTCACAAACTATCACTTAAAGCACTAAAATTGATTTTTTTTTTTAAATGAATTTATGAATTTTATAATTGTTAGGGAGGCTGAGTATAAAATGTAAGGTGGGCTTGAGTCCCCCTAAAAAGGGTCTGAAATCGCCACTGCCTAAAACTATCTGATAACACACACTGATAATTCTTCTTGTCTGTAAATGTGTTGTTAGGGTAAGAGCAAGATGAGTACTTGATACACTGTACACATCACTTTGTTTTTACATGATGCTACCACATAAGAAAACCAGGAAGCAACCACAGAGGTTATGCAATTATATCACTGCTCTATAGCTGATCAATTCAGAACGAGTATTGACATCTAATTCTAATATCTAAATTCATCTACAGGCCCTCCTCCAGAAAGAATTGAGTGTTTATTCCATCGGCTTGACTTTCCTGGGCTAGTTCTACTATTGCAGCTACATTTAACCATTGACAGGATTAAGTGGGATTGTAAACTGCTGGTTTGAATTTAATTATTTTTCTTGGCAGGCAAACTGCCATTCGCGATTCTGATCTAGTTACCAGACACATACTCCCACACCAGGTGACAAAAAGGCAATGGCATGACTAAAAAATAGTCTTTTATATGCAGTGTTATGTGAGTTGCTCCAAATTTGTTGCACAATAATATTTTGAATTAATGGACTTTATATTAGTCAAATAATTGGTTAATGTTATGCCAGTTAAAGAAACAAAACACTAATGATTTTTTTAATGAATCGATTATTATAAAAAACAAAATACTAAATACTAAATACTTTATCTAATAATAATCTGTGCTGTATTAGTGCACACCACTTTTATTATTTGGCATTTCAAAGTAAGATACATTTTAGAAATGACTAAAAATCACAAAAAAGCAACAATTTATTATACAATTACCTATCTTTACAGTGTTTGCTTTTTCAAAGGTGTTTCAATTTTATATTAGTATGAAATCATTTCTGTATTTAAATATAATAATTTCACTTACAAGCGAGCATTGTATCTTACATGAGAGGTATGTCAAATGTCACCGGAGGTGTGGACCATGTGCTGAATGCTTTATGTAAGTTTAAATCCTCTATTTAACAAAACAATCACGATAATCATGGATGTATCCCTGGCACTTGAACACACAGTGGTACTAGAACAGAGTCACAGCAGAACCTACGCCAGAGAGTAAGAAAAGGCCCAGATGAAGAAGAGGGTGGCAATCACCACTCTGCGGTTTAAAATGGGCACAGCTTGCAGCCTGGACCCTTTCTACACTGATGGAGGCCAGGGTGGTGATGGTGGCACAGCCGCTCAAACAGATGACATACAGCACAGTGTGACAGGCCATAAACCCCAGCATCCAGGACTCACTCCACCGCAATGCCACAATCAGTGGGCTCATGCTGACAAACAGCAGGTCGGCCACAAACAAGTTGAGGGTCAGGATGGTCTTGTTGGCCAGCAGTCTGCATTCCCAGGTTACCAGGGTTCCCACTTTTAATACAATATCAAACAAAGCTCGACCTGCAGACAGTGGATCACCGCTTTAGGAATAACTCTACAACACACATTTACACTGTGAATTAGATTACCAGGTTTACTTGTAAGCAGATATCTATTAACTGATCAGTGTCTCTACTGCAAATAGGCTTTTCATCTTGGGCAACCCCAACAGTGATAGGGTTAACCCTCATGTTGTCTTCGGTTCAAATTCACCCGTTTTCCTATATTAATGTTCTTTTCAACTACCCAATTGTAATTATCCAAAATAACATGATTGATTCCACACAACGCTCTTTGGCAAGTTCAAATCTCTACTTTCATTAATTTTGGGGTGTCTTATTCAGTTTTATAGCATTTGAAAAAAAATGATTGAAGTGGTTTTCGAAATAGTATTGAGTAAAAGTTGACATATTCCAGTCTGTGATTATCCATCAACATACTTTCCTTTAATTTTAGTCTAAATAATTCCTAATTTCTGCTTTTCTAACTCAAACATTAGGTATAATTTCATATAAATGAGGTTTATTGATTATATATATTAATATATATATTATATTATTATTATATATTATTATTTATAAAAATAACTGTAAAAGTGAAGTTAATTAGTTTTACGTAGTGTTGAAAACATCAAAAAAAGTGACAAACATTGAAAAAAAGTGTAAAAAGTGTTAAAAAAGGGACAAAAATGTAAGAAAAAGTTAAAAACATAGATAAAAAGCTTCAACAAAAGTGTTGATTTTCAATTTTGATGGGAAGACCCTAAGACATATTTGTTTTACAAACTAGTTAACATAGTATTTTCTCATCATCTTTAAGTCGCAAGAGAAACACCCACTTGGCTTTACATCTGACAGGCTAAGCTCATATTTCCATACAGACGTTTATATATTTCTAAAAGCCACAGCAAGTATGGAGGTGTCTAAACCATATTAATATATATTTTTTTAAAGCAGTCAGCTTACGGTAGGTTAACTCTTGGTGGAATGTTCCCTTTCAAAGCCCACTGCCATGGCACAGACCTGACTCCTCATATTGTGGGCTAGAAATACTAATCCACGTCTTGAAATAGCAAGGAAAGGGATTAACTGACACAAGCTATTCATCTGGTTTGAACATAAATGTTTGAACAGTGGGAGGGGGGTGTCAAGGACCTACATTTCATTATCACACGTAAGATTAGGAAAATACTGTACTACAAGAAAGTCTACAGCCATGCTGATGTTTAGCAGGACACATTTACCAGGTTTGCTATTGCAGATTAGCCTGGACCACCAAAGTCACTACAATCTATCTGCAAGGGACCCTGAAAATCTGCAGAGCCACTAGCTAACCAAAGCTTTGCTTTCATTCAAAATACTAAGAAGCACAACATCAGCAATGTAACACATAGTTTATTGAGATAACTTGTAGCTCTGGTTACACAGTATAGGTAAAAAACAATCCATTAGACAGAAGGTGCAGAAGTTCTCAGCTCAGCTCAGTCAATACAGTCATCTAGGTGGATCAGCAGTTCTCTGTAGTGAGAGGCAGGAAACTCGGTCCGGCAGCTGGGACACTCCAGGAAGCTTTCATTCAGCAAGCTGCAGGGGGGGGAGCGTGTAAGGCTGTCTCTGGAGCACAGCGAGGGTGTGTATGCTGCTTCACATGAGTTGCCATCCTGCTGATTTCTCTAATATTAATGGAGTCATCAATCAGTTATGACAGATAAGACTCTGGATTAAATAGTTCTATTATTTATGACCGACAAAATTTAAAGCTGCACTAATCAATATTCATTTATAAATCTTTTAATGCAGCTTTAAGGTCCAGCACTGAATTTTACAATAATCATGCCAACCTTTGACAACTTTGTCCTAGGGTCTTTGGATTTCTGCAGTTTCTTCAGGACTCTGACCATTTGCTTCTTTAAATATGAACAGTTCTCCTTCTCATCCTCAAGGTCTTGTGAATAAATGTTGATCTAAATTTTAAAAAGTTTACATTAAAATTAAGAATATAATATAGTATATAAATAACCGTGGGAATATTTTCAAATACAAAGAATTACAGTATGTAATTTGCTTAAGTAAGGACAGATATGTTCCCTTTAGAAGGAAAGTATGACATGCCCACTCCTGTGGATGAGTGAGGCTTAGAATCCCAAAGGACAGACTGATTGACCCAATCCAATGATTCCTTCTTAAACTGTAATTAATCTGTGTTATTGACAGCGAATGTATTAATTTTATTTTGTATCCTTTAATTTTTTTAGTTAGTCCTAAGGATTTATTTAAGGATAGGGGACCAAAACTGAGATGACTAATACTTTCATACCTGTCGCTCCAGATCTGCAATCTTTTCCTGGTCTTCACGGTGACAATTTTTCAAGCACTTCTGAAAGAATGTCAACTGAGAAGAGTTTTTTATTTATTTATTTGTTGTCTTTTTTTCCACTCGTAGGATAAAGGTAAGATTTTAATTTTTCTTACTGAATGAATAGTTCAATGAAGACGTACCTGCATCTCAACATTAGCTGACCTGCGCTTCTCCTCATCCAGTCTGCACTGGAGGTCTTCGGTCTCAGCAGTCAGCCATTGCTCTTCATCCTCAGAGGGATGATGATCTTCCGGTGCATTTTTTATGCTGATATTTTCAGTTTGTAGCTGCTGCTTGAGCTCTTCCACCTCACTGTCCTTTTCCTTGCACCTACACATCAAACGGTCTGTCATGTAGCTGACTACCAACTTAAAGCAACACCATATTCTTAATTTTCATTTAGTAGTGGACATACCAGTTTTGGGTAACTTTCAGGTTCGGTGGGCCATGTTGAGCTGCTCCCTGAGCACCTCCAGCTCGTCTTTGGCTTTCTGCAAGAGACTTTCATAGTGCTCCTGCACCTGGCTTATTTGCTCCCTCACTGTGATGTAGACAGGCAGATGATGAAAATGAAAAGTTACAAAACAGGAAATTAAACAAATGCACAATTAAAATGTCAGATACAGCCCTACACATGCACCATATAGTGATGAAATACATGTTATTGCCACTGCATTGCAAGCCACACATTCTGTAATAGTGGGCTAATCAAGGGCAATCTTGACATCTTAAAAACCTTGTTGTGACAATCTGTTGCCCCTTGTTGCCCCAGTAGTGAGTGCCCACTGCCCACTGTCCCTCTGGCTCACCATCTGAATGGTCCTCATTGTGTTGCTGTGAGCAAGCCTGATTGGCTTTGTTCAGCTCTTTCTCCAGCCATAACATTCTGGCCAGAGTTGCCCTCACATAGGCCTCTCTCTGCTGGTCATATTCCAGCCACTGCTTGTTCTTCTCCAAGGCCTTTGGAGGTAAAAGAATGAGAAGCACAAAACAAAGAAAGACAGAAAGAGAGTTGAACCAGGGTGATGGCTCCAAAGCAAAAACACTTGGCAAGAAATGTATACTGTACACAGGCACAAATCCTCACTGAAAAACAAATGCACACACACAGTATATAAAGTTAGAAATAACAAGAAACACAGAAAGGTGAATCAGGCGTAACTGAAACAGCAAACAGAAGAGAATTTCCACAAATATGGGGCCATCACACAGCACTTACATAATTGAGGTGATTTTGGAGCTCTATTGTGGTGTTGGTTGAGGTCCATTCATCTGAAGTCGAGTCCTATTTGACAAGGAAAATATGGTACAGCCTGACACTTATGTGAAAGAACAACTGATTATCCACAACTCTCCCCACTGCTTTAATAAAATACACTGCAGTGACATGTCAGAATAAGGCTCAAAATACAGACACAGTGGGATTAAGAGCATCGCATTCTTAAGTATTATGACCCCTACAATATCCAGAAAGTCACTATGATGGTATGCTTTGTATGAGGAGCTGTGTTTTTTTAAAGAGAACAGTACTCCTCCTCTAAGACTTCTGCTGCCATCTAGTGATGTAAAACTGGTAAGAGGCAAGAGGGGTTTTACTTAGTGGCAACCATAGACTAACGGTCAATGGTGGCAACACAACCAAAGGCCTTTTTCACAGAAGACACTTTGACATGTCACAGTAGGAAAAGCACAGATGTCAAAAATTAAATAAATGCTGGCAGAATTAAATGTTTTTGGATTGGTTTTAGGTTGCTAGTATCGTGCATGCTGGCTCACTCACTGTCATGACTTAATGGGACACTTGAGTAGGACAGAGCCTATGTTGTAAGTAATGTTATGAGTAACCCAAAACATCAACATTTATCATTAAACATCTAACACTAGGATGTTGATAGGCACTGTTATTAGAAAAAGTACAAAAACCCTTTGTACATTTGTTCTAATTTCCATAACTAAACACATATTACAGAAGGTATGCTGCCTATAAAGGCATACAACTTGTTTTAATTTCCCTCAGCACTACACTACACTCACTAGCACTACTACACTTATATTGAAATCGAGCAATGCTATACCTTCTTCTGTGCAACTTTGCTCTCGAGATATTGACACCTAGTTGAGACGCTCACAAGCTTGTTCTTGATTTCTTCAATCTCTCTGGAGTAACTGGATATGCTTCTCTTTCTCCTCATACTCACTACGTCCATCAGCTTTCCTTCTTTCTTACTCAGCTGCTCTGACAGCAACGCAACCTTCTCATCTTTGGCTGTGAGCTGCTGACAACTCTCTAGCCTAACAGTTTCAAGAGAGAGGAATCTCTGCAAAAAGACATTGAAAATGAGCTGTTTTTACTAATGCTCAGCTGCTGAAAATCAATACCCTGCATTAAAACAAGCACAGCTCTCGCTGGCAACATTATTTACACTACAGTGTGAGTAATGGCTAGTTCACCAATGTTGGGTAAATACCACAGAAACAGGGCTGATTGTTTGGCTGAGTAGTTTGACTAAATTTACCTCTATGAGCTTATTATGTTGTGAATGTTGACGAGACAACTCAACCAGGGTTTTCTTCAAATAGGCATTCTCCTCCCTTAGACTGCTGACAATCACATCAAGCTCTGAGTTGGTCTTTTTCCTGGGGGAACCCTTATTTTCAAGGACGCCATCTCAATCACCTGTTAACAAATACTTTTTTGTCAGAATATAGTCTACATGAATATGTAATTTTCAAAACTAAACATTCTGAATGGGTCCAAGATTGTTTTCCTTTTAGTTGTTGACATTAGCAAATGCAGCAACCATATGTTAACGTGTTAGCTGAAATAAAAACAGGATAGCATAACATGCTGATAAAGTAACTTTACCGTTACTAACGTTAGCGGTAAGTTAGCTACTGCCACTGGCACTGTAACCTAGTGAATAACGTAACGATTTTCCACGTCAGAATAAACCATAGACAGGAATAAACGTTCAAAATGAATGAACCCTTTTTTAAGCCCACTGTAGTGTTAAGTTAGCATTAGCGTTACCTCCGGTTGGGAGGATCTGGGAGGGAAGACAGCAAGCTAAACTGTCACTAGGCTCGTTCGAGATGAACTGCGCCTCGCCTGTAAAGTAGACGAGAGCAGGCGGCAGCAGCAGGGGGCGGGGACATAGCTAACTCCTGCCGCCGTCTAAACTCCTAACGCTACGTCCAACGTAACGCAAGCAGCCCGAAGAGTTCAGTGCTAAACTTTGTAATTACAACAATATTATTTCTGGAACAGAGTTTTTTGTAACTCAGTTATACATGTGTTGTAATTGTGATTATATATTATTAAAGAACATAACGGTTAAGTAAACATCTTCGTCATTATAGCTTAAATTGGAAACAATACTTCAAGCTAGCACGTTAGCTAACGCTAGTTCAAAATTAAATCGTAATATCCGATAGGAAGGATGAAATTACTTACAACGCCACGGGGGGGCGCTCCAGTACAAGAGAAGAGCAGAAGAGTCGAACAACTCTGGTTTGTCTGAATGGTGCATGATTTAACCTATAGATTTAGCTAACTCATAGTTCGTGATGCCAAGCAATAAGTGATGAGTTATAAGTATAAAGCATTTTAAAAAATAAAAATAAAGGTAATGACAAAGCTAGGATGTCCGTTCCAGGTCCTTTTTGTGTGTCTTTCTCGTCTACCCTCCTCACCCGGGCTGGCTGGTGTGTTTCTGACTCACGAGTGAGGCTGCCCTCCGGTATCCATTCTCCCTTCTGCACATCTGTGCGTTTCAGTTTCCTCTGTGAGTGTCCCCTTCTCTCGCGCTGTCTCTCAACGGAATATGATTCGTTTTTTGGATACATTTGTCAAAATGCTGCGGATCATTGTTGAATCCGCTAGTGGGATCCCCAAAAAGAAAATTGGAATCCCAGATCCAATAGCTGCAGTTGTCTTTAGAGGTGAGACTGTTGCTTTGAGTTTTTTCTCTGGGGAAACTATTGTATGCTCTGGTAACGCCATTCTCAGCCTGCATGATATCATGCATTCTATCAAGGTATCATCATTTCTGTCATACTTAAGATTTTGAACATCACTTGTGCAGTTTATTGTAGCTGTTTACAGTATACATCTAGTCTTAGAGCTTAATTTGAATATTTAAGCAGTGCTTGATGTTCAAACGCAGAGTACATCCTAATAAGGTCAGAATAGGAACTTTCTTTGGCTACAAGGCTGGATCTTTATATTTACAAATATTATATGCCTTGTAGTGCATTAGGTGTTCCGCTGTTACCAGCAGCTTGTAAAATGTCGTTTTTTTTTGTTTGTTTTTTTGAAGAAGTGCTTGTATCTACTGTTCTATCTAGGACATAAGATTGTAACAGCAGATTAAGATTTTTTTTAAAGACAATAATACTGTTCATTGTGTTTTCAGGTGAAAAGAAGAAAACCAAAGCAGTTGACAATGAATTGAATCCTGTATGGGATGAAGTAAGTCAAGTAGCGTTAACTTATTGTGTGAGAGTTACAGTTTGTTGACTGGGAAATATGACTCACATGAGAGCTGCTATTACCTCAGTTAAAACTACTATGTTGTTTTAATTGATTGTAAATGTATCGTCCATGTTATTACAGGTGCTTGAATTTGATCTGAAAGGCTCTTCTTTGGATGCATCTTCATTCGTCAATGTTGTTGTCAAAGACTATGAAACAATCGGCAAAGACAAGTACGTGTATGACAAGCATCAAATATTGAAAATTTGACATTTTGATATATTTCCTGTTGTGTGCTTAAATTGAGACATTATTTTTTTTGGGAGTGAATGAATACAGGACCCTCAGCCTACCTTCCAGTATGACTCAATACTGATCATTTAAACACACTAATGCCTTTTGGGAGAAGAGCCTGTGAATGTATAACAACTTCTCCAAGACTGAATATAGGCAGTCTTTACATCACAGAAAAACCAAACACTCTGTTGCGCTTTGTAGTGCAGGTAAAGACTGAAAGGGAAAATCTCTCTACACCTTAAAGGAGCAGAGCCAGCATGTTTTTTTTCCTCAGAGCTATATAACCAAAGGACTCACTGTGGCCATGTTAAGACTTGCAGTGTTAGTTTTGTGTCTCTAACATTAGCACTCCTTTCTTATAAGGAATGTTGCCTTAAAAGGAAAAAAAGTCACTTTTGGACCTTTCCTACGATAGACTCAAGTAAGATAGAAGGTAGACCAAGTATTAACATTTCCACTGAGTCACCATAGTCTCTAGTGACTGATAGTGTATAATTTAAATTATTCTGGGGCAGGCACAGGGGGTGGGCGGAGGGGTGTCTGTGTCAGCCACACACACACTTGATGATGATGATGATAACTGGCTGCAATGCATGAGGTGGGTGAATAAGAGAGCTTGTGCTGGCTTGTCACTGGCACATCTGTGATGACTAGTAGTAACTCAGCCTGTATTTCTATGCAAAAACATTAGACATAGGGTAAAGCTTCTGGAGGGAAATATGTTTGATTGAACATTTAGGCAATACTATGTGACCAACTCTCCTCTAGGCTACTTCTTCAATCTAGGACGATCTATAAAAAGGAATGTAATGCAAAGAGCCTATCAGGGCTATCTAGTCTTTGGTACTATCAACTTAAGCCATCTTGCAGACTGCTCAGTTTGTTTGGCAAAGATTGTTTTACACCAAAATTATCTTTTGAAAAAAAGTGATATGGAAGTAGTGTAAAATATATTGGTATGGCAGACAAATTATTTTCTGCGCTTTTACTGTGATTTTTTTAAATGAAGCAGTTCTAAATACTTAAGACTAGAGTTCAAACTTTTGTTTTCTAGTTGATTAGGTGAGTTATGCATACAAACATCAATTTTTATAAACTAGTCTTTACATGTTTGCCTCTGCAGTGTTAGAGACAGTAAATTGCAGTAAATGATTTCCTCTGTTTTGTAGTTGACCCTGCTTTCCAAGAACAATTATTTTTTTCAAGTCATGTGTAATGATAAATAATGTCAAAACTGTTGAGAACAACAGATAAGAAAAACAGAGTCTGAGCATAATCATGAATTTGATTTTGCCTGCAGCTTACTTCACCCATCTCCTTTGCTCTATATTGGTCCACCCTTACACTAGGCACAGTGCGCCCAGTACATGTGGTTGCCTTTTCTTGTGCACATTGTCATCATCTTGTGGTATGTGTAACCAGCTGGACCTTGTCACACACCAAAGCAGCCCATTTTCCTCTTAAATTATGTTACTGCTGCTCCCAAATGGCTCATTTGCCAAAATTAAAATTATTAATTGTTGTTTGGTTTAGGGATACTGAAAAAAAATGTTTTGCTACCCATTGTGGTTATGAGTCACTGTTCCTACATTACTTCTGTTTGGTAGAAAAAGAAGGTGCTGTTGCTTGGTTTGTCATTATATGTGAAGAAGTGAAATTGGGAAGTAGAAACCACCAAGTATCCAGAGCAACGAGCAATTACAGTCACACACCCTGCTTCCTATTTCCTCATGTGGTAATTGCATACATTTGTTACAGATCATGAAGCCAAAGCATTCTCCTTATTGTTTAGCTATTAATCCTTACTGTCTTTTCAAACAAAGACAGTTGTTTCCCTTAAGCTGCAATGATTAATTTGCAGATGTATGATTGTCTGACCAAAGTAACATATACGTGATTGCTTTGCAGGTTCATTGGTTCGGCAAAAATCTTTCTGAAAGACTTGGCCAGTGGTCAACTGAAGACCTTCCCATTCAAGAATGTGCCTTTAATCAATGAGAAACAACAGGCTATTGGGGTGAATACATTTAGCACTTACATGTGACACTTGCACTGCAATTTTATGACATTGAAGATCAGCTTAAGCAGCTTCAGCTCTGGCAGTAGATGTTGCCTGCTGTCTGTATAGGTCTGCAAGAAGTAGTTGCATTTGATGAATCCTATGACATTTATGTTGGTGTTAGACATACACAGTAGAACTAATGTTTATTGAGAAAGCATTTTCTTTTTTCAGGCAACCATTAATTTAGTTATTGGGTATGAGCCACCTGCCAACACTTCCTCAAACCTTAATGATCAACCTGAGGGAGACATTAATGTGGATGCAGGTAAGTACACATGGAAAGAGATAGTAAATTGTCTGCATTTTTATAATAATGCCTGACTTTTTACTTCCCATCCCAAAACAAAATGATTTCCTATACAATGATTCACATTGAACATTTACATTGGGTATCCTTGCTGAGTCACAATAATAAGCAAACAAACACATAGACATACTGTACATCAATCAATAAACACACCAAAGAAAAAAGCAATATAAAAAGCTATAACATTCTCAGCAACTTTTGATACTTTTTACTGTCTTCCATTAAGTGCAAGGTGCTTATTAGCTGCTGTTATTGCTATTCTTAGAACTGTTTTGATATTACTGATGAGGCTAGTAAGTTTTCAAGGTATCCCCATTTTTTACAGTCACTGGGTATGCCCTGATTTAAACCACATTTAATGAAATAAATGTGTCTTCCATGTTGTTAGGAGGTCAGCAGATACATAACACAGTACCAGGGTGTCAGTTTGTCCTTCAATTAGAGTGTTTTTGGAAAATTGATTCAAAGAATGTTGTGATTGTTGTGGTTTTGCTCCACAGGAGACGAGGGTGATGAGGGTGATGAGGGGGAGGCAGAGGTGGAGGGAGAAGGTCAGCGTGGAAGCCCAGGAGCTTCCACTTCACCCAACCAGCCAGGGAAACCCAGCCACAAACCATTACGTCTCAGCCGTAAGAGGCCTCGAACCTTGGCCAATAAGCCTCAAGACTTCCAGGTATTGTCCAGTTTAGGGTGGAATTGTTATAATTAATCATATGAATGACAGCAGGCTGCACAAGTGCAAATGTACATTGATGTGGGGAAGCCAATAGATAGAACATTTATTGTTGATGTTAGAACATTTGCAAACATGTAAACCTTCTTTTAGTTATTTCACACATGGTTTTCTTTGGTAACATGTTACAAAGATAAAAGATAAATAAAATGTGTTCAGCTGCCTTACTGTTGCTTGCAATCTTCAGATTCGTATTCGGGTTATCGAGGGTCGACAGCTGCCTGGTAACAACATCAAGCCAGTGGTTAAGGTGAATGTATGCGGGCAGACCCACAGGACCAGAATTAGAAGAGGAAATAACCCATTTTTCGACGAGGTAATGTGTCCACAAAAAATACCACATTCTGTCAAAATTAATTGGTGCTCACTTACTTTCCCCTTTTTCTTGCTTGTCAACATCTACTTATCTTTTCTCTTTGCAAATTAATACACAACAGCTTTAATAACCCTCTATTTATTTATTTATTTCTCTGTATCTGCAGCGATGATATGACAGTGGACCTGAAAGGCAGTGCCTTTGGCTTTTCCTCGTTTCTAACTCCTCTCATAGGCATTGTCCTTTTCCTTAGTTTTTGCCAAAGCATAAGAATCTTAGCTTAATAAATTGTAAGTCAAATACAGTAATGTTTGTCACAATCACTGATAACAAAGTGTGTCTGTGTTACTAATTGTAAATAATAATACTCATTCATTTATGACTTCTTTCTGTCCGTCAGATGTTCTTCTACAATGTTAACATGCTCCCCTCAGAACTGTTTGACGAGAGCATTAGTCTTCGGGTGCGTAGATAACTCCTGTTAATGCAATTTTCTTTTTCAAAAATAAATAACGGTCCATTATGTGGTTTTAAAATCAGGAAAAGTCTTTCTGAAGCTGAAATTGCTGTTTTTTTGCCAGGTTTATGACTCTTTCTCGCTTAGATCTGACAGTCTAATTGGAGAGTTCAAGGTATGCCAATTTAAGTGCTTTTACGTCCTTATCTCTGCTTGTCTCAAGTTTTATCACTCACTAGCAGGGACTTAAATTTTGCGATAAGTCAAATGTTTTTGTTTTCTTTCTTGTTTATCCAGCTCGATGTTGGCTACATCTATGATGAATCAGGTCAGTATTTCCATGTAAAATGGATACTCTGAAAAATTAAGATTTGTTTGTATTTAAGAACATTGTAGGTGTTTGAACATGTTGGATATTGTTCAGGTCATGCCATAATGAGGAAGTGGCTCCTCCTGAGTGATCCTGATGACTCTAGCTCGGGGGCCAGAGGTTACCTGAAAGTCAGCATAACTGTTGTGGGCACTGGAGATGAGTCGCCTGTGCGGTTACCTTCTTACCTTCTTTTTTTACCATCAAGTTTCTTCCTACTAGACATAGAGTACAGATCATCAAAAGACCATGACAAAGTCTCCTCTCCTCTTCTTGCCTCTGTCCAGACTGAGAGGAGAGACATAAGTGAGGAGCAGGATGACATAGAGAGCAATCTTTTGGTGCCAGCGGGTGTCACAATGCGATGGGCCACACTCAGCCTCAAAGTCTACCGTGCTGAGGACATGCCACAGAGTAAGTGACCCATAAATCCCAGCCACAATTGTAGTTTAATTCCATCAAATCACCTTGAAAATCTTCTATTTATAACCTACTTTACATTGTAGTGGATGATGCCTTTATTCAGACGGTAAAACAAGTCTTTGGAGGGGAGGGAGACAGGAAAAACTTGGTGGATCCATATGTGGAAGTCAGCTTTGCTGGCAAGAAGGTATTTCATGTTACGTAAAAAATATGTATGTTGTTCTTACTGTGTGAATATTATTCATATCCAATGGAATTTTCTTTTAGCTGCGCACCAAAACCATTGAAAAAAATGCAAACCCAGAGTGGAATCAACTCATCAATCTCCAAGTCAAGGTAAGAAGTCAGGCTTGATTTAAATTTCTGAAACACTTTACCCTTCAACACCAATCAACACATGCCTCTGTTGCCTCTATAGTTCCCATCCATGTGTGAACGCATCAAGTTGACTATGTATGACTGGTAAGAGCTAAAGTTCATTTATACACAGCTGCATAAGTGACAATTATAATACAACCCATATTTGACGTGCCACTTTACTTTTGGCAGGGATCGTCTATCCAAGGATGATGCCATAGGAACATTTTTTTTTAATCTCAGCAAAATGTCTTCCTCAGGTGGAGAGATTGAAGGTAATCATGTAATCTGTATTTTTATAATATTTGTTGTCAGTGTTTTATAATTTCATATTGCAATATGACATTTAATATGTATGTTTTTTCCCCACTGGAAACAGACTCACGGGCTGATTGCAACACACTGTCTGACTGTACGTATGAAATGGTCATTTGCATGTTTTAACATGTTGCTTTGTCGCTTATTGTTTAACAGCATCTGTTTGTGTATCTATTGTCATACACCATATTGCTTTATAAGCCTTGAAACAGTCTAGGTGGTTGTTTTTTTTGTGTCTGTATGTTACAGTGAGCACAGCAGCATCAGAGATTGGTTTTCTCCCAGCTTTTGGGCCTTGCTATGTCAACCTGTACGGTAGCCCAAGAGAATTTACTGGGCTTCCCGACCCATATGAAGAACTCAACTTTGGAAAGGTAGGACTACCCAATCAGCTCAGTACAAAGTGTTCAGTATTTGACACGCAATATTTCACCTGCATGATAATGCGTATACATGAGGTTTTTGTATTTTGATTTGTTGCAGGGTGAAGGGGTCGCCTACAGGGGGAGGGTCCTTGTTGAGCTGTCCACTCAGCTGGATGGAAAGGTTGATAAAAATGTGGATGACATCTCCAGTGATGACATACTGGTGGCACAGGTATACACTGTGTACTGTAACTCTGCCATACTGTGATTACTGCTGTCTACTTATATTTGGCCCAAGGTTTTGAATCTGCAAGGTGTCATTATTACTTAATTGCTTTCTTCCAATGTTATTGTAATGTGGGTCTTAAGAGCTCTCCTACAGAAAATACCAGTAGCTCACACACAGTGTTGAGCAAAAGAAGTTTCTGATTGGGAAAAAATAAACCCGCCCTGAAGTCCAACACTACCACATCCTTTTTGCTTGATTGCAGAAATACCAACGGAGGAGGAAGTACGCTCTGTGCGCTGTGTTCCACAGTGCGTGCATGCTCCAAGAGCCGGGCGAGCCAATTCAGTTTGAGGTCAGCATTGGTAACTACGGTAACAAGCTGGACTCCACCTGCAAGCCCCTGTCATCCACCACCCAGTACAGCTTTGCTGTGTTTGATGGTATGTTGGTGGTTGATGGTGTTTTTGTTCAGGAGCATGAAGGAGCTCCACATGCATTACATAGTATTCCAACCTTGTTGAATTTATTCTTTATTAAAAAATAAAAAAGCAAATAAATAGCAATTATCATTGGAGTATACAGTATATATCATTGGAACATTGCTTTAACATTGGACATTTGACAGTTCTTTATTTAAACTTGTAACCATGCCGTAGTCTGTGTTTAAGGGCTCATGAATCTAGAATAAGTATCATCAACAACATGGACACCAAATGTTAGTAAGTGGTCAACTCCAAAACTTGTGTTTAAAATGACTGGGTGTATTTATTTTCTATGCCACAGGTAATCACTACTATTACCTGCCCTGGGCTGACACTAAGCCTGTAGTGATTCTCACATCATTCTGGGAAGACATCAGCCACCGTCTGGACTCTGTCAACATTCTTCTCTTCATTGCTGACAGACTGGTGAGAATAAGTCACAGTGGCGCATATTATGCATTATCTATGTGACAGGTTTTACTGCTCAGTAATATACTTTAATCTCTCTTTGTGATTTATTTTAGAAGTCCCATCTCACCTCTTTAAAAACAGCCATGTTAGCCAAGGACGAACATCTGAAAGATATTTGGATCAAACTCATCGACCACATGCTTGAGGACATGAACAGGTAAGACAAGACCAGACAAATCCTACACTGGACCTGTGGGTTTTATAAAGTAATGCAAAGAGCAACATATCATTAGGAAAACTGTAGTGTGGTTATTGCTTTTAGGTTGTTTGGCTTGAGTTATGTTCTTGTTTTACATTGTTTTTTTCCCATCCCACATTACTCTCACTAACAAAGTTTTGACAGTTTCCAGCTTCCAGTGCTGGAGGGTCAGCCCAATGTGACTGAACTGGATCTCCAGTTGAAAAAGCTGCGGGATGCTGCTGTGGTCAGTATCAGAGAGATGGCCAGTCGCATGCGAGAGGAGGCCACAGATGTCAAGGCTACTGTTGGTGACATTGAGGACTGGTTGGACAGAATCCAGCAGCTGGCAGAGGAGGTCAGGGAAAATATGATGTTATGTACAATAGCTCATAAAGATGTCAATGGGAATATATTATGTAACTGAAATGTTACGTTATGTTGTGTCTCCATCAGCCTCAGAACAGCATGCCAGATGTGATCATCTGGATGTTAAGAGGAGAGAAGCGGGTGGCTTATGCTCGAGTCCCAGCAAACGAGATTCTGTACTCCAACTTCAGCGAAGAGGCAAGTGGCAAACACTGTGGACGGACCCAGACCATTTTCATGCAGGTACAAAACTAGCCAACACACAGCAATACATTTATATATGTGTAATTATATATTTCACTCTTAACTGTAAAAAGAGTTCCTATTTTCATAATTTTTGTTTGTCAGTACCCCATGGACAAAAACAAAGGTTTGAAGGTCCCTGTTCAACTGCGGATCAACATGTGGCTCGGCCTCTCTGCCAATGAGAAGAAGTTCAACAGCTTCTCAGAGGGAAACTTCAGCGTGTATGCTGAAATGGTACATTAACTACACAAAAAAATCTCTTCTTTAACTATATACAGTATATATTTAATTTGATAACATTTTTATTCTCACTTTCATTCCGCAGTATGAGAACCAGGCTAATGTTTTAGGGAAGTGGGGAACTACCGGTCTGGTTGGTCGCCATAAATTCTCAGATGTGACTGGAAAGGTGAAACTGAAACGAGAACGCTTTCTGCCACCCCGTGGGTGGGATTGGGAGCAAGACTGGTTTGTTGACCCTGAGCGAAGGTAAGTTTAAAGGAACACTCCGACTTATTGGGACTTTAGCTTATTCACTGTTACCCCCAGAGTAGACAAGTCGATACATACCCTACTCATCTCCGTGCGTGCTGTAACTTCTGTCTGACACCCCCAGCATTAGCTTAGCCTAGCACAGATGCTGCAGGTAACCGGCTCCAACTAGCCTACTGCTCCCAATAAGTGACAAAATAACACCAACATGTTCCTGTTTATGTGTTGTGATTTGTATAGTTACAGGGTGTCCAAATAACAAGGTCACATCAGACGCAGCCATCTTCTAACGGCATACTAACTTGGAACTATATTGTCAGGAAGGTACTGGTAACTGGTACTTCTGCTACTTGGGCGGAGTGATTTGCTCGCAGCACCTGAAAAGCCCGGTCACGGAGCAGAGAGTTTGCCTGGAGTTTGCTCAGAGTTGAAGTAATAAAGTCAACAATTACTTGATACTAAAAGCATAGTTTACAATCATGGGCATTTGCTGCAACAATTAACAGGGGAGATTAGGTAATACTATGATATTTCATAGAATTCCAACCAAAAAACGCTGACCGCTGAATCTATGGACACTTGCTCTGGATATGGATCCAAATACGCCCGTAGCCACCTTCAAGAACCATCGTGTTTGCTCAGAACATTTTACTGAGGATTATTATTATGAAAAAATGGGATTAGCCACAAGGACCATGAAACGTGTGCTGCAGGATACGGCCATCCCTTGTACAAACCGGACAAAGTGGATCCCCTGCAGCTATGGTAGAGCTAACGCTCATGACTGTAGCCTTTAATGAATTCGTTCTGATTCTCCCATCGATCTCAGTCTGTTTGGCATTTTGTCTGTCAGCTTCCAAAAACTCCTTGTCTGTGTATTCTGGCTCAAAAATATATTTTCTAAATCTTGGTTTGATACCAAGTCTGACAATTCCTCAAAGTCATGATCACCAGTCTTGTTTGCTAATAGCTAGCTATTCACATTGGTTTTGTTGACGGAAGTAACTGTGCTTTTCGGTGTTGCATTACTCACTATTTCTTTAACTGTCTATGTAATCTCTCCGCCCAAGTACCAGTGCTTCGCCTTTATGAGAATATAGTTCCCAGTTAGTATGCCGTTAGAAGATGGCTGGTCTCATGTGAACTTGTTATTTGTACACCCTGTGACTATACAAATCGCAACATGCAAATAGGAACATGTTGGCATTATTTTGTCACTTATTGGGAGCAGTAGGCTAGTTGGAGCCGGTTACCTGCAGCATCTGTGATAACCTAAGCTAATGCTGGGGGGCGTCAGACCGAGTTACAGCACGCACGGAGATGAGAAGGGTATGTACCGACTTGTCTAACTCGGGGGTAACGGTGAATAAGCTGAAGTCCCAATAAGTCGGTGTGTTCCTTTAAGAAACTCACTTTATCATGCAGAGGCACACACACTCACACAGTCCTTTGTGTTTCATTGCTTCTCAAGTACAAACATCCTGTTATCAATGTGCAGTTTATGTAACACGCTCAAGATTACTGTTCATATTTAAGCTCTATGCTCTAGTAACTGGCAGAAGTCAGAAATCAATGCTTGTACCAGCCACATCGTGATTACAATCACAGGAAATGAAAAGGAATTTTGGCATCAACCAGTCTTTTGGTTTAAGGAGGTCCCCCTCCCTCCTCTAGTGCCTCCTACTTCTTTGCTTACATTCTCCCATCAAGGCTCACGTAAACAATGTTAGCTCTCTGAAGCCTTCCTGAGCTGTTCCGCTCAGTTTATCATGGTCCTACATAGCTAATGTCTGAGTCACAAAGCTTCTCATCAACCAATGTGCTTTGGTGGTGTTTTCTACAGCCTATTGACAGAAGCAGATGCAGGCCACACAGAGTTCACAGATGAAGTTTTTCAGAATGAAACACGTTTCCCTGGTGGGGAGTGGAAACCTGCTGCAGAACCCTACACAGACGTGGTACAACCTACTGTTCTCATACACACACATACACACATTTAAGTTTTGAGAGAAAGGTAGGTGAAGAAAACAGGACAAAAGCCCGTCTGTTCATGTTAATTTCCAGCTTGTTTGTCTTGGTTTCATGGCCAATGATTGTTTTAAATCCCTTTCATTCTATACATTCCAGCAACACGTCAAACAAATACAATTAGTAACATAGAGGAGCATTTAGCAGCTTAAGAACCAGATATTTCCCTCAGGAGTCTCAGAATCATAATCAGAAATAGATTTATTGACAGGTATTTAGTGCTTTGGTTGATGGTGCATACATAAAAACAATATAATCACATAATATAATCACATAAATGAATGACAGATGGTCTGTGTTGTCTAGAATGGAGAAAAGGTTCAAAGCCCAGGAGAGTTTGAGTGTCCACCTGGATGGAGCTGGGAGGATGACTGGAGCTTTGACAGCAACAAGGCTGTAGATGAAAGAGGTAACATGAATTCTAAGACTAATTTATGGGATCAAAATCTTGTTTTCATATTTGAAAAAACTGCAAGTCTAACTTGGTCTATGAGTATGCCTGTGTGTTTCCTTTGGTACTAGGTTGGGAATACGGAGTTACCGTTCCTCCTGATGATAAGCCCAAATCCTGGGTTGCAACAGAGAAAATGTATCATGTCCATCGCAGGAAGAGACTCATAAGACCACGGAGGAAGATATCTGATAAAATGGCTGTTACTGAGGTGAGGTAGAGGTAGATAAGAATAAGTAGATTCAAGAGATGTTATGCATTTTCTCATTCTTCTGCTATCCTTGTCTTTTCCACAGAGGCGAGAACCAGGGGAAGGCTGGGAATACTCTTCCCTGATTGGCTGGAAGTTCCATAGGAAGGAGCGCTCCTCTGACACGTTCCGCCGCCGTCGCTGGAGAAGAAAGATGGTCCCATCCGACTGCATCGGGTCCTCTGCCATCTTCAGACTGGAAGGGGCATTAGTGAGTCTTACTTAAATCCCCTGAGAAACATTACTAAAATGTGTTGTATTCTTACATTTCCCCTAACAGTTGTCATAGTAACTGCACTTACTTTATACCATCTGAGTCATATCTTGTCATTATTCCCCTGCATGTGCCTGTTCTTGTCAGATGTTGGCAAATCACTCAGGAAGTTTATTTTAGTGCTGCGTTCTTTTCTTCAGTTTTTCCAATTTCTTCTTAAACATTTGCTGTTAACTGTTCTTTTCAGTACCATATCCTGTGTTTTGTTAACAGGGGGTTGATGTTGACGAAAAGACCACTAAAACGGATGCAGCCAAACTATTTGGTGCCAACACACCCACTGTTTCCTGCCACTTTAGCCGTAAGTAGTTGCGTCAGAAGTTAATTCCTGGTCAATCATGCTGACTTCAAACTTCCTGATGCAAGATAACATTGAATAAAGAACTCAGTCAAATCTGTAAAATACAGTTAAACATGCTGCTGCTATCTCTCTTCAGGGTCTTACCTTTACCATCTTAGAGTGTATGTTTATCAGGCGAGGAATCTCTGTGCCATGGACAAAGACAGCTTCTCAGGTAAAAATAAAGCAAACAACTTGTGGATCAGAATAACCAGACAAAGTACAATCCTGAGCAAGAGGAATAAATGAAATCTAGTCAGGATGTACAATTTGGCTAAAGTAACACTTCTGTCTCTCATTTCCATCAATATAATACTCCAAAATAATACTCCTGGTCCTCGTCAGATCCCTACGCCCATGTGTCATTCCTACATGTGAGTAAGACCACAGAAGTCATAAGGTCCACCCTGAATCCCACATGGGATCAAACTCTCATCTTTGAGGACATTGAAATCTATGGAGACCCACAAACTATTTTCCGTAACCCTCCTGATGTGGTGTTGGAGCTGTGCGACAGCGATAAAGTAGTATGTTGAATATTTAATCTGCCAAATCAAATCACAATTCAAATTGGGTTCATGGTGGTGGATCAGGCTTTAATAACTGTTTATGTGCTGCTGTGTTTTACTTACAAGGGTAAAGATGAACCCATGGGTCGCTGTACATGCCCTCCAGTAGTGAATCTTAACCCCAGTGTGGCTGGCAGCCCGAAGCTGCTGTGGTTCCCGGTCACCAACAAAGGTAGCAGTGCTGGGGAAGTACTGCTTGCTGCCGAGCTCCTACTGAAGAATAAGGTAAGGAATACACTGATGAGAGGAAACATACTGTAACTTTAACTATATTAAACTGTACTCAGGAGGTGATGCTGTACTTTGCCCTCCAGGGGAATGACGGAGATCTGCCCCTGTTGCCTCCTCGCCGTGGGGAGAAGCTCTACATGGTTCCCCAGGGAATCAGGCCTGTAGTGCAGCTCACTGCAATTGAGGTACAAAATCACGGCTCCAGCCTACCCGGCCCCTTTAAATTAACTTCACACACATTACATGATCAGACAAGATCAACCCAACTCTAAGACTTCTGTTGTGGTTTTATGAAGTTCACTTTCTCCCTTTCAGCTCTTTTTATCATGCCAGACCCATGATCTGCCCAGACTAGTTTTCTAAATGTGTTAATGTGTTTATTTGATCCCAGGTGTTGACTTGGGGCTTAAGGAACATGAAGACCTACCAGTTGGCCACAGTTTCTTCCCCTAGTTTGATAGTGGAGTGTGGTGGTGTGATTGCTCAAACTGCCGTTGTCAAGAACTTCAAAAAGAACCCCAACTTCCCTGGATCTGTGATGCTGCTCAAAGTGGTACAGCCATCAAACTTTCTATAAATATTGTTTCATGTGTAGACTTTCTATATTTTCTTACAGGGCCTGTCCTATTGTTTTCTCACCTTAGCTTCTTCCCAAAGAGGAGATGTACACCCCTCCAATTGTGCTTAAGGTAATCGACCACCGGCCATTCGGAAGGAAACCTGTGGTGGGTCAGTGCACCATTGACCGCTTGGAGAAGTTCCGCTGTGATCCTTATCGCATTAACAGTGAAGCCTGCATGTCTGCTAGAGGTATATACACACATGCATAGGTAAACACATACACAGTCAGCTACGCACAGTAAAGGCTTATTGTATCCTGTTTCCATTGACTTTGCAGTGGCAATGATGGCAGCTGCCCAGGGAGATGCTGTCATAGACATTGAGGAGAGACCCATCGTGAAAGCTGAGGTATATAATGATACAAAAGTGGGAGACAATGTTTTCTATCTACTTCCATGTATTGAATCTTTGTTTGCTTCTCACTTTTGCAGCTCCAACCAGAGACTATAAGATTTTTCTCTTTTCACAGATACTGATAGATAGCATATCTAAAAATACTAAGTTCATCATTATTTTCTATTGTGTAGGAGGAGGAAGCAGTAGACTGGTGGAGTAAGTTCTATGCTTCTGTTGGAGAGCAGGAAAAGTGTGGGCCTTACCTGAAAAAGGGATACGACACGTTACAGGTAAGAACATGCCGTTTCACATTGGGGAAAACACAATCATTGATTTAATCTTTCTTTGAATCTTTCTTTGATTCCTTGTTTGTGTTGGTGAAGCAAGCTATCTGTGACAGACAGGGTTATGATGACCAGAACGTCCTTGTTCTTCTTACTTTTGATGAGACTTTGCAGTCGTATTATATCCAAAACAGAAAGACATTTTTTTTCTCACATGCGCAGAGCAGAATCTGTTGTTCAATTGAAAAACAAGACGAATGTGGGAGTTTTGTAAAAACTTGCAAGTAAGGTGTGAAGGATAGTTAGTTAGGTTGAAAGCTCACAATAACAAAATGTTTGATTTAGTTTTGTGTAGCGGATAATGCAGTAGATGTACAATATATGAATAATGGCATTGCCAAACCTATCTCCATGACACAGTAGAGTAAGTCTGGCTACACCATACCTACATTCTTGGATAGGAGATTAAAAAAACGCTGGGTTGTTTGCATTTCCAAATCACAATCGTATTGGGCGACGATAAGCTCTGGACGCAGCAATGGCGGCTCTGCAAAATGGTCTCAGGAAGGAACTTGTTTTGTGGAACATTAGCACCTGACACAGAAAATGCTGCATACAATATTAAATTAAGTTAACTAGCTGGATACATGTTGAAAGGTAATTTGCTGCTACCAGTGTACCCAGTGTGTACTTTGTTAGATTGTACATGCTGTAAACATACAGTATTCTTAAAAATCTTTACAATCATTCCCTGAAAGAACCAAGCAGGCTTGCCATGTTGCACGATCCAAATTTTATTAAAAACTTGCCATTTTCAGCATGTAGCTTGCGAGCTCGTAGTTTGTTGTTGTTACACAGAGAACAGAAAGTAAGGGCAATTATTCTTGAAATGTACTTCTGTTGATTCAGACTACAATAAATGTAATTTATGTTCTTCTGTCAGTCATTGCGTTATGTGGTTTGCAGGTGTTTAACAGTGAACTAGAAGAAGTTGCGGAGTTCCAGGGACTCACTGATTTCTGCTGCACTTTCAAACTTCAGCGAGGGAAGACCGAAGATGGGGAAGATGATCCCACTGTGGTGGGAGAGTTCAAGGTAACAAAGCCAAATTTTGTGACTCAGCATTCCATTATACCTGAACTATTGTAAAATGAGAAATCTTTGCTTTCACTGTTGCACAGCCACTTTTTCTAGCCTTTGTCTGCCCTCTGGTGGATAATTTATAGAATTTCATTAACACAGTAGATGAACAGTTAGCCTGCAGATTGGTATGTCTGTGAAGGTTTGCTACAGTGTATAGTACTTCTGTAGTTGAAAACCATCATCCTGTCCTGAATATGTGGGTTATATAGATCCTTCTTTTGTATTGTATCCATATTTGATAATTAAAGGCAGTAAAACATGTTTAAAAAGATTGACCAAGTTTAGTGACCTACAAATAATAAGAAATAAGAATAAATTAATGATAAACTCTTTCTTCGATTTTCATTTTTACTATTTACAAATACATGCTTCATGATTCAAGTTTTGAATTGTATAATGGGAAGTTTAAAGACATTTGAGTGGATAATAAAGTTGCGTTTTATCATAGATATGTAAGCAATCAGTTCATTTATATTTAGATCTATGTACTTTAGTTTGTTGGACAGCTTATGTGTTTTTATTTTAGCAGCTTATTTTTCAGGAAGAATGACAAACCACTGAAAAATTAATTTGTCATCAGCGATTCTACAATCTGTTGTTACCTTGATATGGAATATAGTTCCTCTTTGAATGTTATTATATTGTAGAAGAGATGTTATGTGACTGATGGTACTGTCCTATTTGGTGATATTCAGGGCTCATTCAAGGTTTACCCACTACCCGATGATCCAGGGGTGCCAGCTCCACCCCGCCAGTTCAAAGAGCTTCCTGAGAGCGGACCTCAGGAGTGCCTAGTCAGAATTTATGTGGTGCGCTGTCTTGACCTGCAGCCTAAGGATACAAATGGCCTGGTGAGTATTAATGAAGCTGCAACTGAACAACCACCCTGGTTTAGTAATAAATTGAATGACAACCACTCTACATTTTATTTGGTGAAAAAGATGATTGAAGCTACTGATGCTAAGATCTGTTTAATGCATTTTCATTTTAGTGTGACCCATACATTAAGATTTCACTGGGAAGAAAAACACTGGATGACAGAGATAACTACAAACCAAAAACCCTTAATCCAGAGTTTGGGAGGTGAGACAGCAATGTGTTTATCTTACTAGAATGTATGTTCATTTTGTATTTCTTTTTAATTTACTTAAATTTAATTTTAAGTCTGTTCACAGTAGGAACGTAAAGAAGCAACACAAACATTACATTCATTTTTGTCCAGGATGTTTGAGCTGTCCTGCTTCCTGCCTCAAGACAAGGACCTGAAGATTGCTGTGTATGACTATGACTTACTGAGCAGAGATGAAAAAGTGGGTGAGACAGTGATCGATTTGGAGAACAGACTCCTGTCTCGTTTCAGGTCTTGTTGTGGCCTTCCCCAGACTTACTGTGTGTAAGTATGTATTTTTAACAGTATAATATCAACAGTGCAGTTCAGATGTCTACAAAGTAGGCCAGGGACTTATTTAATTGGTTTTAGCTTCTCAAAGCCAAACCTACAAAGCTACAACTTTCTTGCAGCTCTGGGATCAATCAGTGGAGAGACCAACTGAAGCCTTCTCAGATCCTCCAGAACGAGGCCAGAGTAAGAGGTATCCCTCCTCCACGCATAGAAGGAGATGGCAGCTCACTGTCATTCACAGGAAAACAATACAACCTTCAAGATTTTGGTACATGCCCTATTATCATATTTTTGGTAGTATTAGAACTTACATTTTCTTAATAGAATATTTAACTATGATTAGTTAGTATGCTGCAGTTGTATCTTGTTCTCATTTTTTCGCTTTGATATTAACATAATCCTTTCATCCTTAATCTTTGTGATCTACCATGCCCTTTGCAGAGGCAAACACTGTGATCCACCAGCACTTGGGCCCAGCCAGAGAGAGGCTGGCCCTGCATGTCCTCAGAACCCAGGGCTTGGTACCAGAGCATGTGGAGACCAGAACCCTGTGCAGCTCCCACCAACCCAATCTGTCTCAGGTTAAAGCAACAGCAATAACACCACATTATTTATGTTTTAGTAGAGTTACAGGTAGTAGAGATAAAGTATGAACATGGTGCTCTGGGAATTTAACATTTTAATTTGGTTGATAGCTTTTTATTTTTTTAAAGAGTCATCTATTTCTACAAATACAGGGGCACATTCAAATGTGGGTAGACATTTTCCCCAAGAACCTTGGTTTGCCAGGGCCCCCATGTGCTATCACTCCACGCAAAGCCAAGAAGTAAGAGATACTTGAGAAAATATTGTTTTGTCATTGTGCATTTAAGGGTCAAATATAACGCTATATTTAAAACAGGTACGTCTTACGGGCCATCATTTGGAACACAACTGATGTCACTCTGGATGAAACAAGCATCACTGGAGAAAACATGAGTGACATCTACGTTAAAGGGTACATTACTTGTCCTGTCTCTTACCTTAACCCTTATTGATACTTACATATAGCAAGGTACTGAGCATAGGTACTTATATTACACATAGCTAAAATTAATTTAACATTCTAGATGGATGCCAGGTATGGAGGACAACAAGCAGAAGACAGATGTCCACTACAGATCCCTGGATGGTGATGGAAATTTCAACTGGAGGTTCATCTTTGGGTTTGACTACTTGCCTGCAGAACAGCTGTGTCTTGTCTCGAGGAAAGTGAGTGGGATCATAGAGCAGGAGCAAAGCATCAGCAGCAGTGATTTTTGTTTGTGATCAAATTTTTTTATTTAAACAGTCAAACAAAAGTACACTACACACACACAAAGAAGGCACAGTGCACCTTTTCCACAATCCTTTCTTGCGATCAAATGTTTCACTCTAAAAGAAAGAGAGGAAATACCGGAAGGAGGGAGACACACCAAAACACAACAGCAAGAACGATGCCCAAAACTCACAAACAAGACACACAGACACACACAAACAAAAAAGAGGCATCAGCAGCAGTGATTTTTGTTCATAACCATACCCTTTCTTTGTTGTTGTGCTGGTATGATGACAGGTATGGATCTAAAGTTTGTGTTTTTCTACAGGAACACTTTTGGAATCTGGACAAAACGGAATTTAGGATACCTCCTAAATTGATCATCCAGATTTGGGACAATGACAAATTCTCCATGGATGACTACTTAGGTGAAACAGCAGTAAAATAACCCCATTTTATGCCATGACCACCCAAAGGGAAGGTTTTGAAAGATAGATATCTGGTAGAGAGGACTGCTGCAATAAAAGACAAATTATTATTTTCTATCTATGTCTCTGTTACAGGTTCAGTTGAGCTGGACTTACTCAATCTGATCTCTCCCGCTAAGAGTCCAGAAAAGTGCAGCCTAAAGATGTTGCCTGGGATGGCGGGCTCAGTCTCTTCCAAAAGACCACCGCCTAATTCACTATTCTCACAGAAGTCTGTAAGAGGCTGGTGGCCATGCGCGATCGAGCAGGATGGGAAACATGTGCTTGGCGTATGTTTATGTCCAAAGCCCAGTCCTGAGTTACGTTTTTTTTCTGGTTACTGTTTAAGACTGTGTTTCAAACTCCACAGGGGAAAGTAGAGATGACACTGGAAATAGTGGACGAGAAGGAGTTGGAGGAGAGACCTGCTGGGAAAGGCAGAGATGAGCCAAACATGAATCCCAAACTGGATCCACCCAAGTAATAAATCTGAGTATTTAAAACAATAACAATGTATCAAAAATATGATTTTGTATCTCTATGAATTGCATCACGTGACTTATGTAAATGTTGCTGTCTTTCTCTATTGCACAGCCGCCCTGACACTTCATTCTTCTGGTTTATAAACCCTTGCAAGACCATGAAGTTCATTGTTTGGCGCAGATTCAAATGGATTTTCATTGCATCGATTTTTCTTATGCTGGTTATCTTGTTCCTTGGGATAATGTTCTACTCCTTACCGGTAAGATTACATAGTTTACTGATAATTTATTGATTTTAATATTTCTGAAATTGCCATTTATATTTTGGATTCATCCACAGTATTTTGTTATCTGTGTGGATTTTAATCGTGTCTATTCTATATTCACAGAACTACATCTCAATGAAGATTGTTAAGCCTTTTTCCTAAGGAGCATTGTTATTGCCGAATAACATCCTCTGCTGATGCCATAGCAGACTGATATTCAGCATTCTCCGCTCACATAAGCCTCTTTCCGACCAAGTAGTTACAGGAACGTAGTTATAGGAACAATCCACTTTTAAACAGTTGTACTAACTACTCTCCCCCGGTTTTGTCATTTGCATTCACACTGGCCAAGTGGCCATAGGAACTGACCTTTCGTAATTATATCACAGCCATCTAACCACCACTATGGGAAAAGACCCTGCCCTGAAGTAGGAGCTGAAGTTACAGAACCTGTGGCCAGAGGAACTTAATATCCCCAAATTGGTCCAGTCAGAACACAAGAAAAAAGAGTTCTAGGAACATTATGTTCTAGGAACTGCAAAAATCCCTCTGGTCAGAAAGCAGCAATACTCACACCTGTCTGCTTTTACTTTTTGCACACCCAGTATTGCTTATAGTATATTTACTGTGTTAGAAATAATCACTCTTTAAATTTAGACAATCAAGAATGTGAAGAATTATATGTTTCAATAAACTTTGTTTTAAACAAATTTGTCATTTTTGTTACATGTTGCACACATTTGAAATCATAAACTGTCTACTTGTATATAAACACTTCATTTTTTGTTTTATGTTATCATGTGAAGTGCAACATGGTGGTTACCTAGATATATTTAGACTTATACTATTTAGTCACATTTACTTATTAAAAAAAAAATAGTAATTTAAGTTATTACAAAAATAAATAAACTAAGGCTAAAACCAAGATCAACATGAAATAAAGTGTCTTGTTGAAGTGTGAAAAATATTTCATACGCTTCTAAGGATTTTGTTTTACTACCGATATATGAATTGAATGACTTTACTCGATATTGTTCCTACTTTGTCACGTTTTGTCACTGTGCAAATTTGAGTCGCGCATGCGTCACTTTGCGACAAGTAGCCTACACGATGCTAACGAAAGACTTCTGTAACATAAATACAGAATAAAAATAGACCTACTTAACGAAGTTTGTTCACTGCTGGCTACAAGTAAGCAATCAAACACAACAAAGGTTCTCACTTGAATGGGGTTTTGAGCTAACGTTAGCAATCAAACAATCATAGATAGCTAAAACGTTTTTGAACTGATTTCCATCTTCTGCTATTGTTTGTAATGACAAAAGTTTATTATTTCAAAGATTTCACAAATTTCAGTATGACACTTTATGCCGTAAACTGCTTAAATCTGAGCATTCGCGACTCAAATCTGCACTCGACTCACATCGGGGAGTGCCACTTTTCTCCATAGACATGTCTATGCTTTTCTCTACTTGCCTCTTAAACGTTTGCACGACAGTTAACTCCTTTCAGACCAAGTTGCTAGGATACCGACTCATGATACCGCCTCCTTTCCCAAGAAACATGCCTGGATTGGTCCCGATTTTCCTGCCGTCAAGGTGCAGCAGCTGCCTGCAACAACGAAGTGAAAGTAAACCGGACGATATTATGAGTGATATGTTCAGGGGAGAAATAGTATATGAAAATAAATAAATGATTATGTAATGCATCTAACTCAGAAGTTTTACACAAAGAAGGGCATGCTTGTAAGTTGTGTTTCTTCGTTTTAATAGACACAGCATTGCTAACGTTAGCTTGATCATGTTATGTTAGCTGGCTAGCGCTAGCTACAAAACGTTAGCTAGATCTTTAGCCAATCAAAGCTAGTTAGCTCAAGAGTACTTGTGTTTTTTTGTCTTGCAAGATGTGTTCGCATCAAGGTAGTAAGATACTAGCTAACTATATTCCTTTGGAAAGAAACATTGCACTACTAATATTTAGTATACTATTATAGTGAAGGTAACGTAATTGTTAGAAGTGGTTAGTTAAGATTAGTTAGCTAACGCTAGTTAGCTAACTGTATCTGTGTGGAACCTGCCAGCAGCAGCTTTTCTTGTTTGTTTTTACAAATAATTGTCAGAAACTGATGCCTCAGGCAGGAGGCTGAATCGAAAGTCTCTGCTCAGCCTCATGACCTGAGTGAAATGGACCAAAGGTCTGAGTGTAGTTTCCGTCTAAGACCAAACATAAACACCGCTTTGTGTAAAGTCCAGTGTCACATTAAAACGGGCAGTATATAAATATGTCATTACTTTGCAGGCATGTATACAATTATCAATGTCGCAGCTTCTCAAAATGTGAATGATTTCTTTGTCAAGCAGCTATTGTTGATTCGTCTTGTCTGACCAGTTGAAGATGGATGAAGGTGTGGATTCTCAAAGCAGGTAAATCAGGCAAGTTAGCATTAGGATTTTGTGTGCTGAAGCTTTTTGTTTATGGTTGGACACATTCTTGGAACTTAAAGTTTAGAATCAAGGATTAAGCACATAGAATATACTACTAACAAAGTGCACTCTGGGAAAATGTAACCTGCATTGTTATGATCATAATTGTACACTTTGTAGATTCAGCCTACTAACAAGGCCTTCTCTCACTTTGCTCTCCTTCTGTCCTGCTGCAGTATGGCTGCTGAAATCAAGCCAGAAGATGTAAAGAATGATGTTCCAACAACAAACTTAACAGATGGAACTCTTTGTGTACTGCAAAAGAGTGACAATTTTAAAGAGGAGAACATGCAAGATGCAAGAACGGAGAACATGCAAGATGACGTAGCACCTCAGACTTTGATGGACTGTGGTTCAGCAGATGGGCTGGATGAATCTGTTCTTACAGGCAGCAGAAGTAACACAGCCCCATCATCCTGTTCTAATGGACAGAAATCTAAGAGGCTCACTTCATCTGGCCCTTACCCTGTTAAAACAACTGATGTTGCTGCACACTCTCCAAATCCAAAACTCACTCTCTGTCTCAGTAATAGTCCCAAGAAGGGTGTCAGTACACCCAGTGATGTGGAGATGCTGAGTCCGGACAGCCCCATCTGTAAAAGCATGTTCGTGGCCAGCTCTGCAGACAAGGATTTAGATGGCAGTGCTTGTGCAGAGGACTCTGGCTTTGCAAAGGAATCACAGCAGTTTGTCAAAGACTCTGATTCTGGATGTTCGGCCAAAGAAAAAGGCCACCTGGTTGCCATGGGACCTGAGAATGCTGAGTGCAGTGGTTCATCTGATATGAGCCAGTCAGATAATCTTTTCAAAAGGTACTTGTGAACATTTTCTATCTTCCACTTTCTGTCTTTGCCAATTAATGCAATTCCTGTAGTGTCCTAGCTCCACTATGCTTACAATGTCCTTCAATAATTGTGTAGCATACTGCCCTGTCCTGTTTTTGTTGCGCTACAGAGTTTCATTTGCATTTCATAACATGGACAGAGGATGGCTGGGGACACCCATAGATGAGCTGAACAGAATGCCCCAGTGTGCCCCCTCTCTGTCTCGCCTGAAAGCAGCGCCTCACCACACTGTCACAATCCGGGTGAGTAAACAGCCACTTGTACTATGTGTGATTTTTGAATGTGTTTTAAAGAATACTACAGTCATAACAATGGGCATGCAGATGTGACTGGGCATTGTGTGGTGGATCTGTAATGTGTTTTAATAAGGGAGAACAAGATAAGGAAACATGGGAAGATCCTCCTCCATGATCCCCTCAGGGCCTCTTGTCAGTAAAGCTCCTATCAGACTGTGTCGACCGCAGGAACACTGTGGAGGCTACTGTGTAGCTACTACTTGCTCTGAACATCAACTAACCACTGCCATCCAAGCAAGATTCTCCCCATCACCCCCTCAATCACAAGATTACTAGACTTTTAATCGCTGTTTAAGAAAAAGCACATCTCATTTAAATCAGGGCAGCTGTTTTTCAGTTGTTCAGTCAGCCAGAAAAGGAACATATGTCAAGCTTGTATTCCCAATAATCTATGTATTCAGTTTTAACATCTATACAGCAATCTCTTAATACATTTTGTTTAAAAGTTACTGACTATTTAATTTCATAACGTCTACCATGCCATGCTCTTAGTCTCAGAAGTTTTTAAAAGCCAAATATTGATCAGCCAAGATAGAAAGCCGGTATCTCAATCATCCCTTCTCTACACACAACTGTTACCTGTGAAGTCATTTTGTTTTCCCTGCCATTTTGTTTTGTTACAGACAGATCTCCTCAGAGAAGGAGATGTCCCTGTTGCATACCCCGGCAAGTTCAAAGATGCGTGGGATGATATGTTCGTGAAGATGCCCTGCTCTGAGAAGAATCTGTTTCCTATGGAGACTGAGGTATACTATTCTAGTGCATCACAGCTTTGCATGCTTTTCAAAACAAACCCTGTACCATGACCAGGTCTGTTACTGTAGGAACGTTTTTGTAAAAGCAATTTGTCACTTGTTGTGTCATGTAGGATGGCAGTGGTGTCCAAAGTCGGTGGGAGCTGATCCGCACTGCCTTGCAGGGAGGGTTCAAAAGTTCTCTGGATGTGAGGGTAAGACAACAGTGCTGGGCTGGACTCTGCTGAACATAGTATGTTTTCACTAAGACTTGATAAACACCTTTTAAATGTGACGTGACTCCCACAAGTCCGTAATGAAACACTAAAAGTTAGGAAAAGTGCTAATTGTCTTTTTCTCCATCTTTTTATGTTAGCAAACAACAACATTATGCATTATAATCCGTAAGGAGTGGGAGGGGACACAGTTTTCTCTGCTTGGTCTCAGCAGTTCAGTGTTTTGGTACCTCCTAGTCTCCATGTTGTGTTTCAGTAGAGCACACACAGTTCAGTTTGTAATAAGTGACTGCAGAGAAAGAAGTGGGAGACATAAAAACATAAATAAACCCTGGAAGCATTTGTGAAAACCTTGTTTTTGGTTGTTCAAAAGTGGACAGCTGAGGTTAGTGTGGATGGAACGTAGAAACGATGAGGACAAGGTGCCATTTAAAAAAATAAATAAAAATAAAACATTGGCTTATTTGGACGGAATGCCTTTTATACTGTAGAATTTCTAAGGTATTATTCCAATTAAACTGTCACAGGAGTTACAAATATACAACACCTATTCCATAAACAACCACAGGGTGGCAGAGTTTGCATACATCCTGTTGTACCACGTATTAAAAGAAGCTTTGTAATTTAAGAACCTGAATATTTTTGTGCATTAAACCTGCTGTTAATCTGCTGCCATACAGTTTATATATTAAAAAATAGTCTTCTATGAATAAATAACTGTATTCTCTTCTACAGGATGCTATATTGAGATACAACACAGCCCATGTAAAGAAATGGGACTTCACTGCCCTAAACCTTCTTTGCACAGAGGTAAGCTGTCCACATTTTATAGGCTGGTCTTGTACAAAAAATAAAGCAGAAAGATAAAAACAGTTTCTCTGCTCATATTGTAACTTTAAAAACATGAATTAGGCATGCATCTTTGTTGTATACTTTGGGTGGGAAACCTAATTTAAAGAAACTTTATTTTGTATTCTCATTTCTTAATTTGCTATATAACAGGCTTTCATATTCATAATTGTTGTAATAGAATTGACATATTAATACACACCTCATCAGTGAAATGCAACCAGTTATGCGTATAACAGTTCTGACAGTCAGCCCCTGTGAACTTTGCTGGCAGTGTTTGTTTAACTCCCCATGATTAATTATGTCTTTAAAATTACCTTAATGAAGAATTAAGGTAAAGCTGATACTAAACTAGAGTTGTTATCGCAAAGGGAGCCTGCTCTCCTCTGTTTGACTGCAAGCCCATCAGTGTGCGTTGTCCCTTGCCAGTACCTGGGAGTCTCACAGGAGCTAATATGCTTCATACATTTAGGACAGATGGGCACAGAGCATGGCGGCGGCAGCTGTTGCGGGTGAACCATGGGGATGTCTTTTATTTTTCTGTCTTTCTCCTTTCTTTAAACACTTATTTTCCTCTGCTTAGACAGTTAGGGACTGTAAGTACATGCCTGTTGTCAAAGAAACTTCTTCCCATGTGGGATGATTATTTACCTATCTTTCATTGTTATGAAATGACTTTTTCAAACTGTTTTAGAAATGACATTTTTCAAGTAAAGCATCAGTCTTTTTCCAGTAATTCCTTTCCAAAATCCTGTAGACACAGTAGTACTGCCTGTCTACTGGCAGTGTATTTACTTTGATGTGAGTATACGGCATATTACCAACCAAAGTGGCCAAAAAGAAGACAGAATCTTTGAGTAGATAGCAAACCAATTTCAGCTAGAAGTTTAATGTGGTTACCTACATATAGTAAAGCATGTACTTTATTGTCAACCTCAATGTCTTTATTAGAGCCATTAGGAACAAGATAATTATTTGAATAGAGTTCTTACAACTAAGTGTGGACATTTCATGCTTGCTACGGTCCAGTCAGATTGATATCTGAACTTGATATCCATCCCTTCTCATCATTAATTACTTAACTAAATTCCATTTCTAAAATGGTCTTTTTTTTTTCTCCTCCCTGAAATAATTTCTTAATGTAAAGCAGAGAGCTTGGTAGATCAATAGCCACCACAGCCTTTTTATAGCTTTATCCAATTTAATTAAAAGGTCCCATTAAATCTGCAGGGATGCTCAGTAAAACCAGCAAGAAAGTCACCCTTCCAGGAGTCTGTTGTGTCAGCAGCTCCATCTAACTGCCCTATGCGTGGTATGTCCCAGTAGTTCTTTCATGCTGAGGCATGAAGTGGATGTTTGATTATTAAAAGTTAATAGAACTCCAAATTTGGAGTTCTAAAAGTTTGTGCAGTAATTGGAAAAAGTCATACAGGAAAGCGCATAGATGCACTGTACATTGGTTGTAACTGCTTTCTATCAGTTACATTTCTTTCAGTTAGTGGATGCAGGATGAGGGATCATTCAAAGCATCCTGCCAACAAATTGAGCAGGAATGATTAACACTTGCCATTCTACAACAGATATGTATAAGTGATTAATCGTCACACACAGAATAATCACAGACTGAATTGTTTTGCTGCTTGGGCAACCCAGTTGATGAGTAATTGACAGAATTATTTTTTTTTACTGCTTCTCTGCTTATGCCTTTTTTCAATGTTACTCCTTTTTCGCTCTAGTTTGTGGTGTGTTTGAATCCTAACTGTTGCAATCCTCAGCCAGGACCACCTAATTAAATGTGGAGGAACATTTGTGCAGCACTGGGGTAATTGTCACAAGGTACATTGCCCCTGGGCCAGTGATTGACACTCCGCTCAACATGTAATAGCAATAGGGGGAAAAAAAAGAGTTATCCAAATGAGGGCTTGTCTGTAAGTTGTCTTAGTGTTTTTCCCCTGCCAAATGAAACTGTCACTGTGTCACTTTCTGATGAATGTCTGAGGGCTGAGCAGGAAAGCAGTCCAGGAGTAAATACAGCTGATGTCCCAATAGTGCATGAACATTTAGCAGCAAGACTACAGCACACTCCCTCTCACTTTTGTGCGTGGTCACTTTTTTTTTTTTTTTCCTTTCTATCTCTGTTTCTATTAAACATTCTTAGACCTCTAAATAAATATGTAAAGTTGAGACTTGGGTATGTTTAGCTGCCAGGAAATTAAAACACTTGTAAAGACCAGAATGGCTGGAAGATCAGAGTGTAATGAATCATTAGCCTTTGCTGCAGTAAATCTGGACTGTCCTGCTAGAATGCAATCTATCATATATATTGATGTGAACGGTATAGTTTGTGTGTGCAACCTAACCTACGTGTTACCGTGGTGGCCGGCGGCTGTAGCTGTGGAAAGGCTCGGGATCATATTTCTGCCCTCATCCTGCCGCATAACCAACTACCATCTATTAGTCCCACAGGAGAGCTTTATGATGTCTGCCAGCTCATTACTTCTGACAGCATTTAGTCAGACCTGCTCTGCAGTCATATAAATACCCCCAGCCAAATCACCTACCAAAGACTTTGTGTTGAAAATCAAGCCACCCTGCCATTCTCTCCGCAATTGGTCATTTGCATTTCCTCCAGAAGGTCCATTTAATCAGTACAAGCTCCCCTGCTTACCTTGATAGAGTAAGTCAAGTGATTGATGATAGTGACATTCGAAGCCAATACACTCATAAGTGATTGCGTTGTAAATCTGATTCTATGATGGAATAACTGGGTGTTTATTTTGAAGGGAATTGCAGATGGATGCTGAGCTAAGCTATAGGCTGGAGTATGGATGCCTCGGCTGTGGCAGGCTTGCTCCCAGATTGATGGTAGTTTATTCTGAAAATGGTTCTGTGTAGCGAGCAGCTCTGCAGCATTTCTATTTCTTCTTTCACCGCTAAAGTGTTGGGATTATTGATATCTGAAGAGTGGGAGTTCACCCTGAAACAACAATAAACCTCTATTTCATTTAACTGACATTGAGCTTTCTTGTTGGATATGAGAAAATTGAGCATCCTTCCTTGGATATTGGTTACTGGGTTTGGGTTATGACCTCAGACTCACTGTCAAACAGTTATTAGACCATTTACACTTTTCATCAAGTAGCTGTCAGGGCCATACTGTATCTCTGTCCTAACAAAACAATACTAAACCCTAAAATAAATTGATTGGAAATTGCATTGTAATTTCAGTTGAAATTGAGGTAAAGTGGGGATGAACTGTTCAAAGGAATGTTCAAAAACTGTGATAGCATCGTTATGAAAAATAAGGTATCACTGAACCAAACGGTTTTCTAGAAATGACGCGTAATAGAATTTGAATTTAAATGTTTCAGAAACTATCAGAAAAATAAAGAAATGTATTAGTAGTTTTACTTAAATCCTGCTGACAGACAAACAGAGCAGAAAACATAACCTACTTGCCGGAGGTATAAATGATTTGCTTGTGATTTTGGTTGGAAAAATCAGTGGTGTTACAGACCAATATGTCACTTCAGATATAATCCGTAACTCTGATTGCTAGCACTGAGTAACTGCATGCCTAACCAGGCAGGCAGCTCCACAGAGATATATCAATTAACAGTACTTCTGCATTATATGTTGCTTTTTTCTCCTCTGCAGTATCTTGAGCATTCTGAATTACAACACCTGTTTGATGTCATACTGCCAGATATGGTTGACCTTGCACTCCGTGTTCCTGTGCTCTGCACAATGGTAAGTGCAGTTTACTATTTTTGAATATGTGCACGGTTTATGTTTAGGGGCTTGCAGGAGTTGTGTGACTTGAAAGGTGAGCTTTTGTGATACCGTGGGTTTAAAAAGAGATCTGCAGGGTTAAGGGATATGGGAGGAAAGATGTAAGTGCGTGCAGTCAGCAGAAAGGAGAGGCAAAGGGTTAGATAGTGGATGTTATACAAGATCAGCTCATGAGTTAGAACTGCTATATAATGAATGCCCCTATTGGTCCATATCAAGAACTGAGAGGAGAGCCCGTCTCATTTCCAGTCATCCATCTGATGTGTCATGCTTGTGCACTTGAGGAAATTACTCTTCTAAAATTTTAAATTCAGTCAATTCCTTTGGACTTCCACACTAGCCCTTCCTCCTCTGAGCAATATATTTTGAAAAACAGGCCCCTCTCTTTTATTCACATTAAATGGAGCTGATCCATGTCACAGAGCTTTTAAATGTCATCCCCATTTGTCTTTATTTTTTTGTTGTCCGTCATCAATTATAGCAATGCAAAAATCCCAACATTGGTATTTTCGTAATTCAGTTATTTATTCCATAGTCCTTACTTTAATTTAATGAACTTAATTTAGCTCCCACTCCGGACAGGATAGGAAAATCACTCTGGTTGCTACCAGAGACAGAAACAGGGGCAGGACATTGAAGATGCTCAGGTTTAACTAAGGTAGGGAATTTCTGGTACAGATTTCACCTCAGAATCATTTGTAGCGGTTGGATAATAAAGCTTTCTGACTCTCTGCTTTATTTTGCAGTATTAAACGACAAGGCTAATGTTTATGTGTGTGTGTTATTAGAGCTGGTATTGATTTGCTAACTGGGCAGCCTTGGGAGGCTCTTTAGCCCTAATCAGTGAAGATAGATGGGCCCCGTGTGTCTGACTGAACCAACCTGGGGGAGAGCAAGGAAACCAGGACCTTAATTACTACCACCCATTTACCTAATGGAACTCTCCTTGTCTCCTCTGCTTGCTAGATTGCTAAACTAATTATCTATCCCCATGAGCCATCAGACCCACAGTACTGCACCCACGTAAACTTGTGTGTTTCTTGCGCATCTCTTTTTGTCCCTACGTTTCCCATTCTAATCTCCAGTCCCTCAGGTTTGGTCTCTTTGTCACTTTTTTCCCTTCTCTTTCTAGCCAATACCCCTACTGAAGTCAAGGATGAACCACTCCCTGACTCTGTCTCAGGAGCAAATAGCATGTCTTCTGGCCAACGCCTTCTTCTGCACTTTCCCTCGACGCAACTCCCGCAAGTCGGAGTACTCCAATTATCCTGAGATCAACTTCTACAGGTAAAGGCCCACCATCCACTGCAAAAATCTGGAGACACACAAAACAATTATCAGTAGCTCTCTAGAGTAATTGAGTGAGCTGCAGTCATTAGTATTTTATTCACAAAATAAGGTTTGTCCCTTAAGACTTTTGCTGAGTCCCTTTTGTAAGCCATTTCTTTAATCAGGAGAAAGAGTAGATCTCAGACTCAGATATTGATCCTGAGCATTGGTCTGTATGCTTCAAGAAGAAGCTTACAATGCTGTCTGACAGGAGCATGATTGGACTCATTGGCATCATTATACTATTTTCTGGTCCTCACTGATTACGGAACATTTCGTGTTGCCCAGTTTTTATTGGCTTAATAACAGTCTCACAGTGTTCTCAGTAGTGTTCTGTCCAGTAATTGTGCATCAAATATATTCAAACATTAGTAATATTTTCATGATTATGTACAACCATCTATTACAAATGGGTAGAATTTTGATTGAGTAGCTCTGACTTTAGTGGCCCTTCCATTCAGAAGAAACTGATTTCCATATGGGGGCACTGCTGCCTTGAAAACCCTTTTAATAACTATATTATATTATTCATCTTCAACTCATTTAGTGTCCATTAAGTTTACATACAGTAACATTGAAGTTTATTTTTTAAGCTTGCATGCAGAATGTCATAACTAGGTGACTTGGATCTGGCTGGTTAGAGTTTTTTTTTTAATATAGTTGTAAGTTTACATTGTGTGCTGTAACTGCCCCTGTCACCTTATATCCTTGAGGATGGGAGTGAACCTTAATGAGCTCCATGTTTCTCTTATGTCTTTTTATGTGGGAAGGGGATTCAGCGTAGGAGTGTAAAATTGGTGTTCTCTGTTTCTACCTACTCGGAACCAGTGGTCTGTTAAGAAAGCCTGGGATGGCTAATTGAAACAAATTGTTTTGATAGACTTTTTTTTAAAGGGCACACCTGTCTATCTGTTTCTAGCTTCTCATCTTGATGGTGAGGAGTAAACGTTGTATGCAACAGACAGAGGTGATGCAGTGTGGAATCAGGCCTTTATTATTGTTTCTGAAGTACCTTTGCTCTGCTGCTGTAACGTGTGAAGACAGCAGCAAGAGATGTGGCTGTGTTACACTCAGGTCTGATCACAGTTTTCTGTAGTCTGTTTTAATGAGGTCCAGCTTGTTCTCTGTTAGAGAAATACTTAATTGTTAGTTGTCTTGTTTTGTTATTTGTGCTCAAGGCATTTGAAGCAGCTG
Organism: Percina caprodes; assembly: GCA_013375575.1. NCBI lineage: Eukaryota > Metazoa > Chordata > Actinopteri > Perciformes > Percidae > Percina > Percina caprodes. The sequence continues at coordinate 2,724,828 of JABXJD010000024.1, forward strand.
ATAATGGTTAAAATTTTAGGATGTTGTGTATGGGTGTAGTAGGGCTGGTAGCATTTATAATGAGATTTTGTTTCCAGCTCTGTTACAGTGTTATGGACTTATGCACCTCAGTACACACTGGCCATTGTCCAGACATCACCTCAACTCAATTTACCTGTATTTCTTTGAGGCACCATCTCCTCATTAGTGACATGTGTAATCCCTTTCGGTTATATTACCTTGGTTTGACAATACATTATTATGATAGTGCAGACACTCTTTGCAGAACATGGTATGAATGGTCACAAAATTCACAGTTCAGTTCATATCACGGTTTTGGAGTCACCGTTTAAGAACATAAGGAACATAAACTCTTCTTTGTTGTCAAATCTTTATTAAAAGAATATGTTTTCTAATTTGTGCAAACAAAATTTAGCTTTATTTTCATAGGAATATGGACACAATTTAGACTAAGGTTATCAACTTAATGTGAAGCATAATCTCTACCAGCATTAGACTTTTAAGTGAAATATTTTCAATACAATAAAAGGAATATGGCTGGATTTTTAATGAAAAGGAAAAGGGCTACTGTGTTATTAGAAATTAATGTTACTTTAATCATATGCTGAAATCCTGCATCCTGCACTACTGCGCTATAAACCGGCCAGTGCTTTAGTCATGGATTGGATTGCCGTGTCTGAATCTGCATAGGGAGGTTGTGTAAACGCTGCAGGGGGGGAAAAAAAAGAGTTGCTCTGTCCTACCCAACTCTCTCCTGCTTGGCCAGTCAACGGACACACTGGTTTGATGTCTTTATAAATGCGGCATCATATTTGGAAGTATTGTTGCTAGCATAAGCCACACGTCTTGCACACAGTTACTCTTCTAGCCACCACTTTTTTCAGTCACTGTCAAGTAACACCAAATCCGTAATCCCATACAGCAGACCCAGACTGACAGCTGCTTGTGTGATTTGGTCCATATTCCCCCCTTCAACTCCGTCATTTTTATCTGAACCTTAATTGTGCTCTCATAATCAGTCATCTGTATGGGTGCATGATATCTGCCTCCACATCAGAACGTTAGTGGCCTAAGTGAAGAGGCCTCTGTAATAATGTAAGCATTGATTCCAGTTGGAAGGCTGGCTGTTTCAGATCCATGACAGCACTTGGTTGCAGGCATGCCTTTACTATCGTCATTTCACAAGGCAGTGAAATACAAGAAAGAGTGAGAGGGGAAAAAACGTCTTGGTGTTTCTGAAAAGATGAGACAAGACAACCAGTGCATTCTAAAATGGACCCCGGATCGTTACTGGCCCTCCCTTTCCCCCTGTAATTGAGGGAGTGCCCATCACTTTGCTTATCAGCTACAGTAGCACTCTGTCTTGGACAAGGAGAGCAGCAAGCAATCTGCTGATTGCTGTTTTGGCAGAACTGTCAAGGTTTGTCCTCCATTAAGTGATGGATAGATTCGAAGGAGAGGAAAGAAGGCAGACTTATCGCTTTAGCTTGTGTTTTCCTCTGAATGAGAAGAAAATGACATAGGAATCCAGTTTAGTCAAGAATGCAAGCTCATTATTAAGAAATAAATCCCAATAAAATAAATCCCATCATCCCAACTATGTTTCACTTACACTGTCCCATAGGCAGGTTGTCCTCCATGGTAAATTATGCTAAATTTTACTAAGGGAAATGGGGCGGGGGGCTTCCCAGTACACGAGTGAAGCACTGTGCAAGGAATGTAAATAGTGCCAAAAACACATTTGATATGCAATTGCCTAATAAATTTTGGTTTTTTTTCCTTACTGAAAGCCTTGTAGTACATTCCTTTTTTCATGACATTTACCCTTTTTGTTTGTATGTATTTACTGGTCTGGGCAGAAAGCAGCACATATTAATGCTGAACTGGGATTACTCATCAGCTTAGGTTGCTTTTAATGGAGGGAGAACACCAGTATGGGGTGATTTTAAGCCGTTGCCCTCTCTCCCTCTTCCCCTCCCTCCGTCCACCCTAGTTTTTATGGAAACTGAAGAGCAGAAACATTGCCTCAGGCGGTGCCATTGTGTGAAGAATAGAGGTAGATGGGAGAGACATCATGCCAGTTTAAAAGCTTGACCTCACTCAAGACATGCTGTGGCATGGTTGTGCAGTGAGCTATAGATAACTCTGAGTCAAAAATCCATGTCTCTAATCTGCTAAAACACATCACATTTTATTTCATATACAAAAACTATATTTTGAGTAAAAGTAGATTTTTTTCTTTTTTAGAGACTCTAAAGTCTCTTATGCACTATTTGACAAAGTCAGTACCCTTCAAATATTCCCATTTGCTCTCTTTTTCAGGTTATTTGATGGTTCTTCACCAAAGAAAATTGAGAAATTGAGAACTCTGCTGTGTTATTTCAGGAGAGTTACACAGACCAGTAAGCATGAATAACATCCAACATGATGTTGCTGCAGTTGTTTCTCTGTAATGCTCTCTGTTTTTTAGTTGATGAACATTCTTTCCTTCTTCTTTTTCTTTTCAAGAGCCCAAGGGTCTTGTTACATTCACAAGACAAGTGCTGAACAATCCTCCAAACTGGGAAAGGTATTACTATATTCTATTCTACTACATTATTAATGTACTGTTTTAATGAGCTGAATTGTTTATATAATCTACCCACAGCAATCCGTAATATAGAAGATATATTTTTTTCAAAATATTAAATATACATTTGTGCTATGTTTTGGGTCAGTTAATATTCTTTCATACACAGTGACAGTTGATGTCAAATTGTTTAAAAAAATGGTTTAGATTTTGCCACAACTTGATTGAACCAATATGAATTGTGTTGATGTTATCTGAGTAGAGTAAGGAAGACCGCTCACACAACATCAACACATCAGAGTTCCTCTGCTGCTCATGTGCACAGCAGGTCCCAGCAGGTGGGATTGTGAGACTGAATTGTGCCAAATACAGATTCATTTTGTGGAAAGACCTGATTTTGAGGTGGCAGTTTATATGTCATCAGAATCATGACCAAAAGCTCAGGCTTGATTCACAAATGCTTCCCATCCAACCCAACGATGCCTGAATAAACCTACCAAAAAGAATGTCAGTGAATTCCTACATTTAGATGTGCAGAAGTTATCCAATGAGATGACACTGTTGCTCCAAAGAATGTAATCACTTGAAAAGTTTCAGGTGATATGTATTCAGTTATATTTTTCAACTACTCTAAAGCAATAGATTTGTTTATTTGAATTTCTGTTCCCCTCAAAATTTTAAATGACCTCACATCCAAACAAGCTGTTTCTTCAAACCTCTAGACAATTTTTTGGGAAATTCACACTTTGCGTTGTGTGTTGTGGCTTCACCTCTTTAACAATGGAATTATTATATTGTATTCATAAAATTAATCACTCTTTTTAAAAGAATAAGTTAACGTTTTGCGATCTTTTTTGTCAAGTTCCCAGACTCAGCTGAAGCGCCTACACATCACTTGTGAGGGGACAATTGAGGATGATGGATATGGGATGCTGCAGGTAGGAATTGGTTTGTTTTGGATCTAATGTCAAGTAGAACAAGTTATTCAGGATGGCACAATGAAGGTATTTTTTCTTGCCAGTGCTCCCCAATCATTGTAAAGGTTTCTTTTTTGTAACCACAAACTCAGACAAAAGTGTTTGAGTGTCAGATGTGATGCACTGTAGAATGCTTGTTTTGCACTTATTATTGTGTGTCAAACCTAACAAACATGACTCTGACCATCAGCCTTCTGTTTAGCTTTTTAACTGCTTGTCTGAATGGTTGTCCACCACCTGGAGAAAGTCGAAATTGGCTGTATCATTTTTGTGCATATCTGGGAAGGTTATTGGCTCTATTTCCGCATTGATTTACACCATCTCCCCACTCCCCCTCAGTGTTTCAGGATAGCTGGTGCATTTTTTTATTATAGCTGACAGCTCAAGTGTACAGCTATGTACACTTGAGTAACTCAGAGTAGCGAGGTTGGAGGAGAAGACCCTGGGGTGGGGGAGGAGGAGGCTTATGGTGGAAAAGATGACGAGGGTGAGCCATCTCACTGGGACGACCCACTGGGCCTAAAGTCCCACAGGCGGATTGATGGCTACCTCAGCAGGCTGGGCACTGGCTGTGTGTTGACTTTTGATAGGGCAGAGTGGGCTGTCATTCTGTCAGGATGTGAGATTGAAGGGTGAGGGGGGTAAGGTGAGGGGTGAACCAGTGAAGGAGGTGAGTTGAGCAACTGGTTAGACAACATACACACACGCACATACAAACACACACTCTGTCACACAGATTGACGTAGCTGTGGGCCAGTGAGCAGAACCCTCACCCCTGACAGGCTGTTTGAATAGCAGCATTGTAATTTAATGGAATGTCCTCTTATTCATGCCACAAATGCAAGGAGTGGGCTTGCATGGCAGGAAGCTCCAGGATCACATCAAAAGATTTGGCTGAAATGGCTAAAATTCCATTTGGGTGAAATTGGTTTACCCCGTGCATTTTTATAGCATCGTTTCATTAATTTTTTTACTATTTTAGCACTCTAAAAATCAGATAATGATACTTCACATAAGCAACTTTTTATTTGGATCAATGTTTATAAATTACCTCAGATATACAGTATTTCAGCATTTTGGTTCTGCAAATTATTTAACTATTGGCTATTGTTTACACCGATATACAGTATCTGCAATGAGCTTGTATCGGCCAAAACATTGCCCCAACTGATTTATTGTTCTAGCTCTATTGAGAAACACGTAATTATAAAATATTTGGTCTTCATCAGGGATAAGTTCCCGCCTATCTATAGAGTAAAGAGACTTCTAGACTTAAGAATTACAAATATTAAGGTTGATTGAAGTACCCACTTGTTTTTAAAAAGGACAGTCGGTGTGTTTCCTCTCTCCCTAAGTAATGCCAATAAACTTATTTTTTAAAATAGAGGCAGTCTGCACACATTCATGCAGACTTTGTATTACTTCTCCTCACCATTAATTATATTTTATAGATGTCGGAACTATCTTGTAAAATGTATGTTGTTTTGCTACGATTTCTTGATTTGATTATTTATAAGCTTCCAGCAGTGTAGTGATCATTAGACATTTATCTGTGTTAAATCCAGTGATGGGAATAATGGCGTTATATAATAATGGCGTTACTAATGGCGTAACCTTTTTTTTTTAGTAACGAGTAATCTAATTGGTTAATCTTCCCATCTTAATAACGCTGTTACCGTTACTGCCGAAAAATGTGGCGCGTTACTAGAATTGAAACTTTTTTTTTTTCATCAGACCAACTTGATCTCTGAGCCGAGAGGCAGAAAGACTTGAGTAAAATTTCACGGTAAGCCAATCAGAGGTAGACTTGGGCGGATGTTCATAAGCACGCATAGTCGGGCACAAAGAACAACACAAGCATGTCAGTCAACAAGAGACAGGTATGGTGTTATGAGGGGTTAACTTTTCCTGCTAAAGATTTCCCACTGTGGTCAGAAAACCTAGGCACTATGACTCTAGAGTGGCTACTAATCGCTGTCACTCTCTCACTTCTCCCTCGCTCTATCACACACACACACACACACACACATACATACACACCAGCTCGACGCACACACCAGCTCGCGCACACACCAGCGCAAAAGTATAACCATCAGGCCACTTATGTTATTTGCACTACAAAGAGTGTATATATTTATTTATTTTTGCTATAGTGCTTAACAAGCATTATTTATTTTGCCCAGTTGTGGCCTGTTGAGGGGCAATAAATATCAAAAGTTCCAAAACATCTATGTTGTTATTTGTATCTTTTTCTGTTAATTATGTGTTGTAGTAAGGTTCCATTTCGTTATAATATTCAGATTTATCATAAATAAAAAGAAGCACATGTATTTTATGTTCCGTTAAAGAGGGGTGGAGGTGGGGTCACATTTGAGCATTTAAAAATTGACTTGAAAGTAACGCATTAGTTACTTTCTGAAGTAACTTGTTAATTTTATAATTTGTAACTGAGTATCTAATTTAGTTACTTTTTGGAAGAAGTAACTAACTGAAACTAATTACTTTTTAAAAGTAACTTGCCAAACACTGGTTAAATGACGAGTGAGTGACAGTTTATAAGGAGACACTAATAGAGTCATTTGTTCAAATAATGGGCGTGACAGTAGCTAAACCTCACAGTTCTTCTCAACTGCATTGAAGGGGCAGGACAGTATATTAACCATTTGTTTTGTTGTGAATTTAACTATGGGATTAATGTGCCATTTTGGTTTATTTTCCCATTATATTCGTTTAATTAGGTGGACTTTGCAAACAGGCTTGTAGGTGGTGGAGTAACAGGACATGGACTGGTCCAGGAAGAGATTAGGTTCCTCATCAACACTGAACTCATTGTCTCTCGCCTCTTTACTGAAGCTTTGGAACACAATGAATGCCTCATCGTCACAGGTACGTAGTCACACACATGCATTATCAGCCTTCAAGTTCTGCTTTGTATGGCACTAATAACTAGGCCTGTTTAACTGTTTCACAGAATAGTTAAATGTTGGCATAAAAAATGTAGTAGACTGTTGCAGGAAAAAGGGAGCTGAGCTAGTCTGGCTATCACCAGACCAAGCCAAGCTCAATAGATTTGAGATTGAGCATTGGTCTGGGTCTGCTCTGTATTTTCTCTGCACAAGAGGCGTGGCCAACGGGCATAGTTCAAATGACTCTGTACACAATTGGATAGTCCTTCAACCAATCAAACGATCCGGGTGACGTAGAAGCAACAGCGGCATCAGGCATCAAAGAGTTGCTGCGCTTCGGTGATGTTTGGTGGCTGCTATGTTGTATGTTAATAAGAAGCTGCTTGGTTGCTTCTCTATCGTCATTGTGTTAAACCTGCCAATACCACGCTAGGTAGATAAGCCAGTTTGTGATTGGTTCCCGCAAAATCAAATCTCCGGCAGAGTGGGCGGGGTTTACCCAGTCTAGAGCTGAGCCTGAAAGCCTGTTAATCAATGTTCTAACCCTGTCCTTATGTTAATACGCTCAGGCCAATGAATGAGCAAAAGGATATTGCATTTACCGGTGGCTGAAATTAGTTTTTTTACGCATGCAGTAATGTCCTCATACATAGACTAGATATTAGGTCAGGTTATTTATAGATTTTCACTCAGTTAAGACTTTCTGTGACATGGTGCTTATTAGCCCATATTGTGCAGGGAATGGAACCATTGTGGAGCAGACAGACAGTGCCATTGCTGCCATGGTATATTTATTTACTGCTTTTATCTGCCAATTAGCATCTTGTGAATCAATAGTTAAAGAAAAACAATATATTTTGTGGCTAAGACCAGAGAGCGGGTATATAGCTCTCGTCATGATATATGGGGATAAGGTTAGTCCCTTAATGCATTGTGCATTGGGTGCTTTCACATCTGTAGTTCTGTTCATTTGGTTGGAACCAATGGCAAAAAAATTACACTTTTATAGCATTTTTCAGCCGTTTCGGTTTCTTTTCATACCACGAATCAGTTAATGAGTTGGTGAAACAAACCAATGCGCAGCAACACAAGTTACGTGATGCACATCACTGGCCAGATGTGTCTTTGTAAACTTCTTTGTCTTCGTATTACTGCTCTTCGATCAGTCAGCATTACCATGTGGGGAAATTCCAACAGAACTCCCGGAAGTAAATAAGGAGAGCAGGAAATGATGCTTTTTGGTCATCATAGCACAGCACAGCAGACTACAGCAGCTGGTTTAGTCCAAAAATGCGCAGTTCTTTTAGAAGTTGGGTCTGTTCAAGGCCCAATCACTTTCTCACCGCAAATAAACCGCTCCGAATTCATTTGAAAGCATACAAAGACCACCACTTCAAGAAAGGTCTTGGGTTGATTGGTCTTCTTTTGGTGCGCATCCGAGTGCGATTGCTGCGTTCACACCTTCCCAGACGAACAGCGTGGGGGGGAAACAAACTCTAGTGTAATTCAGCCAAAATAAATGAAGCAGGTGTGGAAAACCCTATTACAAGCAGGACTTATATACTAGTACAATCTGTAAAGAACAAATATGATGCTACGACAACGGGAATATTCTTTATATATTGCTCCTTCATGCCATGTGGTGTGTTTGGTGTACTTTTATTTGGCTTTGCTGGTTCTCTTATAGAAACCACACACATATCATGTCTTTCTAGTTACACATAACATTGGCTAAACTGGTGTTGTTTTCCGCCTCTGAGTTATTTTCTCTAGTTCATTGAGCACTGTGTGTTCATTGGACTCCCATTTATTCTCACCCCTGTCCTTCCATCCAGTCTGAGGGTAAATCCATTGCATTGATTCACTTGGGACAGCCCAGTTATCCTTCATTTCTCTCCAGCAGAATTGCTCTATTTTTTAACCACCAACTCTGCTTGGGTCAACCTCTCTAAGTGTCATGCCTTGTCATCTGCCTCCTCCCTCCTGCCTACCTTTTTCCCTGCCTCATAGCCTTACCTCGCCCACCACTGGTTAAAGTAAGGGCAAGCACAGATTAAGATCGCGGATGTGCAATTACTACCAGAAAATTAAAAAATATAAATATAGTGGTGGACATAATATGAAGGCTTGTGTGGGGAAGTCGCGCACCGAGTGACCAGGTCTCAAAGAAGAACACAACTTCTGCAGTTTGGCAGCATTTCGGGTTCCGACCTAATGAGAAGGGAGAGGTGTTTCAGTATTAGTGTTTGGTATTCAGTTTCTGAATGGTGTAGGCACAAGCCAACAGTTTGGTGACACCATCTGAGCCTTACGTCATCATTTTTAATTAGTCACGGTAATACCGTATACCGCAGTAAACTAGGGAGGAGGTTTGACGGTATCAAAATTTGTGTGTGTGTGCGCTTGTTCTGTTACCCTCCTGTCAGCAAGCCAAGCATCGTCTCTTTCGTATGGCGCCATGTTGTCTTTGTAACTCCCATCCCTTCCAAGTCACCTTCAATGGTTAGACATTGTCCCCCTCCCTGCCTCCCATCATTCTGTCTCCTGCCCTCTTTCCCTCCTATCCACTTAATGTTATTACATTAGGACAGAAAGGAATTTATTGCCCAACTAAGGTCGTTGCTCCACTAATGGAATGGGCCAGTTATGCCATAGATTCATTTAAACCTTTTAGATTATTCCTTGCACGCATTCAGTGTTTCCTCTTAAAGTCTTGTCTCTGATTCTAGACTCTTTATATCGTTTCTCTTTGTCTGCCTTAGTTTTTTCTCTTCTGTCGAGTTAATCATATTTCTTAGGTGTCTTAACATGCGTCATCCAGTGCATTTGGAACTTAGGCGTCTCATCAGTTTGTCCATAGGCATTTTCAGATCGGAAGGTAGATGGTCACGATGTAATCTAGTGATGGAATCCTGTATTCCATGAGGCTGTAGTATCAAGGTGAAGAATGAGAAGGGCAGCTCTGTTGATGGAGAAAGTGATATGGGTTTTCAATGGTGCAAGATGTTTAAAATGTTGTTTTTGTTCACTCATCCAAAACTTTACATAGAAATGTAATTTTTGGTTATGTTTTGGCTCCAGTGCAGGCCATTAGCTTGAGTCATACTTTGTCATAGAAAGGCAAAAAAATCATAATTTCTGCTTAGACTTCAAGTATTGGCAGATGGTACATGCTTGAAATTAAATGAAGTCAATTATGAGAAAATAAACGTTTAATTACTGCTCTTTGAAGAGATACTTTTAGAGAATGACAGCATTGCTTTTAAAATACTTTTGATATTTTCTTTTAATAGCATACGTAACTCTGCCAGTACATGCAGTAGAACCTAAAAGGCTATGCTAATCACGTGTTTAACACCTGCTCTTCATTGAAGTGCAGTGAAACTTCCTCATACCTAATGCATAATGGTATGGAGCCTTTAATAGGCATCACTTTCAGAATTGTGTGCAGCTGTATTTGTAATGACGACTGATGAAATCTTTCAAGCTCTAACCCTCGAGCACATACCAGTACACACACAAATCTTCCGTCAGCAGTGTGTTACCCTGTCTGTTAATGAATGATTCAATGGTGTTTCATGTTTTGCAAGCATTTTTGTGAATGTGGCCAAGGGTAGCTTCTTCTGTTGTAACCAATTCTTCCTGTTATGGCTGAAAGCTTTTCATTTCAAAGCCCAAAGCGGATTACTTATTAAGTCACTGGCCTTTATTTATGACAATCCAATACATGCTGATTCTGTGTACTCACATGGGGAGCATAAAAAGCACTAAATGTGATTAAAGAAAGAAGGCACAGAAACTGATTTAGGCCAACTGTGTGTTCTGGCTGCTGAATACTGAGTAATGTCCATTTTTTTGCAGGCACCGAACAGTATAGTAAATACACTGGCTATGCTGAGAGTTACAAATGGAAGACCAGCCACAAGGACGAGACTGCCAGGTATATTTTACTCACAAAGTTTGAGTAATGATAGGAAAATGTTTCTAAGTTATTGTCAATCCCATCTCTCATTGTTTTTCTTTCATTCCCAGGGATGATTGGCAGAGACGCTGTACGGAGATTGTGGCCATTGATGCTCTCAAATTCAGGCACTTCCTAGAGCAGTTTCTCCCTGAAAAGATAACCAGAGAACTAAACAAGGTAAGAGAGAGATGTCCTTGTCTGTGTTTGCACAAACCTATATAAAAATATGGTTGGCTTACATACAATATTATACATTCCCCAAACAGATACGTCTTTGTGAAAGGACACAAGAAAACTATAAATTACAGTGTCAACTCTTGGTACCTTAAGTAATAAATAGGATAAAGCTAGACATTATGATGTTTTTGACTAAAAGCTCATGGTGGTAAACTTTGACATATTGTCAAGTACCAACTGCAAAGATGTTAATTAAAGGCTTAATGAATTGTAACACCGCTGAATTGAGCTCAGAGCTACCAAGCTTATCTGGCTGATACTAATAGTACACAATGCCTATCCTATCTGTAGTAGTGGTACTATCATTTACTACAGCTTTTTCTGTTGAGAAGTTAGACAAAAAATTATTACTTTTTGATGTTTAGCTCGCATGAAACCCACAAAAATATAAGCTGTAGAGCTGTCATATATTTTCTATACATTCTAAATCTATATTGTGCTAAGACATAAAAAATATTGAAAAGGTTTTGCTTGTGTCTCCTTGTTTTCTTCCTCACCTTTCCTTCCTCCTACTTCCTGTGCATTTATCCTAGGCATATTGCGGATTCTTCCAAAATAAAGCCAACAGCAAGCACCTCTCTGCAGTAGCCACAGGCAACTGGGGTTGTGGAGCTTTTGGTGGAGACACACGGCTTAAAGGTATCATTGGCTGAATTACAAACGTGCTTTCGGATAGATATGCAAAGACTCAGTATAGTAACACGTGTGAAGGAATCAACTTTTTTTTTTTTCCAGACACGTGAGCTGAAATGGTACTACTGATATACAGTGGGTTAGCAGACACATAATATTGCTTACATTACAATATACACTCTTGATTCTCAAGCATGAGGTAAATGTTAGTTGCTCAGACAGGATCAGCCATCCATCTGCACTGCTTGTCCCAGCCATTGAAGCTCCTACTGAAAGACTGGACGGCACAGTCACAGAGGCCGGTCTGTCGCTAGCACTTCTGGTCAATTAGTAGCTCTCCCAGGGTGTCACTCATCCGTTCCTTACCTCCCTTTATTGATCAGCTGACACATATTTATTATTTTCCATTAAAAAGGCAATTGATTACAGGGAAGGGACACCATAAATCCAGGCTGATTCAGGTCTCTGTGGGCTTACACAACATCACTCTTCATAAGCAAGGGCCCCTTACTGTCCCCTTCAGTACGCCACACTGCACATTTTTGGGTTTCTGGTCAGTTGTCACTAACATTTTAATTATCTGTATATTTATTTATACTTATCATCCATGGAGGCTGTACTGAAACCCATAAATTTCCTGCAATATGAATGCAAATGAAATTGAAGTAACATGGGTATGTTTGTGTACAGTTTCATTTAGAACCGAAGCTGTTAATTTTCTCTGCAGCACGCTATGAATAGATCCACTGGACTAGTGCCTGAGGATGGTATTAGCTTGCCGGGGACCCTCTTATTAGCCCTGGAATTAGCATAGCTGGTATTTTTAGAAGGCAATAACTGTATTTTACATTATAGTCCCGGAGCTGACTTGAGATGTGGTAGTTACATAAGACCAAGATGTTATGTTGTAAAGATTACAGACCTTTTGCAAATTATGTTTTTTGTGTGTGTTTTAATCTGGAATCATTATCCATTCTGTTAAATATTTAAAGGTCTTAAAAACTAATTTGCAAGGCTGAAAGATTGAGTGCTGTTGATGAGGCTATGCTACCAGTGGTGGATTATTTACTCTTCTGATATAAATTGCCCCTGTCACTCGTGTTCTTTTCTGCCAGAAGCCGCACCTTATCCAGTTTATTGACCAATTACTTCATTTCCTTAGCTTATTTTCAGTGGTCAATTACACATTTATGATTTCGTTCTGAAACTGAAGGATACTAATGATGCAAATTCGGTATATTATTCTTGCCTGGATTTCCCTTTAGCGTTCTCCTTCCCACTTTTTCAGCACTGATTCAGTTGATGGCTGCAGCAGAGGCCGGCAGAGACTTGGCGTACTTCACATTTGGAGATGCTCAGCTTATGAGAGATGTTCATGAAATACACACTTTCCTCACCGAGAGACAAGTCACTGTCGGTAAGACACGCACACAGAACCAAATGTTTTTAGTATTTTTTGTTGAAGGAGTTAGACGCTCTGCCCTGCCTCTGTGGACCTCTTAACACTAAATTGCATAATGAACCGGAATGGTGATGTTACCAATCCAAAATTGTGGGGCTCTTGAGGCTCATACATCACATTGAGGTTGTCCTTGCTGTTGTCATTACAGGGACAGTATGAATAAATAAAAGAATACACTCCATCTCAATGTTAAGTTATTCCACCTTATGGGCTGTCTCCGTTCCGCAGGCTATCCATTCAGCCTTTGCTGCAGAGTGGATTACTGCCTGAACTGACCCCAGCCTCTCCCCTCCCCCTCTTTTCATTTTTTTTCCGTTGACATTTATTGAAGCCTTTCAGAGAACTTCCCCTCCAACCATCCATTTCCTAAAGTGGAGCTACAGAGAAAAAGCTCATGGCTTGTGTGCGTGTGTACGGCACTTGATTTATAAATGAGCCCGAACACGCTTTCATTTTTCGTTTTATTTTTTTTCCTGTTATAGTTACTGTCTCTCTTGCTCACTCCGTTTGTCCTTTTTTTCTATTTCTCTCAAATTTCCCCCCATATTTCTTCCTTCTATTGACCCCTGCACCATCCCCTCCCTCTGTCTCTCTTCCTCTCTCTATCTTCACCACTCTTCCCTCCTTTTCCCTCCCAGGGAGGCTGTACAACCTTTTGAACCAGTACTCCAGTTCGGTGTGCAAGAATTGCCGCACAACTCGACCTGACATCACTCTCTACAGTTTCATCCATGAGAAAGTGTCTTCCCCCACGGCCAGTGACGCCCCGGATTCTGCCAAGGATTCTGGGATGTCTCCTGTAACATCGGACTCTCATTAACATTAACATGGATAGAGCTGCAACTTAACCTTCCTCCGCTGTCCATGTAAAAGAGTCTCCAGCTTCACAAACTCCAATGTGTTCTCAGCCTTGTGCTTACAGTCTGTTTTTGTCTCACACACACTCCCTTTAAGTTTGTGATCCCAACACACAAACTACCAAAACACAGCTTTGCCTTTCTCGTTGGTGGTATTATAGGAGCCTCGTATGTCACCAAATGTGGTGAAATGTTTCAGACTTATAGCAATAGTAAATCCTGGTTGCTGTCAAGCCTTTCTTTAGTTTAAGTGTGATGTGGAATTCTTTTGTTTTTACATTAGTTACACATGTGGCCAAATATTCATCATATGCATGTTTGTGGACACTTTTCTTTATTAATAATCCAGTACATGATAAGACATCCCTAGTTATCTTGTCCTATATTGTGTTTGCTACTTTTTGGATGAGTTTTTATCTCATTTTACCGAACCCAGGCTGTGGTGAGGTTCCTGAATGCAGAGAGATGATGAGATGCCATACTGTAGTCTATGCATGGGTAACATTTATTTATCAAATATTCTACAAACATATGCTGCTCTTTTATATTCCCTAGGATGTCAATGTTGAACACACACATAGTCCTTATTTTCATTTATAAATGTTATTGTCGGTATTAGAATCATCTCCGATGTAACATTTAATGTATGGTCATTTTCATCTACAGACCTTTTGATTCTATTCCATAAAACCTAATTATTAAAAAAATATTCAGTGTTAAACACAGCAGTGCTACTGTATATACAAATAAAGGAGGGAGCAGATAAAGAATTGCATGTAAAATATTATTTTTGTTACCGTTTTTACTCAACCTTTACTTTGAGTAAAGGTTAAAACCGGTTATGTTTTTATTATTTACTGTATTTTCTGATTGACAGTGGGTTCTATTTAACGATGGTTCATAAATATAATTAAAGACTAAATGTATTGCATAGTACTGTACTTTAGGTTTTTAGGTTGTAATCTTTATTATGATTTCTTAATTAAAGTATATCCTTTTAAAATGGAATTTCTTTGCTCCGATCAAAATGATTTACTGTCTCATGACCAGAGGATCAGCACAAAATGAGCAAAACCTTAGCAAAATCATTCAGAGACCAGCTGTTTATTAGTTGCAAAGTCTCACTCCACATTTGAATGTTTAACACATCATATCAAGAAGCATTTTTGCTATATTTTCAGTATGTATTGTTAGACCAGGATGATGTAATTATTCATAGATCTAGAAATAATATTCCACTTTCATCATGCCTCCGCACCACAGATTTGTCACGTTATTTCATGAAATCATACATTATTTAATCATTTGAAACGTGATTGTTTTTTTTGTGATACCACGTGTACCAAGGGCTTTCAGACTAATTTAATTCTGCCGCCAAACATGCGTTATTAGATGAATTAGGGTTCCTAAATAACCTTATGACTTGGACTTCCATAAATGGTGTGTAGGCTTGGCTCGGATAAATGGATTACACATTATCTGCTTTTCTTGCTCTTTGTACTGAGGCCGGCATTGCCAAATTAGCTGTGGACTCAAAACAAAGTCAATTTGGTTTGGCGGACCTGACAGTTGATGGCTGCCATGAGCCTGGGTCACCTAGACGTGAACTTTATTTAGGATAGTGGTTCATCCTGGATTAAATCAGATTCATTGACTGAATGTGCCAAGGAAATCCAACAAACGAATAACCATAGTAAACAACAATGACGTATTTTGACCGTAATTCACATTTCAACAACAATTGATATCACTAGAAATAGGAGGTTAGAGATATTGTCCCTTGTTTGATTTCCCCATTAACAAGACATGTTTCAAACGCTGAGCAGCTGCTCCAGTTCGTCCTGTCTAGTGATGTCATTTATTTAATGTTACCCAGCGGCACAGGTTTTTCATCGATGAACACTATTAATAAAATGCCAGAAAAAAACTGGTCTTCGCTCCGTCTTTGTCAGGCGGTGAAATCACTGCAACAAAATGGCATTTCAGTTCATAATTGCCTGAGCCTACGTTCTCCAGGTCAGCCGAAGACCAGCAGCAACAACAAATGCAAATAATGAAAAAGGAGGAACTCTCCGTCAGGGAACACCGAGCAGTATTGTGTGCTGCTTTAGAGTTAAAGAATATGTGAATATATTCTTGGCGTGGGTGAAAACATTTTTGATTGTTTGGTCATATACAGCATGGTGCATATGTTAATGGTACATTAGACCTCTTGGAGTTGAGACTGACAAAAAAAAATTACCAGTTTAAAAACCTCAAGGATGCTGTGGTTTATGTGATCCTCTGATATGTATTTTAGACCTACACTGTTTCGTCTGGTAGATCTTCTTTAACTTGTGCCCACTCCATGTTGCGTTTTTCTGTGGCGTGTTTGTCATGATTAATAATCC
This sequence comes from Percina caprodes, assembly GCA_013375575.1. Lineage (NCBI taxonomy): Eukaryota > Metazoa > Chordata > Actinopteri > Perciformes > Percidae > Percina > Percina caprodes. Next base: position 2,740,823 of record JABXJD010000024.1, read on the forward strand.
AGTTTCTTCTGTGCCAGCAAGTATGACTGATGAACATCTAGATGAGGAGGAGAGAGAGGTTGGGGAGGGAGGAAGGAAAGAGGCTGGAGTGAGTGAGGGAGGGAGGGACGGCCAATTATCTTATTGTTTAACCCACACAAGGTAGAAGCCCATCAATCTGAAACCACTTGCTCAAATGACTCATGTTCAGCTTTTATAAAAGTTGAATTGTCTTAATTAACACTGAGGGGAAAGACATCGCAACTTAGATGGGAAACAATGACCTGTCTTGATGAGGAGTGTTTGTAGGGACTCCTAGATTAAAGTATGTATTCTAATTGTAAATTCTATTGCTTTTATAAACAAAACACAATAAATACATTATTTCAGATTTTTTTTTTTTTATTTGACACTTAAGAATTTTTTCTCAGAGAAAATAAAATTTAGTTTGATGTTTGTTTTCCTTTCTCTGTCTCTCTGAGATGGTGTGCTTGGCCTTTGGGTGCAGCATGCTGCTGCTCGCTGTGTACAGGAAGCACCACCACCACCTGACACTGGGGGCGTGTCAAACCATGCACGCAGTCGGATCTCTCACCTTCACTGATACCTGCCCTACTTAACATCCTCCGACGATGACAATAACAGTCAAGTCAGCCTAAGGTAAATGGAATTCATAGAAATTAAAACGTAGGTGACCTTTAAAACAACTGTCCTATATCCCGTGACACCGTGCGTTGCCAATGGCAAAGACGACGGGAGATTATGAGGGTTTATGTTGACTTTGGGGGGGGATTAGTGGTCCAGAGGAAACCGTAACTGACCCGAAATGAAATAGACAATGTTTTGGCATTGAAATTGGCGCTGTAGCGCGAAGTAACCTGTAAAGCATCCTGCAGGAAAAGGTTAAGAAGTTGTAGCAGCGGATATGCAGCAGTAGACCTTACGTTGGCTGTTCACGGCGCTATATTTGCAGTTGCAGCTAGAGACCTTACGCAAAACAAACGCACGGGCCGTTACGTGGTCGTATTTAATTTTCATTAGTGGGAATCCATTCAAAAATATCACTTGTAAAAGTCATTTCTGCTTTTACATAAATGATAATCAAAACACCGAGATGTCTGATTTGAAAAGCTAATTGTTAACTCTCTCTGACCCCCAACTTTCTTTTTGTCTCTGTCTGTCTAGCATGAGTCAGTTTCGGGCGTTAGCGGCTGTGCTGAGGGGTGGGTGTGTTGGAGGCAGTCAGTGGCTGCGAGTATGTGGAGGGGGTCCGGCAAGGCACTGGGTTGATCCCAGGAGAAGCTGCTCATCCGGGGCTACGCCTGGTCACTCATCGGTGGCCGGTAGCTCCAGCTATGTGGAGGAGATGTACTTTGCCTGGCTGGAGGATCATAAAAACGTCCATGAGGTAACGGTGTGCCACATGTGCCATTTCTTCCCACATGAGTGAATTAGAGAAGGACACTAATATTAGTGTTACGGGTTTTTCCCATGAATAGACATTTGCAGGGAGAACAATGTCCAGCACACAAGTGGGGTGGGAGTGGGTTAACAGCTAAATTACGAAGAACTGCCATTGAAAGAGAGCACTTAATAAATGTGCCCACTGCCCTAGGTTGTGCTGGTAGCTCTGCGCATGTACAGTATAATGTCCTGGATTCCAGCCTTTCACTGTCCTGTCATCCCCCAATCTAGAAGTCAGTAGTAGTAAGGTTACTTTTGGTCTATGTTTGCGATGGACCCTCTTGCTTCTGCTGTATCTGTCTTTCTCCGTGTTCTAGTCTTGGGACACATTCTTTCGTAACATCCAGGACTCCAGTCCGTCTGGCGAGGTGGGTGAAAGACGCCCCTCCGCTCTGCTCCAGGGCCGAGTGCAGTCCCACTCACCAGAAATGGCACAGAAAGTGGTGGAGGACCACCTGGCTGTGCACACACTCATTAGAGCCTACCAGGTATACCACACTCACCCCGCCCAGCTCTGTGAGACACACACACACACACAAATATATGAGCTTGTATAATGTGGATTTATTTTATTTACAAATTAATAGATTGATCACATATCTAATAGGCATCCATTTAAATCTTAACCTGTGTGTGTGTGTGTGTGTGTGTGTGTGTTAGAATTAAGAGTTCATCTACTTTGAGCCACAACTAGCTGACTATTTGTAGTTCCAATGTGTGTAAAAAATGCATCAATTAAATCCTCTTGACTTTCCTAAACAGATGCAACTGGCAATGAAAGCTGTTTATACTGTGTGTCCTTGTATTAAAAGGAATATACAATTTGTTTGTCACTGCACAAGGTTATGCAAATTGCAAGATTAACTCTAACCTACTTACCCTTGTTGCTTTTTTGAAAACTGGAAATATCAAAGAGACTACTTAAACAAAACAGGTGGCAACATTTCCCCTCGCCCTTAAATTAATTCGAGGAACTATCCGAGGGATTTATTAAATTCTGGCTTTTGGCAAAGGCGTCACTTTTATTCCCAGCTTGTTACAATCCTGGTGGGAATATGTGTGTGTGTGTGTGTGTGTATGTGGGGGGGGGTGCGTACATGTGTGCGTACATAGACATAAAAACACTCCCATGGGGCTCTTTTCTCAGAAAGGTTGACCTATAACAGAGTGTCAGCTTATTCTCCAGCTGTTCACACTCAGCATCATGAACACATGGAAGAAGTTGGCCGTCAGTGCTTTCTTCCAGAATTCTTCTTAGGTTTAGGCAATAAAACTACTTGATTAAGTTTAGGAAAAATAGTGGTTTGGGTTAAAATAAACCATTTCTGGCAGAAAGTCCTGAAAGCTAAATCCATCTGTTTGCGCATCTTGATGGCAGCTCCTTGCTGAATCTTATTCTCACCTACCTGTCACTTTCTCTTTTTTACCTGATTCTCCTCACCTCTTCTTTTCTGCCTCCTTCTTCACATTTCTGTTTGTCTCTGTGTAGATTCGTGGTCACCATGTTGCGCAGTTAGACCCTCTGGGAATCCTGGAGGCTGACCTGGACTCCTTTGTTCCCTCCGACCTAATCACCACCATTGATAAATTAGGTAAGCCTCACAACACCTGCAATCCTACATACAGTACATCACACATACCACAAATGTATAATTGCAAATAAAGGAAGATTTCTGTCATGTCTTGAGACGATTGTCTTAACAGACTGTATAATTTAAGAAATGCATGTCAAAATAAACATTTTGTTATCTAAATGCATGTCTACAGTAATTATACCTTTTTTAGACTTTTTACCCAAGAGTTATAGAACTCCTTATTTTATCCCCCTTTCCTGACAAAAGGCATATATAGTTAAACCACTGGCAGTATATATGCTGATTAGATTCCTACTATAGAAGTCCTTCCTTCTAATTACCTCAGGGTACTTGTCCTGCTTAAGAATTTCAGTCATAAGCATATTATTCTCATTTTCCTGTGCTTTATTTCAGTAACACTTATGTATCTCTTTGAGGGTTTGCACAGCACATACATGTGCATCTATACACACATTATACACACCCAGGGTTTCATACTTCATCAGAGGAGAGTGTAAGGGGTATTTCAGTATAAAAGGCACCATCACGCTCTCCGCCATGTCTGTATACGGGTTGGTCAGCCTAATGCTATCATTAATCTGAGACTGTGCTCTTGTCATTCTCCATTTCATTTAGCGGGCTGAGGATGAGTGGATGTGGGGCGGCCACAGAAAGCGATTGAAGTATACAGTAATAGCTGAAAGAGAGAGAGAGAGGCAGTGAGAGAGAGAGGTTCTGTTGGCTGCTGTTATCAGTGATCAGAGTGTTTCATGACATTGCATTGCATTATGTATTGTCACCAGTGCTATAGCTCCCTAATGAAAGCTAATGACAGTCTCTGTGGCCCCTTATTTGGTCAGCTGATAGTACAAGAGGCTATTCTTGGCCCCCTTTGTCTTTGCTGTGTTCCTAATATGATTTGCACCTGTCTCCTCTTATGTTGCCTGCAATCTTGAGCTTGACCAGCTCTCAGGTGGGCTTTGTCAGCGCAGAAACTTATGTGGGGCTGCCGATACTGATGCTGTTATGCACTACGTTTGCAGTGAGCACTACTGTCCTTTTCATTAAAAAGTCCAGCCAAATAAGTGCACCCTTTCAATAAGATAGGTGAGTTAGGGCTGCAAGTAACAATTATTTTCATGATTAATTCATCTGTCGTTTTTTTTCTTCTTAAATCAATGCATCAATTAGTCTATAAAATGTTACAAAATTCCCAGATCCCAAGGTAACATCTTCCAATTGTTTTGCCCGACCAAAAGTCAAAAACTTTTCAATTTTATAATTCTTTAAAACAGATCAAATCAGCATATCCTCACACTGGAGAAGCTGGAATCAACGATTGTTTGACATATATTTTTGTACTTTTTAGTACTAATCATACTCATAATCATACATTAGCTATGATTTCTGTAGCCTTCACGTGATATCATTAAGAAATGGAAGAAGTTAAGTGATGTTTGAGATCATGAATTAATTGTGTTATGAGTGTTATTGTGCTGTTATTGTTCTGGGTGATATTCTTAAACAAACCTGTGTTTCACGTGGTGTTATCGTAGGTTTCTACGGTCTTGATGAGTTTGACTTGGATATGAGCTTTCAACTGCCCCCCACCACCTTTATCGGAGGCGCAGACAACACACTTCCTCTTAAGGAAATCATTCGCAGACTAGAGGTATTTTGTTTATGTCCATACATGCGTCTAATGATGGAGGAAAGCCAATTATCACTATCTCATGTTTTTTTTTGTTTTTTTTAAATCTTTTTCAGACATCCTACTGTGGTCACATAGGGGTCGAATATATGTTCATTAACAATGTGGACCAGTGTCAATGGATTCGTCAGAAATTTGAGACTCCGGGAATCATGCAGTTCACTGATGCTGAGAAGAGGACTTTGCTAGCCCGCCTGATCAGATCCACACGGTTTGCGGTCTTCAGTACACTTTGCTGAAAGCACAATAGCTCAGTTTTAGTTATAGCTCACATCAGAGCCTAAACAAAACTCTTGCCCAGGCATATATTTGAAAAGATAAACACCCTATTCTTCATGTGAGCTTATTTTCATTTCTGTTAAATTATCTCAGAAGTCACTGGAGGTTCCTAGAAGTGATCATTTTATTGTATTCTGTCTTGTTCTATGCTGTTGCAGTGTTATCATTCTTACTGTAATTAACACATGCACCGCACATTGGTACTGAAATACATTTGCTAAATGCTTGAGTACAAGTTCTCTGAACGATCATAGTAATGTTCCAAAACGTATTTCCTGTAATGGAGCTTTAGTTAGAAATGCTAAAAGCTCTGGGTGTGGAGGGACTGTCTTGGTTGACACGTTTCTTCAAAATGTGTGAAAGTCTGGGACAATGCCTAGGAAGTGGCAGACCGGGGTGGTGGTTCCCCTCTATAAAAAGGAGAACCAGAGGGTTTGTGCCAATTACAGGGGTATCACACATCTTAGCGTCCCTGGTAAAGTCTACTCCAAGGTGTATGAAAGGAGGGTTCGCCAAGTTGAACCTCGGGTTGAAGAGGAACAATGCGGATTCCGTCCTGGTCGTGGAACAGCGGATCAGATCTTCACTCTCGCAAGGATCCTGGAGGGAGCATGGAAGTATGCCCAGCCGGCCTACATGTGTATTGTGGATCTGGAGAAGGCATATGACTGGGTCCCCCGGGAGATACTGTGGGAAGTGCTGCGGGAGTATGGGGTGAGGGGGTCCCTTCTCAGGGCCATCCAATCTCTGTCTGACCAAAGTGAGAGCTGCGTCCGGGTTCTTGGCAGTAATTTGTATGCGTTCCAGTTGAGGGTTGTGCGCTGACAATGGAGTGGGAGATTGGTCAGAAAATCGGAGCAACAGGTGCATTATTACATTCCATTTTTCGCACCGTTGTGACGAAAAGAGAGCTGAGCAAGAAGGCAAAGCTTTTGATCAACAGGTCAGTTTTCATTCCTACCCTCATCTATGGTCATGAAGGTTGGGTCATGACCAAAAGAATGAGATCCAGGGTACAAGCGGCCAAAATGGGTTTCCTCAGGAGGGTGGCTGGCGTCTTCCTTAGAGATAGGGTGAGAAGTGCAGTCATCCGTGAGGAGCTAGAGCCGCTGCTCCTTCATGTCTAAAGGTGCCAGTTGAGGTGGTTTGGGCATCTGGTAATATAAGGATGCCTCCTGGATGCCTCCAGGCTGGGAGGAGGCCTCGGGGAAGACCCAGGACTAAGTGGAGGGATTATATCTCCAACCTGGCCTAGGAATGCCTCGGGATCCCCCGGTTGGAGCTGATTGATGTAGCTCGGGAAAGGGAAGTTTGGGGTCTCCCGCTGGAGCTGCTGCCCCAGCGACCCGATACTGGATAAGCGGATGAAGATGGATAGATGGATGGATGCTTTGGTTATCATCATCATTATTAGTCAGTAGGAGACTAGCAGTTTAATCTAAATCGTTGTTGTGTAACTAACAAACTAGTCTATATCCTTCGCATTCTGCTTCTGGGATTGTTACGGTGCTGCAGGAAATTCCGCCGGATGCGTGTTTTTTCTGTTTCCATCCTCTTTCTTTGTGTTGGAATTTTAAATTTGGTGGATTTATGAGGACTATGGTTGACTGCTCCTCAGATCTGTCCAATCTGAGTTTTTGCAGCGGCTCTGTGGTGAGTTTAGCACCACCCATTACAATTCTGATTGGTTTAAAGAAATGCCATTAAACCAGAGCACATTTCCTCCCATGGCCGAATTCTGTGTGGAGTACCCAGACCCTCCTTCAGAGTGCTTTGGAGGAGGGTCTGGGAAAGCGAGACTACTAACTAACAAACATACATCCATGAACTCTACATCTTTTTCATGTCTAGGTTTGAGGACTTCCTGGCCAGAAAGTGGTCGTCAGAGAAACGTTTTGGTCTTGAGGGCTGTGAAGTGCTCATCCCTGCTCTTAAAACCATGATTGACAAGTCGAGCGCTGCCGGCATCGACAGCGTGATCATGGGGATGCCTCATCGGTACTGTGTATTACACATTTCTCGCCTCTCAGCTCAACCTATGCACACAGCTGATTCATCTCCTTCTATATTTGATATAGGGGCGACTGAATGTGTTGGCCAATGTGATCCGTAAGGACCTTGATCAGATCTTCTGTCAGTTTGACCCCAAGTTAGAGCCTGCTGATGAGGTGAGGGAACTGTGTGGAAAAGTATCAAAGGAAGCCATTCTGGAGATACAACTGATGCTGTATTTCATGATCTTTCCCTCACCGGTAGGGGTCGGGTGATGTCAAATACCACCTCGGGATGTACCACGAGAGGATTAACCGTGAGACAGACAAGAACATTACGCTGTCACTCATGGCGAACCCCTCCCACCTGGAGGCAGTGGATCCAGTGGTTCAGGGCAAGACCAAAGCTGAGCAATTCTACAGAGGAGACACTCAGGGAAAGAAGGTAAAATTATTGTTCTGGGTACATGATGGCTTTTTGCTGTGTTTGGTGCTGTAAATATAGATTTGCATTAAAGCTATGTTGCTATGTTATGATTTTTCCAGGTAATGTCCATCTTGATTCATGGTGACGCTGCTTTTGCTGGACAAGGAGTTGTGTATGAGACTTTCCATCTGAGTGAGCTCCCCTCCTACACCACACATGGTACCATCCATGTGGTGGTCAACAACCAGGTACATACATACATTTATTTTGTAATTTACTTAATGTTATGGCAGTAATACCAATATTATTGCCTTTTTTTGTTTAACATTACAAAACAAAACACGACAATTGGTGCAATTAAACATAAATAATAAAACATTAGGAGAGACATTAGGACATAAGTACAGTACAAGTTATTTTGGCATTAAAGGTTGAATTTTGCTATTGTTGTGACATGTCAGGCAAGGTTTGTTTGTAATGAGTAAGGCTAATGACAAAGAAAAAAGGGAGAGAGACTCAAATTAGGGAGGATATTTAGTAATATATTGTTGAAAACAAAGGGTGTGGGTGGTTTTAAGCTTGTGGGTTTGTAATTGACCATGTAAAGCCCCTGGCTAGCATGCCGGGGAGGGGGCGGTAGTGAACCATAAGGCAGGCTCCAAAATGAATACTACTGCTAATACTAACAATCTTACAGTTGTAATTACTACTGGTGCTACTTTTTTTACTTCTGCAACAATAAATAATAATAATAATTGGGGCTGAATGATAATTCACTATTGTCTGTCAACTGAAGATGAGATCATATTGTGTTATTGTTTTACACAATTCTGTTTACATTTATTATTCCCAAAAATTATCAAAATGAGCTCTTAATTGTTTTGTTTTACAGATGTTGTCCTGATGTTACTCATAACACTAGAGCACATTTTGTTGTTTGGAACCTAATGTCGTTCATTATGCATGTGATTCTCAGCTCTAAATGATACAAAAATTTGACGTGTGATTGTCCCTTAGATTGGCTTCACCACAGACCCTCGAGTGGCCCGCTCCTCCCCCTATCCCACCGATGTGGCTCGGGTTGTCAATGCACCCATCTTCCATGTGAATGCTGATGATCCCGAGGCTGTCATGTATGTCTGCCGGGTGGCTGCAGAGTGGAGATCCACCTTCAACAAGGATGTTGTCATTGACCTGGTTAGTCACAGCCAAGTCTGAATGAATTAACAGGAAACACAATTATAATTACACTTAGACATGACTTCTGTGTGTATTTACAGGTTTGTTACAGGCGGTTTGGCCATAATGAGATGGATGAGCCCATGTTCACCCAACCGCTGATGTACAAACAGATCTGTTGTCAGGAGCAAGTGCTGAAAAAGTACTCCAACAAGCTCATTGTAGAGGGAGTGGTGACACTGCAAGATTTTGAGGTTTGTGATCGAATGCTGTTTGCTCTTGTTAAATATACTGTATATTGGTAGCTGCTACTGTATGCCGTTTTATTTGGTATCACCGTCCGCCGGACTATGTGCATTAAATCACATTTAGATATTACTCTAGCCTTCGAGTAAATATGTTGCGCCAGCACTGCTGTAGTTGAGTTTCAATTTACTGCCTCAGTTCAATCACCTAGCCTCACAATCCCTCACATAAAAGTATATATTGCTCAATGAAGTTAAAGCATACCTCGGATTGTGGCGCCATTTAGTGGAATTGCTCAGGTTCTTCATCCAAAACAGAAACTTCGATCGTAACATCCATTCTGAAATTTGTTTTATAGCACATGTCAGAGAAATACTGCAGCTTGAATCTGGTGTGCTACTTCCTGGCTTTTGATGAACATTGTTTTCTGTTGTGTGGCCTGCTGTTTGGGCTCCTGCAAAAGCACCATTTGTAATGTAGCAAGGCAGAACCATTACTGCTGATGTAGACTTCTCTCCTCTAATGTTTCTCTCTCTTTTATTCTCTTTCACTCTGTCTCAACTATACTCAGTTTGGGTCAGTCAGCTGTAGTCCTTTTAATAATTAACAAATGGTTTAAATGTGGCGGTTTTCATTGTCCTTATTGCACGTTACCTGCAGGAAGAAGTTTCCAAATATGACAAGATATGCGAGGAGGCATACACCAGCTCCAAGGATGGAAAGATTTTACACATTCGACACTGGCTTGACTCCCCCTGGCCAGGTAAATTGTATTCTTGCATTTCATTAATCAAGTTAAAACAAATTAAGTTGATTGACTGCCTTTTCTGTGAATACTTTCTGTTCCTGCTGGAGTGAATCTCTCTCTCTCTCTCTCTCTCTCTCTCTCTCTCTCTCTCTCTCTCTCTCTCTCAGCAGAGGGAGAGCCCAAAAGCATGAGTGGTGTCCCCACGGGACTGCATGAGGAGGTCCTGCAGCACATCAGTCAGATAGCCAGCTCTGTGCCTCTGGAAGGTTTTCAGATCCACCCTGGTAAGTTTAGTTGCTTTGTGCTGAAGGCTAGAGCAGTAATCAAAACTGATGCTGATGATAGTAGTCCTACTGATATGATATGTTGTGCTAGAAATCTATACAATGACAGAAGGGCACACATTACTGCAAGTTATGGGATACATACTTATCAATGATAAAAGATCCTTAAGTCACATAGACCCCAAGTTTTTGTCTACAGGGATGATATTAAGTCAATTAAAGCAGTAAAGCACCTGTAAACACATCCTTTACAAACAGCAGGTGTTTGGCCTGCACAGCTGATTTTGCGCACGCTATCGCAATTAAAACTCCCACAAGGGTTTTTGATATTATTTACAACACGGTATGACAGTCCAATGCATTTTACACTCCCTTCCCCAGTGCTTTCTTAAGATATTGCTTGGTTTAATTTTTGTTCCTGTGTGTGTGTGTGTGTGTGTGTGTGTGTGTGTTCTCTAGGAGTGTCTCGTATCCTGCGAGGTCGGGCTGACCTGGTGAAGAATCGGCAGATGGACTGGGCTCTAGGAGAGTACATGGCCTTTGGTTCCCTTCTCAAAGATGGCATCCATGTACGACTCAGCGGGCAAGATGTAGAGCGGGGCACCTTTAGGTGAGTCCATGTCAACACAACTGAAAACTAAATGTTGCCTCCATAGGCATCTTTTTTTAAACCTCTATGCCTTCTTATATTAATGCTCTTACACTAGAAGGAGCTCCCACTACCACCACAGTATAGTATCAAGTATGTTTCAAGTATAGTTAGTGAATTAACCAAGCATTTTAAGAAAATTGATTTTTTACCATCTTCATTTTTATAGTTTGAGAGTCCTTGTGGAGTCATAGTCTCTCAAACAACAGATAAGCTTTATCCTTCCTTGCAATGATTTAGGGCTTGGTGCTAAATAGATAACATAACAAATCAACTTTGAGCTAAATCATATCAAGATGAAATTACATTATCGATTGTAAATTAACAAAAGGAGTTGGTTACACATGAAGAGATTTTTCTCATTTAATGGACAACACTAAAGCACAGTTCATTGTTCTGAACATAAATATTGTATGTTTAATTTTGCATACATTTGCCATATTTTGATATACAGTATATCGTTATTGGAAAACATCCTCAATACTGTCATAATGTCTATGTCACACAGCCATGCAATTACTTAAATTGATATTGGCCCAAATGTACTATTTTGAAATCTAATTTGGACATTTGTTGAGTCTCTCAGGGCGAGCCTTCCTGACCAGAAATAAAGACAGTGAATTAAGTAATTGGGGGGGGGGTAGCACAGGGAGGTCTGACAGACAGAAGACGTCAGAATAGTCTCCTGGGAACTGTGAAGCCCACATGGTGTTGTCATGGTATGGAGGGACAAGTGACACATGAACAAAACCAGCTCCCCCTTTCATTGTGCCTGTCTCGTCTGTCCCCTATCATTTCTCTACCAGCCTATCTTCACTGACACCAAACCCCCCTCTCCACCCCTCTCAGCTCACAACAACATACATCACACTAACTAACCAGAGGCTACAGGGCTTTTTCTTTTGCCTCGCGTTTTCCATTAACATCCACTTCTCCCCTTCCACTGTCCCCCTTATGATTTGATATATTGTAATTTACCTGGCTAAAACTACTGTACATCCACCCTTAATCTCTGTATCATCTGTTGTTGATTTAAATCCTCCTATGTGTCAGTTGAGAGTCCACATTATATTATTTGTGTTCTTTCTCACTGTACCTTAGCTATACTTTCTACCTCCTTTACCATGCCTTATTGTTTTTTCCCACCTACGCTTTTGTTCAACCCCCACTACTGTTTCCCTTCACAGTTCTTAGGAGCTGAGCATATTGGCATGTTACAGACGAGTGGGCCTGCTTGCGTTTCTGTGATGTACGTAACAGTGTGCACTAATGGATTCAGTCGTTGTGTTTGGGTGGGTGCTGCGCTGTGCACCCCTTTCCTTGACTAATGGGGCCCCCAGGCAGAGGATGTGTGTGTGTGTGTGTGTGTGTGTTTTTGTGTGTGTGTGTGTTTTTGTGTTTGTGCATGTGAAAGAAAGAAAAAGGAGAGAGGTGGACACACAGTTTATGAGGCAATTCTAGAGAAAGAGACCTAATTCTTGTGAGATTTCCGGATCTTATTTGGATTGAGTGCGAGTAGTTTTCAGAAAACTAAACGTGAAATTACCTTAATTATTGCTGGATGCTCTCACTTTTAGTTGTTCATCAAAGAATTAGAGAGAGTGTATACACGAATGTGGAGCAAGGGTCAGAACAAAAAATTATGCGTACATCATATGCCCTCATTAGTGCATAATTATGGAAGATATTTTTCAAAGGACTCAAATTATGATCATCTAGTCTTCTAGGTGGTAATTTATCACATTGAAGATAATAATCAATAGATGAGGGGTTATTTCCTGCAGTTCTTCCGCCTGACTGTTACATAACCTCTCGCACTGTGTGTGTGTCTGAGTGTATGTGTGTCTAGATGTCATTAAAGTGATGTTAAAGAGATTTAAGTGATTGTCTGATCGTGCTGGTTTTGAAGACTTATTCCTAACCAAGGAGCGAGTGGACTGCTAGAGCTTGTTAACATTTGGCTCTTTGCTCCCATCAACTCTTGTTGGGCCTCATACTGACTGAAGATGAGGAGAGAGGAGGGTACTCTTCATGGAGTGCTTTTATGGGTCAGACCACCCGCTGTGTGTGTGTGTGTATGTATGTGTGTGTGTGTGTGTGTACCCTTCATTTGCTAGGTTAAGAATCTTTTATAGAAATCCTATTGTCCTGTTGTTTCATCATTTAAGACCGCTTAGTCTTTGTTATTGTTCTGTAGTTATAAATACCACACTGTTTTGTGTACTCTACTGTAAATACTAGTGGTTAAATTAATTTTTAAATCAATAATAACTACTAAAAACCACTTTTTATAGACTAAACAATTTATTAATTTATTAATTGTTGGTAAAAAATAATTCATAGTTTAATCATTTGTAAAAAATAGTGCAGCCCTGCTAAAACCTTTTTTGCATATAACATTTGTCACCACCTCTTTTGTTTATATCCCACTGTATCCATTAATCTCAGCTAAATGTGATATATATTCTCTCTTAGATGATGTCATAACATTGATTCAGTTTTGTTGCTCCATAATGATGACTTAGCAGAACAGTGGTGCTCTTTGGCCCTGCAGCATGGCTTTAGGGATTGTCAGTCAGTCAGTCCTCTTTTGTCCAATCTGAAATACCTATTAACTATTGGATGGATTTTCATGTTGGAAAGGATGAATAATGTTGGTTTTAATGTTAGCATGGTAACACACAATGATGAACATGGTAAACAATATAACTGCTTTACATTAGCATGTTAGCATTTTCATTGTAAGCACCGAGCCGGTAGCATTGTGGTAGTCTTGTTTCTATGTGCCTGTTTCAGTCCCTTCTCTCTCTGCCTTTGTTATGTTTTGCAGTCACCGCCATCATGTTCTGCATGACCAAGAGGTGGACAAACATATCTGTGTTCCCATGAACCACCTGTGGGCCGACCAGGCTCCTTACACTGTCTGCAACAGCTCCTTATCAGAGTATGGAGTGCTAGGTGAGACTGAAGCCACCCCAGCCACACATCATGCTTTAGTTCATAAGTCATATGTAGCTCTGTGTAATGACTGTGACTTCAGGTTTTGAGCTTGGCTTCGCCATGGCCAGTCCAAATGCTCTAATCCTCTGGGAGGCCCAGTTTGGAGACTTTAACAACACAGCCCAGTGTATCATTGATCAATTCATCAGCCCGGGCCAGGCCAAGTGGGTCCGCAACAATGGTATTGTCCTACTGCTGCCACATGGGATGGAGGGAATGGTGAGGAGGGAAAATATTCTGGCCAACGCTATTTCATCCTGTAGTATTTAGAAAATTAATTTTGATATTTTTGGAATAAATGTTTTAGTGGAATTCCTTTTCCATTTCATCAGTATGTGTCTTCTATTCTGTCCACAGGGCCCAGAACATTCATCTGCTCGACCTGAACGCTTCCTGCAAATGAGCAAAGATGATCCCGATCACTTTCCTGTATGTTCACATGTACAATTTACATGGTTGAAATTGTTACAGATTCGAGCAACATCATTATCACACAGTGTGCTGCAGAGAACATCCAATATGTTCCTGTTTTATTAGCTATGCTGATGTCATAACCACTTAAGTGATGGCTTAAGTGATGATTGCCAATTTCTCTGGAGCTGAAAAGTCTCTTTATTATGGCCTTCACAGAGTTGGTATTCAGCAGTAACTCAGGTCCCAAGGGTGCGTTAGTACAAGGGAAGATTCAAGGAGAGGACCACAGTGGGCTGTATCAGCAGAAGCTTACCAGATTCATCTTCAAATGGGATATTGATCAAAGTATTAGTGGAAGCATAATAAGGGATTAACATTCTCTGTGTGTGTGTGTGTGTGTATGTGTGTGTGTGTGTGTGTGTGTGTATGTGTGTGTGAGAAAGAGAGAGCATACTTGTGATTAAAAAGAAACATCTTATCACACTGTTGTGAACCATCAGAGCCAAATTTTCGTGATCAGTATTGGTGTGTGTGTGTGTGTGTGTGTGTGTGTGTGTGTGTGTGTGTGAGAGAGAGAGATGCATCTCTCGCCCAATTATAAGAAAAAACATTGCTGCAACCAACACTATAATTCTGTAATGTTGTAAAGTTCTGTTTTAGAATCAATAACCTCTATATATTCTTTTCTTTGTAATACTTTTTTTTTTCTCCAAAGGAGTTCAATGGCGATTTTGAGGTCCAGCAGCTGTATGAATGTAACTGGATTGTGGTCAACTGCTCCACACCTGCTAACTACTGTCATGTGCTCCGACGGCAGATTCTGCTGCCATTCAGAAAACCAGTAAAGTGTAACATCGTCTTCACTATATGTTGTGTGTCTTCTCCAGTTTGTGCTTGTCATGTAATTATAGATTTTACATTTGAAATGCATATATTATATCACATATACATATAAGGCTACTATTGTGTTAAAAAAAAAAAAATCCAGATGGTTTGTTGACAACACATGCTGATGATTAGAATACATTTCCTGAATATTATTTCCTTGTTGACATTAAAAACATTTAGTTTGCTTGGTATTCACTTTTGAGGAAAACAGTGGTTCATATCTGTAATTGGAATGAAATCAAAGTCTCAAATATGAAAACACGAGAGGCATAAACTGGGGTTATGACTTCACATTTGTTGATTGCTTCATCGTGACAGACAAACTGCCAAAAATACTGTTGTAATACAATACTATACCACAACCATGATTCGAAAATAGGCACTGTTTGCAGAAAGATGCACAATCTTTGATAGTACTCATTTACAGTACAAATGTGGTTCTGTATGCAATTAATTTGTACTCTGAACCTCTACAGTAGAACTAGTTTGGGTGTAAAGTTTTGGGGTGTAAAGCTTTTCTGCTCTTTTGTATGTGCACATCTTTTTTTTCAGTCTCTCACAGTTTTCAGCCACAGTGAATGTCTTAACTGATCCCCTGTCGCACATAAATGCAGTGCTTTGCGAAGCATGAGAAAATGACTTCCTGAGCAAATTAGCGAGGGGGCCAATTGGGGATAATATTGTTTTGTTTTTTATGAAAAAGTCTGGACTTGGTTGGCTGAGCACAAAGGATTTTATTTATTTAATTGTTAAAGAAATGTTTTTTTTTTCCCAATGCTGATGTTGCGTGCTATACTGCAACAAATTAGCGGGAAAAGAGATATAAAGTTTTATCACTGGAGTTTTTTCAAAGTGCACAATAAGGTTATAGATGATAGAATCAATCTTTTTTTTTTGTTATTGACCAACACTTTTTTTCACAGCTGATTATTTTCACTCCAAAGTCTCTGCTGAGGCACCCTGATGCAAGGTCCAGTTTTGATGATCTCACAGAAGGTGGAGTTTTACTTTATCACTGTAAAATGTGACTTAAGAATTTGTCATAAATGTTGATGGACAGTAATAGGTAACATATACTCAATGTTGGCAGGCACTACATTCAAGAGGTTGATTCCAGACGAGGGCCCTGCGAGTCAAAACGCAGCCCAAGTGAAGAGAGTGATCTTCTGCACTGGCAAAGTCTACTATGAACTGGCTAGAGAGAGAAAACGGCAAAAACTGGAAAGAGACATCGCCATCATTAGACTTGAGCAGGTGTTTAGTCCCTCTCCTTGAAATGAGAGTGATGCAGTGTTGTCATTTCTTCTTTCACTTATCCTTTGGCCTCCCCCCTCAGATCTCTCCGTTCCCATTTGACCTGGTCAGAGCGGAAACAGAGAGATATGGCAATGCTGAGCTGGTCTGGTGTCAGGAGGAGCACAAGAACATGGGTTACTGTGATTACGTCCGGCCACGTTTCCTCACAGTGGTGGCCAACCAGAAGCCCATTTGGTAAGGGTGTCTATTCACTTGTTACCAGATTTGTTCATGACAGAGATAAAGTGGAACAATCCTTTTAGCGAATCAGGTAACAAACCTTCAGTGTTTCTTCCAGGTATGTGGGACGGGACCCTGCAGCTGCTCCTGCGACAGGGAACAAGTCCACCCACCTCAATGAGCTGAAGAGGTTCATGGACACAGCTTTCAACCTGAACGCCTTCCACGGGAAGAACTTGTAATTGAGAACTGGAGCAAGAACCAGACTGGAGGTGCAGTTTCATCTCCAACTATCAGAGTCTACTTATTAAGTCTTGATGTGGTAAATTGGCACATTTTAAAACCTTTTTAGTTTCGTGACAATCTGGAGTATAGCCTAGTGATTTTAGTAAACATGATTTATCCCCTGATATTCTTATGTGAAGTCAGCAATGCTAACTTACTTATGCTTGAATCGGACTCAACAACAGTTATGTCTTATGAGGCAGTCTCTATGTCAGATTTAGTAAGTGATCATTGTTTAATCTCGACCAATTGTAGCTTGCAGTCTTTTTGTGACCTGCAACAACTATGATGTAAGAAGCATCATGAAGCCCAACTAGGCGTGAGAAGGCAAAAAAAACAATTGGTCACACTATTCTTCCTAGGGCCTCGCAAGTATCCTAAATGCAACTTTTCTTCCACTGTGACATGGGATAGACAAATTGTGGGACAAATTGTGCCATGGCCATACCCCATGTCAAGCGGAATCAAGTCATTCTTATTTACTGTGTGTAGCCCCAAATCATCCTTTACCCTTATACCCTACGTTTGGATAAGGAAAACCTCAACCTAACACAAACACCTCATCTTTGGGATCAAGACATTTACAGGCTGATATCATGTATCTGATTCAAGCTTTACCGGATTTGCACTTTATTCAATCAACGCTATTCAACTGAGGGCCTATATGAGTGCTTTAACTGATAAGTACTGTGTGTGTATACACCACAATGTCTTGTCTGAAGAGAACCAGACACAAAGATGTTCAGCCTCTAAACTGTGTTACACCTCCCAACACCTTTATTTCAAAATAAACTAAAGTATTACACAAACATTAAGTCACATAATTGTCAACTAGTTGTGTGGCAAAGTAGCAACAGTACAATCTTTGTACCCTTAATAACATCCACACACCATTTAGATTTGTGATTGTGTTATTGGAATATTTTTAGTACTGAAGATACCTCCATTGCTTCCATGCTGATGAATACTACTGTATATTAGTAGTATAGTTTTGTATTTTGTAGATAAATAGCAGAAGTTACGAGACACACAGAACACCAACTGGTGAATTTAAACAATGAATGTGAAATACATTTTGCAGGTATGAAGATTGTTTGGAAATTTAACACATCAGTAGGTTTATTTGCTTTGGCTACCTTAGCTGTTAGTAAAGGAGTGTGTATTTATTGTCACACTTCACTTCACCAGGAGACATGAGCCAGCTGGCACAGAGACTTGCAGCCATGTTTTCTACTTAGGACATAAGGCTCAGCTTCCTCTTTGGAGGCTGAGGGATGCACACACACATAAACATAGCAAAGCTTTGGATGCTTTGAGAGCAGTATTATCTCTTGGTTATCACAATAAAACCCAGGTATTTAACAGAATTGATATTAGTTACCACTGTGCGTAGAAATGTTATAGAAAATGATGCTTCCTGTTTAGCCATACTGTAGATAACCATAAGTCATGCACAAATGTTATTTTACATTGACAATTATTTAAAAATAAATGTATGTGTTTTAGTTATTTAAAGAAAAAAAATATTAGTATTATATTTATTTTTAATAAACATATTAGTGTGGGCACTGAGACGTATGCACACTACCCCAGAAATAATAAAATATGGAATAAAATTCATTTAAGTTTGATAACATTCTTTGGTCATGATTTTTGCTTGCAGATGATGATTGACAGTTAAAAATGGTTAAAAGCAATAAACAATTATTTGAATTCATAAGTAGTAAAATGCACCCCTTCCTCATTTTAATACATGTACCAGACCAGATCAGGCCAGTCTGCTGTTAGCAGACTTGAGATAGATATGGCTGTGACTGACAGTTAGTTTACAAGCATTATGACTCTACTCCATTTGTGCTACTGTTATATATATTACTGCTGTGCTACTTTTTTCTTTTTCTTTTTTATTTCCTGTTATTCCATACTTGTCACCTGTGGCCACAGTGGCTATTGTTCATAAAAAGGTTCCTGTACACCAGGGCAAAAATAAGCTATTGGGGCCCCTGCCAACACCACCCTATCCCCTTCTGTACATCATGTATGTACCCTGTCTCCTCCAAGGTTCTCATTAAGTAATGTTCACACACTGGACTACATATGGCATATGGCATATTTGCCTAGAAATCAACCCGGCTTTTCTGTGTGTCATTAATGGACTATGCACCAGGTGAGCCCAATATAAGCTAAAACAATTAGTTAAAACCTTCAAAAGAAAGACTGGCCCACAAAATGTAATAATAATCCAGGGCCCACCATCGTGCACCTTAATTATACAAATTCCCTTACAAATCTGCAATACCAACTGACATATATATATATATATATATATATATATATATATATATATATATATATATATATATATATATATATGAATGTGTAAATGCATATTTTCATTTCTGTTATCTTCAGTAAGCGCTCTCCACAGCATTAACAGCTTCTTTGCAAACAGGGTCCAGTTGTCCATCTCCGCCTTCAGGAAAAAACATGAACAGGTTTCCAGACAGTCAGTCTGCACTTTGACATCACAATAACGTAACACGTAGTCTCCGCGTTCCTTCAAAGCTAACCAAACTCACCGAACTCCAGCTGCTTTACATTACAGCGGAAGACGACCTCCCCGCTGACCACGAGCTCCACCATGTTCCACTCGCGCGTGTCTTCCAAGACGCACTGGTGCCCGCGCGCTGTCAGAGCGGCTGCAGACATATTGGACGGACAATGGTTGACCTCAACTAAAACAGTCAGGAAAGCAGACAACATGCGGTATTCTAATTGGACTCGAAAAGAAACATACCCTGAAGACCCTGCAGGCGGAAGTTCCTGTGTTCTACTACTCCATTGGATTCATAAGGTCCGCTGCAAAGGGTCACCCGCGCGTTTTTCGGCATTGTTTGCTGTGGTCACCTGGGTAACTGTCATACACAATACACCTCTTGTTGCTTAGATGGCATCCTCTCCAAAATGTGTCCATGAATCACATTTTCTCCTCTTGTTAAAAAAATTAAGTTATTAATTTGTTAGGGCTGTGTGATCAACACTAAATTGCATTTGTGAGGATCTCACCATATCAAGTAAAATATTAATTTTATAAGCTACCACAAGATTTGACTTTATTATAAACTTTATTATAAATGTGACGTAGAACCATATGCCACGTATATAACAGATAATATGGCTTATGACTTCATTATTTCAAAGAACTCATAATTTGTCATAATTTTAAGGGTTGAAAGTTAGCTTTTTGGCTATACTGACACATTTACACTGATCAATGTGCATTGTATAATAATAAATAATTCAAAAAGTCATAGTTATTAAAACTTTCTAAAAATGAATAATGTAGTAGGTTTTTAAAATCACATTGACATCCTGATTCCATAAATTCAGAGCAGTGCCGACCAGAGCCAGCTCAGTTGCCACAGTACCCAGAATGTGGTGGATAAGTGGATATGTCTGTAAGGTTACATTTCTTTCACAGTATAAAACACAATCAGAGTAGAAACTCAAACGTAGCATTGATATGCATCTACTCTGTAAACGGCCAAACAAACATATCATTTGGTTTTGGTTTCTTTTAATCTTCAACAGTGCTTCATAAAACAATACAGTACTTTGACAGTAATAAACACAGTGATCACCTCAGGTTGATAAGTGTCGTTTCAAGCTTACATTTACACTTTGTAACATTAAGTTATAGCTATGATACAAAAATAAATAACTTGATTGAATGAATTAAAATATATTAAATAAAGACATTTGTATTTACAAATACACAATTTTGAACATAACATTCTTAAATAAGCTAAACGGTATCACTTTAAAATCTTGATCAGCTGCTTTTTCCAATATATCTAATACAGTACAGTATGAACTAAACGTCTAATAATGTTTTTATAAAATCTTTTTTTGGTAACAGACATTTAAGTAATACCACATGTTTTTTTGGTACAATAGACACAATTTATGAAGACAACATAAATAGAAATTGCATAAAAGATTCTAGATGTACAATGTACCTAGACCTTCAGAATATCACTAGATAGTCTTTTTTAACAGTATGATAGCAGCATGCAATTTGCAAGTTGACATAAAGTAAGACAATCGGCCATTCATCATAACTCACTTACTGACTACTTTTGCTCGTCACCGAACAATAAATGTATTATTTGGCAAATTCAGCTCGATTTAGTGCAAAACAACAATCAAAAGCTCCAATTTGGATTGATTTCTTTTTTACCTACATACAGAAGCTATTTTGACAGACATCTGAATAAGTGCAATATATTGGATTGGTAAACATCCTCTATGATATCCAAACACCTCTAATATTCTCTAACAATGAGGTAAATACATTATCAGCACTTCATACATTTTACATTACAGTATAGAACAAAACAGCTTTACGTAACATTTTGTATCACAGTTACAGTGTATATTTTGCGATTGACTCACCATTTTCCCTGGTACTGACAGTTTCCTATGATTTACTTCCATTCTTCAAACCTTGTGCATCTACTTGTGATAAAGTCTGGGTTTGAGCTTCCACTTTAGTCTGGTCAGGGGTCTTTAGCAGAATTTGTGGCAACGTTTGCTGATTCTTGGTCAGTTCAGTTGGTCTCTGCGGTGTTTTCCTTTGCCAGCTTGTGTCTGTTTGCGTGTGCGTCTCTAGCGTCTGACCCTGTCTTTGCTGGGTCGGATTGGAGCCGGAGTTACATTTATTGCACAGATCCCTCATGTCCAGTAGAGCCTGTACCAGACACTTGACAAATTCTGTTGAACATGTCTCTGGGCTCTCGTGGAAACTGGACACACAGAAGATAATGTGGTCTGACTGAGGGTTGTAGCACGCTCCATATCCGTTTGGAACCACAGGTCCGTAGCAGCAGAACATCTCAACAGTAGTAGGAACCTAAGGGAAGAATGAATCCTTCAGTATTTAATGCTGCTGTAGGTGGAAAGGTTGAGATACCACTATTCTACTATACACTCACCTAAAGGATTATTAGGAACACCTGTTCAATTTCTCATTAATGCAATTATCTAATCAACCAATCACATGGCAATTGCTTCAATGCATTTAGGGGTGTGGTCCTGGTCAAGACAATCTCCTGAACTCCAAACTGAATGTCAGAATGGGAAAGAAAGGTGATTTAAGCAATTTTGAGCATGGCATGGTTGTTTGTGCCAGACGGGCCGGTCTGAGTATTTCACAATCTGCTCAGTTACTGGGATTTTCACACACAACCATTTCTAGGGTTTACAAAGAATGGTGTGAAAAGGGAAAAACATCCAGTATGCGGCAGTCTTGTGGGCGAAAATGCCTTGTTGATGCTAGAGGTCAGAGGAGAATGGGCCGACTGATTCAAGCTGATAGAAGAGCAACTTTGACTGAAATAACCACTCGTTACAACCGAGGTATGCAGCAAAGCATTTATGAAGCCACAACACACACAACCTTGAGGCGGATGGGCTACAACAGCAGAAGACCCCACCGGGTACCACTCATCTCCACTACAAATAGGAAAAAGAGGCTACAATTTGCAAGAGCTCACCAAAATTGGACAGTTAAAGACCGGAAAAATGTTGCCTGGTCTGATGAGTCTCGATTTCTGTTGAGACATTCAGATGGTAGAGTCAGAATTTGGTGTAAACAGAATGAGAACATGGATCCATCATGCCTTGTTACCACTGTGCAGGCTGGTGGTGGTGGTGTAATGGTGTGGGGGATGTTTTCTTGGCACACTTTAGGCCCCTTAGTGCCAATTGGGCATCGTTTAAATGCCACGGCCTACCTGAGCATTGTTTCTGACCATGTCCATCCCTTTATGGCCACCATGTACCCATCCTCTGATGGCTGCTTCCAGCAAGATAATGCACCATGTCACAAAGCTTGAATCATTTCAAAACAGTCACCAGATATCAACCCAATAGAGCATCTTTGGGATGTGGTGGAACGGGAGCTTTGTGCCTTGGATGTGCATCCCACAAATCTCCATCAACTGCAAGATGCTATCACATCAATATGGGCCAACATTTCTAAAGAATGCTTTCAGCACCTTGTTGAATCAATGCCACGTAGAATTAAGGCAGTTCTGAAGGCGAAAGGGGGTCAAACACAGCATTAGTATGGTGTTCCTGTTAACCCTATAGGTGAGTGTATATACTATATATACTATATATAGTAGTATAGTGTAGTGGATTCTACACAGTCTTTTATTTAGAGCTGCTTAATAATTAATCAATCAGTCTATCAAAAGACACTAACTGCCAACTATTTTTTTAATTGATTTATTAGTCATTATTTCATTTTTTTAAGAAGAAATGAAAAAAATTGTGATTCCAGGTTCTCAAATGTGAGATTTTTTAGGTTTTTCTTGTTCTGACATTACAGAATATTAATAATATAATAATATTTGGGTTTTTTATCGATTAATTGATGATTTAAGAAAGTAATCTGCAGATTAATTGATAATTACAGTCATTATTAGTTGCAGCCCTACTTTCATTAGAACCATCTTGGCTCCTAAATGGCAAGTTCTTTGAAACCACACTCCTCCAGTTTGTAGCTCAATTTCTGCTAAGAATGTCACATCACAAGCCAAGAAAACCCTGATGACATTTATGTTATATTTTCAGCCTTTGACAGCTTCTTGCAGAGCCACAAAGGACATGAAACAACTGTTTTCACAGGCTAAGCAATGCTCTTTACGTGTAAATTAAACGTCATGTGTGAAATTGGTAGAGTGCCCCTTTATCATTTTTGATTCAAAATAGCTTCACTTTATTGTTTTAAAATCAAATGGCAATACCTGACTTGTAGAGAGAATGAAATGATTACTGATGAAATGGGCTTCATCTTTGAATATTTCTGGCTTCTCCATCTTCAGTTCATGTGCAATTTCACGCAGTCCTAGTAAGTGATTGTCTATTGCCATCCCTGTAATAGCCTGAAAAGGAGAATGAATACACATGTTATCTTTGATACGCAAAGTCAACATTGTAATACAATTCTGGATGAGGTTAGAGAATAGTCACCAGAATAGTATACTTTGTCTGCACGTTTATGGCACTTCGTAACATCTCCATCTTTTCTGTCTCCTGGAAATGTAAACAACTGAGAATCAATTACTTGATTACTTGACTACCCTTTCTTTACAGTAAGCATAATTATCATGGTGGAGTACAGGAACACAGGCTCTGGCACTCTAAAAAGACACAAAAAGAGAAGAAAACTGACAATTTCATTTCATGATTTTAAACTGAGTTTTGACTCTGCAGCAGCATTCATTTAAACTGGACAGTAGGATTGTAACATCTTACACTTGTGCTCAGTTCCCCATCCGTCATTGCTTTGACAAAGGCCAGGGCTTCTGGTGTGGCTGAGCGGATGTTGTCCACTCTGCCCTTCTGAAAACGTCGTATAGAAGCACTCTCATAGGTCGACACCACTCTGCTGTGACATCTAGAGTAACGCACAAAGAGAAGGCCTTGTAACTTGGAGCCCCGGGTTATCCTATGAGAATCAGTCCTGTTGTAATCATCATTTTCTTACCGGTAGTAGGCTAACTGAAGAGCAACCTGAATGTAGGCATCAGGACTCATTTTCTGCTTTTTGATGAACTCTTTCCCGTAATTGTAGAATTTGTGGACATTCATGTCGAGGTTTTCCACCTGCCTGAGCAAATAAGCATAAATCCTGCTGTGAGCAGAAAGCATGCATTCATATATTATAAACCAGAGTAAACCCAAACCTCTGTAGTTTGTCAGCAGAAGAGGCGAGACGTTTCTGAATCTCTGGAGTACATTTCCAGCGGAGCTTGCGTGGTGCAGGCAGCTCGCTCACACTTGCAGCCCTAACCAGCTTTGATGGGCTGCCGATCCTGATGTCACATGGAAACATTAGATCATTTGGCCTGTTATTTAAGATTGTCTTATTTGGATTTTTTTTAAGTGTATGCCAAAAGATATCACACAATTTTTTTGCATTTCATTCTTACATATATTTGAGAAGAAACTCTGTGCACTGTACAAGAACAATTCCCTCAAATGGTGAGTGTTCACATACGACTCCACAGCAGCCGCCAGCTCCTACAACAAACTGACACAGTTGAGCTATTGTCAGTGGGACTTTCTTGAGTTGAACAAAGCTGCAATGCTAGAATTCACTTCATATGCAGTATTTTTTTTGTCGTACTTGTGCATGCTGAATCTACATGTTCCTTCATATACATTTCATCCACATATCACACCCTACAGTGAAGCAATAATTTAAAAATGAATTCTTCATCAAAACATCTCCATCAAAGTTCATGCTAATGACATCAGGATGAATTCTTGTAATCCAATGGGAACCTCCACTCTGTTTCTCAACATGTAAATTCTTAATTTGGTATGGGATTGGCTAATTGCATCCACTGGTACTGTGAGAGAGGAACATGAATTTGTTATGTCATGTCCTCAGTAAGTAAGGCGATAGCATTCCTTAATCATCTACATTTCTTTCAACCTCACTTCATTGATTCTTCGATTCCTCTTTCTTCTTAGCCTTACTAGCTAACTGTGACCACTAACCTGCATGGGCTTGTCGTACCAACGGTTGCCCCCATTCTTGGCCACTCCTCCGCCATGCAGCATCAACATTGCACGTGCAGAGTCACTTAGCTCGGGCCCACTGGCATCATCCAGACAGACCAGACACAGACAACGCTCAATCATGTCCAGGGAGTCCCTGTTAGTAGACTCTAGAGCATAATATGGAGGGAAAAAGTTAAATTGGTGGGGCAAATAGACATGGAAACACTGAGATCTGCCTCAGTCTTATACCTTTCATGAGCACACTGCGAGACTCGGCCCACTCTGTCCGTCCATCTGAAGTGAGGAGACCAATAGGTGGGACACGCTCTTCTTCGCTGTCAGCCATCCTGGCAATCTTCTCCAGCTGAGCCAGCAGGTCTCTTTCATTCAGTCGGCGGAAGTTGATCACCACATCCAGCACAAAGAACTGGACAGATGTTCAAATTGGACATATGCTGTTTCAATGTACTGACTCGTCCTTAAGCTCTTACTTTAATATATGCTGAAAATCTATACTGCAGGGCACAATTGCTTCCTAAAGACATGTACACATGGGAACATTTGGTAGGATGTGCATGGTGAAGGGCAACATAGACGGGGATAATTCCATTTTATTACAATTTCCGTCTCAATTTTTGTAGTCTTAACCATCATTCTATCAGTAATGATAACAATGTACTCACTAAAGTAAGTTCTGAGATTTGAAACACAGAATGGCTTAGTTGTTAGTAAAACCAGATTATATGTAGCTCTGGTCTTGAGTGGCAATACTGGTCCATTACTGGTCTTATTGAAGGACGTAAATTAGCAAGTAAGTCTGCATCTTTAATTGTTTTATACTTATTGAGCACCTTTGATTCTTCTAATATAACTGATAGGACCTCTGCTAAATGCTACTGGCATATGTGCAAATGTCACACATTTTCTAGATAAATATCTTGACAGAGAGAAGTTGTCAGTGGGATATGGGTGTTAATCACTTATTGGAGTTAGCTTAGTGCCCATAGAGCCTGTTTACAGTACCATCTAATACAAGTGAGTGATGATCCATATGTTCTGCTGTGGAAGAGACCCAGTGTATGTCTAATTCTCTCTAAGTAAGTAAAACTGTCTCTGTAAACATATTGTTCCCTGTGAGGTTATTTGTTCTGAATTCAGCTAATTCTATAACTTCTTACCTTGAGTTGGGATTTCTTTGTAAAACTACTTGTTCCAAAGTCAAGTCTATGACATCTTTGGATTTGTTTTTCTTCACTGACCTGGTTTTTACAAGCCACAATGATGTGTTCAGGTTCTGGCATAACGCTACTCTCCTGGGCCACCAGTGTGTCCCTCTCAGGCCCTGGCAGGCGGTAGGAATTGAAGAGGCGATAGTACTGCTCCATACACAGAGGGGTTCCAGCCAGCTGGCCCCGAGCATAGTCCACAGGAAGTTTGTGTCTGCACACAAACCCTTTGTTAGGGGTTTTATTTACACATGATAACTTGTGGTTCAGATGTTTCTCTCAAGTGCATTCATGCTATCATATATCAACTTACGAATCAAGAAGAGTCTTATACTCCAAAACACCAGAAATTAAGTGTGCAGCAAACCTAGGAAAGAACAACTTTACATTGTGAAATACTTTCTATAACACACATAGTACTTCTACAATCTTAATAATTCCTTGCTTTTAGCCTCATTCTTCTGTAGCTGTATTTCATTTAACAGTATAAATGTTACATGTAAATCATCTGGTTAAGGAGCCAGTCCCAGGTCAATACCATGTTAACCACACCACAGCCTTCATTGTCTGTTAACCTTGCCACCAGTAGCCTGGCCTCTTAGCCCTCAAGGTGTTCTGGGTAATGACCATGTCAATGTGTAGCATGAAAGTGTTTTGTTTATATTCAATCAAAGCCAGTTTCTGTGTAATCTATACAGTTCCCTATCATTTCTCAAGTCTTTGTGCTGTAAAAATGTAATAGATTACCTGTCAAGTGGTAACCTTTTGAGTTTTGCAATGCATTGGAATTACAGCTTGTTAGTTTACAGTATCTGTGGTAAAGTATTCTTCTCTGTCCTGTCTGAGGTTTCTCTCATGACTTATTTGTTTTTGATACAGTGTCTCATACCTTAAAGAGTCGATGGGAGCCCTGAAGTGCTGCTGTGGGAAGACCATCACAGGACTGGAGTTGATGGGCAGAGCCAGTCTGTTGTTTAGGTACATGTCATTCAGCCAGTAGTCATACACCTACAGTCGGACATAGAGGGATAAAATGTTCCCTCAAAATGCTTAGTGTCACTAGTTGATAGCAATTTCTTTTGGGATTTGAAATGTCTTGCACACATCATTGTTGTGTGTTTTTGACCAGATAATTGTATTTACCCAGTTTGCCATGTTCTCCCTCCTTTCCACAAGCTTGCTCTGTAGTAGTTCCCCCACTCCTCCAGGGGCTCCAAACTGCTTCACTACATTTTGGGTCTTGTTGAACTGTTCCTCTGTAAGCAGGTGCTTCATACACCTCAGGTACATGTCCAGTGTGTCTTTCAGGACGGGGAGTGGCAGCTTAGGAAGACCCTAAAACAGTGTGGGGGCATGAAAAACTCAAAATGTGTGACAACACATCATCATGTGTTGTCAACACAAAACTTCTGAGTCTCCTCTGCCACATTCATTATATCAATTTATCAAGAAAATACTTTAAATAAATAATAATTCAGTTTTTAGTTTACTTGTTGAGAACAACTGCTTCCCCAAATTGTAAGTTATTCACTTTGATTGACTCAGAATAAGTAAATGTAAAAAAGTTAATTGAAATGTCAAAGCATTTTACTTATTTTCGTACAATATCGTACATGAATTCCCGGGGTAATTGTATGTCATAATCTTAATAATATTTTTACTTGAACTAGATTTTTAAAGTTCACAATTTAAACTCATGCATATTTCAGTAAAAGATAGATATAAGTCAAATATATATTTACATCTCCGCCCCCTAAATCTTTGGAGGGTTCCTGGTCCAGAACGGGCATGTTGGCGGTGCAGAGGGCCAGCCTTTAAGACCGAGTCTGTCCAAAAATGAAATGATATCAGGTTCCGGCAAGTGTTTAACAGTCCCTGTGGCGGTCTAACTAGATGTCTTTAA
Source organism: Percina caprodes (assembly GCA_013375575.1). Classification (NCBI taxonomy): domain Eukaryota; kingdom Metazoa; phylum Chordata; class Actinopteri; order Perciformes; family Percidae; genus Percina; species Percina caprodes. The sequence goes on from JABXJD010000024.1 coordinate 2,769,123, forward strand.
GCGTTGCACTACTGTGGAAATGTTTAATACAAATGTACAATTCTACTCAATAAATGAAATGTAGTCTATCGCTGGCATGACAGAAAAAAACAAGAATACACACTGGAATATATTTGCATCTTTTTCAAAATGGTTACGTAAACTTGTACATTTGGTGTTAACAAGCGGTCATAAATAACACTAAAACATTTACCTAACTGAAATAAACCATACAAATGAAATGTTTTACTCACCAGAAAAACAATCACACTCGTCCTGTGGTTTAAGCAAGAGTTTTTAGGGTGTATGCAGTTAAATCCATTTCTGGCGGAATTTCTTTTAACTTTTACTGATCCTTTTTATCATATTCATCCTCTTTCAATCCCCACCATGGCAAGAGCGCAACTCCATCGCTGGCTCAGGAGAGATGCTGGGAGGGTAACTCACCCCCCTGGCTGCCAGGCTCCTCCCTAAAGTCCTGCTATTCGCCAAGAAGTTTATTTGGCACTTCACATCTTCACACTACCTTATTTAGACATCGACTGAACGCCTCAGATGCTCGACGCCGGAAAGCAATTAGGATGTATTTCGCTCTTCCTCCTTTGGCTTTCTGAAATTTCAGCACCATTGCTTCCACCTCACTGCATCTGACTTATTTAATTGACATTATGTATTTAATATTAGGCCTATATGCAAAGATTTGCATTTTGGACACAACATGACCCTCACCATCAGGCCTGTATTTTGCTCCAAAACTATTATTTTAATAATGCAATAAGTTACATTTTCCAAAATGGACTTATGTATTCACTTTCGGCTGTTTTGAATAATAATAAGGATCACAGAATATCCAAGTGTAGGCCTTAATAAGTTTGATTGATTGTTAGATTAATGCTTGCTCAATGCAAAAATCTAAGAATGTGTGGTGTGAAAAACGTTATGTATGTATCCTTTATGTAGAAGTAAAATTACATTTTCATGAGCAGTGTTAAATTTATTCACCTGTAGAGGAAAATAAATGTGTCATATACCGAACAAATGTATCTAAGTAATTGCCTTAATAAATAATTTTCATAAACAGTATATCATTCACATGATATTGATTTAATTATGTACATGAATATACATGTCTGTACAGTCGCAGATCACACAATGAGGCATTCCAGCAGTACATCATCCAAAATAAACAAAAAAATTAGACAACAAGACGCAGATTTCAGAACATTTAAATATTTTGTATATTTCTAAAATCGTCTTGTGACACACAGTATTGCATATTAAGTTTAGCAGCACAACTCAAATGAATACAGATTACATTGAAAGACGCACACATTACAATTTTTCTTTTGTTAAAATACATTTACACATATCCCTGAATATGAGTCAGTTTCTGATACAGTGATAAATACCGTTAATGAATAGACATTTATCTGAACAAATCTTTCACAATACTCTCACTTTAAGATGAACAAACGCCAGCGAGCGCCTTTCTACTGCAAAAGCCTGAAGCTACTTGGTTGACAATACCCGGAGGAATTGTCACCAGGAGCAGTAAATAATATATGTGTTACACAATCCTAATCGTGTTATGCAATTGATTGGATCGGACGGGATGCACACAACTCTACATGGGCACTTTGATAGTTTTACACACAGTTGAAGGTATTTTATGCATACTCTCCTCCTGAGGATTCCTCCTCTGAATACGACCTTTGCGGAAAGGTTTCAACGCCATTCTCGTCGATCGTTGTACATAAACCCTTTCTCTTCTTCTCTCGTTGCTCCATCTTAATCGTATCATACAGTCCTGTTGGGCCATCCTCCAGGAGCATATTTCGCTCGGAGAAAGAAGGCTTCATCTTTGTCACGTTCTTCAGCAGAAGGAGCGCTGGTGCGTAAAGTACATTGGCGAGGCCCATACCTAAGTTGAGCTGAACAAAGCCCAGGTCGTGCACTATCTGTCCAGCCACCACGGGCCCCAGGGCATAGGCCACGCAGTAAGAGATGTCTGCGATGGCGTACACACTGCCATACACTGACACATGTCGTACATCCACCAGGAAACCCAGTGTTGGCAGGAGCGCCGTGTCCACTAAGGCGATGCCAAAACAGATTCCGCACAGCGGGATCATGAGCTGTCCAAAGTTTTTACAGGCTGGCACTGTGCAGGAGCTTGCGCCTATGAACACCATTCCTATGGCCCCGTAAAACCACTGGAGATGGGGGTACTTGGCTGCTAATTTGACAGTGAGATATACACCTAAAACATGAGGGAAGAAGGCAGGGAACCATGTCATGCCAATCTCCCACTGGTTGGCATGCATGTTTTCTTCCATCCAGTTGGCGATAGTGGGCTCAAGGAAGGCGAGAGGGATGTTACAAATTGTCAGAGCACCAGCCACAACAGCTATATAAGGATCAATCATCAGTTTATATATGGGGGTGCCTACTGGCATGTTTTCTCTCTCTTGGTTAGCGAAGGGTTTCAGCACAGTCAGGCACAATATACCATCAATGAGGCAGACACAGGCCAGAATCAGGAAGGGTACCCGCTTCCCTGCGAACTGATAGAGGACCCCTCCAAAGGGGGGCGCCACAAGACTTCCAAACGAGATGAAAGCCAAGGCAATACCCAGCGCTTTGCTCCTCTCTTTCTCCTCTGTGTACCTGTCTGCGATCAGCGCGATCCCAGCAGTGTCCGCGAAAGCCGAGCCGAGGCCCTGGATGCTACGCGCCAGGAACAGAGTCGCGTAGTTTTCAGCAAAGGCAAAAGTAAGGGTGGAAAGAAACATGACATTGAGACCGATGAAAAGTGGAATATCATACCCCACTCTGTCTATAAACGTGCCACTTAGTGGGTTCACCAGGAGCTGCAGGATGGCTTTGGAGGCAAAAAGAACACCAATCTGTAGGTCGAAGTTCCCCTTGGTTGCTTTGTGGATGGTGCTGTTAGTGAAGTTGGTATGCAGTACAACGAGTTCGGCTTTATCCGCTGCTTTCTGTAGCCCTTCAAGGTAATCGGGTATAATTGGCACAATTACCATGTAAAGCATGTTGTCTAACAAAAGTGCTACACAGACTATTACTAGGATAACCTGTTTCTGCCGAACTGGGTCTTGGATGTAGCCAAGTTTTTTAGTTCTTTCGCCTATCTGGGACAGTTTGGAGGCGGCAGATTGTGCCAAATTAGTGGCTTGTCCCTCTGTGGTCCCCTCCGGCTCCATGATTTCTGGCTCAAGTCTTGTCTTTTGAGAATGAAAATCGGCTTCCCCAGTTGATTTGCTTATAGAATTACGCACACTTGGCACATCTGGTCTGTCTCTTATTTAGTTTTCTTTTCCAGCACCTGGAGCTCTACTAATGAGCTAGATAAGTTCCCTCTGCTTTACCTCTTCTCTGTCCCTTGCGCCGTCCGTCATCGCACGCGCTTTTCCACTCCCGTGACTTGGACTCGTTTTATCGCCGTCATCCCTAGTTGCTTCATTGTTTCATATCCCGTCATTCAGGTGACGCGCTGGTCCCGGGCAGCACTTACAGGTTGGGGATGTACCTCCAGCTCACAGTGCCAACTCCATCAGCGCACTCGCTTTTTTAGGTCCTTCTGCGGCATCCTTTCGGCTCCCAGCTGTCTTCAGTCAGACATAACGCTGTGAGCTAAGTCATCATTTCACATCAACCGGGCTGGTTTTGTCGGCCGTGGAAGGAATACACACTGCAGTTTGTGGACTCCAATAGATGCCCCCCTCCCCCACCCGTCTTCGCCGATGGCTGTGACGCACAGTCCTGCTGCTCTCCAGAAGATCTTTTATGCTAATTAAATACAAAATCCCAAGTGCACACTGCTATCCATTCAGTTGCTTTTACACAGGGCCGAGGATAGTTTCTCCAGTTTATGTTATATTGAACTTTCTCAATTTAAAATTACAATAATGTGCAATTTGATCCTTTAAGTCTAAAAGTAGGATATGTCTATAAAATCGCTAAAACTCTGGCAATTCCGCTCAATAACACAAGAAAGCCTGTAGTTTTTAAACTTGAGCTCAGCAGCAATACTGCTACAAGGAAAAACAAATACGCAGATTTCCGTGTTACTCCATAAGAAAAAAAACTGATTAAGCACCACATTTCAGTGGACAGCTCCACAGAAGATGCCACTAAAAGGAAGTGATAACCCTCATCCGTCAAGGCTGACCTGGCGCTCTCGTGTGTGTGTGTGTGTGTGTGTGTGTGTGTGTGTGTGTGTGTGAGAGAGCATACTTGTTATTAAAAAGAAACGTCTCATCACACTGTTGTGAACCATCAGAGCCAAATTTTCGTGATCAGTATTGAATGATCTGAGAAAAGAAGAGTTTACGCACAAGTGACAGGATTTCATCCTTATCATCTGCATTTCAATATATTTATATATCCTTTTGTGCCAACCATTCTGTTGCTTTTCTTTCAAAATGTGTTCTTTTGTGACGTTTTGCGCTAGATACATCGTGGCAATTACATCTGGAAATACTACTATCAAATAGGCCTATGAAGGAAACTTCAAGATATCTTGTTTGGCTTTTTAACCGACACGAGACGCGTGGACTGGGGGTTTAAACGCAGCGTGACACCGCCATCTTCCGGTGCAGAAAAGCTTTAACAGCTGTCACCAACATTTACTGTATCAGTCAATAATTTGATTTCAAATGCAAATCAACGTCTTTAGAGAATTTTATTGAATTAATCATCGTATTAGAGTTGAGCTGTTTTTTAAAGTGGTGTTTCATGATAGTGACACCAGTTAAAAATACCTTTTTATAACAGGGAAATTAGTTTGGACATTATTTTTTCAATTATCTTACTCCATGGGAAGCTTTTGTTTTTTGAGCTGCTTCTGTATGTTTTCAGAATAAATAAATAAATTAAGAAATATGTTAAATAGCTTGTCAGCATTTGCAGTCTGATACAGATTCATGATTAGATCTGAAACAGAGCAGTATTGACATCTAGCGGAGGAAGAATTGTTCAAGCAACCCTTGTAACCTGAAAAGTGGTCCTTACTACAAGATACCCTCTAAATATCTTATTCTACGTCGTAAAGAGTAAAATCAGAAGATTGGCTGCCAAATGGTGATGATTGTTTTTATGAATGTAATCAAAGTGGAGAGAGTCAGTATACTTGTGAATGAAATGCTGTTTTCACTGATTATTAATCAGATATTTGTGTGTTGACGGCGTAGGTTTCAGTCATGTTGCTTGATTTAACAGTCCTGATATCCCTGTTAGTGTTTTCTTTGGGTGTCATGTTTCCTCGTTCAGCCAGTAGATGTCCTCATATCGCTATAATTTTTCGACCAGAGGTCTTGCTCCCAGCATGAATAGTGTTTAACAGCAAGTCATGTATATGCAAACCAGCTGTTCTCAACCGTTTGTTCTTGTGGATCCTTCACATTTTGTAGGGTATACTTATGACCGTTATGGAAAGAACTGTGACCAGTTCAACTGAAAAGTGATTCTGTTTTCTCAGATTGTTTCATTTAAGGGTTCTTGGACATAAAAAGTTAAAGTTTAAACAATTAGTAACTGTAACAATGGACACCCTTCTACAGAGATCAGGAATAGAAGGATAAAAACAAAGATCCAATGTATTCATCAATAAAAACATGGAAATGACAGTGCTCCCATGCTTTACACCCAAAACTAACCATGCACAAAATTAAACCATGTAATTAAAACAACAGAAAACAACATTCCTAAACAAGAAAACATCCACAAACAACACAAATATAAATTACATACATAACAATACAAAGCAGACTGAGACAAAACAAATGAAAGTACTGCTTACAAAGTTCTAGTCATGCTGTTGTATCCCCTGTGGGATAAAAGAAACAGAATACTACTATTTTCAAGAAGACCACCGTATGATTTATTAAGATTCAAACTAAATTACTTAAAGACTGGCTTTAAGTAAAGCTGTCCTTTAAGCCTGTTGGGAGACATTTTGTGATATTGCCTCTTCTTATGAGACTTCTTTTTCATGGCCAATGGTAGGTGGGTTATATTTGGCCTGTCTGAAATGTCTGGCCGTTGCATTGTCCAGTTTTTGGAAAACAAAACAGTCATTAGAACAGGATTCTAATGGCTGTTTTGTGCTCCATAAAACTCTTTAAGTTTTTCTTGCTATGGCATTTCCATATATATATATATATATATATATATATATACAGGTAAAAGCCAGTAAATTAGAATATTTTGAAAAACTTGATTTATTTCAGTAATTGCATTCAAAGGTGTAACTTGTACATTATATTTATTCATTGCACACAGACTGATGCATTCAAATGTTTATTTCATTTAATTTTGATGATTTGAAGTGGCAACAAATGAAAATCAAAATTCCGTGTGTCAAAATTAGAATATTGTGTAAGGGTTACATTTTGAAGACACCTGGTGCCACAAAGTAATCAGCTGATTAACTCAAAACACCTGCAAAGGGCTTTAAATGGTCTCTCAGTCCAGTTCTGAAGCCTACACAAACATGGGGAAGACTTCAGATTTGACAGCTGTCCAAAAGGCGACCATCGACACATTGCACAAGGAGGGAAAGACACAAAGGTTATTGCTGAAGAGGCTGGCTGTTCTCAGAGCTCTGTGTCCAAACACATTAATATGTGGTCAGAAAAGTGTACAAGCGATAGGGATCATCAAGATTGTGAAAAAGGGTGTGGACAGCTGCTGGAGTCAGTGCTTCAAGATCCACCACCAAGAGACGCTTGAAAGACATAACTGCCGCATACCTCGTGTCAAGCCACTGTTGACCAAGAAACAGCGCAAAGCGTCTCACCTGGGCTAAGGAAAAAGAGCTGGACTGCTGCTGAGTGGTCCAAAGTCATGTTTTCTGACGAAAGCAAATTTTGCATTTCCTTTGGAAATCGAGGTCCCAGAGTCTGGAGGAAGACAGGAGAGGCACAGGATCCACGTTGCCTGAAGTTTAGTGTAAAGTTTCCACCATCAGTGATGGTTTGGGGTGCCATGTCATCTGCTGGTGTCGGTCCACTCTGTTTCCTGAGATCCAGGGTCAACGCAGCCGTCTACCAGCAAGTTTTAGAGCACTTCATGCTTCCTGCTGCTGACCTGCTCTATGGAGATGGAGATTTCAGGTTCCAACAGGACTTGGCGCCTGCACACAGCGCAAAATCTACCCGTGCCTGGTTTACGGACCATGGTATTTCTGTTCTAAATTGGCCAGCCAACTCCTGACCTTAGCCCCATAGAAAATCTGTGGGGTATTGTGAAAAGGAAGATGCAGAATGCCAGACCCAAAACGCAGAAGAGTTGAAGGCCACTATCAGAGCAACCTGGGCTCTCATAACATCTGAGCAGTGCCAGAAACTCATCGACTCCATGCCACGCCACATTAATGCAGTAATTGAGGCAAAAGCTCCAACCAAGTATTGAGTATTGTACATGCTCATATTTTTCATTTTCTTACTTTTCAGTTGGCCAACATTTCTAAAAACTCCCTTTTTGTATTAGCCTTAAGTAATATTCTAATTTTGTGACACACGGAATTTTGGATTTTCATTTGTTGCCACTTCAAATCATCAAAATTAAATGAAATAAACATTTGAATGCATCAGTCTGTGTGCAATGAATAAATATAATGTACAAGTTACACCTTTTGAATGCAATTACTGAAATAAATCAAGTTTTTCAAAATATTCTAATTTACTGGCTTTTACCTATATATATATATATATATATATATATATATATATATATATATATATATAGACAGATGTTTTTTTGGGACTTGGAAAACATAGAGCAATGGTTTACGTCAGACTGCATAGAGGCATGAATGTTACTGAAGTGGTTTAAGGGTCCCGAGTTGAATGCATACGATTTAGCTTTAAACCACCAAAGACACCATTCATTCCCGGCGTCTTTGAAACAAATCAGAGAAATCCAGCTATTCATTTCTCTCCTGGAGCTTTACGTAGACAGCTTAAATCCATGGAATAAATGTTAGGAATGTAACCAAAAAAGGGGCTCAACATTTTTCTGATTTATTTTTAGATGAAATGTTATGTCACCTCAGTGTGAGAACAGCTTTGATAATCACATTTATTTCCCTCAGTGAACATATTGTAACTGGAAAGCTTAAGCAGAGTCATGAAGGCCGGAACTCTGCGTTGGCTTCTGGTTCACCCCAGGAGACTGCTGTAAACACACACACACACACACACACACACATACACATTCTGTTTTTTCACTTGTTTTTTTTCAGGGAAAACAATCAATTTCAGTTAAGTGTCCTCTTGACTGCTGGGCGGAGTCAGCATTGTCCTCATAACTGGATTGGCTGTGTTAGGGTTAGGGATCAAATTATTTTTGCAGGTTTCTCAGTGATTCTGCTCTGATCTGGTTTGAAAGTAGCTCAGGAGAGTCAAGATCACCATGTAATCGCGTGCAGTTGCCAACATATTAATTTCTAACAGCTAAACAAAATCCTAAGCCACTGCAGCCAAATGCAGCCAAAAATAACCTGGTGGACCAGAATGATTACAATATGAATTTATTTTGTAGCAGACTGAAATCTGTAAATGGATGGAAAGTATAGATTGGCCGAACATTCACAAAATAGCAACAAGTTGCCTGAAAGCAGGACAGTAAGACTGTAAAGGAAAAGGAAAATTCCTTGAATATCAGACTATCAAAGGTCACATGGTTTGCATTCCAGTCGTAGTGTGCTGTGGTGGGAGACATACTGATAACCCTTACATAAATAAACCACAGTAGCATAACACTTAACTACACATAAAAAACCTACTTCAATGAAAGTAAACAGATGTAGAGCAGAGTAAATGTTCTCACTGTGAAGAAGAGCAGTGTTGAGGTTTTCTGTTGGATGAAATCTGCAGTTTGGAGAATATGTCATGCTTTTAAAAGAGTTGAAAAGCAAGAGGAATAAAAGGATTGACACAAGATAGAAAGAAAGAGGGAAGAAAAGACGATAATGGACTGAGTTCTTGAAAAGTTTGAATCTTGAATCAAGATTGGGATGGCAATGTTGGTCTGTCCTCTACTTTGGTCCAAATTAAAATACCTATATCAGGATGAATTGTTATAACTTTAGTAATACCTTATTTACTTTAGCGCCATCATCAGCTCTAATTTCAAATGTGTCTAATATCAGCTATAGATATTCGGATTATGATAAAATACATGCAAAACTGATACCTTTTCCATCAGCCTCAGTTGTATTTTTCATATAACCTGCATTTGAAAAATAATAAAAGTAAACTATAATAATAGGATAATCCATGTACAGTATCTGAGTGGATTAAAAGACACATCATCCCCATGTGTGAAATCCATTCATTTAATCAAAGCACAGTGCAGCTGCTGCCAATGCTGACAAGGAAGTTTTATGATGGACAAAAGAGGAGAATTGTATGTGAACATACCATCCTTGCATAAACACTATTTCAACTTTGGTTGCAGTGAATCACTCACTGTAGGAAAACTGCTCCTCCTCATCCATGTCCTCAAAAGATGATTGGTTTTAGGGTTTTGAGCAGCAGTCCACATGTGTTTGTATGGACTTTTTTGCTGCTCATCACAAGATGTTCTATGTGTATTTGTGTGTCTGTTAGTGCAAGTCAGGAAGTGAATAGTGTGGTCACAATATTGTCCACCCTATAGTGGTCAAAGTGACCGGTTTGATTAATTAAAACAGTGATTTCTAAGGGGCAGTGACGCACAGCTCCACTTTAATCCAGATTACATCGAACCACTAATCCTGTAAAAATACTGTTTCTTCAAAAAAAATATGTACATATACAAACGGTGCAATTTCTCAACGTGTGTGTGTGTGTGTATATGTCTGTGTATGTCGATGTGTGTGTGTGTGTGTGTGTGTGCGTGCTTGGGTGTGTGCATACGTAAAGTCTTGTGGGTCCAGGGTTATATAATCAGCTTCACATCTGACAGTCAAGATCAGTAATATAGCAAATGAATGTGTGGTCGATCTGAGGCAGTAGACTGGCATTTCAGTTCCCTGTTTCATGGGTGAATACCCAAAATTAAATTATTTATTGCACAATGTTCTTTAAAAACTCCAATTGTGTTGGCAGTTGATCACGTTGGCCTGCAGCGGTTTAGGAAGTGAGGTCAAAATAACTCTTTCCAGAAGATTTCAGCTCCATATCTCCAGCAGTGTCTGGGGACTTTGATGTTCACGTCATTAAGTGTCTGGTGGAAGTTTTATTTTGATGATAATGACAACAGTCTTCTCAGGATTTATGCATGTAGCTAATTTAATACTTATTTCAAGAGAATTGCATGACATCTGAAAAGTCTGATCTGTAGTGTTCTTCCTGTAGATAACTCAATTAGGTAGAATAATTGAAAATGATGTCCATGACAACAGCCAGGGGCTAGGTTTGTCTACTTTACATTATCGTTATTACAGCATAATTATGCAACAACCCGCTCCAACAGACAAGCTGTTGTCAATTAATCTCCTTAGAAACACCAACTGGGGGCTTCTACTGTATGTTGTAACCTCTGGGTGTTATCTTCATTGTGCTGGTTGAGCGTCCACTTCACTGTGATTGCACTGACACACTTGCAGTGGTGAAAAAAAACTCATTACTAAAGTAAAGGTAGCAAAACCACAGTCCAGAAACACTCTGTTACAAGTAAAAGTCCTGCGTTCAAAGATTTTACTTGAGAAAAAGTACAGTAAGTATTGAGATCAAAATATGTGGGGTGATCTCTAGCTCACCCAGTAAGAGCGTGCACCCCATGTTAGCTGAGTCCCGGTTCAAATCCGACCTGCGGCCCTTTGCTGGGTGTCATCCTCCATCTCTCTCCCCCTTTCATGTCTATCCACTATAGTTAAGGGAAAAGCCCAAAAAATCATCTTTAAAAAAAGAGATCAAATATGCTTTAATTACTAAAGGTAAAAGTACTCATAATACAGAATGGCCCATTTTAGAAAAAGTATATTATATAATGCAAAGATTTAAGATTCAAAATCCTTTACTAATCCCACAATGGGGAAATTCACACTGTTGCAGCAGCAAGGGGTAAGAGGAAAAGTAAGAGACACACGTTAACACACAATAATAAGTATAATTGAAGAGAGTAAATATTAGAAGTAAAATGTATTTACAGTAACTGCACAGTCACATGTTTTATTTGCAGGTTTTACCAGCCCTGTTGTGTGTGTTTTGTTGTGGTCTACTGGCAGCAGTGCTGATTGTAGAGTCTATGTTATGGGATTATAATCATTGATGCATTAGTGTACGCACAGTGGTGGATCTAGAAAAGTTTACATGGGGTGGCGAAAGGTCTTGGCAGGGTGGCATTGGTGGTGCATGAAAACCCTCATCTGTAAATGGCTTGTGTGGCAAATAGAGGAAAAACTGTAAAATGGCATAACATAATTCTATCAATTGTTTAACCTTTTGTTTGGTCATTATTACTAATAAAGTAAGACAAATAGAATAGAAAATAGAATAGAATGTGTCTTATTTTATCAGTAATTGTGATGAAAAAAAGAAACTGTGAAAGCATCAGATAATCTATTTATATTTATGCATGTACATACCCTATACAACAACAGAGAAATAGCCAAAAAACTGAACATTTTACTGAGTGACATGACATGTTGTGCTACTGTAATGCAAAAAGAATAAAAACAGCATGTGTTCTAGGGGGAATTGTTGACCTACCCTCTTCCTCTCTTTCATCTTCATCTATCTCCTCCTGATCACTCCCTGTCCCTCTCTCTGAATCTGCAGCCTTCTCTTCATCCCTCACAGTAAATTCTTCCTTTTCCTCTTCTCCTTCACTTATTTCTCCTTCTCATTCTGCTTTGACCCTCATGGTCTCTCCAGTTTACTACCTTCACCTTCTACATTTCCCTCCTTCTCTTCATTCTGTGCACTTCTCTGAATTTTCTTTGCAAAAAACTGGCAGCATCCCCACTTTTAGCTTTCCTTTTCACCGTTAGGCTCCAGCTATCTCTCTGGCTTGTAAAAATCAAGATGCGAAAAGCTCTGGTTAACCTTGTATTACACTACGCTGTAGGGCCCCGTAGCTAATAGGCATAGCCTATAACAAATATAAAATCTGAAAAGATTTATCACAAGCACACAACTGTTATGTTTAGACTAACCTACTTAATCCCATTATATTTGTTGATTTTCCAGTTAGACAGTAAAGGATGTAACCTGGTTTAATTTGTGCAGACTAAATTTGCTGTGACACAAAGTAGCCTATGTGGATTATGCTGCTTATATTTATTATATGAACTAATCAAATAAAAATGAGCAAGCACTGTATAGTGTGTTGTAATGTAACGCCGCCGAAACGGCGACCCTCTGTAAACGTTACATTCATTACAAATGTAACTTGAAGTTACACGTGTTTAAACTTCACCTGGGGAAACTGACTTCACCTTCAGAGGCTGGGGGCAGCTCAGTCGCTCCAGTCTTTGCTGAGATGCCACCGCACTGCAGCAGACTTGCTGTGTGAGAGATCCGCCCCTGTGTACGCATCACTTTAATGTTGTCACTAGTAAAAGCAGGGTTACTTTGAACTACTTTATATTCTTTATATACTGCTGGGTCGCTGAATCTATAACGATTAAATGCATTTTTTATGAATTTTAATTAATCTGAATCTGCTAATTAACTAGTAACTAAAGCTAAACTAAAAAGTACAATAGTTCTCTCTGTAATGTAATGAGAAGCAGAATAAAGTAGCATGAAATAGAATTACCCCATTATCATTTTTATTTTTTATAATATTTCATTCCTGTATGAAATTCCATGATTAATAATGTAAGTTATTGAAAAAGTCAGCCCAGTTTTTAAAATGTTGCCCATTGGTGCTGCTTGAGCAAGCACAGCTGGCCCAGTGGCTTGTTTGAATTTGGTTGACCAATCACAACAGAGCGGGCCAGCTGACCAATCAGCGCAGACTGGGCTTTTCAGGAAGGCTGGCCAAGAGCACACTGAGACACTGTTTCAGGTGGAGGCACTTCAGCGATGGGCAGTATGAGAAACATAGTATGTTATTTAAACATCAAAGCATGTAAACCTATTCTAGGAGACGCCAGGACTACAAATATGATGCTGAAAAGGAGTATATGGGGCTCTTTAAATATATACTTATCACACAATGGTGTCATCTGAACCATCACAGTGTTTTCAGGTATTATCTTACTTAGTAATGGTGGGTAACGATTTAGATGGATCCCACTGCCTTTTTGACTATGAATATGAAAAAAGACAAAGAGTCAAGATATTTTTCATTTTTTATTAAACATCCAAAAATTGCTGGATATTTGCAAGTTGTTATTATTTTTAGGTTAATAATTCTGTGGAAGATCACGTATAAACAGCAATTGCACAGACAAAAAATTCATAATAACTATTTTCTTCAAGCATAATAACATTTATAGGATTCATAGGGACCAATAACTATACAAAATCTATGTATAACTACACATTGTTCAGTGTACAACATAATGCTCATCCGGGCTACTAAAATTTGCGGTCCACCACTAACTAATCTTTAAGGATTTCAAAAAACTCCAGCCTTAACTAAAACTTCAACTTTATCCATTTGCAAGGGAGAATGGGGCTGCATTATGATGCCATGAACCATATACACTCACCTAAAGGATTAATAGGAACACCATACTAATGCTGTGTTTGACCCCCTTTCGCCTTCAGAACTGCCTTAATTCTACGTGGCATTGATTCAACAAGGTGCTGAAAGCATTCTTTAGAAATGTTGGCCCATATTGATAGGATAGCATCTTGCAGTTGATGGAGATTTGTGGGATGCACATCCAGGGCACGAAGCTCCCGTTCCACCACATCCCAAAGATACTCTATTGGGTTGAGATCTGGTGACTGTGGGGACCATTTTAGTACAGTGAACTCATTGTCATGTTCAAGAAACCAATTTGAAATGATTCAAGCTTTGTGACATGGTGCATTATCCTGCTGGAAGTAGCCATCAGAGGATGGGTACATGGTGGCCATAAAGGGATGGACATGGTCAGAAACAATGCTCAGGTAGGCCGTGGCATTTAAACGATGCCCAATTGGCACTAAGGGGCCTAAAGTGTGCCAAGAAAACATCCCCCACACCATTACACCACCACCACCAGCCTGCACAGTGGTAACAAGGCATGATGGATCCATGTTCTCATTCTGTTGACGCGAAATTCTGACTCTACCATCTGAATGTCTCAACAGAAATCGAGACTCATCAGACCAGGCAACATTTTTCCAGTCTTCAACTGTCCAATTTTGGTGAGCTCTTGCAAATTGTAGCCTCTTTTTCCTATTTGTAGTGGAGATGAGTGGTACCCGGTGGGGTCTTCTGCTGTTGTAGCCAATCCGCCTCAAGGTTGTGCGTGTTGTGGCTTCATAAATGCTTTGCTGCATACCTAGGTTGTAACGAGTGGTTATTTCAGTCAAAGTTGCTCTTCTATCAGCTTGAATCAGTCGGCCCATTCTCCTCTGACCTCTAGCATCAACAAGGCATTTTCGCTCACAAGACTGCCGCATACTGGATGTTTTTCCCTTTTCACACCATTCTTTGTAAACCCTAGAAATGGTTGTGTGTGAAAATCCCAGTAACTGAGCAGATTGTGAAATACTCAGACCGGCCCGTCTGGCACAAACAACCATGTCACGCTCAAAATTGTTAAATCACCTTTCTTTCCCATTCTGACATTCAGTTTGGAGTTCAGGAGATTGTCTTGACCAGGACCACACCCCTAAATGCATTGAAGCAAATGCCATGAGATTGGTTGATTAGATAATTGCATTAATGAGAAATTGAACAAGTGTTCCTAATAATCCTTTAGGTGAGTGTATGTATCATGAATGGATGCTAAAGTATGTTTAGAAGGTGTCCACCTTTTTAGATCAACTAAATAAAACACATTCCACTCTGACCTCAAGTCTGATAAAATGTGTTGGATGTTGAAAAAATTCCTTATTATGCTGTTATTTACTAAAATGATATGCTATAATTAATCCGATGAGAGGCTACTACTTGGTTTTTGAAACTTACTGTAAGAATATTGGTTATTTGATAACAATGTGTTATTGTGTACTGTGTAACGCTGTGGTTAGACAATACATTTTTAAAGAAATTTCAAAGTAATGTCATTTTTAAGGTAAGGTTTATTATGAATAGTAATCTAATGTGAAAACACAAAACATTTATATTATGTCTTCTTCTTCTTATGATTTGCACAAGTTAAATAGATAAATGAAATAGTGTCTTAGTCATAGACAGAATTTCCTTAATATTAAGGATCAGCCATAGCTTATGTTAAAGCCTGGAATTATAAACCAGGAATATACCATTTAAATTATGTTAGTAAATACCAATAAATAATTATTATTGCTCGTATTTCTCTATTTAAATGTCATATAGACTTCTATCTTTCTTTAATAGGAAAATCTGCTGGTGAGAAGAGTGTCCAGTTCCAGCCACCCACTAATCTCTAACTTGTCGTGGGGGCTGTGTATTGAAGAATGGGCCTCTTGTTTAGAGGATTAATGAGGGACTCTGGATATAGAGGTCACACATGACCGTACAGAGAAGACTGGCATGCACACACTGAAGTCATATAATCCACATGAATCCTCTGTTAGCTGTGACATTACTTTCTTTGTAGGACTGTTAAATCAACCTTGAAACTAATAGAATATTTGGACATCTTGAATGACGTCTGTTTACAGAAAGCATTTCTTAGGGTAAACTCAAATAAAATTCATCCCCTAGTTAATAAAAGAAATCACGTTAAATTTCCCATTGACTCGAGAAAACCAAAAAATCCCAATCCTGTGTTTGTTACAGAAGTGGTCAAGTCTAGTGTTTTTTTGTTGCATATACGTGGTACAATGAAATACTGCTGCATTTAGTAGTCCCTCCCAACATTTTGTTAACTTTTAACAATATGGCAATTCACTTTTTCGGTTGACAAAATCCTTTACAAAACACAACTGCATAAACAAATGATAAGCATAAGAAAATTCAGAACAGATGTTTACCAGGGACAATGGCTACCACTGTTTAAGACACGACACACAGACAGAAACATCTAGGTTCCTAGCCACCAGGACACTAAGTGTGTGTGTAATTATTCATGCTTAGTTTATTTGGACTTGTTCTCAATTTGAGGCACAACAATCTTTTCTCCAGTGAGGAACTGCCAGATGCCTCCTCTGTAGTTCTCATTTCCCAAAGCGTACAGGAAGACATTGAAGGTGGGAGAGGTCTTAGCCAGAATAGGAGCTATCTGTAGAGACAGGTGCGTACATGACATGGTTTTTAATACTTAAAATACCTTAATATTCAGATGCAGATTCTCATGAAAATTAGCTAAAAGGTAGTTATATGATTATATCAATATTCTAATTATTCTGATGTTTTTTGTTTGTTCAAAAATGAGAAATGACGGCATGAATTGCTGTCTGCCACAGTGTCTTTTTTAATACTACCACAGGGAGGGCTGAAGTCAGAAATCTTCATATTGTTTAACATTTAAGATATTTTTCTGTATATATTTACTCTATATGTATGTATGTCCAACATGAGGAGGTTATATAATCTGCATTTCAAAATCTATACAGTACATTATGTTTTGGAGTGCTTTTGTGAGCATGTACAATATGTGCTGGCTGTCCTTACCATCCTGAGCTTGGGGGACACCAGGTTGGCATTCTCCACAGCGGCGTAGAAAGCCAGGATGCCATAGGGGCCCCAGCAGAACAGCAAAGTCTTAAGAGGAGTGTGGGGGTTGAACTACAGAGGGTAAATGTTAGAGAGAGGAAGAGCAGGAGGTACACATGAATGATTAGTAGCAATCAACCATAAGGAGTGAAGGAGAGAAAAATGTTATGCGTCATAAGCTTTAGTCACATGCCTGGGATAATGTCTGGGAGAATAACAGTGTTTGTGAAAAGATCATGTATGCTCAGCTATGAAACAGAAATAGCTAGCGAGTAAAGGGGCAGTTTGCTGTAATCCAGTGGTAAAAAACAGACATTTAACAGGTTCGCCTCTTAGCATGTTTCAACTCGCCATAGAGCTGTAGGATGGTTACACTTAGTGAAATATTCACACTCAAAACTCCTTGTTTGTATGGCTGCATTTTTCATGAAATGTAAATATTATAGTATACACATTTGGCATTTTTGGAAACTTTGGTATCTCTATTTGAATTTAAAATCCAGTAGGTTCAAAGAAAGTTTGTCATGAGTATTGACTGGCAGGTGTATTGCTGAGGACCCAAGAAAGTGCAGGGCTCAAGTTTGAGCTCTTGAGATCTATGGGACATATTTACTAGTAATGCATTTTGTATACCTGTGTAGTGTATTCAGAGGGGACCACTATTAACTGTTACACTGCTGAACAGCATGAAGGCACAGCTCGCTCTCTGTTGCTCACTTCAGTAAATACAAGAACAGATGAAGAAAGAGAGACAGGTAATGTTACATTGTAGCAAACTCAAACATTTCAGGCATCAGCAATGTCACTTTCAGAATAAAACTTTCTTGGAAATTGCCAATAGCAAATAGCTAGCTGTTAGCAAATAACACGTATACTCTAACATTGCTGGGGGACTTAACAATTTCATGGTAAGTGTATTGCTCAGGACCCAGGGAAGCGCAGTGTTGTGTGTGTGAGAAGTTGTTTGGATGAGCGGTAGTTGAGAAAGCTGCAAGCAGCAATACCAGAGGCCAATGCAATTGGCCCGTTCTGAATATGCAACGAGCACTGCGCTAGTCTTTATAAGGGAACATCAGACAGAACTTCTCACTACTTATTGGTCAAGGGACACATCTGGACAATTGTATCCCTCCAGGTTTTTATGGCATACACTGTATGACCATACATTCTACATTTATTACATAATTACATTGCATAGCATAGTGTCTCTGCAGCCTTTGTGTGTGTAATGAAAGAGTCTTCTGGAACTCAGATGACTGTGAGTAATAGGATTTTGCATCATAAAGTGAGGCAACCTGCGTCAGCCCTTGAGGAACTCCACTATTGAACTTACCATTCACAGATACATTGTTCTTTTCGCTGCACACCAGCTACTGTCCGCATTCCCAACTAAAGCACCGGCCTTCGCCCCATGGCAATGACCTATATATGTCACAGCCCCCATGCTACCCATTCACTGTCTTTTTTGTCACTCTGAATAAGGACCACGTGAGAAAGTTGTGCACTAGAAAAAGATTAAATAGAGAAGTCCTCTTCCAATGGGCAGTATTGGATGAAATATTCAGATTCTTTATTTTAAAAAAGTACTAACACCGTTCTACACTTTGAAATACTCCGTTACAAGTCACAGTTTCATAGAAA